>JANCRA010000004.1:17458428-18058428 GCA_024362935.1 Setophaga petechia
GGCTATTAAGGCATCCTTGTATTGAATTAAAAATTTTATCTGGAAGAAGAGAGGCAGAAACGAAACTGTATATATGAGTCTTTTTAAAATGTCAAATTCATTTTTATAATCACCACCACCTATTTGTTTCTCGTACATTATATCTTCATTTTTCAGAGAGATATATTTCACTTGGTCTTCATGCCCATAGCCTGTCAATACTACAGATTTCTATAAAAATATGTTCATATCCATATTTTATAGTTAATGTAGGCATCAAAAAAAATCCTCAAGATCTTGTATAACTTACAGAAATCCTAATTTTAACTATCAGTGTATAGTAACTTAAATGCTCACAAGGAGTAGGAATAGCTGTGCAATTATTTTTGAGGGGGGAAAATGCTGCCTATATTAACTTTTGTTTTAAATTACATTCTGAAGAGGAGAGAATAAATTTTTTTTGAGCACACATGTATTCTAATGGAGCGCTATTTTTTTTCATTTATTTCCCACATTAAGCAATGATCTACAGGCTGTCGTAATATAATTTGTTATAGTGCTTTGACATAAAATTCCACATAGAATTTCTGGTGTGGTGTGATTAATACAGTCAAAGACAAGGCTGGCAACCATATCCAGTACAAGTCTACTTCTCCTGGTTACCACAGTACTCCTAATTCCATTTGAGATATTGGAACATAAAAAAAATAATAGTCCACTTATAAATATACACAGGTAAACACTGTAGTACAAGGCTAATATTTTGAAAATGCCCCAATGATGTAAAAATTGTAGCCTCATTTGTATAAATAATTTAGATTTTATGAAATAAAATAGCAAGCTTTCTAAAAAGTGCACTTTAGAGTTTTATTATGTAACAAGAACAATGTGAATTGCAAGAACTCTTTTCAACATAAGAAGTGCATTTATGGAGTGTCCACAAAATCTAATGATTAGCACAAGCTGTACCATTACAGTACAAATATATCTAGACGTATAATATATAGATACTGAGTAAACTGTGATTTTTTTAAGAAAAAGAGAGAGACTTTTTTTTATGGTCTTTTTGCTCATATTTTCGACACTAATTTTTTCTGGACATAACATGTCTATATTTTCAAGACAATAAATTCACTGTTTCTCTCATTGACAGTGAAGGTTCCTAACAAAGAAGGCTCCCTCTTAAACACAATGGATGAAAAAAATTGCCTTAATTAGTCTTTCTTTTTCTTGGCATTTTTGAGATGTGGTACTCTAATCATCATTATCATGAACAGCAGCTAGGATCTTTGAATCCAGAATTAAATCAGAGAAAAAAAAAAGATGATATCTTTCTCTACCCCAAATTAGAGATACTGCATATTTTCTTCTGAAATCACCAAATTACACTGAAAAGCTACCATGTCAAATGATTTCAAGTTAATAGAAGTAAAAATAAGCAGGCTTCTCAGCATTGCAACATACATACAGAGGAGATACGGTGCAAAATCACTAAGCATTTGACGCATTACTGGATAGTCTTTTCAAATATTTTGACAATAATTTCAGCATAAGAGTAGAAGGAATTTTAATTTTGAAACATTTCCCAGTTTTGTAATTATTTTTGTAATATCTTTCCTATCAAACATTTAGTGGTTCATGCTGAATAATATAATTCACATTCATATGTGCATACTCTGCACATGTAGTAGGGCTGTCTTCTTATTTCTAAATATATTCACATATATTTTGATGATGATTGTGATGGCACTGTGTTGTACACAGGGTTCTGTAGCAGATCAGTATAATATTTTGTTGTATGTTTTTAAATGACTTTAAAAGAAAATAAATAAATTAAAGGAAATGGGTGAGTGGATATAGCAGTTAGGAGGAAAACTACTGTAGGTACTCTGCTGTGTTATTACCCATGTAATCATGTCATATTTCCTCTTCTCTCTCGCTGCCATTTCTTGTGTCTTGTATTTTGACTGCAAACTCTTTGGAGCACAAATTCTTTATTTCTTTCTGTTGCTTCTGTATGAAAACAGTGGCAAACATTCCTACCAAAAACACTGAATTTCAATATACATTCCAGTGTAAACCTGTCAATGCCTGACTATTCCATCAAAACTACTAAACAAGTCAGATTTTTTAATACTTCTTTCTGTATGAAAGTTTAGTTCAAAATGCTGCCCTGTATGTTTTTTCTGATGAAGACATGGGACTTTTGGCCACTACTGTTACTATTCTTATACAACCATGAAGATTTTTTCTTAAAGGCCATAGGAACCATTTCCAGAGAAAGAGAGAGAAAGAAGAGAAAAGAGGCAAAATCAGCACTACAAGCTGAGAAGACATAAGGTCAGATAACTAGTTTGAATTCCCATGACCTTCTTTTGGACTGTCTCCTCTTCCTGATTCATTATGTGGTAAAGGAGCAAGAACCACTTTGTAAAAAAGTACATGTTTGTTCATTGGTGGCAGTTAAAATATTCTATTCATGTTCATTGCTAAACAGAACACAGAAGTAAATACATGCAATTAGTAAAAGCTAAATACTAAAATAATTCTGTTGTTGACATCAAAGATGCAGCAAGCAGCAGAACTTCACACACTTTTAAACTTACAGCTGTTCCTTTGTCTCCTTAACTATTAAACAAACTTATGAAGTCCTCAAAAAAATTCTGTTTCAATCTCTAATTTTGCTAATCTTTACATATCTGAGTAGATTCAGTGGAATACAACAGAGCTCCTTTTGAAACTATGATTACTCATGCCTTTTTGTAGGTTAAACACGTGAGAATTTCAAAGCATCTGTCATTTACTGGATAGTGACTAAACTTTCCTGAATAAATTATTGAAGGGTATCAAATGACAGGCAGGTGATTGAAAACAATTACAGTTCTATAGATGATTTCAGAATTACCTCTTTTTTCACATTCTATGTTATGTAGGCCTCAGTATAAGATATAAAAAGTCTTCTCTTGGAGGTTCTATTAATTCAGATGGCAAGAGCCCAAGTTAAAAAAATACACTGGTGCTCAACAGATAACAAAGACCCTATTTTTAATTTTCCATATGTCTGTATATATGTGTCCTCAGTTTGCAGCTTTGCAAGAACTTAATCACGGACTTAATATGAATAACAGAGAGATAAAAACAGTCTATGAGAGCATCAGCCTTGAGTTGGACCATATATTTCCTAGGAAAGCTACCTATTCTTTAGGAATATTGAGGAAAATTCTACAATTTGTAAATCAGACATGCATTTGAGCTATTGCTAAAGTAATTTAGTCATGTAGAGAAAATATTTGAATGACATACTTAAATATAAAGCATAATTTATTAACCAATTAACAAGTCATACTGATTTTTAATATGAATTCATTATAATGGCTTAAGAAAGAAGTATCAGTTTATCAAGTTGAAATGTTGTTGGTGACTCCATAGGACAATGTACTTATATGAAGCTTGCAATGACTGCTAGGTAGCAGCTTTAAGGAGCCATCTCCATCAAGATCTACAGCAGTCAGACTCAAGTAGAAAAAAGATCACTAAAGAATGGGAAAAAAGAAAAATTGAAAGCCAAATGCTCTTATCAGAAGTGTTACTGACAGATCTTTCAGGAAGAAAATTTGCAAGATCTTTCAGGAAGAAAATATATTTTTGTAGTAGATCTGACATAAGTCTTCCTTTTATTTGGAAGCCTGACTTATTCTCTACCTGTATGATGTTATGTCTATATAACATATCATATAACATATATATATATATTATATATATATATATATATATATATATATATATATATATATATATATGGTAATATTCTGAGTCACAGCCTTGAATGATATTTAAGAGCATACTTTTTGAAAATACATATTTACAAATAAGAAAAACCATTTTCCAGAGAAATTCATTCAGCCTTCTGGATTAAGTTGATTTACATAAGCATTGTAGAAAGAAGAATTACCCCCTGGTGTTAAATTCAATCTCCACAGATGGTCTTTTTGATCTGTTAATCAGATTTCCTGTATCCTTAGACAATATCTTAATTACTTATGCCCTCATATTTAAAAAACAAAAAGAAAAAAAAGAAGAAGAAAAAAGAGAGAATTATATTAAATTATTTTAAGGAGTTAGTAATATGCTCATATTCATGTGCTTTTCATAATAATGTGAAATTTTATTAAACATAGTTCACCAGAACAGAAGAGTTGCATTTAATAAGATGGAATGTATGGGAAGGTCTAGATGTTTTCCATTACTGTATTTTCTATATCAATTTATATATCAATTCTAGATGAAATATCCTCTTTATTTGTATCTATATTCTAGATAATTTATTTTGTGACATTTCCAAATTATGTGGATTATTGTAGTGAAATTGCAAAATGCTAAACAGCTCCACCTATTAGAGAATTCCTTTACCATTGTATAACACAAAATCTGCTGGTTCTGTTTCCATTGTTCTAGTAAAATCTTCAAAAGCAGTCAGATATTTTAATGAAGAAGCAGTGTAGGTCTTTTTCTCGTCTACAATATATACAGAAAAAAACACCACCAGCAGCACCACTGGCTGAGGTTAGTCAAGGGCTGAGTTTTACATTAGGCCTTAAAAGGCTGTTTCTTTTCTTTGTTTTTTTTTTTTTTTTTTAATTCTGTTTTTGGTTGGTTGGTTGGTTGGTTTTGGGTTTTTTTGGGTGTTTTTTTCACTCAGGGACAGTCAAGCAGCAGTCTAGAACCTTGTCAGCAGTCTAGAGCCTTGTCAGAACCTGGAAGTTCACAACAGACAATTAGGCAAAAAGGTCAGTGCTGGGAGCACTCTGGGAGGTATAAATGGCTCCAGGGGGCACAAAGTGGGAGTGTCATTGCAGAAGGGCGTGGCACTTTGCACAGCAGTGCACAGAGCAGTACAGGGTGGTCTCCTTCCCATCCGTTCAAATGAGTTCAAGAGTAGCTCCTATTCTGCTGGGTGCTAAGCCATCCGTATGTATCAGAAAGGATGTGGCAATGAAAACAGAGCTTGTGGAAGCATGAAGGTGTCCATGTAGCATCAAAGTGTAATAGAGATAACACATGTGAGGCGAGAGCAGGTAGATGATCTGCTGAGTTTGGTGGTACAAACACAAGAGGAGGTAGAAAGGTTAAGGAGTGTTAGAGGACCTGAGGAAGGGATTGTTGGGCAGAACTGTTCCCAACTTGCTCTATGGCAAATGTACTGGCCAAATGCATCTTATAAGTGGAGGATCCTCTCTTCTCTCCACAGCACACAGGAGGGAACCTCGGAGATGAGGCAGAATGGAAATAGCTTCTTTCTTGGGCCTCCCTCCCCATGATGTGAGGGGAGAATCTCATACAACTCAGAATATGTATGAGATTTTGGAAAATGAGGGCCAGGAAAATAACAATCTAGATGAAGTACCATCTAAAGGGTTGCCTAAGCCAGTTCAGGTGACCAAACACATTGTAACAAGCTCTGAAAAAAAAAAAAAGACAAAAGGTAGTTGTTGTAGAAGGCTCCCTGCTGAGTGGAACAGAGTCTAATATGCAGCACAGATCCAACCCATAGGAAAGTGTTCTTTCTCCCTGGGGTCCATGTAAGGGAAAGCTTCTTGATTTTAGTGCAGCCTTCTGACTACTACCCTCTGTTAATGTTCTCAGTGGATAGAGACAAGACTGAAGGAAGAGTTCCCAGGATAATCCACAGGGACTTCAGGGCACTGGGCTATTTGGTTAAAGGAGTAGGTGCACAGGTAATATTCTCCTCAAAATTCCTTAAGTGTTAGGGGAAAATAATGAATAGGAATAGGAATACTTGACTGATATCTAGGTGACTAAGAGGCTGCTGCCATAGGTGCCATGGACATTTTTGACCATGGGTCAGTATGTATGGCACCAGGCCTGCTTATGTTGGATGGGGTACACATGACTCAGAGCGGGAATAGGATTATGGCCTGGGAGTTAGCAGGGCTGATTGAGCAGTGTTTAAATTACGTTCAAATGGAGAAGAAGATAAAATGAGGATCATTAGAGATGATAATGATTGTTTTAGCCTAGCTGAAGAGCATCTATGCCAATGCATGCAGTCTGGGCAGCAAGCAGGACCTGGAAGCCATTGTACAGCAGGAAACTTACCTGTAGGTGCTATCACACCACAGGAAACTCACATGTAGGTGCTATCACAGAAACGTGGTGGGATGACTCTCACAACTGCAGTATTGAGAGAGACAGGCAAAGCACAAAGGGCGATAATGTGGTACTCTGTGATAGGGAGTGTTTTGTTTGTATTGAAATTAGTGATGATGATGGAAACGACAAGTTTTAGTGCTTATGGGTAAAGATTGGGAAATGTCAGAAGGGTAGATTTCATGGTGGGAATCTGTTATACACCACCAGCTAGAAGAGGCAGATTAGGTGTTCTACAAGTGACTGGCAGGAGTCTCACAGTCACCAGCCCTTGTATTTGTGGGTGACTTCAGCTTGCCAGATGTCTACTGGAAATGCAGCACAAGAGACAGGAAGAGCCTAAGAGGTTTCTGGAGTGTGTGGTAGACAACTTCCTAATACAACTGATAAAAGAACCTTCAAGACGTAGTGCCCTGCTGGACTTGCTGTTTGTGAGCAGAGAAGGACTTGTACATGATGTGGCTGTTTATGGCTGTCTTGGGCAGAGTGATCATGAAACTTTGGTGTTTCCTATACTGGGTGAAATAAGGAGAACAACCAACAGAACTTCTGCATTGGAGTTCAGATTGGCAGACTCTGGACTGTTTAGGAGATTGATTGACAAAGTGCCTTTGGAGCCAGCCCTGGAGGGCAAAGGAGTCCAGGAAGGCTGGATTTGCTTTAAAAAGGAATTATTTAAATATTCAGGAGCAGACTGTCCCCATGTGTAGAAAAACAAGTCATAAAGGGAAAGTCACAACCTGGTTAAACAGAGAACTTAGGCTGGAACTTAGAGGGATAAAAGATAATCTGTCATCTCTGGAAGGAGAGATAACTTGGGAGGACTATAAGGATGTTGTGAGATCATGTCAGGAGAAAATTAAAAACTAAAATTTAATTTGTTCACTGCACTTAAAGACAACAAAAAAGCTTTCCTATAAATGTATTGGCAGCAGATTATAGTCAAGGAAAGTCCATCATTTGTTCAATGTTAAGAGTAGCGTAGTGGCAGGGAGGAGGAAAAGGCAGAGGTATTTAATGCCTTATTTTCCTCAGTCCCTAACATCAAAACCAGTTGTCCTCAGGATACCCAGACCCCAGAGGTGGATGCAAGGAATGGAGAGCTGGATGAGGCCTGGAGGATCCACCATCAGGGTGAAGAGGTAATGAGGAAACTGGTTAAAAACTTGCCAACTACTTTCAATCATCTGGTAGATATCAGTAGTCCTGGTTACCTGGAGAAGTTCCAGAGGACTGGAAATTTACAAGTATAACATCTGCAAGAAGGGTGAGAAAGATGATCTTGGGAACTACAGGACTGTCAGCATTATCTTGGTTCCAAGCAAGAATATGGAAGAGATCATTCTGAATGCCATTACATGGCATGTTTAGGACCAGGGTATCAGGCCTAGCCAACACTGATGTACAAATGCCCTTCTGAACCAACCTGATCTTCTACAGCAAAGTGACTAGCTTAGTGGATGAGGTAAAGATTTTGAGTGTTGTCAATATGGTGAAGTGTTTAACACTGTCTCTATAGCATCTTTTTAAAAAGACTGGTTGCTTGAGGCTTGCTTGGGTGATAGGTAAAAAACTGGCTGGACAGTCAGGGCCAGACAGTGGGTAAAGAGACCTAAATCCAGTTGGTGTGTGGTCACTAGGAGTGCTCCCCAGAGCTCAGTTTAGGGGCTGGTTCTGCTTAAAATCTTCTGTAATGTGGGGTTCAGTATTGCACCCTCACTAAATTTGCAGGTGACACCAAGTTGGGTGGGACTGTTTTCTGCTTGAGGGTTAGAAGGCTCTGCAGAGAGATCATGACAGACTAGATTAATGGACTAAGAAAGCTGCATGAAATTCAGTAAGGTGAAGTGCCGGGTCCTGCACTTGATTTTCAATCCTAGGGAGTGCTACAGGCCAGGAGAAAAGTGGCCTGCAAACTGTTCAGCAGAAATGTACTTGGGAGTGCTGCTCAACAGCCAGCTGAACATGAGCCAACAGAGTGCCAAGGTGGCCAAGAAAGTCAGTGGCCTGAATATTTCAGGCATAGTGGCCTGAATCAGGAGTAGTGCTGCCAGCAGAAATAGGGAAGTGATTATCCTCCTGTGCTCAGCATTGTTAAGGCTTCACCTTGAGCACGCTGTGTTCAGTTTTGGGCCTCTCACAACACATTCATATAAGGAATGGGTGAGTAAGCAGGGTGTGTTTAGTCTCAAAGAGTGGAGGCTCCGGAGAGACCTCATCTCTCTTAAAAACCACCTGAAAAGAGTTTTTAGTGATGTGAGGGCCAATTTCTTTTATCATGCCTACAATGAAATGACAAGAGGAAATAGTCTTAACTTGAGAGGGAAGGTTCAGATTAGATAAAAGGGAAAAGCATTCACTGTTAGAGAGGTCAGGCTTTGGAATAGATTGCCCAGAGAGCTGGAAGAGTCACCATCCCTTCAGGTAGACACTGGACCTGACATAGGAGGATGTGGTTTAGTGGTTTGGTGGTTACAGTGGCAGTGCTAGGCAGATGGTTGGACTGGGTCATCTTGAAAATCTCTTATAACCTTGATGATTCTGTTTGAGATAACCACCACGGTTACACTACTAGGTCCAGTTTTTTGCCTTTCAGCAAGAAAATATGCAAGATACAGAGTACTAGATTTCCATTCTCACTGCTTAGAGCCATGAGATCATTCTTCCTCTTTGCGCTGGTTGGAGGGTATTAAGCGATTTGATTTGACTAGAACTATTATAATAATTTCTCTTTCCAAATCAATTAGTGTTCGTTTATAGTATTTCTTCACTCCTTTCCTTAGTCTGTATTCTGTAGGATTTCCATCAAACCTAAGACAAGATTTGCATTCTTACAGACAATTTCAAGGGATTAATTTATGCACACAAAAATTCATGCGAGAAGGACAGAACATGACTATTGCATTTAGAAAAAAGTGAAGCAACCTACATGCATGGCAGCTTGTAAAAAGGAAAAACTGACTTAGTAACCATAACTACACTATATGCACCTGTTTATAATGCTGATTCCAAACTGTTGAACAGCTGCCAACATTAGAGTACATACTCTTAAATTCAGGAATATATCAGCCAACTAGTGCATTAGCCAAAAACACTTCTTATATTAGTCACTGAAGTTTTGAGAAGCATTTTAAGAGTCAGGGTGATGATTAACCATTATTATTCGGTAAAAATTAGTATTTGAATCATAATGGATTATGCAGGATACTTCATGTCCTCAATTTATCTGCAGCTGATAGTCCTAGAATAAGATTATTACATCAGCCACATGGATTTGTTTGAAAATTAATGAGTATGTTATTCTATTGAAAGGGGTCTGTATCTGTTAGAGTGTTTTATATTTGGTGAATATGCACTATCACTGCATAGATGAGTGACCATGTACTTTTGCAATTCTCTTGACACAAAGACTCAAATAAATTGATCAAACTGATTGAGAAGTCCTATCCAGTAGTCAGTAAAATGAATCCATTTTGGACAACTTCCTTGAATTGACAGTGGCACTGAGGTTAATACTTGAAAGTTCAAACACTGTATAAATGTCCAAAACTTACCTAATAACTAGCATAAAGATTTTTATTTTTACAAGCACAGTTTCTGTCAGCACCTATGATTTTTTTAATTTGTTAAGCACAGTAAAATTTGTCATAAAGAAAACCTTAATGACATAAATGCATAAAAGGAGAAATTATATCCTCTACTAAAAATTGTATACTAAAATCAGTAGACTATGATTTATGATGGATTTAACCGTCCTTTATAGAAGGAGTAGGATTTCACTAGTATCCTATTTATCTTATCAAATTGCATGGGTTGTTTATATTATTGATCCTTGAGATTTTATATCTATATTGCTTTTGAAGATTATAGTACTTTTTCCTCTGTGATTTTGCAAAACACATGCTCTTTTAGCATAAGTAAAGCACAAAGATTTCATATTCTTTAATTTAATATCCTGCAAATAAATTTGTTATTAAATGTTTAGTGTCCATATCCTGCACCCAAGAAATGATAAGCTTAATAATTACTTAAGCAGAGAATAATTTGAGATGCTGGCAAGAAATATCACTCTCATATGGCCAAATGGTAGTATCTGCACTGCTTAACCTAAAATATGTGAGCAGCACCTGTCTCACTTTCACTTTTCAGCCATCTCAGGAATTCTGTTGAGAAAATAAATAAAAAATTAATATTTTGACTGGATTTCCCAATATCTTGGATGTCACTGGCTGTACGTGGAAAACATGTTCATCTTTAGAATTTTATCTTTCCAAAAAAGCTGCAATTACCATAAATTCTATACAAATTTAAAATTTTATCTGATTGTAAGGAGCTGCATGGCAACAGTTTAATATGAGTAAAAGAATAGAATAACAACTTCATCATCAAATGCAAACAAGATACTGTCTGTGATGCACTTCTTTGGAAGGGTGGCACAGTAAATATGCTCAGGTGGAATGAAAGTGATTAAAGGGTATCAAGAATATTTTATGCCTTTTTTTGCAGGCTTTGCAAAAAATTCAGTATTTACGTATAGGCTAATACCTCTGTAGGGTTGGGAAGACTAGTAAAAAAATTGAAGACTTTTGTTACATTCTGTGAAAGTAATTAAAAAATAATAAAAGAGTGTAAGGAATTGATGAGATTTAAAACCAATATTGTTTTCTCCCTTTAAAAACAAATTACTTCTCATATATCAGCGTCTCTAGGTGTGCTGTGTAACATTAGGTTACATAAGGATTCTAATATCATAAGGCAATTTAAGAGTTGTGGTATTTGATACACCTGAAAGTTTTATACAGGATTTTTAAACATCTTTTTTATTAATATATAAGGGTAAATTATCATTTAGTCCAAATACTGCACTGGCAAATATATATCTATCTGATCCTCTATATTTGTTGAGCCAATAATTACTACAAAACAGGTCAAACTTAGCTGCACCTAAACCACATTTCACGGGCTATGGCTCTGAGAATTTAAAATACAGGATAGAAGAGAAAAAGCATAGGCTGTTGAAAAAAGGGTCCAGAATTGGAAATGGAGATTTTACTATTACAAACAGTCTTCTGTTGTACCTTTAAATAATTTCAGACCAAGAATGGAAAAAAACATCAAATTCTTGTTTCCCTTCTAACAACACCAGTGTGATTCCGTGAATATTAACACCACAGGAAAACAGTTACAATGTGTGACACCAGCAAAACTGAGTTTATAAGAGGAATAATGATAATGATAATGATAATGATGATGATGATGATGATGATGATAATAATAATAATAATAATATAATAATGTTGTAAAATTCTTGTGTAGATATTTTTCTTATATAGTAGTATACCTTTCTTTTATTTTCCATTTGGCTTTTTTCTTTCACCTAGATGTGAAATAATAATAATAACTATTTGAATCTACATTTTAGTCCTACTAACAATTTTTTGGCTATATATTATGTTTGCTGTCACATGATTTTGATAAAAAAAAAAGGAAAACCAATTAAATAACCAGGAAAAGTGAGCGACATGGTAAATGATTGGATGACACCAAAAAAATAATGCTTGGATGGACAGGCATGCAGAACTCAGGCATCATAAACTTTATGTGGTAAATCTTTGGGATTGCTGGATAGGGAAGATGTGCCAAAGACCCCAGGGTTTGTTGGCACCCCTTGCCAACAGGCCTGGCTGTGCTGTGACAGCAGAGCCGCCTCCTTGGATTCAGTGCAACCTGGAGACCATAAGCAAAATATAATGCACAGGTTTAGGCAGTGGTTCTGTCACTTCATCCTTACAGTTGTTCTGGGCCTGTTATCCATTGGGGAATGTGTGCTGGAGATTGACTTCTGCTGGACAGCCATGCAGTGGGTTTTAGATATGCTTAAGAGTGACAACTCGTGTGTGAGTGCAGAGGGGGTACGTCTTGTGCTAATAACTGTTGTTCTTGATTTTATGAAGCACGTTTATTACATTTTATTACTGCTTTATTGATTTTATTTAATAAAATAGTAATTGAAAACATGTCATTTGCATGAAGGAAGGGCTAAACTGTATCATAACCACTGGCACAGTAACTGATCACCTGCCAAAGCCCAAGATAAGCATTTACTGTACAGTGTGTACCAGAAGACATTAGAAGTTTGAGAGCTGAAAAGTGATTCCTGTGCTCCAGCACCAGAGCTTCCTCTACAAATTTGTTGAGAATGTTACCAAGAGAGTTGCCCAAGATAACATAGGATGTTTTAGGTAACTTATATTGGTAGATTATCACTCTGTCACCATTCAGCTTTGTTTGAGTTTTCCCTGAAAAAAAAAAAAAAAAAGGAAAAAAGAGAATCCCATTTTTATGCTTAAGACATGTTATACATGTTTGTGATGGGGAAGGAGGGAAAATTCATTCTCTTACTTCTCATCCATCTCAAATAGAATGGTTAATGAAGTTGAGAATGTTAGAAAAACAATACATTTTTGAAAAATAAAACACGAAGTCACACTATATATGATATAAAGAGCTTTCATACTGTGCTTTTCCAAGAGTTTAAAGACATTTCATCTTGCTCCCCCAGTAATCAATTTTGCTACATTTTTCTATCCCCTCAGTTTTTCCTCTTGAGTACCTACGCTGCTAGATGCTGTCAGGGAGCAGAATGGTCCCCCTGTTATCCAGGAGGATTTTCTTCATAAATCTATGAGCCCAGAGAATATCCATCCCAGGGTGATGAGGGAGCTGACGGATGAGCTTGTGAAGCCCCTCTCCATCATTTGCCAACAGTCCTGGCTCACTGGTGAGGTTCCAGATGACTGGAAGCTGGCCAGTGTGACACAAAAGGTGGCAAGGAGGACCCTGGTAATTATAGGCCAGTTAGCCTGACCTCAGTACCGGGTAAAGTCAGGGAACAGTTTATATTGATTGTCATCACACAGAACTTACAGGGTGGCCGGGGTATCAGACCCAGTCAGCATGGGTTTAGGAGGGGAAGGTCATGTTTGACCAACGTGGTCTCCTTTTATGACCAAGTGACCTGCCTGGTGGATGCAGGAAAGGCTGTGGGTCTTGTGTACTTAGACTTCAGCAGAGCCTTTGGCACTGTCTCCCTCAGTACACTCCTGGAAAAGCTGGCAGCCCACGGCTTGGACAGGAGCACTCTGTGCTGGGTTCAGAACCGGCTGGATGGCCGGGCCCAGAGGGTGGAGGTGAACGGTGCCACATCCAGCTGGGGGCCAGTCAGCAGTGGTGTCCCTCAGGGGTCTGTGCTGGGACCTGTTTTGTTCAGTATCTTTATTGATGACATGGATGAGGGTATTGAGTCTTTCATTAGTAAATTTGCAGATGACACTAAGCCAGGACTGTGTATTGATCTGTTGGAGGGTAGGCGAGCTCTGCAGAGAGACCTGGAACAGTTGAATGGATGGGCAGAGTCCAATGGGATGAAGTTTAATAAATGCAAGTGCCGAGTCCTGCATTTTGGCCACAATAACCCCCTGCAGCATGAGAGACTGGGGATGCTGTGGTTGGAAAGGGACCTGGGGGTGCTGGTGACAACTGACTGGACATGAGCCAGCAGTGTGCCCTGGTGGCCAAGAAGGCCAAAGGCATCCTGGCCTGTGTCAGGAACAGTGTGGCCAGCAGGAGCAGGGAGGTCATTCTCCCCTGCACTCAGCACTGGTGAGGCCACACCTCGAGTGCTGTGTCCAGTTCTGGGCCCTCAGTTTGGGAAGGACCTTGAGACGCTTGAGCGCATTCAGAGGAGGCAACGAGGCTGGAGAGGGGCTGGGAACACAAACCCTGTGAGGAACGACTGAGGGAGCTGGGGAGAAAAGGAGACTCTTATCACTCTCTAGAACTCCCTGAAAGGTGGCTGTAGTCAGGTGGGGTTGGTCTCTTTCTCCAGGGAGCAACTGACAGAGCCAGAGGACACAGTCTCAAGCTGCACCAAGGGAAATATAGGTTGCTTATTAGGAAAAAGTTTTTTACAAAAGAATGAAAAATTTCTGGAATGGTCTGCCCAGGGAGCTGGTGGAGTCACCATCCCTGGATGTGTTTAAAAAAAGATTGAATGTGGTGCTCAGTGCCATTGTTCAGTTGAGGTGTTAGTGCGTGGGTTGGACTGGATGGTCTTGAAGATCTCTTCCAACCTAGTGATTCTGTGATTCTTTATAAGTATTTTATTCTCTTATTAAAATTTCAGGGTTTAATCTCTACCTTCTTCCATCTCCATAACTCCCAAAGCCCTTTCTTATTTAATAAAAGGGAAGGAATTTTATGACTATCATTCCTTTCTTTCTTTAATGCTTCAAAATAGAAGATCACCATATGAAAATTTAAAAACCTGTATAAGATTTTCAGTGCATTACCCATGGTTTGTCTTACCTGACTAGTTGTAAAAGTATTTACAAACTTGCTTTATAATATTGGTGCTGAGAAGAAACATTCATACTCCTTACTGCACACAAAAATTTGAAAAGAACTATCCTTGGTGATAAATTTCCGTGGTTTTGTAGAATAACTGACAAGAGGAGATATTCTTTGTCCAAGGATTTAGTTGTATTTAAGTAATAATCTATCATAGCAAATATGAAAATGTTTAGAAGAGTCTTGCCATACCTGCTAGGCTACGCTGGTATTAAGAAAATGTCTACAGAAAGATAGAAAGTAGCAGGAGGATGGTTTCTTGGTCTCTTGGATTTTTTCTTTTTTGGGGTTCTTCTTTTGTTTTCTCAGTTTCAGTTTGTGAGTTTGATTTTGTTTTGCTTTTTGATTGTTTCATTTCCCTTCACTAGCAGGTGCTTGTTACTGACTTATTAGGAATCTGAAAAGGGAAACTAAAGATTGACACTGTTATTGTGTCTGAATTGTGAAAGAACATTGATACTTATAAAGAAAACACACATTAATTTCCCTGTCAAAACACTTTGTGATTCCAAATAAATGGTTTCTGAACAATTGTTCCTATGCACAATTGTTAAAAAGATTACCAAGTTAATCTATAAAATATTATAGATCTCCATATTCTTTTTCCCCTTATGAAAGATTTACTACTGCACCTGACCTTCTGTGATGTCATAACTGGTTGCTGAATTAGGATGGAATAATGTAAATAGCCATATACTCACTTATTACATGGAGGGATTTGGGTTTTGGGAGCTCTTTTGAAGTTTGTGGATTTAGGTGGTGGTTGCTTGGTTTGATTTCGGTCTTTAGAAGGAAAAGAAGAAAATTGTTCACTTATTTATTTCTACTATGGTGCCAATACTGCTCTTCTGAAAAATAGTATCAGTGCAAACCTACCAGAGTTTTAGGCTTTGTGTAAATTTGAATGCATCAAGAATTATTTTGACTGGTATTTACTTATCAGTGATCTTGAATATAGTGATGTAAGAAACTATTGTTTCTTGAAACTAAATTTTTTGCCTCATGTGTGAGACACTGCAGTGGTTAAATTAAAGGTTAAATGAAAGAGTTAAAGGTTAATGACACCAACCATCAACCAGGGTGTAATAGCAAAACCTGAGACTTGCACAGGAACAGCCCAGGTGCAGAGGAAATGTGCACTACCACTAGAGGATGATCATAAAAACCCACATTTGCTTGGTAACAAGCTGGATTTTGAACCAGTTAAGGCGAAAGGTTGAAAACAAGCAGATTCTGCAAGATGAGATAATTCTTTTAATCATGCCAATTTACTCCCTAACACAGCTCACTCAGGTGTAAGTCCCTGATGCCAAGGGGAGGTATTGGAACAGTCACATGTAGGCCTGAAGCTATTCACCCCTTCTGACAAGGCAGAATTGATTCATCTATGGTGAGATGAGAAACAGCTGTCATATCTAGACTGGCTCATGAGCCATCAAAGACTCCCAAAGGGCCTCTAGACCCATTTCCTGGGCTTTCCAGCAGAGGACTGTGCATAGCCCACAATGTTGCACAGTGTTGCATCAGACAGTGTGAAACCATTTCCTTACCGAGGGCAGTCCCTGGCCGTTCCCATCGGAACCTGAACACATAGTAACTCACTGAACTTTATGTTTCACAAGCTTCACCCAGTCTTGATGGAACAAGGCTTCAGCCATCACTTTGACCAAAGGACATCGAAATTGCAACAATCAATTCTCATTGCTCAGTCTGTGGATGGTGATGACTTTCCTATTCACTATCTACTCTTATTTATTTATTTTCTTTATATATTTTCTTATGTAATATCTTATACTTTATGTTAACACTTCTATAAATAATAACCAAAAGGCTTCGTACCTCCTTTCCATTGCAACCAAATTGTTCTAAAGTAAACCTGCCATCCATCTATCTATCTGTCTATCTATCTATCTATCTATCTATCTATCTATCTATCATCTATCTGTGTCGTGTATAGATAATTAGATGATGGATGGATGGATGGATGGATGGATGGATGGATGGATGGATATTAAAAAGCTGGTAATTCAGCATCATTTCACAATAATCTGCCCCAAACAACCTACTTTAACAAGAACCTCAATTATATTTCCTTCACTCATGAAGCCAATTATGGTGGCAAAATTAAAATACAATGTTTTTACTCTGATATTTTCACTCTCCAATAATTGAATTATTTTGCAAATGAAGAATCTCACATTGTTTTGTTACTTTGAATTTCATTAAATTTAAAAAAAATAATTAAAAATCAGGAGAAACATAGGAAGAAAATCCCCAAAACCGAACCAAAAATCACTCCCTACCAAGTCTCTCATAAACTGCCAGCTTTGTTACAATTTGGTTTTGAGGGAGACAGTTGGTTTGCTAGAGGGTTTTGTAATAGTTAATTTATCAGGATATTATTTTTTGTTTATTCCCAAATTGTGGCTTTTTCTTGTATTTTAGGCGTTAGCTGGCAAAATGCAAATTTGTGCCATTACACTGTTAGATCCCATAATTTCTGAACTGTAATTTGATAATAGCTGCTATGCCATACAGCTGAAAAACTTGAATACAGCTGCTTGTTTTGATCAAAATGCCACAGCATTCTTTTGTAGCTAGAAAGAGTATTTACTCTGCATTCAGAAAAAGAGAAATAAAGAGTCCAAAACTGAAGTAGATGCTGTTATTTTCTAGATTGCAGCTATGGGGGATATTTACTTCAGATCATATGGCATTGTCCCAATCCAGGAATGCATTCTAAGCCATGAACATGGAGCAGAGGGATAGTTTGAAAATATCCAGAGTGAGATTCATACATAAATGAGGTCAAACATTTGTAATCAAAATGGTATATCAGTTTTATTCACTTTAAAAAAGAGAGCAAGGAGAAAAGATAGAAAAGTATGGAAAAGTGAAGAATTGCAAAAAGTGAGAAAGGTAGTCTCCACCAGGAATCTGTGCATCCTGTGAAGATCCTTCCTTCCTCAGTTGGTGGGCAGAGCTCTGTTGGGACCTGCTGCCCACTACCTTGGGTGGGCGCTGCTTTGTGGCACTGGCTCAGCAGTTTCACTGCAGTGGGGGAGCCATGACAATGGCACATGAATTGAGTCCATCACACGCCCAGAGCATGCTCTGTTCTGCAAACGCAGGTTGCTCACCTGTAATGGTGGGGTGTGTTCATTGCTGCTACCCTGGAAGGGTATTGATGGATGGGCCCATTATTGATGGATGATCATGGCCCATTATTACATTGGGTTTTCAACTGCAGTTCTTATCAATGGCAAATGGCAATGGCAAAATAAGTCACTCTTTAACAGTCCTTTACAGGCAGTACAGTAGCACTGAAGCTGCAAAAGGAGAAAAGAAAACTATAATCCTTTTAGGAGGCTATAGTTTGTCTACTACAGTGAGTGCATTTTGAGTTTTCAAAAAGGCAGGGACATATAGATAAACCTATACAAAATGGCATGCTGGCGCACAATTGTTCCTGATTTCTTTGGGGTTGGGGTTTTTTATTTGTTTGTTATGTTTGGTATTCCTTTTCCTTTTCCTTTTCCTTGACATGGTAAAGTTTGAAAGTTTGATGTTTTGAGTCGGAATTGTAGTAGTTTCTGTGTTGTATTGGGGAATAACTAAGATCTCAAGTGCTAACAGACTGTGAAAAAAGCCATAATCATCTGTGTCCATTCCCTTATCACACAATTTTATTTAGAGTTTTATATAAAATATTCCGTGAGATGACTGTTGATTTGCTTCCACTGCTGAAGTGTATTTTCTATCAATTTTGTATGCAACATACAAGTCATACACAATAGGAATGCAGTCTTCTGCCTGGAAAAGAGATCAAATATAGCTGACAATTGAGCTATGCAAAGGTATGTCAAACAAGTTATATCTTGTAATTTTTTTCTATTTGTTTTTCAGTTATATTTAGTTGTATTATAGCTATGCATTTTCCTTTAACTACACCCTTAAATGTCCTTAAAAAACTCCACTCCACTCCAGAGGATGTGAATACCAAGGTCTCAAAGAATTTGCAAATGCCAAGAATCAGTTCTGCAAGAGAAAGCCAATCCAGTTTACAAAGCATATAATTTTTGACTATAACATTATCAATGATACCATGTTCTCTTTCTACTGCTCTGCTTCTCTCCATTTGTTTTGCAATATTTTGTTAATAGCAACTGCTGACAAAATGATTCTCAGTGGTAAAGTAAGGTAAGATAAGGTTTCAAAGTTAAGGTATCATAGCTCATAAGAAACGAGAACAAGCAAAACCAAAAAGAAAATAAACCAGCAACAAAAGGACTAGCAACTAACCAATACAACACTTCCTGTTATCATTTTAGTTTCTTCTTGATCAAAATATTACAGCCTTGCTTTTCATGTTGGCATATGTGGTCAGGTATGAAAACCTTGGGATTTATGATTTCCTATTTTCTGGGCCCAGAGAAAGGCAATAAATCTGGGAAAGAGTCTAGGCATTAGGTTCTGTGAAAAACTGATGAGGGAGCTAGCAGTGTTTGGCCTGGAGAAGAGGCCAGGAGAGACCTTATTACTCTCAGGAGAGTAATTACTCTAAGGCTCTAAGAGTAATTGCTCTAAGGCTCAGGAGAGACCTTTTTACTCTCTACAATTGGTCGACAGGAGGTTGCAGCCAGGTGGGGGCTGGCTGGCCTCTTGTTGCAGGCAACTAGTGACAGGACAAGAGGACATAGTCTTTCACAGTATCATGGGACATTTACATTGGATATAAGGAGGAATTTCTTACAGAAAAGGTGATTAGACATTGGAATGGGCTGCCCAGGAAGGTGGTGAAGTCACCATGCCTGGAAGTGTTTAGGAAAAGACTGCATGCGTCACTTAATGTCACGGTCTTGTTGACAAGGTGGTATTCAGCCATAGGTTGGACTTGATCTCAGAGGGCTTTTCCAACCTAATTGATTCTGTGATATATACATATATATATCATATATGTAGCACAAGATGTCGAGAAATAATTTCTCTGTGGAATGCAGGTGGCATATCTAATGTACTAGAAGTCCAGTAGTGGCTGTACTAGAATTTGAAAAAATTTCTGTCCTGAAGTCCTGTGCTGCAATTTGCTCCAAACTAGTTAACCAATGTACTGATTACCTATATGCTTTTATGTAAAGTTGCACAGGTTCTTGAGTACATTTAATATTCAGACATACTCACAATCGCTTTTATTACAAATTAATTTTATTAATTTTAACTATTCCCACAATTCTAAATTATGCAATAAGTTTCATTTTCTAAACCTTAGATACAAAAACTAACAGTGAAATGACATGAAATATGCTTAAGATTTTAGTAAAGCTTATAGTAAATTGTAGTACTTAAGATATGTTTAGATAAATTGGTTGTGTATTCTGTAGAATGCTGTAGGTATCTTACACAAAAGCTCTACCCAGTAAAGTGTTTTCCAATATCAATGTTTACCCAATAAATATAAATATTAAATTTTCTTTCACTTACGCACTGTTCATGGCAGTGACTCTTGAAATTATTGTCAAATACATCTGCCAGTCTTCTGTTCTACCTAAAAATGAAAAGATACATAATTGGAACATTTTTCTTGGAACATTCTTTGGAGAATTTTTGTTTGCTTATTTCTACACTGCAATTTTTTCCCCTCACTTGTCTCCTTGATCAAATTTTTCTTTGTTTGATTTTCCTGACTTCCCCAGTTTTAATTATGATTTTATGATTTTGAATTTATCTATCTTATCATCAACAATACTAGGTGTCTGCAGATTGACATGTAATGCAAATAATACTAGTGAAAATTGGGGTTCTTTCGTTGTTTTCAAAAATTGTTTTCGAACAATTTTTCAGAAAAATAAAAGAAAAAACAAAGTAGAAAATACAAAATTAGAGTAAATTGTACAATGTGGGCTCAAGTTATAATGAAAAAGTAGGAATAGGTACGTTTTAAAGATCCTCTGCAAATTAAATTCCATCAGCTTCCCAAATGATGAAAGGTGGTTTCGATAGGCAGTTCCCCTTCCCACTAAATGTGTACACACCTTGCAATCTGATGTTACCATATGACTATTAAGTAGACCTTCAAAATTTAGGGAAATAAAATGAAATTTTATCTGCTAGAAATAGCAATATCTTTTTTATAAACAGAGATATTTTTTACCTATCAAGTAATTCAGAGCTCTATTATTTTAGAGTAATGCTTTTCCATGGACTACATTTTTTCTCTTCTTTTTGTGCATTAGTAATACTTTCCCTCTGATTTCTTATTCTACATATGCAGAGGACTACTTTATTTGTTCTGTGCAGCTTTCTCTTTCACTTTCCCAGTCTTTGCTTTACATCTGTTTCTGTTCATGCTGATACTATTTATTCTGACACTTTCCCCCAGTTTCTTATTTTCTCCTCTGTCTGCCTCAGGAATATTTCTTGCTGTCTCTCTTACCATTTTACAGAAGACCTGTGATACATGGCTCCTTAGAAGACCTGAGATCCATGACCCCTCAAATTCAAATTATGTATCTTAGGAATACATAGAGTTTGTCTTAAGCAAGAGATAGAAAACTGTACAAAGAAAATAATGTTTGAGAAATTTATGTGCTACATGTGTATATAGCATTAACAAAGATAAGCAAGATTAAGATTAGGATATTCAGTTTCTTATAAGGAATTAATAGGTTTGAGAGGTTGCCTGCTTATACAGTGTGTCAATCTTATACAGTGTGGAGTTTTATAGAGATTTTTAGTTTTACTTACCATGTATCTCTTTATAAAATGCTCTTCTCTCCAGCTGGTACTTATTTGCTGAGAAATATGGGTGTGAGGAAAAGAAAGGTTTCCTATGAAAAAAGAAGGAAAAAAGAAGAAGAAGAAAGGAAACAGTACTTTTATGTCTCGCTATTATTTCTCATCTGTACAAGGCCTAAGGGTGTTGTGTGTATAAGGACAAAAGTGAGCAATGCAGGAGCAGTACTGCGACTGGCACAGAAACTAGAAAAAATCAGAAATCTGAGAAATGGGACAGCACAGCCCTTTGTAGAATCAAATTCTTTGGAGAATGGAAGAGAAATTAGACTGAGCTGAAAGTCAGAATGGGTGAGAAAACATTTTTACTGATTTTTAAAAATGCTTTATTGGGACTGCAATAGGACCTTAATGGATTGAGACAATATTCAGTCAAATAGTCTAAAATAATAACTTTGCAATTTAATATATAAATACATAAAATACATCCAAAATATAAACCAAAACCCATTTATAAAAAAGGCAAAAAGGGAAAAGCTTAGGTAAGACATTGGCTTACCTTAGCTTTTGTAATTTCGTATAAGAAATAGGCTTACCTAGGTTTTGTAATTTCTCCTGGCTTTTTTTCTTCTCTTATACAAGACAAAAGCACTGCAAAATATTACAGACAATTGATTAACACCAAGCTCAGTCATTTAAATCGATTTTGGAAGAATTTAAACATAAGAGAATTCTTCTATCCAAATAATATCTTCCTTTAAGATTGGAGGGGGCTGGACTTATATACATGTGATTAATTTGGTGTGATGGAACCTGTTTTAGTATGATTTTGTTTTTATCTTTTTCTATGTAATTTTTTCCTGTAGTGTGATGGTGGTCACAGGGGTTTTTTAGAGGATGGAAGAGTCAGGATCTTGATTCCATGATCAGAAGGCTTGATTTATTATATTATGATATATATATATAACATTATAGCTATACTACCTAGAAATAAAAAGGAAAGAGCTTCTTCAGAAGCTGGCTATGCTCAGAATAGAGATAGAAAGAGTAATAACAAAGGTCTGTCTCTCAGCAGAGAGCGATAGCAGCTCCACCGTGAGTAGTCACTAAATCCAAACATCTACAGAGGACCAAGCACAGGTGGACCTGTTGCATTCCACAGCAGTGGATAATAATTGATTACATTTGTTACTGAGCTTCTCAGCTCTAGCAGGAAAAACCCTACAGAAAGGATTTTTCACAAAGGATGTCTGCGACACTGGAGCACACTTTCTTGCATTTTGCAGTACAGTTAGACACACATGTGGCAAGTCCACTTCCATCATGTTTTGTCCAGCAGTGTTTCTCAGCAAAGAGGAATTATGTCATCGACCATTGTTCTTTGGTCTCCACTTTAAAGCTAGTGGGAGGAAAGTATATAGAAATGTTAAAGATGTATAGAAAAGAATGCATGCAGATATTTTAGTTTAAGATACCTTTTGCTTTTGGGAAAGCATTCTGTCATACATTTTTTTTAGAGAAACTCTGTGTTTGTGAAGGCATACACACATTTTGAGTGGATGGAGTCAACAACACCTTCTTATGAATCATGTTGTGGATTTAAATTAGAAGTCAGATCTAGTGCTCAAGTTCAGGTTCAGGTAAGAAATATCCTTATGGTTTTCTCTTAACTCTTCAAATTCAAGTAAAAAAAAATCAAAATTTCAAACTGTGATTTAATTTATAGAGTTTTTTCCTACAGTGTATTCACAGTGGATATAGTTTTACTTTACTTAGGGGGGAAGAGGAAGCGTGATACTCCTTGGTGAAATTCCTTTGAGGAATTTCTTGTTTTCCAGAAGCTGTCTATGCTTGTGTCTCTGAAATACTGTGACATTGAACAATACAGCCATTTTTACAAGTGGGTGGAGTCTCATGCTTTTGTTACTGTTGAATACTTACCTGACAAACCTTTAAAATATCATAAATCTGAATGAAATAATCTCTGTGAAAAATTACTCATTTTTTCTAACAAGGAAACTTATTTATATATAAAATTATAAGATATTATGATTTATGTTAGGTGTCTATCTCAATCTTCTTCACTTATATAATAGGAATATCAAAGATCAGACTCTCCAAGAATCTAAACGGTATTTCATTATTTTCAATAGTTTAAAATTAATTTGAATCCACACTTTTTGTTTAAGAAGTTGTATACTGGCTTTGCTTTAAGGCAAAAAATTTTAAAAGTAAGTGTGGCAAAGAGACTGCATTTAGTATCCCTATATCATGGTATCATGAGTATCCCACTACTAAGTTAAGTACAAATAGAGCTAACATACAAGACTTTTTCTTATTTCTCTGACATAATTCTTGGCCATTTATAAACTTTCCTTTAAATTAATATTTTTAAATATTGCATGTATGCATACAGGATTCTATACCCAAGGGTGAGAAACAAGTTTGCACCGCAGTTACCTGCATCCATTATAAGGTACTATTATATTACTCTTTTTTTGGCAAGTCTCCATTAAGGTGTTTTGGTTTTTTTTTTTTTTTTTCTTTTGAAGTCTGGTTCTGTACAGAGCAGCTTACTGGCACTAAAACAAATATATCAAAAATAACCTTGAACTAAGATGATAGCATTACGATCATAAATTTCATGGGGTTTTCTTTCATGAAAATCTCAGTTTTTGGAATGAGAAAAACCTACAAAAGGCCACTTGATATAAATAAGAGCAAATACTTGTCTGTTGACCAAATATTGATGTTATTGTGACAATTTTTAGGAAAAGGGAAGGTTAAACTTATCTCTAGCATTTTGCACAGCAACAGCACATCTGTGTACCTAAGTGTCGGTAAAGACAGATGGTACATAGAGTAACAGATGCCGATGCAAAAAATGCAATATGCAATGTAGGAGTTGAAAAGAAATCATTTGGGCCAGATCAAAATACTAAGGTAAGTCTACATGTATCACAATGTGTCAAGATTGCTTTTCTAAAATTAGAAGCAAGATCCTGAAATAAGGCTATCTGAGGCAGATTAGGAAGGTTTTGAACAACGCAGCTCTCTAAAATGGAGTCGTGCAAATGCTGCTGAGGATCATCAGTCTAACACTTGACTGCTGGATAGAAAACAGTGCTAAGAGACAAATGGGGCTAGGGGTTTGAACCGACGACTAGAGGCAATATTTGTTACTTACAGCCTCAGAGTCTGACTGCTTTTAGATGGAAATTCATTCAGTAAGAGAGCCATGGCAGGATCAGTGGCATCAGCTTTTTTATATTTCCAAACCTCAGCACAAGGAAACTCTACTCTTGATCTAAACCCAGGTTTTGATATAATGTCTTACCTCAAGCGTTATGAAACTGGTGAGGACTGAGAACACCGTTCTGATTAGATAGGAAATAACAAGATGAGATGATCAAGAAAATTACTTTCAGTGGGATTAAACTTCCTGGTGCTCTCAGTTTAGAAACTGAAATCATATTGTTCATGCCATTGCAAAACAGGAAAACATTGCAGTGTGATATCTAGGATAGCAAGAATTATATTTCTGCTCGGAAGGGAAGGATACAATTCAGTACAATTCAGTACAACATGGTAGTGAGAAAAAACGGGATGTGAACTCTTTTCGTAGGTGTCTCTTCTTAATAGGTGCCTTCAATAGAGTCTTCAAGTATTGTCAGATGTACAGTAGTAGCCTGTTATTCACTTACAATGGCCTAATGTGGTGTTCCCAACATGATATAGTGATAAATCACAGAAGTGCCAATTAAAATGGAACGCTTATAGTGTCGACCATTTAAAAGCAACGCTAAGCTCTCATAACGTTCTTTCAAAAATAAAAGATATAATAAAAGCTTTATATCTGAGCTTCCTCTTCATATTACTGCCTCCTCATAAGAGGGCTTCCAACAAGTGTGATTATAATAGAAAATCCATTGCTTTTTCATTTTCATGTTTCAAAATTTCGGTGGCTCCAATCTATTCTTCATATGATAAAATTGGACTCAAATACTGTCTCAGGGCATTGTTGTTATAAATAATTGACATTTACTGAAATTTTTAATTCTCAACACAGTCTCTTTCACATTCATGCAAAAAACCCCAGATCTCTGCTCACAAAAAAACCTCCATGAAACACAAGATATAATAAAAGTGGAGAACAAATATCTTTGATATTCACTATGAGGATGAAAGTAGTATTTACCAGTAAAAATGGACTAAAAATTTGCCTTACTAGGACCTGATCTTTTTTCCTCTCTCTCTTTGCTAGTCTGCATATTATTGGTCTGGGTGAAGTTCAGATATGGCTCTTTTTTGTCACTGTAGACCATTAAAAAAAAAAATCAAATAGTTTTCTAGCTTTTTTATCAGAAGTCTGTTTCATATCAGCCCAATTAGTCGTATTTATGCCAGTCTAGGGTAGCATAGCTGAGAAGAATAAGAGTGAACTGGCTTCAACATGGGTCCTATGTTTTTTGAGACATTTCGGCTCCAAGAGTTGCATGTAAATTCTCATTAAAGGAAGGTGTTTCTATTTTTGTCTGATCAGAAGAGCTTTTTCCACTAATCATTAAAATTTCTCTTTTTCATTCATATTTTTTAACTTCCTCTCATTTGAAACATGCAATTAAACTATTCTATAACTCACCAACACATTTGTGCTGCAGCCTACTACACAAACAATGCACAATGAAGAATTATATTTTACCACAAATATTTGTCCTCTCTGTTTAATCCGTGCTTTGCTACAGAGGTAAGCCTTTCCTTCTCTCCTTAACTTCTTTCATTATGAGCTTAGGTGTAGTTGCATTTTTATTAGAAATGTTATGCACTTACCATACATACTGTATTATTAGCAATAACATGGCAAAACAGAATTAAGCCTTCACCTGAATTTGTTTCCATTTATGGATTTTTGTTAAAGCTATAAGTGCAGATTTTCATCACAGTGTGTGTGGGTTTAGCCACGCAATTCCCATTAATATTAAAAAGAATCACGCAGCTAAGTCCCTACACACCACATTGAAAACACTCTTTAACGTTATTTTAATGAACATTCTTTTATGACTAAATTATTTCAGAGTAGCTGAGCAGTTATTATCTTCCTCAGTAACTAGTGATCGCCCACAGGGTAAGTTTCTCTAATATTCTGTTGCAAGCCCTGTGCCTTTGCCATGTTGTTATGGGACCTTTCTAGTTATAAACGATTTTCATTGCAGTATGCAATTAGAAACTAGCCAACAGAGTAAAGCAGTAAAACTTGATTTTGGCTGCAAGTTGAAGTTGCCCCTGGGGGTCTTTAATTTATGCATAGTCCTTTTTTGTATAATCAAGGTTTTTTTGAAATGTGCCCAGTTTTTTCCTTGGAGGGAAGTTTTCTCTCCTTCTTGAAGTTCATTCCACCTTATTTGTGGTATACAAATAATTCAAGGTTGTTTTGGATAGTTAGTCACATGCACAATGACAACATAAATCTTGAATGAAACTTCAAACCATAATTTCCTTATTTTTGTGCACTTACCTTTTGAAACTTGGTAAGTTGCAACCAGAAATTCATTGCATAGTTAATTAGTGAATATGAACTGTGTTTTTCCTTCTCTACACAAATTACATTCATAAGTAACTATCTTGTCTTTCTATGGAGGTGGGTGCCACCACAGACCTTACGACATACGTGTCATCCTATTCCTCCACTACCCATTCTCTTCCTCCGCCTGCTCCAAAGAATAAGACAGCATTTTAGTCGTGTCTCTGTGTGTGGGAGCATTACAGACAAAAGTGTGTGGATTGAAGTGTTGCTTACGAAACTCAATTAGAAAAAAGTTGATCTGATCTATAAAAAATATCTGGAAATTGATACATAGTTTTTCAGAAACTATTTTTCTTTCTTTTTTTTTTTTAAACAAGGGATTGCATATTGTTTATGCAATCTCTGTATGTTAATTACACTAATTACAGGTATTGCTAATATTTTGCCAGTTCAAGAGCTTTATTTTTTGTTTATTCCCCTTTCTACTAGACTCATACTTCTGCTTAGGCCACGTGACTCAGCCTTGGCTAACACATATGTAAAATAAAACATGTTTTGAACTGCTTCCTTTGGATGGCTGCATTCTCGTCGTATGATGGTAAAATGTAATTCACAACAATAAAAATAAAAATACCATTCTGTGTTAAGGAAAGCTGCATCAGTTTTATAATTTTTATAAAGATATTCACTATGGAATTACTTTGATAGCCATTAAACAATAAAAGCAGAGAACTGTAATGTTGTGGGATTTTTTAATTCTGTTTTCCCAACTCACTTCAGGTTTCGCTGTTATACCTCTAGGAGAGGTGAAAAAATCTCTTCTATGGTTTATGTGAGTATTCTTCCTAGGGACTAATATAATAATCTCAATTAATCTGTAGACTATTATAAACAATGGAATCAAGCATGCCATTTAAATTTTCCTTGTTTTCCTCAGTATGATCCCACATAAATGATTTCTTTGAGATTATGTTCTAAAGGCAGAGAATGTTTAGCTTGTGAATATATTGAAACTGATTAACTCTTATTGACACTGGCTGATCTCACAAATTTGTTTCTTTCTGCTTACTAATAAAGAGGTCATGTGTCACAGCCTATGACAATAGTAATGAGCATTAAGCAAATTAGCTGCCCCGAATTGACTTTGTTATCTCATTACCCAAAACAAAGAAATCCACAAACTCAATCAGTTCAAAAGGACTTTCCCAGTAGTCTGAAGAAATAAAAACTAGACTAATTATTTAGTAAGTTTGGATTCTTTCTTTCTTTCTTTCTTTCTTTCTTTCTTTCTTTCTTTCTTTCTTTCTTTCTTTCTTTCTTTCTTTCTTTCTTTCTTTCTTTCTTTCTTTCTTTCTTTCTTTCTTTCTTTCTTTCTTTCTTTCTTTCTTTCTTTCTTTCTTTCTTTCTTTCTTTCTTCCTTTCTTTCTTCCTTTCTTTCTTCCTTTCTTTCTTTTTCTTTCCTTCCTTCCTTCCTTCCTTCCTTCCTTCCTTCCTTCCTTCCTTCCTTCCTTCCTTCCTTCCTTCCTTCCTTCCTTCCTTCCTTCCTTCCTTCCTTCCTTCCTTCCTTCCTTCCTTCCTTCCTTCCTTCCTTCCTTCCTTCCTTCCTTCCTTCCTTCCTTCCTTCCTTCCTTCCTTCCTTCCTTCCTTCCTTCCTTCCTTCCTTCCTTCCTTCCTTCCTTCCTTCCTTCCTTCCTTCCTTCCTTCCTTCCTTCCTTCCTTCCTTCCTTCCTTCCTTCCTTCCTTCCTTCCTCCCTTCCTCCCTCCCTCCCTCCCTCACTCCCTCCCTCCCTCACTCCCTCACTCCCTCACTCCCTCACTCACTTCCTCACTCCCTCCCTTCCTCACTTCCTCCCTTCCTCACTTCCTCCCTTCCTCACTTCCTTCCGCCACTTCCTTCTGCCACTTCCTTCATTCCCCTTAATTCCTTCCTTTGCCTAACCACAAAATCTGTTCTGTTCATTTGAGTCAACTGCGTATGAATATATATATATAAATATGCTTTAAATAAAATTCCACAACTTTATTAATTTCAGTATTCTGTCTAATTTTAAAATTTACTTTACTGATATCCAAAACCAAAAAACAGTATTATAATTGATTAAAATATGTATACTGCAGCCAATTTTGATATTTCATTTGCAACTGGCTTTGTGTAATGCACTGTTGCTTTGATCTAATAATGAAAATATGCCAGTATATACTCTTTATAGAAACAAGGTAAAGTGGTTCAGATCTCCTGGGACAGTATGACTACAATATATGAATTTAAATTGCTAAGCTAAAAGCCCCACACTCCATGAGAATTTAAAGACTATGAAAATTATCTGGCATTTCTGGAAACTGCAAATAATTTTTAAAAAATCCCAAACCTACAACAAATCAACCTGAGGTAAAAGTCTTCCACTTTATTTAGCCTAGAAGGATAAAGTAATGAAACAGACACCCCTAATTCTGGTGTAATTTATAATTTAGATTTCAATAGAAAAAAATGTATAATTTTATTTGGTCTTGGACTGAATTAAATATGACAACACTGATGGTAATTCTATGTAAATTCATTGTTATATTGGGCAACTCCAATATTCTGTTTAAAGAATGTTGTTTCTCCTTTCATACCTTGTTGCCAATACCAATATCTTTACATACTATTCCCAAGCGGTTTTTTTATTTCACTATTTACATGTGACAAGTACAGTACTTTGGATTTGTCTTTCACACAGAAAATACTTATCTATTTGCAACTTCAGTTATACAAATCAAGAGAAACCTTGAAACAAAACAGGCAATCAGGTGAAATTTTACTTACAATAATGAAATTGTAATGCCATAATCTCTGACTTCTAGTGCTGTAAGTTTACTACATGGAGTATTTATTCCTGAATGGAAGAGTTTGAAAAGGTAGTCAGAAAAAGTTTCCAGTGAAAAAAACTTTGTGCTCGTCCCAGCTATCAGCTTTGGAGAAGTAACATGATTTCAACATGTATCATACATGTTCGTAAACTCACTTGTCAGTCTTAGAAAAGTCACAGCAAAAGTCTTGTTTGTCGAATATGTAGAAGGTGACTAAATTAAACAGTATCAGGGCTGGTATTTTGGAAAGTATAAAATTTCTTAATGTAAAGAACTCATTTTTAAAATATTTAAAATTCAAGAAGAATGTGCTGCAAGTTTTTATAGTCTGCTCGAAAAATAATTTCTTCCATCTGGGCCTTTTCTTTTTGTAAAGAAACAGGAATTTCAATATGTTGGATGAATAATATCAGCCTATAAATAGTGCTATTCTGTTTGTTTCATGTTAATGATGTAAGGTGCTATGCATCATATATACTTGGAAGTTGGCAAGAGGTATTTCAGTGGTTTTGCAGAAGTTTTTAAGATGAAGTAAAACTGCATATTTTAAGCCAGCATTAAATCAAGTTTTTAGAAATAGAATGAAGGTCAATACAGATTTTCAGCAATTTAAAATTTAAGATTATAGAAGTCTTTTTCCTGAAGGCCTCCAAGGACTGGGATTGCATAGCTTTCTCAGAACCCCCCTTCCCGTGCTGCATTATCACCCTCATGAAATCTTTCCCCATAAAATATTTCCACACTAAATATTGCAAGACAAAATCTGTGGCCACAGTACCTTTTCTATCACTGTCTGCTTTCTAAAACAGTTCTCAATTGAGCTCCTCTCAATTGTTTGGAGATCTGTTGTTCTCTTCTTCAGCAGGGTAAACTAGTCCATTTTATTCTAAACCGCCTTTGATCGTAGTAGTTTCTATTGAACACGGCCCAGATATTAGTACCTTCCTTCAGATGTGCATGGTGTGCAAAACCAGGTGAAATGTTCTATGTTAGACCCTGCTGCATAGAGGACTGTAATTTCTTTAAATCTGTTGGCCACACTCCTCATAGAGTAGACAGGTTTGTCCTTTTGCTTTACTCACCATGAAAGCATGTTGATGACCTGTGTAGAATTCAGCACTCACGGATCCACTGGTCTTTTTCAGCAGGACTTGGGCAAACATTTCCCTGCTCTCAGGTATAAGCCTAATCAGAGATTTCTTTTCTCCCCTCTTCCAACATCAGAAAGGTTCTGGATTTTAACTCTGGCTTGGTCCTCAAGGTATTCCAGATCTCTTTGAATTGAAGTGCTAACATTCGACATGCCGAACACTGCTAGTATCATAGATAAAGTTGCAGAGGGCACTTTCGATCTTATCACTCGTGCAGCTGATAAAGTAAATGGACAATATCAGCCCCAGTGCCAAGGCATTTATTTTGATAATGGCTTTCAAGCCACTGATTAATTGCCTTTTAAATTAAGGGTCCAGACAATTTTCAGTGTAGCTAAAAATCCAGCCCATCACCCCTGTGCTTCCAAAACTGAATGGTGTGGGGAATAGTGCCAGTAGCATTAATAAAGGTATATTACAAATTCTTGTTAACGAAGCTGGCCATTTAATCAGAGCAGGCATGCATGCTGATTAAGTGTGATTGCGGTGCTACTCTTTCTAATTAGCATCTAGTCTTGCCTATGTTATTTCCCATTATCTTTTTCAGTAGAAAAGTAAGACTGACTGGGCTTTAGCTACCTAAATAAACCAAGAGTACGTGCTGAATAATTTTCTTCCATTTGTCAGGTATCTCTCTCAATCACCATGATACTTTGTAAGATTTGTATAAAACTTTCTGGTCTTACAATCACATCACTGTTTTTTCAGCGCTCAGATAAATTTCTTCTATCTCATGAAATCTGGTAACCTCTAGCTTCCTTGGCAGACTCTTATTTGTTGCTCCCTCTTGGTGACTGTCCTTCTCAAATCATGTTCTTTGTTTTTTTTCATTTGGAAACTCAAAAGATATTTTTTACTTCTTTTTACTAGCTTTTATGCCTCCAAAGTTATTTGTTTTTATTTTAGAATATCAAAATATTAAATGTCCTTCTAAGGAGTACAGATGAAGAAAAAGATATTTAATTACTAATAAAAATGGCTTTTTGAAGAATGAACAAGAACTCAGGTGCAAGACTAGCATTTTAGTATTCAGGTGCAAAAAGGGGCAAAAAAAATACAAATGGAAAAATTTTTTTAGTACTTGAAAAATCTGCATCAAAGTCCAAGAATAAAAAAAGCTGTGCAAACTGTCACACTGTAGACCTATAGTGTTAAATGAAATTTGAGTTTTCTGAGAATGGAACAAAATATCACTATAAAAATCCCAATGAAATCCCAATGAAATATGTTCATTTGCAGCAGTAGCTAAGAAAGGTAAGAACTCCACAAAACCCCAACAACAAAAATAACAGAAAATCAGCAATAATTTTGTGAATAGCATATAGTAAGCAAATCAGTTTCCTGGAGCTGCAGTGAATACTGCCCAACAATCAAATTCTTTTTGATTGTTTAATAATTTATCTGAGCTCATAGAGAACAATTAAAGTGAACAATTAAGGTGAACTTGTTCTCTGTACTCTGCCCAGAAGTCTATCCATAAAATTGAAAATACTTATGTATATTTAAGACATGTTCCATTAAATCTTTAATTTCTTTGATCAACATTTTTGTCAATGATGCGGACAGTGGGATTGAATGCTCCCTCAGCAAGTTTGCTGGTGACACCAAGCTGTGTAGTGCCATTCCCTCTTGTCCTTTCAAACACACTGGAGGGCAGGGCTGCCATCCACAGGCACCTTGATATGCTTGAGAACCTCATGAAGTTCAACAAGGCAAATTGCAACATGCTGCAGCTGGGTCAGGCAATCCAAAGCAGAAGTACAAACAATACAGACTGGGCAGAGAATTAAGCAAGATGCTGGTTGCTGAGAGGTTCCACATTACCCAGCAATGTGCACTCACAGCCCAGAAAGCCAAATATAGCCTTGTTTGCATCAAAAGCAGAGTGGCCAGCAAGTGGAGAGAGGTGATTTCCCCCTTCTACTCTGCTTTTGTGAAACCCCACCTGAGTTACTAAGTCCAGCACTGGGTCCCTCAACATCTCTTAGAGTCCAGAGAAAGCTCAAGGAGCTGATCAGAGAGATCACTTCTGCTATGAAAAGAGGCTGAGAGATTTGGGATTGTTCAGCCTGATGAAGAGAAGGCTTCAGGAAAAACTTACAGCACCATCCAGTACATGAAGAATTCTACAAGTGAACTAAGAGAGACTTTGGATAAGAGCATGTAGTGATAGGAAAAGGGGCAATGGCTAAACTGAGAGTGTGTAGGTTTTGATTAGGTAGTAGATCTCATCATGGACCATTACACCTGTGCTACATTTATGCCATGTATTTATGCCATGGCACTGCATTTTTAAAACTGGTTTAGAATATGAGTGCAAAAGACTGTTAATTACTTGGTGTACATATATCACCAATTTAAACATCACTGAGCAGGGATTAGCGAATTCAGAGGAAGACAGAAACAGCATGAACTTTCAAGTAGACAAGCAGCAAGAGCACGAAAGCCCCCCTGGTGTGTTGACCTGGCCTACTGGCACACAGTTTCTGTGTGGTGGATTGACTCTGGCTGGACAGAAGGTGCTGACCAAATCAGCTTTAGCACTCCCCTCCTTGGCTGGAGAGAGGACAGAAATTATGACAAAAGGCTGAATTAAGGTCAGGTAGAGATCAGCCACCATTTACTGTCATAATAAACCCAAACTGGGAAAATTAATTGAATTTTTTAACAATCAAGTCAGAGTAGGATAATGAAAACATAAAACAATGGTTATAGTGTCTCCCATGCATCCTATCCTTCTTCTTGGGCTCAGCTTCACTTTGAAATTCTCTGCTTCCTCTCCACCAGCAATACAGGAAGATGGGGAATGTGGGTTGTAGTGAGTTCATCAAACATTGTCTCTACTGCTTATTCCTTCTCAAAGCCATCCCCTTCTCCAGTGTAGGGTCTCTCCCCATGGAAGACAGTCCTCCAGGAACTTCCTGAATGTGAATCTCTCCCATGGGCTGCAAGAGCTGCTTCAGCAAGGGATGCAGTCCTTCAGGAGCAGCCCTTTCCCTTTCATGGGACGCAGTCCTCCAGGAGCAGCCTGTTGAAGTGTGGGTCACAATTCCTGTCAGAAAAATTGCTCCAGCATGGGCTCCTCTCTCCATGGGATCACAGGTCCTTCCCAGACCCTGCTCTAGCCCACGCTTCCAGTGCAGTCCAGTCACAGCCTCCTTCAGGCACATCCACCTGCTCTGGTATAGGGACCTTTGTGGGTTGCAGGTGGATCTGTGCTCCACCATGAGCCTGCTGGGCTGTGCAGGGGCAGAGTGCTTCACCATGGTCTTCCCCACAGGCTCCAGGCTCGAGGGAATTCTCTACTTTTGTGCCTGGAGCACCATCGCCCCCTCTGCACTGGCGTTGGTATCTGCAGAACTGTTTCTCTCACATATTCTTACTCCTCACTCCTCTGGTTGTAATTTAGTCTTGGCCAGTAACTTTATCCTTCCTTCTTAAATTCACTGCCTCAGAGGTGCTATTACTACTGCCAGTGGGCTCAGCCTTGACCAGAGGTGGGCCTATCTTCAAGCAGGCGAGCATTGGCACTGTCAGACACAAGGAAAACTGTCATCATCTCATGGGAGCCAAGATGTGACCTTCTTACAAGCAAAAATTTTCATGCAAATCCAGTATATGTTTGATGACCCCTTTTGCCCAAAGAGAAGGGAGAAAATGGAAGGTGAGGATTAGGGATTGGGATGGTGAAAATTTAATAGCTAAAGGAGAACCTGCGCATGCAATCAAGGCAGAAAGAGGAATTCAGTTACTACTTATTATTGCAGAATGTTTATCTGTTTATAGCTTTAGACACTTCCAGGGAAGTAGGGCACGACCATATGTAATAATTATTTGGCAGGAAAATTACAGTAAGCATGGACATCCTCATGTCCCTAACCAGGGACATCCCTCTCCTCCTTTACCTGAGGTTAATCTTTTTTATCATGTGGCAAATGTGGTTCAGTTGCTCAGCTATATCTCCCTTTGAACCTCTTCCTCAAACACAGCCTACCCACTGTAGGAATGAGTAGAGCAGATTGGGAAATAGAGAAAGCTTTGACACTCTAGAAGCATTGCTAATAATTAAAGAAATATTAATAATATACTAAAGACAGCATATATTTATATACTACTGGTAGTATTTTAATGTCTTTTGCCTATTTCTAAAAAAATATATTTGGCTAAAATACCTGCTTACTTAAAAAAAAGGTAAAAATTATAAATATGTTTTATTCAAATAACTTAAGTGTGATGAACTTTTATAACCTGAGTTTTGTGTAAGGAGTATGACAAAATTTACTTCATCAAGTTCACAGAAACACAGAATCATTTAGGTTGGAAGAGTCATTCAAGACCACCTAGTCCAAATGTCAGCACCACCATAATCACCCCTAAATCACATCCCCAAGTGCCTCATCAAGGTGCCTCTTGGCTATTTCCAGTTACTTCACCACTTGGTAACTTACTCCAATGTCTTAACACTCTTTCAGTGAAAAAGTGTTTTCTAATATCTAAGCTGAACCTCCCCTATTGCAAGTTAAGGCCATTTCCTCTTGTCCTTTCAAAACAAAAAACAAACCAACCAGGAAACCAACTAGGCAAAGCAGTATTCACTTTATAAATACTAAGAAAAAAGATTTTTTTTTAATATTATATGATTTATAAAAAACTCCCAAAAAACTAGGAAAAAGAAAATAGAAAGTTAAGCCTGTGATTCATCTCCTAAAATTAAGTTGAATTGTCCAAAAGAGAAGCATTAATTTAATCCAAAAAAGACTACAATTTCTTTCCCATATAGTGGCTGCTATTTGGCAGACCATTTCATACAGTCATATAGTTTACTGACAGTCTACAGACAGATCTACTTAGAGACTTCCAAACAACTATTTTCCTCCAGAGATTAATGAATATTCATACAAAATTTAATTTGACTTATTAATAATAATAATAGTTGTAATGGCAAAATCACTTAAAAGATCTCTGTCTGCTTTATTCTCTCACCCTGAAGACCAAATTTTTAGCAATGAAACAGGCTTGGATTTTCTCTACGTCCTTCTCTTCTGTCATGAAAAGATAGCAAGCACTCTCAGGACTGCCAGGTGTCATATACTAGGTTTGCTTCATTTAATGACTCCCCACAGTGTCACACCTGTCTACAGCCCAGCCTGTTTTAGTGTATCTTGTCACTTTCCTAATAGAAGGATCTTTATGTTTGCAAAACAAGGTTCCTTAGTCAAGTATTTCTAGAGATGCTGCAGTAGCACTCAGTCTGAGTTATACATGACCATCCCCAAAGACTTCTCCTCTGAATTCCATTCCTCTCTCTTCCATGAAAATTTTCAAAAAAATTTTGTTAACTTTTTCATTCTTTTAGAGATGTCTTCTTTATTTCTTTTTATTTTGTGATAGCAAGGGATAATATTTTGGGAATAGAACTTTGAAGTATGGAACCTTGCAAGGAGGCCTCACTCTTATCGCTCGCCTATTCTGGTTATCCAGTGAAATTACTTACTGGAAACTGCAAATTCATCAGGTCTAAAACATTTTCCTCAAACCTTTCCATGGATTACTGGTTTGAAGATGTTGGAAATGCCTTCTGGAGTCAAACATTGTCACCCAGAACATGGTTTTCCAAGACCAAGTCCAGACAGCTTTTCAGTATTTCCAAGGATTCCCCAGGTTCTATGATGAAACAATGTCAGTGCATGGTCATGCTCATTGTTAAAAGGTTTGGTTTCAAACTGCGGCGAAACCTCCCATGTTTCAGTTTGTGACCCTTGCATCTTGTCTTTTCATGGATGCTACTGAAAAGAGACTTACCTTATACTCATTCACACCAGTGCTCATATAGACCACACTTCATCAGGTTGCCAAGAAAATCTTATGGGAGACCATGCTGAAAACCTCACTGCAGTCTAGGCAGAAAATAGTTGCTTTCACCTCACCTACAAAGACAGACATAACAGAGTGTTACCAAGTTAGTCAAGCAGGACTTACCCTTGCTAAATCCATGTCTACTAGTCTTTAATGTCTTTTTTGTCCTTTATGTCTCGGAATGGTTTCCATGATTTGTTGTTCCATCACATTCCCTGGGACTGAGGTTTATCACCCTGTAGCTCCTTTGAACCTCTTTCTTGAATTTGAAGTAAAAGTTCAGCTGGAATCCGGCCTGAATTCCTGCTGGATATTTCCATTGCTAGGGACTTGAAGGCTACAGACCAAATAGAATAAAATTACAAAAAGAGAAAAAAGAAAAGACAAGGAAACCTTTTTTGTAAAGCAGGTTTTGCTCTTGCTATATTGTATTTTTATTTTTATTTGTACTTTTGCTGTTGGAATAAGGAATTGGTTTTTTTTTTTTTTTTTGTACACAATTTTCTTGGACTGTCTTGTGTAAGGCTTCTGTACTTTCCTGACTTTATTCCTCCTATTTTACCTGTATGGGGCCAGTTAATGAATGCAGTCTGAATTGCCTTGGTCCTGGACTTGTTGTTCTTGCCTTCTCAAGTGTATTCTTACTCCTTCAGTCTCTCTTTGTAACTGTACTTCTCTTCTCTGTTCCATTTTTGTTGTTATCCCTAGCCTGTCATTAATAAATTCAATGTGTTGTTCGTTATAAATAGGACTGTCCTCCTTTTTTGCCTTTTTGGTAGTTAGATCTACGCCTGTTTTTCTCACATACAGAAAACTTTATTTCTTGTGTTACAGAAACTTCTTTTGCTTGACATTATCTCAGTTGTTTCTGCCTCTTAAATACCATTTTCCCTGTTAGCTTTATCTCCATGGAAAAGAAGAACACAATTTTTTCAGTGGTGTGGCTCTTGCAATGTGCTGCACTATGATCCCCAAGGTGTCACTTGGTGCTGTGTGGTCAAAACTGTTCAATATTGCTCCTTCAAAAGAGCAGAACTGCTTTACTTTATAAAACAAACTACTGGGTTTCAGTGAGGCCTTCTTAGGGAATATTTTACCACAACATCATCTACCAAAAATTAATTCATTACCAGTATGTAGTTTCTTGCATAAAAATCAACATGACATTAAATAACCCAGATCTAAATTTCTTAAGAGATTTTTTTATAGGATCTCACAGGCATCTTTGGGGAGGTAAAGTGCCTTCTGTCCCTGTCCTTCCCCACAAACATTCTCTCTTGGCTACTCAGTTCATATAACTAGCATGTTTTTGGTATATTTCCAAAGTCTCCAATCCTGGCACATATAGTGTGTATCCTTCTCATGATGTCACATCTAAATTGTGTTGTGATGACTTCCGATTCCCTTACAAACAATAACTTACTTTGCACTGAATACTAACATCTTTCCGAGCAGTGAGGAATAAGTTCCTTAGAGTCTGGTCATTGAAGAACTATTATTTTTCATATTTATAGTACCTCCTTTTGCCTAGAAGCTTCCTAAATAGCTTGTCACCTGATATACACAGGAATAGAAGACTTCCATTGAAAAAGCATAGGCCTCTGTTTTAGGTTGTTATTCCCTGCCTATTTTGTCTCATGAAAAGAAGGCCTCAATTTCAACTTTTTTTTTTTTTTTTGGATATGTGTGCTTAAAAGTAATATATGCTTTTACTAGTACAGGTTCATGTGTTTCTTCACCCTGACTTTATGGTTCCAAATTATATCTTCCTCAACAATTCCTTCTCTTGAAAATAGGATGTCAAGAGCTGTGGCTTGAAGCCTATAGCTTCCTCTAGTAAGTTGATCAGTTCACATTGGATATCCGTGGACATCCAATGTCACCCCTGTCAAGGTTTAGCAAAGCCAGTCAAGAGGGCTGGACCTCAACTAGTGAGTATTCCATAAGCAATTCTTAATATTACACACAGCCACAACTCTGTCCCGGATACACCCGATTGTCAAGTTCCATCTTTAGTAATGTGCACTTTAGTGTGGACAGTGTCAATCATTGAAAACTCTCAGTTCATAATGTATCTAATTTTTTAAATAACTTTTGATCATTGCATGCATGCAGTTTCTGTCATCACACATTCAACAGTCCACACAGGGAAATGGATATACCTATACCAATCCCTCCTTAGGTGGCTTTTATTCCTAGAATGGATTCAGACTTTTTTATCTGGAACCTCTTATATGTTTTGTTTGTGTGGCTGTTCATTTTTTAATCCATTTTTTCTGCACGTGATGATTCATTATCATTCAGACCACATTGTAGAACATATGCCTATGAATGATTAAAATTTACAGGACTATTTATGGTCCTTTTGGGGATTGGTTGAGAATACTGGAAGGACAGGATCATTTTTGCACTGAGCTTTGAGTAAAGGCATCCTCTCCCACCATACAAAGGGACCTTTAGTCCCTATCAGTGACAAGACAAGGGACAATTGTTCTGGGCATTTAAGCAGACTGATGCTGAGCCAATAGAAGCAGACAAGGAGAAAGAAAATCAAAACAAGATGACAATAAAAACTTGTCCAAACCGCACAAGAAGACACAAAGCATATTTCAATTTAGTGAGTTTCTTAACACTGGAAAATTTTAACTGGAGGATTGCACAAATTAATTCCAGAAAGAAAAATTGAACCGCAAAATATTATGGAATTCAATATTTCTGAGGTTGTATTCTGAAGTAGTCTTCCTTATATATTGAGTGTAGATGTTAATAAAACAGGTTTTTTATCGTTTCATAAACTATAGTGGAAAATATTCACTTCAATATTTGGTTGTCTATGCAACTGGCCAAATGATGTTCATTAGTGTAGCTGAGGAACAGTAACAAAAATTAATGGAGTAATGTATTCAGCAAATATTTTTGCATGTTAAATTGCCTCTAATCACAATAATAATCCCTGAATTCCATTAAATAAGTGTCTTTTTTTTTACTCACTCATTTTAGCCTGAACTCTAGTAGGAAAAGTTAAATGAAACCTACAGTTTTCTCTGTTTTTTAGTCCCTTGACTGTTTCTCTTGCTAGGAGTTAAAAGCAAGCTTCAGCTCACGAATATTGGCAATTAGTTTGGTGTTAGAAAACATGTAAACAAGTTTAAAAACCTCTTTTAGAACTTATTCTTTAAATATTCCACTCTACAACTAGTAAGATTCAGATCAAACTTAATTTCAAGTCTTAATTATTTTGAGATGTGCACTCAAATTGTGTGGTTATTTTATAGGACTGTTTAAAGTTTGTAAAGCCTGATCAAGCTCCAGTAACCTCTGACAGATTAGTGTTCCTGAATATAGAAACATACTAAAAAACCACAAGCTACAGAAAAAGAAAGAGCTTATTCAAACTTGTGGAGAAGCTGTAATGTAAAAGTGGAGCAATGCAATTTTCAATAAAAATATTTTTCTGTTAGTCTCATTAAACATTACAGCCAGACTTATTTTTATAATACTTTCTTTATAGAAAATACACTGAAGTATAATTAATGCAACATAGTTAATGGGACACAAAGTTCTCAGTATGGGTGTGAATCCTAAAAGTATTGTGAAAAATGTTCTGCTTAATGATTTGCTGTATATTTAGTAAAATTTCCTTAGTGTGCGTATATGTCGCCAGATCTATCTGCATAATTCAAAGCCCCTAAATACCTATACACACGATCAACTGTGACACTTGTAGTGATTTAAGAGAAAAACTATATTTAAGTAGCATTAAAGACTTGGCCAAAATCTGCCAAAACAGAGAAAGTTTGAAGTAGGAAGAAAATATAGGAAGAACATTCTTCCTTAGAGTACCTTGCATACCCTAAGGGTAATGCAAATGTACTTCCTAATAGAGAAATTTGAAAAGGATTTTGATCTAGTCTCTATTCTCCTTCATTCATAGTAGATTGTATCAAATGCAGAAATTCAAATGTGCAGAAATATTTGCTCCCAGATAAGAAACTAATGCAATAAAACTCAGATGTGACCTATGCCCTTGAATAGGTCTTGAATCCTGAGTCACATTATTATGCCTGGTGTTATTTAATCATAGATTAATTTGTAAAAAATGGAAGAGAAAGTGTATTTTTGCATTACTTATAGTGTTTTTGTCTACCAATCCAGAAATTCCATGATTCTTTTTGATTCATGAATGTTACAGATACAATAGGCTAAACTGTTCTTCTGTGTAACAGAATTTTCCCAACTTTTATTAGGATTTTTTGTAAAACTAGAAGGAGGAAAGAAATGAGATTAATTTCCACAGTGCTTGTGCTGATTTTTATGCCTTTGTCTTAGGTTCATATCTATTTATTAGTATGACTGATAGTTAATGCCATTCTCATGTATAGTAATTTACATTCTCTACAGAGAATGGTAAAATTCCCCTCTTTACTCAATACTTCTGGGATTTCTTAAACAAAAAGATCAAATGGCAGCAAAAAATTCTCAATATTTCTATTTTATATCTTCCTATTCTAATGGCAATGCTAGTACTGGAGCTGTTGTCACAGGAGAATAATACCATAATGTCTTGGAAAGCCTCTGGTACTGTTCTCTGTGTAACGAATTTATAAAATAAATTCCACCTTTTAAATTACTTGACTCATCAGGATGTTGTATCAGATACACTTTATGTCAGCATTTTTGCATGCTCTGATATCAATGTTAATATAATCATGTATCACATCATATTTATAACAAAAAATGTATTAAAAGCAAAATATATAAAATCAAAACAGAGGATCTTCAGGAGCAGCTTAAGATGAAATAAGCTTCTGGAGTTACATAATCTACTTGTAGGTAACATGGGTTTTTATGTACAGAACACAAAAATGCAGGGGGGTATTAGAACCCTTGTGCATCTCTACTGAAGCAAGAATGGTTTTATCATGCTGTTTTACAAGGCAATAATCCACTTGTCTTCTGTATAACATAAAATGCAAAATTTATCTTATCCAGTATTTCAAATATATCATTGTGGGTGTTCTAATAGCATTATTATCAGTATTTTAAGGAAAGTATTGCTTGCTTTTTGTTTTAGGTTTTGGTTGTTTTATTTTAACAATATTTTATAAAACAAAAAATTTACAAAATAAATGAATGGCAAATCATGTGAAAAGAAAAATGGAATGGTACTTATTTAAGTGCAAGGAGATTTTGCCACTCTCAAGGGTGAATGAACAGATGAGGTGTAGCAGATGAAATGTTGTAATAGGAATAAAATTTGCGGTATGCAGGTTATTTTAAAGTATTTCTCTGATAAAATATTGCAAATCTCAGTATCCTTATGCCAACTACTCAATCATATAAGCTTTCCAGAAGGATTGAATAGTCTGACTATTGAAGGAATTTTGATTCATGAGACCATTTGAGTATATTTATCTTCTTCCTTCTTACCAGTTACTTACTTCTCTAAAAAATCCCACAAAATTTCAAAAACTCTAAAGTTTGGTAGAATGAGATTGCAAAACTTAACATGGGACAGATCAGTAAAGTGGTATTTTCTGTCCAAGTAAGAAAAACTGGGCTTCCTGTAGTCAGAAAGCAAGACTAAACAGACCACTGACAATATTGTCCAGAAATTCCTTCATTGTTGAACAGATTCCCAAGAAAAAACACCAACTACAAAATCTTCATCATGTAAAAAAGGCTTCAGTAAGACAGAATACTAAAAAATATGCTATACTGACAAAAACTACAATGATGAAAAAAATGAGAACAAATACAGTATTGATGAGAAACCGAGTCAGAATTGGCAGGTAAGGTAGACAAGACGAATTACTAGTTTTTCTTTGATGTGCAAGTTATTATTTTGGCAATCTAAAAACTTTTGGGAGTAAGTGTTGAAATCATTTCAATAGATTATTTTTTTTTCTTAATTGCAGAATGAAGTGTATTAATGGAACTAGGGCATATGGTTTGATCATGCACTCCTGTATGTTGTTTATGTACATTTTTAAGAGTCTTTTATAGCTTTAAAACAAACAGTAATTTTTATCTGTTTTAAAATGACCACATCAGCAAAGTTTATTGAGTTCTGTTTGTCTGAATCCACTTTGATCTCTATGCTTTTACCCTCTGTGCACAAAGAATGCAATAAAGGAATAAATGCACCCATAAATATATCCACCTTCATTCAATATATTTTCAAGTGTCTGAAAAGGAAGGCAAAAAGAAGAGACTTGTTCCACATAGTGTTTCCATAAAGCCAGCAGAACCAAGCAGGGTATTTGGGAAGACCCAGCAGGAATGCTTCTGTTCATCACATCTTTAACAGTGTGCTGTGGGCAAGATGTTGATTTTTCAGATTATTTTATCCCAGATCTCATAACCTTCTATATATTAAAGCCATCAGGAAGGAAAGATTGTTCTGTGATTATCACCTGAAGGGCTCAGAATATCTGTGTTAACAGCATTGCCAGAAACTGTCCAAGAAATATCCCATAATGTCTGTAGTTCTTAGCCTTCAAGAGTAAAACAATTAGTCTTCAGTCAATCACAGATATTTTAAGAGAGTAAAAAAAATATTTTTTCTGTGTTACTGGAAGTCTATAGAAGTATTTACACAGGGAGAACCAGCACTTCACAGTCTTCCACCAGCCCAAGAGTGAATTCCACTAATGAATGTCGTGGAATTATAGAATAATATATCCTTCTCAGGTCTCAATTTCATTCATCTCTTAAGTAACCAAACAGCTTGATATTCCTTGTGCACTCTTTCCTGGGATTCTATTTTCCAAATATTTTTTTCACTAATTCTTTTAGAAAGGCTTCTTTACTTTTTAAAATTTATGAAATAAAGGCCCACCTGACCTACAAAGCTGGGTGAATTAAAAGAGATACTTGTGTCCATGGATCTCAGCCACAGATACAGCTCATACCATTGTACAAAGAAATAAATTCTTCCGAATTGCAGAAAAAAAGTCCTTTGTTACAAATACCCAAAAGCTATGAAATTTAGTTCTCCAGACATAATCAGCATCAGTTATCAAAAACAATTTAGATTTTAATCACTCATAGATTATCTATTCATTTTACTCCTATTTCATTCTCCGAGCAAAGTAATTAGACATAAATTGTAGATGGGTATATATTTTCAAATTTTGATTTCACTACCAATTTTTTTTTTTCCTTTCTCTTGATATAATTTTGTGTTGGTTCCAGCTAGGGTAGGGTTACTTTTCCTCACAGTGGCTGGTATGGGGCAGTCTTTTGGACTTGTGCTGAACACAGGGTTGATAATAGAGAGATGTTTTTGTTATTGCTGGGCAGGGCTTGCAGAAAGCCAAGACCTTTTCTGCTTCTTGTACTGCCCCACTGGAAGCTGGGGGTGCCTGGGAGGCTGGCAGGAGAGGCAGCCAAGACTGGTGACCCCAAATGACCAAAGGGACATTCCAGACCCTGTGGCATCATGTCAGTATGTGAAGTACAGGGAAGAAAGAGGAAGTGGGGGGATATTTGCAGCAATGGCATTTGTCTTCCCAAGTCACCACTGCACATGATGGGGGCCTGCTCCTGGAGATGGCTGAACACCTGCCTGCCCATGAGAAGCACTGAATTAATTACTGGTTTTGCTTTGCTTTTGGGCATAGCCTTTTTGTGGGTTTTTTTTGTTGTTTTTTTGTTTGTTTGTTTGTTTGGTTGGTTTTTTTGTGTTTTTTTTTTTTTTTTTTTCTGTACCAAAATGTCTTTTATGTCAACACATGAGCCTTCTTCCCTTTTCCTTCTGGTTCTCTCACCAGTCCTTCTGGTGGGGGACTAAGTGAATGGCTGCATGGGGCCTGGCTCCTGATTGCAGTTACACCATGGCAAACTCTCACCTGGCAGACTACAGAAATGTCATTGTCAACTTTGACCACAACACCAATGGTAGACAGTGGGATTACAAGTTACTGCTGAAATCTTTCCAAAAATGAGGTTTTTGCAGAGCTTTAATGCTTCTGTGCACGAAAAATTTTGAATGTTCCTTTCTGACTGATATTTTCCATTTCTTCCCATATAATTTCTTTGAATTGAAAGGTGTCTGGTTATGCATTCACCAAAAATCTTCCATTGGTTTAGATGGTCATAACATACAGGTGCAGAGCCTTGTAATAGTGAAAAGATGTCCAGTGAAGATAATTTTTTCTACAACATCAACATATACGTTGATGGAAAAGGTCACTTCTGCCTGACTATACAGCTTGCCTTCATTTCAGAAATATTTTTCTTTAAATGGCTGACAGTCGTTGAATAAGAAAGCTAAACTTTAAATTTTTTATGTGACAAACATTTTTATTTTTCATGTTGTGACCCAAAGACTCTTCCTTCTAGGAATTTCTTCAATTTCCATGAGCCACTGCTAAGGGAGATAGATAGATAGATAGATAGATAGATAGATAGATAGATAGATAGATAGATAGATAGATACCCATAGATTGTATACTCTATCACATCAAATACTTGTCTCAATAGTTGTACAACCTCTGTCTCCAAAACACTGTAATCTTGATCAATCAGCATAAAAGTAAGGGGCAGTTTGCTAGCAGAGGAAACAAATGGGCATATTAGTGTTCCTTCTGGTCAAAAAGTGTGCATCTGATAAAATTCTATTCCCATAAATTGTATTGTAACTTTTCAGAACTAATTGTAAAACTTAAAAGAAAAAGAAAGAACACAGTTTAGTTTTAATATTTGACTATTTTGAACTTACAGTCCTTGTAATGCATTTGGATCTGCGCATAAAATGTTTACATTTTATTTTGAGGCAGATAATTTACTTCAGGATCAAATTATACCATTTCAGTAGGAATTATTATAGTTGTAAAGCTGTGGAGTCTCAGAATTTTTGTCAAATTCCAAATAGCTTATGCAGTCACTTAGTCTAGAAGAAGAATAAAACTTCATAGTTCTTGTAAAAATGAAAATTAAGTTACTTCTTTTTAAAGCAAATTAATTCTAATATTTTATAGGTGCACTATAGTACTATTCTTAATAAGAGCAAGATCTTTCTTACTGATAAAAAAGAAAAACAGCTCTCAAAGAAGATGAAGAAAGGTAAGATATTTTCAAATAATTTTCAATTTCTGAGAATTCTCAGAAACAGGTCATGAAGTTCTCAATTTTCATAAATTGTTCTGAAAAGAACTTTGGTCTCTTAAACCTAACAAAGATCACTTTAATACTCTGGACTAAAATATCTGAATAAGAGCATTAAAGTCAATGTGAATGAGTGTCCACACATATTTAAGTATTTAATTTTTATTTTTGTGACATCAGTTTAACTTGTCAAGATGTTGTTTATTCTTTAGATTGAAGAAATAATCTTTTTATGCTTTTACCAATATAAAATTATGGATTTTTTTTCTCTAAGTTCATGTAAGGTGTTTAACTTAGGGGACATCAAAATACGTATATAGAATATATATAGATGTATATAAAGAATATATGTGCTAGATGCCTTTCATTAGAAGTCCATTTAGGAAATATTCAGAGATTTAACATAGGAAAAAAGCAAGAGAATACTGCCATAGAGTGTCAGCACTCCAATATTCTGAACCTACAGTCATCAAAATGTATTGATTGTATCCAAAGCAGTAACTCCAATATGAGGAGAATATTTCAGTGAAGAGAGCGCTGCTATCTCCAGGTAAGAGAGAAGATAGGGCAAGACTGACCATAGGTGCACAATGATCGGTCAAAGAAAATAAAACTTTTGGATTTTATGCAATGATTTTTCATTATCTTTTCCTTTTCATTCCTCCTTCCTTTTCCTCTTTTCCTTTTCCTTTTCCTTTTCCGTTTTTTTTTTCTCTTTTCCCCCCTTTCTTCTTTCTCTTTTGTTTTTCTTTTCCTTTACCTTTTCCTTTTGTGTTTTTTTCTTTTTTCTTTCCTTTCCCCTTCCACCCCCATCCGCCCCCTAGGGGCAATCAAATGGCAGTAGTCCTCCTTCAGAAGGAATCCGGGCTAGAAAGCCTCTGGGTAAATATTCCAACGTCACCTATTCTGAAGTTACATCCTTTCATGGTACTTCTGTAGAAGTACAAGAAGTAGTGAGATGGAAAGACCCAAGAGGCCTTTTCACCCTGAGGTTTGTCACTGACTTGGTCTTTCTGATACACATTCTTTATTAAAGCAGAAGTATTCAGCCCAGCTGAAGAAAATGAATACCGATTATTCAACACTGAAAAAAATTAAACAAAACCAAAACTATGAAAAAGCAAAGAAAAAAGAGTAAGAAAACTTTAATTTTAAGCACTCTCAAGATAAGACTGTTTTAAATGGGAAAAAAAGACTACTAATTTTCAAATATTAAAAGACAGAATAAAACTTAAGTCAAGTTTTAGATAAAATTTAACAAAGGTTAGAAAAAGGAAAGGTCAGAAAGCAAAATTTTTTTTCAAAATGACTAAAATTATATAGGGAAAAATAATAAGGACATTGATACTTGAGATATCTGGTCAAAGGATTTAAGGATGACATACATACTACTGGAATCCAGTTTTATCCCTGGTAAACAATTCATGGAGATGATTGCAGCCACTCTGCACAAGTTTTCATGTTTACAGGGATGAAATAGCTTATGAAATGTTTATTACCATGTATACATATACACATATATGTGTATGTGTATACACATATATTTTTATGTGTATATATATATATGTGTATATATATATCGATATGTAATTCTTGGATGTGAACATTCACATTCACAAACATACAGTATACAAAAAGCTCAATAAAGAAAGGAACCTCTAATATTTTCAGATTCTGTTATGACATTAAAAGCTTGCTTCTTATTGTGATAAAAATATAAAGTAACAAGAATCAAGGCAGGGCAGCTGATTTATGCAGCTGCTACAGAAAGTGTTTCAATCAAATTTATTCATTGTTTTACAGCAATTCACATGTGGATAACATTGAGATTAACATGCTGAACTGCCAGTTTTTAGGGTTTTTTCAACTTATGAATATCTAATATGAATTGAAGACCTTTCAAAAAATGTAATTATTTTCTGCAAAGTGATAGATTATATAGATGGTATCATATTACAAACTTCATACACCAATTCAAATAGCAGCTCTAACTGTTTTAACTAATTTGGTTTTTCTTCAAGACTTAGAATGCCCCATTAAATTATTGTTGGAAAATTAAAAAAAAAAAAAAGAAAAGAAAAGAAAAGGAAGAAGAGGAAATAAATTCCTAGTAATTAAGTGGTCAGGATCAAAGTGAAGTAGTTACAGCTGCACAAAAGAACACTGTAACAAAACAAAGAAGATCTATTTTGTTAAAATATTTGAAGACCTTAACAGCCCAAATACTGCACAGGTTTTTCAAACAAAGCAAAGGAAATGCAGTTTACGACCCACTGTATAGAAGACCATATTCTCTAGCGTGTTGTTTTTAAATTGCATTTAAAATATAAGAAAGAAAATAGTTTCTCAAACATTTTGGACAAATGACTTGCAAAAGCATCTGTATCTTGGCACTAATACACATCCCAGTATATGTTGCTTTACAGCATCTGATATTGTGGTCAAAGGAACTTCTCTAGCATCAAAATTTCACTTGGTTATGTAATTAAATGTAAGCTGGCAAAAATAACTGTTGACTAAGCAGAATCCTGTATTTAATAGCCAAATGGTCATTGTGGAATTCAAAAAATTATATTTTTCCATTTCCAATTAATCTCTGTCAATGCGTTGTGGCTCAGCATCAGAGACAAGTCTCTGTGTAGCTGTGACATTTTTGACCTTAAACTCTTTATTTTGAAGGTAGTTCAAAATACTCTTTCATGCTAGCCAGAACATGTGATAGCACATAATCCAAATCATAATATGTTGGAGGACAACATTTTTTGCAAAAGTAGTTGAAAGTACACTGAAAATACACAGAAAATTGCGTGAGCCGTAGAGACAATGAACCTTTCTCTTTTATGAACCTTTCTTATTTTAAGGCTATTTCTACAACACTTTCATAAAATAATCTTAATATTAAAATAGTGGTATAAAATTCCTTGGAGTATGAAGATAATGGAATCCAGTAGCTCTTCATATTACCAGACCATACACATCTGCCAAAAAGAGATGGGTATTCTACTTTACCCATAAATAAAAACATGCAAGCGTGGAGTACAATGAAGGTTAGAGACTGCAACACAGAGAAAATAAGACTAATTTTCTCTTTAAATTTTCCAAGCGTTCATGGTCTTTTTACTCCTATTTTTTTGATTATTAGGTTAACATTTAGCCCATTGGCTATAGTTTAAACTTCTGATACTGTTTCCAAAAGCTTATGTTCATTAGAAAAGTGTTACACTTGCTATTTTAATATTTTACTCAAATGAGTATTAGCAGTAAATTAAAACATAGTTGATATTCAAATTAATGCAGATTTGTTTATAACTGAGAAGGGTTTATTTGATTTAAAGCTTATCTAATTTTGCTATCATGTACTTTACCACTAAGATTGATTTAAAAAAGGATTGCCTTGGGCAAATTTAACAGTCAAGTGAAGACAGACAGAGGTGATTTTTACCATGTCTCAAGTAGTGTTGAGCTGACACTGAATAAATCTGTCTTTTAACATTTAATGATCTTTTTTTTTTCCTTAAATACTCTGTAACTGAAGCACCACACTGGCACACTTAAAAAACCTTCCTAGCCTCAGTTGTTTCAAGAGAAAAAGTGAAAGGAGTACAGCTATTTACATGTTGGGAAGATAATTTGAAGAAACAATTAATTGCTCATTTCTTTGTATCAAGTTCATGTCTGGAACATGACCTTTTTCTACTTTTACTGCAATTTTTGCTGGCATGTATTTTTTATTTTGCCCTTACTATCATGTGTTTTGGAGCACCATTGACTAATAAGTAGTCAAGAGGAGTTTCACATATTAGTAGGATATATATAACTTTGAAAGTGAGCTTGAAGAAGCCAAAGGGAAATTCTAGGAATTTATCAACGGACAAAGAAAAAAAAAATGAAGGAAAAAGGCATAATAAATAAGTTATATTAAAAATTCAAAAAGCAGCTAGATTTCAATAGATAACAACTACAGCTAGTGTAAATTCTGACTGATTTTCAACTACGTGCGCTGTTTTGTCAGCCTTGGTCAAGCTATGAAGTAATGCAACTCCACATTTATCCACCTATTTGGACAGTGTACAAACAAGTACTAAAGCCTTGTGTGATGCTATAGAATTGATTAGATAATATGTACCCATCACTGAAGCTGGATATCATTATGTCCTTGTTCCTGAAAAGATTGACAGCTCCCTCTGCTGTTCTAATCTTGAGGTGAACAAAGTCTTTCTAATTTTTCTGCAGACAATATTGGACTTTTGCAGTATCTCAATTAATGGCTATAAGACTGGTATGCTTTAAACACTGCCTGATGACACCTTTAGGACACGTGTTTGGACAACCAACCTATATCAAAGCAGAACTTTATGGTGTTATTAAAGCAAGGTATGAGAATCAAAACCTTTTTTTTTTCTCCGGGTTGCTTGCTTTTTGGGTTTTTCCCCCCAAACTTTCTATTTCTGTTTGTACAGATCTTGGTCTATTTACCACAGATGCTAACTTATGAAAGCTATGCTGCTTGGCAACTGAGTCTGACCAAAGGAACTGACTTTAAAACACTGCATAGATGCCATAACATGCTACTCACCATTTTCCTTAAATACAGAAATATCTTCTTACTTTTCTCTGATTTTTTGTCTCCTTAACCATGTTTTTTTTTTATTTTAAATAATTTAAAGTTTATGAAGTTAAATTGGTAAACAAAGTGTCTCCATTTAATTTTTCTTATTTTAGGTGTCATTTGCTCATTCTTTATGATGAAATGTATAGGGGAAATTAGACAAAACACTCCATAAAAACTAAAAAGCAGAAAAAGAGGGTGAGTGATGCTTGTTCTTTAGCATGATGCTTAAGCAGTAATGATACATGCTAGAGTAAATTTCTCAGGCTGTAATTATCTATGAAAATTCAGATAGTACTGAGTAAAACAAAATCCCCGTAGTGACTGGGAATTTCTTTATCCCAACAAATCCTGTGCAAAGAATAACAGCATGAATCTAAATTTTTGTCTGTTGACAAATTCAACGTATGATTTTTTCCTTATCAAACTCATACATAATTATGCATGGTTTGAAAGTTATTAAAGTACTCAGTAGACACAGTGCACTTATATTACTGCTCTACACATTATATACTTGCTGTTGTACTATGTATAAGATTTCTTGTACAGAAATTTTGAAATAAAACATCCTTCTTCTCTAAAAAGTTCAAGATACAGGTCAACATTTTCAAAAAGTATTGCTGAACATTCCTTTTCATGGTCTAGTTTATCCTTTCTTTTCCTTATCATGCAGAACCATTCATGCCATTGACCATAAAAGAAAAAAAAAATACAACTAAGAACTATTAAAATTTATATGATTTTTTTGCTTTAGTGAAACTAAAAGGCAGAACTTTAATATCAAATACTGCAGATACATGAAGGGATTGCTGCCTTCCTGTCTTATAGTTTAGTCAATGAGTGTGTCTGGCAGTATATCCATTTAAAATATCAATAATTTTAAGTTTTTGATCATTGTACAAAACATTTCGTGTTATTTGAAACATTTCGTGTTATTTGAAATTATAGGAAATTTCAATTTTTCTTTTTAAGTTTTCTGTTGAAGATGTAAACTGGGCATTCACAGGCTGCAATATATTAACCTCACCACTCTGTTTCCACAGTGACTTCTACAAACGAGATATTTTGTCACTTAGAGTGAATGACAAAAATGTTCCTTCTGGTACCCTGGAGGGTTGGTCTCTCTGCTTGCCTTCTTGTGACTCACTACAGATAGGTTCACCAGAAGAAAGTAATATTAAATCTGTTAAAGATTTGTCTGCTGCCTGGGACGTTACAACTTCTGAAGGGTATTTACAGGCAAGCTCTGTATTTATTGAATATATTTTTCCCCCAAGCACAAGTACTGTTTACCAAGTAGGTTCTCTCAGTACTACTGCATCTCAATGATGTCCTAGCAGAAGTGCTAAGTTAATTCTCATATTTAATGTAATTTTGTCTTTCCTAGAGTGAAAGGATAATCAGTGAAACCAAAACCTTTTGCCATTATGTATTGCAAAATGAAGGACCATTGCAATTATTATTAAACCAGAGCAGTTCTATTTTAATGAAAAAAAGTTGTTGCTTTTTTCATCACTGGTTGCACTGCATGAATTCCCTTCCATGCTTTAGTATTTTGGAGACATCTCTTGTATAGAACCATGCAGTGTAAACTCAGGCTGCAGACTGGCTCAATGCTGAATCACTGCCTGATTCAATTGCATCGACATGTTGCGTACTCAAGAAAGATGACAAAAAATGCTGTCAACATGGTGCTATATCTCTGAAATTCTTTCCCAGATTTTAATTGATAATTTATTAACTCGATGCTGTGCTGTTACAACTTGTGTTAGACTTTACTATTGCTTTACACTGTCCATGGTAAAATGCCTATTTCCTTAAAAGGCAAGGAAAACTTGCACAGATCTCTTCTACTCTCTATTTCGCTGTATGATGAATTCAAATTTTACTCTGCTCTCCACAGTTAGTAGTTTTTTTGTTTTCCTGTTGTAGTCTCTTTAGTTCACACATCACTAGAAAGGTTATGATTTGCTTCTATTCAATAAATACCTTTTTACCCAATGATACTGAATGGCTCTTAACCAAAAGTGAGAGAATTATGCTTTTCAGATGTGTCCTCTGTACCCCAAAATACACCACTCTACTTTGAATTGTCTATTCTAACATCTAGTTCTGCTTACTCTGTTTTTGAATTATTTTATATTTTCAGAGTAGAAAATATACTACTAGTATATTCTATATTCTAGTAGTATATTTCTGCTTACTCTGTTTTTGAATTACTTTATATTTTCAGAGTAGAAATGTCTCTCTGTTCCCCCTTTTCAATATTATGTCTCCTTCTACTAGACAATTTTACGTTTGTTCCTTTTCTGTAGTGAGACTAACTTAGGCTTTGTATTTTCATTAATAAGGCTCTGGGCAATATTTTTTAACTAGTCATTCTTAGCAAATACTTTCTTCTCTGAAGTGTAAATTTGAACAATAAATAGTTTCAGCTAGCATCAGTTTGTATCTATAGTTTACCATTATTCCTGTGTCACTATTGCAGGATGATCCTGATTTCTATTCTGCATTGTAACTCTCATTAAGCCTTAGGGTCAGCATAAGCTTCCCATTAATCATGTTTTTACAAGAACCTTACAAATCCTCTTTAACTTGTATCTGGTTAAGTTTTATAAAATGTGAGGTGGCCAGTTATACCTATACAGTGTTGAAACCTTTGCAACTCTTTATTAATATAAATTCATTTGAAGCCATAGTTCATTTGAGATCTCCAACAAAGACATCATGTAAATGCAAATGGGGACAACTGCAGTATATATAATTAGTATTTGAATTTTTCAGCCATTTACTTCTAACTTAAAGAAATAAACTTATTAAACCATGGTTATACAAAAATTGTTCTCTAGGCAGTGTGCTTTTCTTTAAATGGAAGAGTGTTTCAAAGTTCCCTGAATAAAATAGACTACATTTATAGTCTCTTCTAACACAGAGAAGTGCACCTGTATATGCGTTATGATTCTTGCCCTACTTTCCCTAACACTGCTATTCAAAGTTGCAACCTTATCTTCACTGTTTTTCTCCTATTTGCCCATTGTCTTGGGTACAGAGGCAAGGCAGTGGAGTTTTCAGTGGTGTTTATTCAAAAACCATTTTAGATCATAGCCGTGATCTCACCCTGCTGCAGGGTGGGAAGAGGCCCAGGAGGAGGGCAGTTTCCAGGCGACTACACGGACGCTGGAAACAGAGCCTTACCTTTTACTCCATTCACAGAAGGGGAGTGGAACAGTGAACTTTTCAAAACAGGGAATGGAAGCACAGAGGGCCTCCTCTGTTTTCCGTGGGTTCCCGAGGGACTCACCAGGGGGTCTCTGTGCCACTATCCTGGAAATGACATTTTGCAATCCGGAGCGGCTTCACAGCAAATTTCACAACACATTTCTTGCTTTTTTCCACTTGCAGGGAGGGAAGGAAAAGGAGAGGGAGAGGAACAGGCGCAGGCACAGGCACAGGAAAAGAGGAAAAGGGATAGGGTCAGGGAAGAGAACCTGCCCAATCCGCACTTTTTGTTGCTGCATCGTGAAGGAGAGCCTCTGAACCCACACCACTGTAATAGGAGTCAGCATTTTGGCTACAGAACCCCCTGATTCAAACAAAGTAGCTCTGCAGTTTTTGTTTTGTTCCCTTTGTTTTCCTGTTTTTCTGGGGACAGGGAGGGCTGAGACAGGAGAACCTCTCCCCCATCTTTTCTTTGTTCTCCTGGGCCGTGAGGAATTGCCTGAGCATAGCATCCTGGTTTTGTTCTAAGAGCAGGTGGGCTGCCCAGGAGGCAGAGGCCATTTTGTCTTTGTTCCAGGGGCTCTGCACAAATGCCTGCCTTTTATAGGCTAAACCATTTTCCTCTTTTGTACAAGTTTCTTTTCACTGTTCTCTTTACTGCTGTTTTAGGTTTACCTCATTATGGTAAAATTGTGGCTCCAATGTTTTTAATCTCTTGTAGTTTCCCCTACCTAATATTTTTTTAAATCTATTTTTCCCCTCTTTGTGATGGGGGAAGGGAGGGGTTTAGACAGTCTTAGCTTTCCCTGCTGTGAAACCATCACACCAACACAGAGATTAATACAAATATGACGCAAGAGCAGCCTTGAGGAAAGCAAAGCAACAGCTTAACAAAGGATTGTTCTAGGTACAGAAGGAATCACATAATTGGAATTAACGGTGTAAGATAAGCATGGACGATAAAAATAATTCTATCCAGTGTCTCCCTTGGCAAGGAAAGGAGGCATTTTGACAGTTTTCTGTCTGCTCTACTTATAGGCCCAAGCCCGTGAGAATGCAACTCTCAGATTTTCATAACATTTAATACTAATTTATTAATGTGGTTGCACTTCCTCTTTTGTCCTTCCCTCATTAGGTATTTGGATTACAATATTTTGGCAAGCCTGTGGATTAAAGCTATCTAGGCACATTTCCTAAAAAAAAATCTATGAAGTACTCTTGTTTTACTGCAGGTCATAGCTCTGAAATAAAACAAACAAAGAAACAAAACCACCAACCAAAACCTAGCAAAAAAAAAAAAAAGCAAACAAAAAGACCCAAAACCAACAAACCAGAAAAACTAACACAAAATCACCAAACTGAAAAAACCCCAAAGTTGGACCGGCCAAGAGCTATGTTTATAGAGGTATCATTATGAACAAAAAGAATTTGTGAGAATATACTAATTTTTAGTAGTTTGTGATTGCATCATGAGAGACAACCCAAAAGTTTCTACACATATTAAATTTTAAGAAAGTTGCCTATGGCAAAATGTTGGCAAAAGATTATAATAAATGAAGTCTCATATTTCCTACAGCAAAAGAGCATATGCCTAACTGCTGTAATGTTAATATGCACTTACAAAGCAGAAAAAGTAATATAGTGTAAAAAAAGTTTTTATGGATGGTTGACTAGGTATGTTGACAGTAGAAAAATTCACAGGGATGTAAGCTTTGTAATACTGTCATGAATGTCATGTACATTTATATTAATAGATAAGGTGTGATGACTAGGAACAAAAAATTACAGATTCTGTGTTTGTTCTGTGTAGAATGGATTCCTTTTATAAATTACAGATTCTGTGTTTGTTCTGTGTAGAATGGATTCCTTTTATATTTCACGTTTTTTAACTATTACAGCAGTTGTAAATACTCTGTGGCTTTCAGACTGATTAAAATAACAGGAATCCCATAATGATGGATTTTGCACTTGGTTATGTTTTTCAAAGATTCTACTTAGTTCTGTCTCCTCGTTTATCTTAGATTTTTGTTACAAAAAGGAAAGACATCCCAGATGTTGATAGAAAATCCCTGCCAATGCCCCACATGCTTATTGGAGAAAAGATCCAGGAAAAATCTCCTGGAAAAAAATAACAAGGGAAAAAGGATGTTGACTAAGGAAATGATGGAAAGACATTTCAGAGAGATCTCCAAATGTACCTAAGAAAATACAGACATGAAGTGTTATGTGTCAAGACAGCAGGAAAATGTCCCTCAATAATAACAAGTCAGTGCAATGAATGGACAGGGGAAACAGCTCTTCCAGTGACCCATTATTGTAACAATGCAGCTTAGTAGTGTGAAAGCATCATGTTGCCTTCTGTTTTGATTTACAGGACAGGACAAGATACAGTGGAGAAAAGAGGGTTGAGGGTGTGAATTATGATTTCCCAAAGATTTCTTTTCTATATACTCAAACAACAAATGAAATCCTTCCAGGGTCTTAGCAACCTTTGGACTTTTTTTTCCTCTCCTTCCTTTTCTTAAAAGCATTTCAAGATAGCAAGTGTCTGTCTGTGGAGGAAGGCTGATGCATTTATTTCAGGAGCACATTGATCCTTGTCACGAAAGTGTATTTAAGTGCTATCACTATACCCATTTTTTTTCTTTTTCATTTTCTATGAGATTAGGGTTTTGAGATTAGAGTTAATTCATCCCATTCCTGCAGACTGTTAGCAGCAGAATCAAAACCAGATTTTAGAACTGATCTAGACAAATAGATTAATTTTCACAAGAACTTTAGGAACATAAATTCTACTGATTTAAAAAAAAAAAAAAAGATGATAAATAAGTTTTTAAGTTTATTTATAAACTTTAGTAAGAATTCTGAGTTGATTTATAAACTTTTATAAGAATTCTGTGTTAAATTATATAAATGAGAATGCTCTTTTGCTTTCTTCTTTCTTGTTATCCCAAGGTAACTCCAAGATACTGTCTATGTGTAATTTATTAATTTATATTAATTTCATAAAAATTGCTGCAATGTGTATTGTGTTAGCCAGAGACTAACAGGGATCCTGACATATGTCACCTATTTACAGTGAAAGAATCTTCAAAGAAAACTAAAGAAACATTAAATTTAACAATGAAGCTCTGAACATGAAAAGACAGCATATGAATAGGAACAAAAGCTCTAAGTCTAAGGAAAGGATTTATTTGGCTTAAATAAAAATTAACAATAATGGACACTGCCCAAAGATATAGAAAAAGTTATATATTTCAGAGGAGAAACTATTAGCAGAAATGTTTTTGAATACTGAAAGTTGTTTGATTAATTTCTAAGTCTATAGTAATGTGGTTTAAAAATCAAGTATTGTAATGACGTACAAGTATTTTAGTCTTTTATCAGGATTCAACTTCAGAATTATTTGCCTCATATTTAAGCTATGAGAAGTTATCTGAAGGGTATATCAGGCTGCACTATCTTACTGTGGTCAAAACACAAACTTTAAAGAGATGAACAGAGTATTCTTTAGGATATGTTACGTTTCCTTTCTATCTCCTGCAGGTGAAAAACAGTGTTGAATTTCTGATTGGAGAATAGCTTATCTCCCTTATATGAGCAGAGCCATCCTTACTTGAGATAAGCACGAGGAATACTGCATGGTGAGTCCACTGAGACATCCAGCAGAGGAAGAAGTAATAGAGAAGGGAAACTTAACAGTTAGAAAGTAAACAACCCTTACTGGACACTTTTTTATGTCTTCTATCTGTATAAGATTTGTCACCATTTCTATTCTTAATGCAGCTAAGAACTTAAAGCGAATAAATTCCCAGTCATGTGTCTAGTTTGTATGGCATCTCATTTTGCATTTCAGTATCAAAGAAAGATACTGAAAGTTCATAATTTTAGACTTATGAAGGAAATTTGGGAGTATGGGCAGGCTGATTATCTTTTTGCTCAATTTTATTTTAATATAGCATGCAGAAATATGTTCTGTTTTATCAAGGAAATACTGCCTTTCACTGGAAAATATTAATTTTATGATGAAAAAAAGAGGAAAAATATTCCCATTCTAGAACCTGCGTCTAGATATGGAAATATCATATTACTGGAAAAAATTTGAAATAAAGAATTTGTTTAAAAAACTAATAAACCTCTCCATCCCCCAAATTGTTTAATCATATATGTCAAGAGGACTCTGCCCTTTGTGGTAAAATGCTTCCATTAAATCTTTTTGAAAAATTTATAGGTACCACTGTATGATGTTCTTAAATATTGACCTGTTGCAACAATGTTCAAGAATTTAGCCTACAACCTGTGATCATTGCTGGTAAATGCTTTACTACAGCAAAAGGAAGACACTAATTATCTCTACTATGCCTTTCTATTTATTTCAATTTTTGATTCATTAAAGATGAGAAATAAGATGAAATAAACACGCTGGAGCCAGGCCAAAGAAACAAAGTTTATTGGAAATGCATTTTGCCTTTTGATTTAAGTGTTTTGCCTCAGTCCAATTGGTGGTTTTAGGGGTAGGTTTTTTGATGCACTCTGGATGGTGTGCAAGAGAGACAATAAACTCTCAAGAGGATCAATAAAAAATTATAGCTTGCAAACTTTAGAATATTAAAGCAAAATAAGATACTTGTCAAATTTTAAAATTACATCCAAAGTGGAGGCACTTCACAAATTTTTACTTAGCTAACTTGAACTCGTCCATCTTTAATTTATCCAGATATAACAAGGCACCTAATAAGGCATTGATTGGAATTTTTTAGTCAGTCTTACAATATATCTTGAGAAGACGTTAGGAACAAAACAGTGAGAGAAAGAAAGAGGAAGAGGAAGAGGAAGAGGAAGAGGAAGAGGAAGAGGAAGAGGAAGAGGAAGAGGAAGAGGAAGAGAAAGAAAGAGAAAGAGAGAAAGAGAAAGAGAAAGAGAAAGAGAAAGAGAAAGAGAAAGAGAAAGAGAAAGAGAAAGAGAAAGAGAAAGAGAAAGAGAAAGAGAAAGAGAAAGAGAAAGAGAGAAAGAGAGGATAGTGATGAAAAGATGCCACCACCTGTGGGTCCAGCAATGAGACTTGAGTGTTGCCACTTTGAAGCCACCCATTGCTCAAGGTGACGGTCAGAATCTTTATCCACCAGGCTGTATGAAGCCCACGAAACACAAACTGTAATGGCTTAATATACACTCAGGTTAGATGGGAATCTCCAAGTACCACCCCTGGCGTGGAGACTTTTTTCCTGCCTCATGTAAATCACCTGCAGTCCTCTGGCAGAAGGCTGACAAATGATTCTGGGATATTTGATGGTTTATGACACATTCTAAAGCATGACAGCTGCCTCTCATGTGACCATCTGCATAGCTGAGCCAATTATTTACATGTCTGTTTGTACCATTTACTGTTTTGTAACTCTCTATCACAAATGTCCCTCACAATCTTTCTTTCAGCTGTAAGATTACTTAATTGTTCTTCATACAAAGGCATTCAATAATTCAGAGCATCTTCAATTTTTTCTTGGAAAATTTTTCAGTTCTACAAAGAAACTCTTGAAAGATGATACAAGAGTTACACTCAGTATTCAAAAGGCCAACAACAAACCCCTAAAAACTAGCACAATGAAGTCCTCTTTTATGCTTCCAATCTTTTCCTCATGATTCCCACAATTTCTCTTCCCTTTTTTAAAAATTTTTATTCCTGCTCACCAAAACCTACATTTTCAAAGAATACTTCATTACACTGTGAAGACCTTTTGTGTGACCATGGTAAAACAGAGATGGTCACTTCCTATAGAAAATGTTAAAATTCCTTGGCAAATCCATGATGCTGAATTTAATTTGCAATTTGATTTCCCAGCCATTTGATTTTTAAGATTCTTTTATCCTGTAGAAATTAGCATCTCACCTGAAGAAAGTTCAGGTATCAGAAATTTCTAGGGAAACTGCTGGTCTTTCTTGCTTGCCCTTTTCAATTCTCATAGACCAAGATACTCCAGAATGGGCACAAGATGATCCTATGAATTGATGTACTGAAATAATAAGGCTTCACAACTGTTCCCCTGTACTGCATCAAATTAAAATGACTCTTCTATTTGGAGAAACAGTCCTAAGTCCAGCAGGAAACAGGGAAGATCAGATGATTTCACACCTATGGCTTTTACTGCTCTGATCTTCAGACTTTTGGTAAGATTTTCTATATGTTCCTTCCTCTCCTTATCATGAGATATGTGATTGCTAATTTATCACAAACATACATATTTTTTTCTTATTCAGAGCACATCTAGTTTAGAAAAGGCACAATACCTTGGGTCTTGTCATATAAAATTGAAATTTTCACTTGGCCCATTTTTTTCATCCGATTATTCTTTTGTTTCTGAGTGTTGGGAGAGGAAACTATTCCACAATAACATGACAAATATAACAGCTTAAAAGCTATATGTTTTCCAAAAGGAATTTATGAAAAATGAACCCATGTTAAGTTTATGCTATAATTTTCATGTATTACTCACAGATCTTAGTCATCAACTTGTGAACATCCACAGAAAAAATGCATGTGTAGAAAAAAGGAAAGCTCTTGAGCTAAAGCCCAAGTGACAGATATTCTTGTAATGAAATGAAAATTGAGAGATTTTACTGGATTTTAGAAGTGCTGAAAGTGGGTATTTGAAGTTAAATTCCTTCCTAATATAATTCCAAAGGATTTAGTGGACTTCTGCAGATAATTTGTTTCTTAATCTACATAAGCACTTTCAGTAGGAAGGGAACTATACCATTAAAAAATAATGAAACATTTTTTATACCTGCTAAAATTGCTTATACAACTTAGGTGTTAAATATTTGGGATCACTTTCTGTTTTGATTTGAAATTAAGATTTGAATGCATTTTATTTAAATATATTTTGAAGCAATATTCTGAAAACCAGGCATAATTTTTGATGAAAGAGAAGTTATTTAAAAAAAAAGCGGACCCCTAAAATTTCTAATAAATGTCACACTTAAAAAAAAGAAAGAAAAGAAAGATAAGTCCCCCAAAACTTTTTAGCCAGTGTTTGTGAAAAGATATGTAAAATCCATTTTTTCTTGGGTATCACACTTTCCTGACCCTACACAGCATCTTCCAGTAGAGTAGACAAGTTGCACAGGAAGACGTGTTCCAGAATAAGGAACAAATACAAAGTCTGATGAACATAAAGTACATTCCCTTATTTACTGTCAAAATGCCGCAAGATGCAGTATTTGCCTTACAGCTCAAGGCCCAAGACTTTTTACATACTAAGGACTGTGTTTCTTAAAAAATATAAAATATATGTGTGTACAAACATGTGAACTAATTATACAAAGGAGTACATTATTGATCAAGTTGGGGTTTTTTTTGAAGAATATTTTAAGAAACAATATTACTTCACAAATCACTGCGAAGACAGACAGTCAAATCACTCATTACTCTAATGATCCTTAACTTTTGTTCTCTAGTGATAAGAAGATCTTCAGGGACTACTGTCAGCCAACTTGTAGATTAGCTATAGAAAATTCTGTGAGGTCCAGTTTGCAGATCAATAGGTACTTCTTTGTTATGGCTCTGAGTTAAGCAAATAAATTTATTGATTTGGAAAAATATATACTCATTCACATTCATACCAGTAATTGGATGCCAAATTGTCCAAGAGATAAGATGAGGTAACATGTAAAGAAAGTATTTTATTTTAATGACTCCAAAAATGTTCAACACATTTTCCCATGTTCAGTGATGAATTCAGGGTCTTAAAGAGAACTGTACACAAGTACTTTTTTTTTTTCTAAGTTTTATTGTGAATATTGATTACCAGGAGAAAAAAGGAGAAAGACTGGATACACTTAATTAATTTTTGATCCCAAATTCTGCACTATTCTTTTCTGCCGAGAAAGAGGGACATTAAAGAAAAGACCAGAATATAACACTGAAAAAGTAATGTTTATGTATGTACATGCATGTACGCATACAAAGACGGAGAATGAATGTACATCCAGTACAGTCTTAGATGAACATTGGAAAACAACATAGCACTAAAATACTTCTGTTTGATTAATTTTTGGAAAAAGATAATGGATTTGATATCTTACTTCCAGGATAAGGAAGGATTGGTAATAACTTTAAAAAATAATTCTAATCTTAGTACTAATATCTGAAGATGTATGAGAAGAAAAGTTCAGACAGGAACAAATGAAATAATAAATAAAATAAAAAATAAAATAGAAAAATATTTAATAACTGATAACTTTTGCATAAAAATCCATGAAGTTTAAATGACATAAAGTATTTTATTTTTCATTAAATTATGCTACAAGATTACATAAATACTATAAGATATGCTTCAAATGCTGACACATAAAGTCAGCTAAGAAATCTATATGCAATAATTTTGTTTGCTTCTGTTTAATTAGTTTACTGCAAAAGAGAAGAAAAAACACAGCAAAACAAAAAAACAAAGACGAAAACAAAAAAAAAATCTAAAACCAAAACAAAAATACGAATTCTAAAGAGAAAGAGAAGTAACAGAGTGTTAATGAGATTCAAACAATAAAGTTATGATGGACTGCGGATAAAAGAAAAAAGCCAGTTTCTGTGCATTTTAATGAGTGAGATCACAATTTTGATGAGCACACCAGAGGGACACTCTTGTTCTCTGCTTCCACAGTGAATGAAGAGAAATAAAATGAGCACTTTTATACTGAACATTTAGTGACAGATGATGCACCCTTTGAGATCAAAATTAGAACAATAGGGAAGTAGATGCTTGCATAGCAGGAGAAGTGCTAAAATATAACTCCAAGGAAAGACAAATATCCGAGAGTAATTATTAGCAATATTTATTAATACCTTAGAATAAAATTTTCTCATTTATAATTTTAAATCTGTTGTAATTTCAAGTAGTAAAGTGTTTTTGTGCTTAAATAATTATGAAACAAGGTTAGAAAACACAAATGGGAGGAAAAAAATCCTCATTCTGCCATTTTTCCCTGCAAATCCCAGTTAATCCATGAAAAGCATTCTGGATTTCACATGTATGGAAAAACCACACTTTAATCAGGATAATGTGGCTGCATAAAGATAACAATTTGTTTAAAAATTAGTTGATTAGTGTTTTCAGGAGTAAAGAGGTCATACCTCTGCTATGGAATTAGCCATTTTGCCTAGTAATTTTTGGATTATTTTATTTTGCCAATGTCTTTCTAAAAAATAGTTTACAAAAAAAAGAAAAACAGATCGGAAAACTTGAAACACAGATTGGAGAAATGGAGTGAAGAATAGTGAAGAGCAGCACTAGTCAAAGCTCTGATATTAAGAAGGACATTAGGAGAAATCTAAACCTCAAAAGTGATGCTGTGACTGACTTTCTTGCATAAAAGTTCAGGAGAACTTTGAAAATGGCGTATGGTTTTTAATAAATGGCACTGCAAGAAACACTATTGAAATAGCTATTTAGTTGACACAACTTCTAAATATCTGGAAACATGGATTGGAAAACATCGAAAGGGAAAATGGATATGAGAATGATATGAAACCTCTCTTACAATAAGATGATTGAAGAAATTATTAACATTTATTTTAGCTTTTTAGTGTCTAAGTAATTTATAATGAAAAAGTCACTTCACCTATCATTGATGTAGTGCTGCATCTGAGGTAAAATAAGGCTTCATTTTAACAATATAAGAAGTGTTATAAATCAATCACTTAATGACTTTGGCATGCAATCAAACACTTCACAGATGGAGCTGAAGGGAAATACTTCAATTTTAAGAGGACAGCTATGTCTGAGTCTAGGTGAAATTATTCAGAGTTTGATGTCTCTGTGTAACTGAATGGAAGGTTTCATTTATGTCAATATAATGGAGATTACTTTATCTCCCTACCTTAAAAGCATGTTGTAATAGTTCAATACAATCCCAAAGAAAACTGTAGCACATTACAGAAAGATTCTAACCTGAAGATGTTGCTATCAGGCGCCAACCTTAATTTAGTGTGTTTAGCTAAGGCTCTTGAAGCCCTTTGATAACTAAAAAGTTTCAGGTGCTGTAGCAGTACAAGGTATTGGATAGTCAAATTATAGCTATGAATACTAAATTTTGACTGAAATTAGCACACATTTTCTATGGATTATTTTTTTTTTTGTATCCTGAAGAAAGAAGAACAACAGGTTTTGTATAAAGTCAAAAACTTACACTACATATACACTATACACTACATATACACTAGTATACACTGCATTAATGTACCATTAATGCAAGGGTGAAGATGAACAGAAACGTGATTGTGAAAAATTTTTATTGGAGAAACAGTTGTTCAGGTGTGTGCCACTCGTAATGTGGAGATGAGACAACGTGCATATACAAGGTGAAAAAATACAAATATTTTTGCCATTTTAATTAATCAAAATTTTACAAAATGTTGTTTTACAAAATGTTGTGTGTTTTATCTCTGTATTGGCCGTTCACTTAACAGCTGGACTTGATGGTCCTTGTGAGTGCTTTCCAATTCAAAGTATTCTTTGAATATTCTGTAAAGTAAAATTAAGTATTGATTGCAGTACTAGAGAACTAAGCTTCAGGCAAAAGGCACAAAGTTCCCAGATTTGCAAAATTTTCTGTGAGATATTACATGCTCCTGAGAGATCATACTTTTATTCATATGTCTCATGGAAAGATGGCCTCTCTGGTTGAACAATGAGTATCACTTGACTTGTCTACTGATGGACAGGGAAATGTGCCACCAGCTGAATCACCCACCCACACAGATGAGAAGGTTGCAGGAATGGAAATAATAAATTAGGTTGACCTGCCAAGAACTGCAAGACCCAACCAGACTGTGAAAACAAGATTCATATGAATTACAATACATTTCTGGTGACTTTCTGAAAGAACTTAACAGGAGAATTCCACTTGTTTAATTCAGTTGCTGTTATGACTGAGTAGGAAGTCTGAACTTGAGCTCTTAAAGCTTTTCTTTTGCTGCTTCCTCATGCTATATAACAATACTTAAAACTGTAAACATTAAGGAAGATTGAGTCAAAAGGTTATTTTCTGTATGATTCTAATTTAAAAACAAGTTTTACTATTTAAAATGACACCATGCATTTTCTGCTTGAAAAAAGAAAACAGATTTCTTAGGTATTTTTAATTAGTAGTCCTGTTTCTCACAGAGGGTATACTGACTAACTACTTCTAAAATATTTTAAGCGGAAGGGTAGTCACTATGGAAACAAATGATATCAGGTTAATCAATTAAATTACATTTTGGTGATATAAAACTTTCCATTCTGCATATGTTAGTGGTTACATTGGTATGTTCCTTTACAATTTTGAGAAGAAAAGTAAACTCTTATTTATTTGGAGCACTTAGGTTAGAATATCAAGAAATTAAAATATTTACTCTAGTAGCAATCTCTGAAAAATGCTCATAAGAAAATCCTGTATATCTTAAAAAAGGCAATGCCATAATGCTTAATGTTTTCACTTGTAATCAAATCACAATTAGACAACCTCTATTAAACCATGATGTTAACATAAATTGCTAGCACTGTACTGATAAAGAAATTTTTCAAGCGATCATGACAATAACCAGCATCCTATCTACAAAATAAAATTCTCTGGGAACTAATACAAAATTAATCATTCAAAATCTCTGGAAAGGAAATGGGAGACCTGTGAAAGAGCCATATTTTTATGTGACATAGAAAGACACTGTTGTAATGACTCACAGTTTATCAATAAAAACCTTTCTCTAAGCAATTAACTGATGTTTACATTTATCTATATATGTATATCACTATATTTAACTTAGAGAGAGAAATATATTATTACCTCTAGTTATTGAAAAACTTTCTACAGAAATATTGATCAGATTGATGCTAATCTTGTCTTTTTTTGAACCACCACACTGCTTAATGCAAATCAAAGATAAATAATGATTAATCAAACAATTCTTTTATTATTGTTTTGTGATGGATTAATTTAACAAGGTGAGTTATGAACATATAGTATGGCTACCTTTTCAGCAAACCAAATAGTGAGTAAGAATGTCATGTGAAGAAAAGACCTTTACCCTTTCACCTTGGCAAATTTGCACTCCGTTGCACTGTCTCAAGCATAAGCCTCAGAAAATGGAAACCCAGACTTTCTGCTTGCTCAGTTCCATATCAACACAGACACGCAGGCACAGACACACAGACAGACACAGACACACAGACACAGACACATATGCATACACACGCACATATTTTCTGAGTTGGTAAGAACTGAGGCTACTGCTTGTATTATCTACTTCACTATGACTGATTAGCAAATGTTGCTGTTTCAAGCTCAGTGTATTTTTGCTTCACTAGTGTAGTTAAAAGCTTTGCTCAACAGTAAATTATCCTGTCTGGAGGGAAAGAGGCTTGGAAAAATGAAGCCAGAGCTATTGCAATTATTTGTACTGCTTCTTTTCCTCAGTAGCCTTAAAAAATATTTCAAAATTGACTAAAAATCCTTCAACTCAAAGGTATCTCTTCATATAGTTTTTATGAATTGTCATCATAAATATGGGGTTTGAAATCCATTATAATGATTGCCCAATTTTTTTGTTTTCAGGAGAAAATCAGCTGAGTCAGATGAGTCCCCATTTGCTCAGATATGATGTCCATTTTCTTCTCAAGTGGACTATCCAGAACTCCCCCAGAGAAACTGTCAAATCTACTGGAAAAGAGGATTGTTTCACAATAAACTAGGAATTAGTGGGCACTTCACTAAAAACTGCCTGAGTCAGGAAAAAGGCATATGTGTACAAGAGCGTTCAGTCATTCCTTTTCCCGAGTACTTTCTTTCTTGTTGCTGTTTTAGATGTTTTTGTAGTCACATTGGAAAGTTGCAAACACTCTGACTCAAGTCATGTCCCTTTTACTTTCTGGAGTGCCTCACTCTGGGTCTGTTTATGAAGAACCTTTTAAAGAAGCTGTTTCTCAGATGTTCTATAGCAGCTTCCTTCCCCTTTGTACTGCTGCTGTCATTTTTGAAATGCAAATTGCTTCATTTTGAAACTATATTTCTACTTTCCATGTTTTAGAATTTCTTGAGTGTAGAATCGCATAATAATCTTTGTTAATTTAGTTTATATTTCTGTCAATAATCCAATACTGCTATGAAATTGCATCTTTATAAACTATTACCACCTGTCCTAGAATCATATCAGTAGTGAATTTAATAATGATGTTTTCATAATTCTATAGAAATAGATCCAGAATGTGCTCTGTTAAACTTTTATAGATTGGCTCATTTGGTACTGGAACACTGGCAAGGTTAAGAATGAGGAATATTTCCATTACATTGACCACCCCATGGGACTATACTCGCATAGAACAAGGGATGGAACTGAAAAGTGAAACCCCCTCTTATGTTTTTCACCAGTATCTCCCTGGTTGCTGCACCTCACTTCCTCATATATCGGTGGTGTTGGTTGGAAATCTGCTGCACCTAAAGGAGATAAAAAATACATTTAAGCTTACCCACAGCATTCTGGTATACTTCACACTGAGAAAGTTACTCATAAGCTGTTTGCATCTTCATTAAATTTCTGAAATTCCAATACACTTTTACTTTTTTGTAAAATATACATTCTGCTTAGGAGTACTATAAATTATCTGGCACCCCACCTAAGGATAAATTTAACACTTTAAAGTGAATATTGAACAGTAGGTACTATAGGGAATGGACAGACGAATGAATCAATTTCCTGTTTTTCAATGTAATGTAACCTATAGACTATATTAAATATATTTTTTATAATAAGTCTGTCAGTTCAAAAGATACTTCATCAGATCTACATTTGTTTTAGCAGTATTTCACAATAGTTTCCGATTAATTATCTTGTTCCCCAAATATAGTCTGGTTATCAAATCTCATTTTCTGTGATTAACCACTATTTTAGCTTCAATGCTCTTACATGCAAGTTTTCAAAGTGTCTCATTGTAGTCTAGATTTCTGAATATGCAGGATTTCAAAATTGCAATATTATCGAGCTAGGTAGATACCTTGCAATCTAAGTGGCACTGGACAGTCAGTTCTACTGTTATCCATTTTACTTTTTCCTTTCCTGATCCTTCTCACTTTAAAAAAAAGAATAGTACAGGACTGGTTTTGGTTTTTTCTTTAACCTGCATTCCTCTTGGGAACATTTGATGGCTCTGTTGGAGCTTTGTTTGGTGTTCTTATTTTTAGCTCACTGATGTACTTGTTTGTTTACTTTGTGTTGCTGACAATACTTTTTTTTTCAATGTACCAACCACACATTTAGGTGTCAGATTATTCAGAAATTTGCAGAATATATTCTTGAAATGTAACATGTAATATTTAAAAGAGACAGTACAAAACAGAATCAGAAAATACAAATACAGTGTATATATATAGAAATATAAAAGGACAAATCTCATTCCCACTCTCCAGTGTTTTATCTAATATTTCTGGAAAATACAGACACCACTTATTACTATTATTCATTCCAATTTGCTTTACTTATTTTCATTTTTGCAAGGCTCAGAGTTTTGAACAGGATTTTTGACATATGGCTTGCAAATTTAAAAATGGCACTGCAATAAATTTTTGGTCACTGATCACTCCAGCAATCAGATTTCAAAAACTAATTCAAGTTACATCAGGCTAATTTCAGTTCTGTCAATTCATTATATTACATAGGTTTCAAGTCCATTTCCCCTAAAGTTCATTTACTCTCACTGTAGTCTTTCTGATATTTGCTCTGTTCCATTGTGGTACATACTGAATTTTTGCAATGGATAAATCTTAAAAGTCGAGTAAATGTCCTAATAAAAATTAGCAATGAAAAAAGAAATTGCAATTCTAAAGAAATTGCAATTTGAAAAATAGGTACTGGTCTCATTGAAAAACTATATTATGTTTAAGTATTCTAATGATTAAAAATTATGTCAGTTCCTTTAATTCTTTTTGAGTTTGGTTTTTTGGTTTTTTTTGAAAAAGCAGTGAAATACTTGCTCTTAATATAAGCTGATCTTACAATTCAAATAGGTAAAGAATGATGCTTTATCCAACAAGGGTCTTTAAGGACATATTCCTACTTCTGCAGTACATTCTAATTTTAGGAAAAACCCTGAACAATGCTTCTGATCTTTTACAGAGTGACATGGGTTCAATATGCTCACAGTTCACACCATTACTTCAAATACATAATTTGCAGCACTTACTGTGGAGAGTTTGGATTTGAATCATGAATTTCATCACAGAATTTTAACTGAAAAAATGCACTATACAAGCTACTTTTGCATGACAATTTCCAATGCCTTCTTCATGACCTTGCTCCTCCTGATATATTTCATTTCTGTTGGACAATTTTTGCAACTCTGCTTGCCACAACTTTTTGGTGATTCTGTACTAGTTCAGACAACAGGACAGACTGTAAATATCCTTACTCACTGACCAACTCCAAATGTCAGCAAATACAGCTATTTTAAATGTGTTACCGCAGTATTTGCTTTAGATGGGCATTCTGCAACAGCATTGCCACAAAAAGAAAAATTTTTCCTCATTGGAAAGGCTCACATTTGTGCAAGCAGACTCAAAATAGATAGAACATAATTTCAGCTCAGGGATAAATGTCTTATCTTCTTTATTCCTGAAGATTTTGAAGTTAGGAGTGCCAGACCAAGGCTTCAAATTTAATTTTTGTCCCTTTCTTATAACTGGAATAATTTTGCTGTTTTAATGAAAGAGCAAAGTTTTAAAGTGTCTCTGTTTACTGATGTGCAAAAATAAATTCATAATTACAACTATTGGATAAGGTTTTTTTCTATTTTTTCATTTAGGTGAATGACTAGGTAGTTCATACTTTTGCAGTTTACATATTTAGCTGAGTTTACAACTGCTAGTGTTTCTACAACTATCCTTATAATAATCTTCAATGATGAATTCATGTGGGAATCTTTATTTTGGTAAGGGTGGGGCTGGGAAGAGACAAGTAGTGTTTTTTAGGATAAGAAGATGAAGCAGGAGCAGATGTCAGTTCTGTGCCTTTACTGATAGACTTTCATCCTCCTCTCAGTGAATATTTACTTTTCTAAAAACATATTCTTGATAGCACTATTTGCGTATTTCACCATTGAATTGTACCCTAGTATTTTGATCTTTCAAGTACAAAACAAATTTGGTGACATTTGTCCATTCATTATTTGGTGAGGATAAAATTCACTCCAAGGTTTACAGCTGGATCAAGGCTTATTCTCCACTATTCTTCCTTGCTTTAATGTGTTATTGCAAAACTCTACTTTTGATTTCTAGATAGAAATTATGTGTGGGGGTTTTTTTATATTTAATTTTGTTTGTTTGTTTGTTTGTTGTTTTTTCCCCCGCTAAAACCCAACATGCAATATGGGTTTTATATATGAATATCCACAAGGTGCTGCTTCTTTAAATCCAATGAACAGAACTATGTTCCTCTGTGAAGTCAGTCTTACTCAACCTGAATTATATTAACAATGTTGCTAGTATGCCCAGCATGTGGATCAGGTGGTGCTGCACTGTATTTTTCCATCTGCAAGAAGAAACAGGAAGAGTGTTTATCTCAGAGCATGATGTATATTTCAAGATATTTGGCTTCTCCCCCTACATTACGCTGCTGCGTATCATTTCTCCAGATGTCCCATTTTTCTTCTCTTTTTGTTTTATTTCTACTGTATTATCATAAATCAAAGTATCAGACTCAGTTTCAGAAATCATACTCTTTACCATCTAGCTCAAGGACTTATGAAAGTCAGATATACAGACTCCTGATGTAAGGAGATGTTTCTCATCACAGAAGGCTTTAACCCTGTATTAGATTTCTAGCATCTTAAAAGTCTTAATTTTCAAGGCATTTAGAAACATCTTCTTATCATAAATATATCAACTTGCTAAAACTTGTAGTTGTATTTATTATTATTTATTATTATATAGTCACTGAGGTGTCTTTATTGTCATCTCAAGTTAATGTCTCTTCTAGTTTAATTCCTCGCTAAAGATGTTAAAAATTTATAAAGATCCCTTATTGGAATGTCATGACATACACATATTTATTTTATGCCTTGATAAAAGAAATAATTTCTTTTGAATTTTAACTTGCTGTCACCTTTAGAATTAAGCATTATGCATAATATTATGATCTGAACAGACAATTGTATTTACATAAACCATTCACCTTCTTAATTAAGATCTGTGGTATACTGTCTGTGAACATTTGGACATCATGGTGTCTCTAATATACTCGATAACTGACTAAATTTTAAGCACAAATATTTTAACTTTTAAAAAAGGTGATAACAGATTATTATAAATACTGCTTAAAATTTATTCCTATAGAAAATTTGTTGAGGGCCTTCAGGAAATGGCAACAACATAAAATTAAAGATATGGTTCAATATAATCATTATTAAAGCCCCAGAGTCTGCTCCCAAATCTAGTGCCATAAGTTATCTACCCAACTTAGATTTTGTTTCTCCAGGAGATATGGCTAATATGGCATATTTGCCATTTACCTTTACCTTTTCAATTGTCCAGGTTGTGTCTAACTATTTCTGAAGTAAAAGGTCCAGACAAAGAGTCTAGAACAGTCATTTCTGAGGAGCTGAACCAAATTGTCCCAACTATACATTTCTCAAAGATGATACTGGGTTCTGTTGAAGTCCAACACAAGCATCAGACATGGTCAATGTGATCAGAAAAGGAAAATTCTATCTAATTTGATATCTGTCTACAATAAGACATAACAATCCTGCTGGTGGACGAAGGGAGCAGAGTGATTGTAGTTTATCTGGACTTACGTAATGTTTTTTGATACTGTCTCAGAATAGTCTTCTGAACGAGTTGTCCACATGTGAAGAACTGGCTGCATCTGGCCAGCAACTAGCCAGTGGTGTTTCTCAAGCTTTAACTTTGGGGAATGTTCTGTTCAACGTTTTTATAAATGGTGTCAATGCAAAATCTGAATGCTCCGTCAAGTTTATCAATGATACTTACCTGAGAGTTGCTTAAGAGACAGGAGTCCTTGCAGAGAGAGCTGGGTAGAACACAGCAGTTGATAACCAATGACATGAAATTTATTAAGTGTCAGATTCTGCATTTGAGACAGAGTAACACTGAACACAAGTTTAAATTGGGAGAGGAGCAGCAGCTGGAGAGCAGCCTTGGGGTTATCAAGTGCTGTATCACCAGCTGATCAAAAGAATTGATTGTATTCAGTGTTGGTGTGGCCTCATCTTGAGTACTGTATGTACTGTGGCGCTGGGCCTCACAATTAAAAAATTTTAAGGTCTTTGAATGCATTTGGGGGAGTGCAACAAAGCTGGTGAAGGGAGTGCAACAAAGCTGGTGAAAGCTCTGGAAAGCATGTCCTGTGAGAAGTGACTGAGTCTAATCACTTGAGCTAGTTTGGAGAAAAGGAGCCTGTGAAGTAATATCATTACTCTCTGCATCTTCCTGAGAAGAGAAAATAGACAAGAAGATGCTGATCTGTTCTCCCTGTATCCAGGCACAGTTGGTGCAGATAATAATTGTAGCTCTGGAACTATTCTATTCTATTCTATTCTATTCTATTCTATTCTATTCTATTCTATTCTATTCTATTCTATTCTATTCCATTCCATTCCATTCCATTCCATTCCATCCCAACTTTAACCCAACAGGGTAATGTCAAGTCAAAACAGGGAGGCCTCTGCAGGGCAGGCTGTCTAGAGTGTTTAAAGAGTAATTAGGTATAAGTAAAGGTACAGACATTCAATTCTTCTTCAAGACTTCTCTGGTGCTCATGCAGGAACACTGTGATAGAATACTACTGATGGAAAAATTTATGATTTTTTCCAAACTACAGGGAGGTTTACTGTATTCTCATATTGTGTTTTCATAATGAAAGCTTCACAAAGAAGGCAGGTTCAATGGATGTATCTAGTTATCTGAATGACCAGTGCACAAATCAGAAGTCAAAACTTGTAACAGAAATACCTGAAATCATGTTTCTGAGTGGGAAATAAAATGAGGAGTGTAGTAGAGCTGATCTTGGCACCCACAAAAGCCCTTGCTCCCCTCTGCAACAGGTTCATGGGTTGACATAAAGGCTTAGAGAGAACACTCAGCAATCACCAGCAACAGAAAAACAGGCTTGGCTTAGAGTAAACTTATTGCTAACAAAGGAGCAATCAGAGCAGGATAATGAAAGAGTAATGAGAAGCAAAGTAAGCCCTTAGCAACACCTTCCCCCCACCCCTCCTCCTCTCCAGGACTACCTTCTACCCCGGCAGTGCAAGGAGACAGGGCATGGGGGTATGGTCATTTCATCGCCTGTGGCATCGCATGCTGCTCAGGGAGAAGAGTCTTTCCCCTGCTGCGCCAAAGGGTCCCTCCCATGGGAGACTGTTCACTGAGAGCTTCTCCAACATGAGTCCATCCCACAGACAACAGTCTTCCTCAAACTGCTGCAGCACAGGTCTCTTTTCCACGGGGTGCAATCCTGTGGAAGGACAGGTTTCTCCAGCATGGGAGCAAGGCCACTGTCTCCATAGGCCTCCCACACGGTCACCGCCTCCATTTAGACATCTACCTGCTCCAGGGTGAGGCTTCTCCACAGGCTGCAGGTGGATCTCTCAGTCCCTGTGGACCTCCATGGGCTGCAGGGGCACAGCTGCCTCACCATGGGTTGCAGGAGAATCTCAGCTCTAGCTCAGCCTGGAGCATCTCCTGCCCCTCCTTCTGCACTCTCCTTGGTGTCTGCAAAGTTGTCCTCTCACTTGTTCTCACTCTGGTCTTCTAAGGCCATGATTTCAAAAGCAACTATTTAAACTATTTGTATACCTTTCTTCTTAAACCTGTTATCACAGAGGCATTGCCACTATTTCCAATTGGCCCAGACCTGGCCAGCAGCACATCCCTCCTTGGAGCCACCAGGTACTGGCTCTGCTGGCTATGGAAGAAACTTCTAGTAGCTTCATACAAAAGCCACCACTGTAGCCTCCCTGCTACCAAAATCAGTAGTCATGCAAAGCCAATATGAGGAGAAAAGAAATATTTGAGGCAGACTTTAATGTGGTGGGATTGCTGGTGCTATGACACAAAGACTCCTTTCAAACATTGAAGTGTTGTTCCTGCTTTTATGTTAGCATTTTTAAGTACATATCAAATTAGTATGCATGAAAATAGGATTAGTATGTATTAAAATTAATTAGTATGTATTAAAATAGCATTTATAAGTAAATACCAAATTAGTATGTATGAAAATATAACTGTTTCATACAGTTATGAAACTGTAAGAAATTACAGTTTCTTTAGTATATTAGAAAGTATATTATTGTAAAAGTAGTAGGCTGCTTTTTTGCTATGCTTGGGGAAAGACAAATAAAAAGTATTGTGCCATATGAGTACTGCTGTTAAATTCAGACTCACAAATTAACAGAAAAAGCAGAAAAGGAAGGAGTTCTTTCACATATGAATATCTAAGAGCTATATCCCAACTTCCAACAGGAATATGCATTTTATCAATTTTTTCTGGACCTGTCTAAGCAGAGAAAAATAATATATGCAATGAAACCAACATTTTTGTCTCTCCTATTGTACTCTTTGCATCTTGGATAGAAAGTAAAATGAGTAACACTCATAACTCAAAATTACCTGACAAAGGCATCATTACTATGACATGTAGTATAGCTATCTAACTAAATAAATAATAATGCTAAATATTTCCACAAACCTGTATTATGCTCCTAGAACTGAAAGTTTAAAAGGAGACATAAAGGTAAGATAAAGCAAATTAAGAGAATGTATTGTTTTGTATTTTTTTTATTTTTTCTTTTCTGAGGTTCAAATGTGTTTTCAAGGGTAAGAGTGGCAATATGATATAGATAATACACTTTCAAGCCTCTGCCTCAGAATTTGTCATAAATTTCTGTACTAGTACATTTCTTAAAGCTTTATTTTTAAGTGGTTAGTGATTTAAGCTACCTGAACTAGTAATTTACCTAAGAAAAATTTGCAGCAAATGTTTCCTGCAGTGAATTATGAGAAAAAGGAAAAAATATAGTAGAAAGTAAAAAGGTGTTTCAAGCTTCTTGTTTCCTTGCTCTAACATTTTGAAGGAAATCACAGAATATTTGCATAACTACTATAACTCCTAATACATTTGAATTACTTCTCTGACACAATTCAGACTGAAGGCATATCTTTTAATGTAAAATTAGAAAACCATTTTTTTAAATGTGTTTTTTAAGCACTTCTGTTGAAAGCCTTAGAGGGCTACTGCCAACATTCCCCTGCTCCTCTCTACCTACTGTTTGAATGGGAGGTATAAGGAGTCAGAAGACTCTTAACTTTTTCCCATAAGTTCAGGAGTAGTACAGCTTAAATTAAAGTGTGGCATGGTTTTAGAAGGTGCAACATCCAAAAGAAAGAGTCTTTGGGCAGAGGAAGATGAGTGACAATTAAAAATTTTATTGTAAATATTTCGGTTTGTTTCCTTTTCTTTTAAGGTAGAGAAATTATATTAGCAAGGGTGAATAGAGTGGAAATTCATTATTTAAAAAGTCTTTTCTCTATGGCCTGCCTGATTTGGAGAATCCATGTTTAGTCTAAAATGTAATTCTTTGTGGATTCCCTGCTTTATGCAAGAGCCACTGTTTAGCTGAAGGTCACCCTAACTTGAGCTAAAATTTAATTTAAATTCTATAAAACTTACTTACAGTGCTTCAGGGAGGGTCATTATTTTTAGAATACTGTAGAATAAACAATAGTCTGTAACTCTTGTAGTGCTGAGGTGCTTAGAATAAAAGCTGTTAAATTTATAATCCATTTAATAAACATACACAATTATCTTTTGTGTGTGTTTTAGACCATCACATTGACTATGTGCCTGAAAGCCCTGGGACTCTTGACAGTCAAAGATATTTTAAAGTCTGCAAGTGTCAGAAGAACATCATTTAGGTTCAGTTAAAACAAGAGTACATGGTAAAATATGCATAAAGGTGTACATGCTGGTACACAAGGGATGCTTATTTCAAAATGGATGGAATATGTGAAGGCTTGTGGCTGGCAGAGGCATGCAAGGTGCTTTACAAAAATGACATGCACATGGTCTGTCGGGTAATATAGGTCAGCTAACTCTCTTGGTTTATTGAGTATTCCAGTGCACTTTGGTTCTGAGGACAGATAGTGGCATGTTAAGCTTGCCAGATATAAGGCACAGCCAGGACTGTAATGAGAGCTGGGAGCAGGAGTGCATGTGAAAATGAGAGAGCATTTATCTTTTGGGAGGAAGAGAAAATAAGGAAAAGGAAAATGGGGTAATGCCATCTACTTACAGAAAATAACAGGAAAGGATACACTTCTCTTCTACACAGGAAACATAAGAAGATAACTATGAATTATTACGTGGGAATGATTGTATTATTTTCTGGACTAATATTTTCTAGACAGTAGAAGAATGCCCCACTTCCACCCACAGAAACACATGAATGAGTGTCTGAGTTCACATTCACAGCACCCAATCTCTCCCCCATACACCATTTAAAGTAGGGAATATATCTAAATATTTGCTCACTTTAGAGCCCATCATGCTACTCCTTATAGGATTCCAAATATTGTGAATATCTGAATTTCTGTTCTTGCTCCTGCCTTTTGTCTATCAAGTGACACAGACATTTGTCTAGCACAAGACCCAAAAGACCCCAGTGTGTTGCATTCAGATCTTTTTTCCTAAGACTCTCCAACAGATTAAGCAGCCATATCAAAGACACAGTTACGTCTCAGGACAGAGCATAGATATTTCTGACAAATAGAAAAACTCTAAAATAGTTTTTGTGCAAAACTGTAAACTTTTCTTACTGCATGTAAGAAAAGCAGACGTATAGACACTGCCAACTTAACTAAATGTTATTTCTGCCCCAGCCTCTTAATGCTGACAGAACGTCACTGGGGTTTAGCAGTGAATTTTATAAAGTATCTGACATTTCTCTAATACAGATGGCTTTCTCTTTGGAGATGTGTAGTATGTCCCTGCTTAGCTTGTGGTCGCTATTTTAAAAAAAAAAAATACTATTCTGTATACCATGATAACACAGTCATTCTTCTTAAACAAAATACTCATTTTTACTAGCTTCTTGTTGTAGCAGGCTCCCTTGGTTCTAAAAGTTACCAGAGATATCTTTTTTGAGAGTTTTCAAACAACTGCCATTTTTTACAGTACACCATGATTCTCCTCTCTTGATCCAACCAGCTTTCTGAATGTTCTTCTTTTGACTGCATAACTGCTAAGATCTAGTAAATTATTGAGCTGCTTTTATGTACATTTGAAATGCCATGATTCAAGAACTGCTGAGTAGGAAACTCTCTCAAATTAACTGACTGTTTTCTAAGACCCAGCAGTGACTATCCCTACATTTTTTGAATAGTCTGACAAAAATTCTCCAGTTTTGTCTTTTACTTAGCCAGGATTCATGCAGGAAAATGAAGCCACAGCAATGCAGATATAAACTATACATTGAAGAATTTACCTGTCTCCTCTATATTAGGAAAATTTTAATAAAGAATAAATGGAAATAACAATCTCCCTTTAGAAAATAGGGTATATAAGGCCGTTACAAACATTTTTTTTTCTTTCAGTGCAAATTAAAGGCAAGCTTTACAGAAGATAAATAAAAAATGTCTGATGGTACTTGGTATTGAGTGGTGACCAAGGCAAAATTATTGGTATTTTCCTTCTGCTTCTGAGAATGTGTTAGCAATTACAAACTTAAATGTATTTTTCACAGCAATGAAACTATACTTATATCTAACCAAATGTCTCAGTGACATGTCATGGTCTAAGCCCAGCTGGCAACTAAGTACCACCCAGATGCTCTTTCACTGCCTCTCCACACAAATAAGTTGCTTTCTTATTAGAGCATATCCTGTAACTTATAAAAGAATCAAAGAATTTGCAAGGTAGGGGTACTGAAAAATTCTCTTGATTTTGTTTACAAGAAGGGAGTGATGCAGGTACCCTGCGGCTTGGCAGTGGTATCTGTTTCTAAACAAATCCTTATGTATTATGATTTACTCTTCCTTGGTAAGTCATTAGCTGAAACTTGATTTCAATGTCTGTAAATTTTATTTGAATAAAGCTTTCTTTCATTCATCTCAGTCCAGCAATGAAATAATTATGAATTGCATAAAATTAACTGTATTCTGATCTAGAGTTATCAAAGGTTTATACACAATTTAGTTTGGGTTTTTCCTGCGGCAATTACTCCCTTCTAGAGAGCAATATTGTGCACAGGAAAGGGTCTTCAGCTGTATTGGTGTAACACTGAAAGCAGGATAAAGAATTAACCTGTCAGAAAAGGGAAACAGCAGCAAAAAATGTGCACGATGCCATTGTATTTGCTATGCTGGCTCAATATATTCTTATTCCAGACTACATTGACCTTACTGAAGAATGATCTTCACCAGTTTCTATGACACTTTGCCAGGTCTGAGCCTTAACTGGGGAGGAGGATGCTGCTGATTTAGATTCCAGAATATTCAGTCAGTCTGCTTCATTCTGCATTACCCTGCATGTACTGTATCTAATCTGTTACTTTGGAAGGGCCTGCAGCTGCTGTTAAGTGATTTATCTCAAGTAACCTCTGTGCCATGACAGCTCTGAGATACTAGATGGTCCCAGCAGTGATAAGAGCAGCCACACTCAGCACAAAGTGCACAACTGCATATTCATATCAGACTGGGGTTTGCCAAATAAAATCTGCAATGCTGTGATTAATCAGACAATTTCTTTTCATACACAAAATTCATTAAGAGAACAATGCAATCTTTAATATCTTGAGGCAACACAAATGTTTTTTCATAAATGGGCATAAATTTATAAGACATATAGAAAAAGAGAGAAAAGTTTCCTTTTTTTGGTTAAACATATTGTTATTCAAACACAGAGGTTTGTAGTAGGAAAATTGATCTCATTTTATTTCGCAGCCTTGAGCTATATCCTAACACCAACAATGTGAAATACTGTGAAAAAAACAATTATTGGTTGAGATTCCAGAGATCCATAATGTTTGAATATGTTATTATACACGACACTACACAGTTTTTTTGTATATTTTATATGTCATGACCATATTAAAATAATCTTTATAGCATTAAAAATCTTCCTGAAGTTCTTAATCAAATAAAAATAAATGCAATGTATGTTTAAAAAGGGCATGATGATAAGAAGATATTAAAAAATTTCTGAGTTGCATTCTAAAAACAAAAATCCCCCAAAATTAACAAACACTTAAGACATCTTCAATATGTTTGAATTCCCAAAAGACAAAATTTTTGAATTGAAACAGGTGCAAGAGATGTCTTATGGTTGAAATTACTTCAGCAAATGAACCTCTAAGAATCAGCTTTCCCCTCAACTAAAAGTACTGAATCTTGTAGGGTATCTGTTCCATCAAAACTAAGTACAGCTGTCCAGGTTTCTGGTAAAGCATATCCTTGCAACATTAAATGTCAAATTATGCTGAACTTTGTGTCAGTGGATTAATAGTATTTATAAATGAGCTGAAACTTTACTGAAGTCTTTCCAGGAAGTGATCATTTGGGCTTTGAACTGATATTTAGACTATGGAAGAAATATACGTTTTGCCTTTTACTGAACATCAAATCTCCCTACTTTCTGACTTCATTGATGAGTGTATTAGGTTTGCATGGCAAGGTTTTGGTGGCAAGGGGGCAGAGGTGGCTTTTGTGACTTATAAAAAGCTTACACTATGTCTAACAGAGACAGTGCTGGCTGGCTACAAGAGAGACCCATGACTGGCCAAGGATAATCTATCAGTGGTGATGGCAACACTGCTGCAATAATATGGTTTAAGAAGGGGGAAAAAATTGCTGTGAAGCAGAAGCTGAAAATGAGGTGTGAGAATATGTGAGAGAAACAGCTCTGCAGACACCAAAGACAGTGCAGAAGGAGAGGGGAAGAGGTGCCTAGGCACTGGAGCTGAGATTCCCCTGCAGCTGTGTTGGAGATTCCCCTGTGCTGAAGACCATGGTGAGGAAGGATGGACTCCTGCAGCCCACAAAGATCCTTGTGGGAGCAGATATGCACCTGCAGCCTGTGGAGGAACCCCATGCTGGAGCAACAGAACAGTATGTTACCCCAGGATGTGGAAAGATCAACTGGAGAAGGTTTGCTGGCAGGACATGTGATTCTGCAAGGGGTTCACACTGGAGCAGCTTGTTCCTGAAAGACTGAATCCTGTGGAAAGACACCCACACTAAAGCAGTTCCTGGAAGACTGCCTGCTTTAGGTGGAACCTGAACAGGAGAAGGGGGAGAATGTGAGGAAGAGGCAGCACCAGGGCCAATGAACTGAGTGCAACCTCCATAGAAATAGAAATTAATGAAATTGAGAGTGAAGCTGAGCTTGAGAGGAAGGCATGGGGAGGGGAGGAATATGTTTTTAGATTTGTTTTTACTTTGAATTACGCTACTCTGGCAATAAATTTAATTAATTTTTGCAAGTTAAATCTGTTTTGCTTGTGACAGTAACCGGTGAATTATATTTCCCTGCCCTTATTGTGACATTTTTGTTTTATTTTCTCTCTCCCCTGTCCAGCTGAGGATGGGGAATTATAGAGCAGTTTAAAGGACATTTGCCCTCCGGCCAAGATCAACCCACCACAATGTCTTAAGCAAAAATTCAGAAATAGGAAACTAAGTTTTTAGTAAAAGTTTTGGACAAACCTAGAGTCAGATTCAGTGGGGTGGTTGTACCCATTGGAATAGCAAATCTGAAATACTAAGACAAAGAATCAGAGTTCGTAGATGTCTATAGGCTTTCTTTGTAGTTAGTGGACAAAAACCATGCCCATAAAGAAAGCCAGTGCATTCAGTGAAGGATATAACTTCAAGGAAAGAAAAACGTGCATTTAAAATCCTGTTGGTATCCTGAATTTAAGCATCCCCTACAGTAAACATCTACATGAAAATAGAATTTGCAACTTAAAAATGCTTTTTTAAGGTATATGACTTAATCACAATTTGTGAAACAAATGTCTCAGCCACTGTGTGAATCAGTTGTCTCAAAACGTTTTTGCTTTGTGTGATCCTGGTCTCAGTTTTCAAATGTGTCAATATACAAATTCTATTCTGCTTCAGTCTGTTTGCAGTGATGAATATTTTTGTCACAGAAATGTGAATATACATCTTCTTCTCTTTGGTCTTTCAGTTTAAAAATGCTGCAGATTATTTACCTCATTCTTATAAATGTGTATATTCAAAAATTGTGATAAATTATTTGATCACTTTCCACCACATTTGCAGCAAAGCAGTTGCAACATTTATGCATAAATCCGTTTGCTAAAATGATGGAACCTTATATGCATATTTCAACAAATTAATTGCATTCTTCATTGGTGCCTAAAGTACCCTCTCATGCAAACATTTTTTGAAATTAAGGTGTTGTAACTGTAGCAGGCTGAAATTTCCCTTTCTGTCATCTTTATGCCACCCATCAACTTCTGTTTTTTTTCCCTGGCAGAATTACATACACAGCAATTATGAATGTTAATATTAAAGTTAGGTTGAACAAAACTGCAGAAAGAAAAGTCAGTAAGTAAATAGCACTGCATAGAGAGTGTTCTGGATTGAATGTCTGATTTCTAAAAGGTTCCATGCCAGAAATCTGTGATTCAATGTCTGTAGATGTCCTACTAGTTCAGGACCCTTGTCAAGTTTGTTTGTGTACATTTACGTGATGAATGCTTAAATGGAAAATTTCTGTATTGCTTGGTAGTGTTGAAAAAAAGCTAAGTTTAGTTGTTGTTGAATCTGTCAAAAGGCACTGGATATCAACCCAAATTGCAGCACCATTGCTTTCTACATATACATGCCTCTAAAGTTTAGATAAAGTGAATTGTTGTAAAGATGCTCTGCCATAAATTATAGCTGACAGTGCAAGTGATTAAGGCACATAGTTTGATTGCATGCATTAATCTCTACAACTTTCATCAAGTCTAATTTAATTACCCACAGGTAAAAGTTTAATTTATTAGCTTTGTCAGTAATCAGTTGCACTGTATGCTATTCCTCGCAAAAGGTGAAACCCAGCAACATTCATAGAAAAATCAGACATTGAAAGTGAAATAAAAAAATTTAAGAGTCACAGCCCTCAAGTGTACAGTAACAATGCTAAACTCACCTATGAAATGAGACTATATATTTAATCAGGAAGGACTAACAGATGTCTTAATTGAGACCAGCAATCTTCCAGGAAAAAAACTTTTGAGAAGGCTTAATAATTTTCAGAATTTGAAACTGCTGCTGTTGTTGGAATATCCTGCTCAGGTGTCATCAAACATACAGATTTATATATTTTTAACTGATTTTATGCCACTATTTTGACCTGGCTATTTGTTGCTTAGCTGACAGTGATCATGAGCGTGGATGTCAATTTTAAAACCTACTGTTAGGACCCAAATATTCAGCATGGTCCTCTTTTAGGTCTCACACACGTGTTATCTTGAATTTTCTTTATAGTGCGGATCAGACATTTTAAGAATTTTTATATAACAAAAATGCCTGTTCCAGTACTCTATTGCATTTGTAGACAGTTACATTTGCAAGACTACTCAAAAACATTGTCCAGTAAGTATTTTGAATTTAATATTACACAGTCTCATAAACATCCATGTCTTTTACTTACAAAATCTCTAACCAAAAGGAATATTGTAGAGGTTTGGAGAGTATGTGTTGGGGGGGGCGTTTTTGGCATTTTTGTTCATTTGTTTGCTTGTCTGTTAGGTTTTTTAATCTTTATTTTGATTTTGTTTGTTTTGATTTGGAGTTTTTGTTGCTTTGTTTTTGGTGGTTTGTTTTTTTGTTTCCCTATGCATTGTATTTTTCTAATAACATAGACATACATGAGTTATGCATATTTTGTTATTAAAATGCATTGTAATTGTGACTAAAACATTAGGAAGAAGATTGGTTTATGTTATTGATTGTTTCCACAATCACATGGATAAAACAAAGGAAAAAAAAATCACTGGGTACCAGTATGTGATTAACTGTCAATATCTAAGAGCCAAACTCTGTTTCCCATATGTCAATTAATGACATTTTATACTGTGAAATTTCTCAAATAAATGTATTGCTGACAGAGGAATTTTCTTTTTTTTTTTTTTTTTTTACATAACTCAAGAATTTTTAGTGCTTACTAGCCCTTAAATAATGCACAGTAAACCATTTCAAACAAATATCATGTTGAAAAGATACACATGGGAAATAAAAGAGTCTTCCTAAATTGCACAGTACATGCAATTATTATTAAACTTGTTTAGTGAAACATGAAAATAAACTGCTTACTCGTGTCAAATGGATTTAATTACTGCAGTAGCTGTCGGACAAAAACCAGCCTCCCCATGATGTAAATCTGTTAAACTACATGGCTATAAATTTAAAAAAATATTTTTTAATGTAGTGCATGTACATTATTACTGTTGATGAGCAGCTAAGCACAGTAGCTCCCAATCTGTGGGAAAAAATACAGCTAAATAGGACCTGCAAAGAAGTGCATGAGTGCATTCTATGGCATGCCAAACATCATAAAAAAATATATGGCATGATTCTAGAGTAATGCACACACAAGGGCTGAAGGGAAACTTTCAGTATGAAACCTGTATACAAACCATATGATATACATAGCAAGTAGCAGAGCGACGTGTATATTTTATTGTTTCTTTCTTCGATCTTTTTTTCTTTAATAAAGGCATTATACCATGGAGTTTACTCTAAAGTAAACTCTGTAATAAAGGCATTTTGCCATGGAGTTTACTCTAAAGTTGTTATTTTCCATTTGGCCAAAGGATGAAAAGCATTTTGCCTGATTGAGTGGGAAAAGAGCAGTTCCAGGCCGGGGCAGAACAGGCTATTCCCCTGTTGCAGCTCAGATGGCAAGTCCCAGGCTAAGTGGAAATGCAGAGAAAGGTGCTGTGGGGACAACAAGAATTCGTATTGGACTGCCAAATTAAAGGAAATGCTCATCAAGGCCAAAAAAAATTTGGCCTAAGGCCCTGTTACATGGGAAGAAAATCCATAAGTTCAAAACAAGATAGAAAGTGTCAAATGGATAAAATCAGTGAACAAGCACGACCATTCTCAAACTTAGAATTAGCATAAGAAAAATATCTGAAAGTACCTGAAATGAAAGTTCTTCATAAACTCATATCATCCTCTAATAATTTACATTTATATATTTTTCAACTGTTACAGTTTCATGCAGAAAATTATTGCTTGGCAGGGAGACAAAAAAAAAGGAAAAAGAAATATTGCTTATTCATGAAAGCCTTTAATACTTTTAATCAATTTACAGAAGTAGCCTTGCAATATAAGATACTAAGAGACAACTTTAAACCCACCTGAACAAGAAGTTAAAATGTTTATATTGATTGGCATAGTAATTAAAAGCCAATATATTCTACAATAGCTATTCTGTTCCATTTCTCCATGTAGTCCAAAGGTCTAAATCCATTATCTTTAAGCCACCATGGATTATGTGGGTTGTTATTACACTATGCTGTTAGCCAAGAAAGTTTTTCACAATTCAGAAATCTCCTCTTTGTTTCTTTTCCTTTCTTGTCTGTACAGAATGTTGCCAGGAACATTGTGGGTGTTGACATCGGTATTAATTAAAGGCAAATAACGAGAGATAATGAAAATAAAGGTAAGGGGAGAGGGAAACTGATACAGATTTCTACAAGAAATTGCAGCACTTTAAAAGTCATGTTTCAAACTTTGCAAATATCACAGAGAAATGAACAAAATGTTCACCCAGACCATTTAGTTGTGACTTTACAGTCACAAATATCTCATTATTTGCTCTCATGTTGTACTGGCTTTGGCTGCAGTAGAGTTAATTATCTTCACACTGGCCAGTGTGAGTGTATGTTTTGGGTTTGTGCTGAACACAGTAATGATAACAGAGATATTTTTATTTTCTCTGAGCAGACTCTGTCTCTGAGCAGAGCCAAGGCCTTTCCTGTTTTTTGTCCTGCCACACTGATGAGGAAACTGAGAGTGCATGAGAAATGGGAAGGGGACACAGTCTGCACCGGTGGCCACAACCAAGCTAAGAGTTCTTCCAGGCTGTATGACATCATGCTAAGTATATAAAGTAGGGAGAAGAAGGAGAAGGGGAGACATTTGACTTCCCAAGTAATTTTTAGGAGCAAAGGAGACAAATAGTGTATAATACAAAAGTTGAATAAAGCTAAAACTGGAAGTGGAAAACTATTTGCCCCATCCCTGTGCAACATAAGATTTCTTGTTGGCTAGACATATGAAAACAGGCATGATGGGGCCCTGCTCCCCAGGAGATGGCTGAACACCTGCCTGCCCATGGGAAGCAGTGAACTAATTCCTTGTTTTCGTTTGGCTTGTATGTGCAGCTTTTGCATTCCCTATTAATCTGTCCTTATGTCAGTCCATGAGTTTTCTACCTCTCACCCTTCCAATTCTGTTTCACTGGTGGAGGAGTGAGACAGAGGTGGCATGACACTTGGCCTCTGGCTATGGTTAAAGCATGGCAGGTGTAGGTAAGGTTGAATATATGAAGACAGTATAAACAAGGGAATTTTTACTCTTCAGGTATCAGAACTGAACTACAATGAAGAACCAGAAGAAACACTGCCTATTGGATTAAGTTATTGCCTGTTTACCAGAGATGGGGTTAGATGGGTCTCATTTTACATTCCATGGAATGAAACAGGTGCTCCTCAAATTCAAGAAACAGATGAGAAATGTTTACTCTGATCCAGGTTCTTCCTTTCTTCTTCTCGTAGTATTTAAACACCACAATAAACTAACTGTAGTGCACACAATAAACTCACTGTACTGCAAGATTATTTCTGAGATTAATTACCACTCAGAAGTAACATTAATTATAGAAGAAAAGTGTTTAACATGCTGAAGAGAAAAAGTTTACTTACTTTTTTGATCTAACAAAATTTTTAAAAATAGAAGGAAAATGAGGATATGCAGATATTCTAGCAAGGACACACTTTAGCCATCTCACTAGTACTGCCAAGTCTCTTCAGAGACTTGCTCTGAATCAAGACAAACTGGGTATCTTGCTCTGTATAGTGCAAAGTCAGCTTCTGTTGTCTTATTCAGAGACTATTCAGTAATATCTGTCATCCCTTTAATATATGTATTCATGCTGTAACTGTGAAAATCTCCAGTGAAAGTCAACAAGAGAAATTAGATATTGGTGACTAGCAAGTTAAATACTGACACTATGTACAAAATAAATATTGTTAATTTGCCATGTATTTTGTATCTCCAATACAAGAGAAAATAAGAAAAAATAAGTAATTTTAGGAGCAAAGGAGATAAATAGTGCACAATACAAAATTTTAATAATGCTAAAACTGAAAGTTGAAAGGTGTTTGCCCCAGCCCTTTGCAGCACAATATGTTGTTGTTGGCTAGACATACATGAAAAGTTTGGCTTCACTGAAAATAAACAGAAGGATGTGCTTTGGTAACCAACTGTATTGATTTGTAATTGGTAAAAATTTTAAAAACTCTCTTCCCACAACAACTGGGCACTTTGTTGAGTGCAACAACTGAGATCTTAAACTTAACATCTCTTAAATCAATCTTTCACGTTATTCTACAAATAAGATACAATACCTTTTTTTGAGTTATAAAAATAATTTCATTTACAAAGAAAATTGATATGTTTACAATGGATGAAGCACTCTCCCATAAAAATGAAGGTCTAATGGAGAAATGCATGGGTCATATTAAGCACAAAACTTTCTCTTACTCAGAGCAAATGTCTATGCAAATGGTATGCTGCCTACATAAAACATACAATTAGCAAAATATAGATGTTTCCTTTTTCAGTTCCTTGCTGTAACTTCAGAGGGAATTAATGGTCTTTTTCCACCAGTAATTCCTTTCCTGGAGAATTTGAAATATGTTCAGTTTTTAGGATGCCTTGTTGCTAGCGGACGTTGCTTTCAAATCACTGCATTTTCAAACAGGCTGTGCACTGAAAATGGAAAGTATGGAAACTGGAAATTGACATGCTTTACAGAAGCCCAAGCCAGAATGTTTCTCTACTTAGTAGCTCAGACAGAACATGAAATTATTTTCCAGGAACACCGGTTTACTATTAGATTGCTGCAGCTCTGTCCATGTGCAGTGCATTTTAGTTCTGTCATTCAGAACTAGCTTGGTGAATATGTTAGATTTACTTTGAAATTTCATAAAAGATTACTGAAAAATTCTATCCATGTAGAAAACAATTACTTTCCAGTCAAATTTGCCATAAAGCTTTCTCGCTTCATGTCTCCTTATACTGTACAGGTTATTTTCAAAGAGGGTATTATTGCAAGAGTCAGGAAGCCTGGTTGCTGCCCTCACAAAGCACTTTTAATTAATCAAATTGTTTTGAGATATACCATCTTTTATAAAAGTTTATCTAGAGTTATGATATAGATTAATGCAATCTGTGGACAGTAATACTTCTGCTGGAGAATACAAAGTTAATCACAATTTATAGAAGAAGACTTGTTTTGACAATGAAATTTTGAAATTACAAGATTTTGTATTAACAGCTACATATTCTCTTCATAAGTATTTACCTCTACTTTGTAATTACTCTGTGATGAAGGAAATTTTTGTCTAAACCTTATAGACAGAAAACTGAGGCAAATGGAAGATTAAAGTCAAAAAGGGAAAGACCCTTAGGCATTGTCAGCATTGCCATGATATTGTGACAATACAAAGTTCTCATTTTGATGCCTTTCTTCCAGAAAACATCTTTCTGGAATAGCTAAGTCAATCATGAGGCACAAAGATAATGAATTCAGAGAAGTAGAAATACCTTCTGGTACATAAAGGACAAGAAATCACCTCAAAAGCTAAAAAGCACAGAACAAGCCATAGATGCCTATAATTCCTATGCCATTGATATTAAATGTCTTTCATGGGACTCCTTAGAAAGATACGTGGAAGTTCATATTTCGGCACATACAGTATATTTAAAAAAAAATCATACATGCTATGTAATGATTTTTTTTTAAATATACTTTAGCTTACCTTATTGTTTTCTCTCAGAAAATGAAGGCTTAACAAATGTAGCATCCTACAGTATTTAATATATTCATTGTAGTATCACACAGTAACTTTCAGGTAAAGTGCTGAGGTATCATTAGGTTAGATAGAGCGTAATGTGAATTGAGAGTTGGCAAGACTATGAGGATCAAAGGTCCATGAACAGTGGCACAGTCCAGCTGGAGGCCAATTACAGTGGACTTCTGTCACAGAACTGATCTGGGATCAGTATTGTTTCACTACTATTTAATTATTTGTTTCGTTGTCTTAATTACAACCTAGATGGCTGGATAAAATTCAACCTCAGCAAATCCGTGGACGATACCTAGTCTGGAAAAGTGGTCAATACACTGGAAGACAGAGCTAATATGCAGAGGGGCACAGAAAGGCTAGAGAAGCAAGCAGAGGAACTGCATGAAAATCACCTAAAGCAAAAGCAAGCAAAGCCCAGCCCCTGGGAGAGACAAAGTTCTGCAGCAGAACAAGCTGGGGCTGACTGGGTGGGAGCAGTTCTGCAGAACAAGCTCTAAGGACAGCAAGTTGGCAGCGTCCCCATGCAGGAATGTGGCCTTGTGTCTGGGGCTGCACAAGCAGGGATGGAGTCAGCCAGTCTGGGAAGGCAACTTCCGTTGGCTGGATCTCTCCTGCATGACATTTACATAATGGTGTGTGTCCTTCAGAAGCCACTGAAGCAAACAGGACTGGAGCACTGGACATTCAAGGAGAGGACTGCAAGATCTGAATGTGTTCAGCCTTTAGGAAAATGAAGGGTAAGAGGAAGCATTGCTGTCCTCAGGTATTGAATGTGCAAGTATAGAGAAGATAACCTCTGTTTCCATGCTTATCAAGCAGATGAACAGCAGAATGGGACGACAGGACCAATGTTTTTGCCACTGGGAATGTCAGGTTCATGACCACCTGGAGAACCTGAATGTATTAAAATATTTGTGAGACCCAATGAGATGCATCCCAGAATCATGTGTGAATTGGCCAATATAGTTGCCAAGCCACTCTCCACGATATTGGAAACGTCATGGCAGTCTGGTGAAAACCCAGGTGACTGGAGAAAAAAGGAAAACATTCACTCATCTTTAAAAAAAGCGGGAAGGGAGAGCTCTGGGAACTACTGACCTGTCAGTCTGCCCTCTGTGCCTGGGAAGATCATGGAACAGATATTCCTAGAAGCTAAGCTAAGGCTCATAGAGGACAGGGAGGTAATTTGAAAACTATGGGTGTCATTTAGTTGAACTTCTGTAAAGCCTTTGGAATGGTCCCCCACAACATCCTCGTCTCCTAAATTGAAGAGATATGCATTTGATGGGTGGACTGTTCAGTAGATGAGAAATTGTTCATCAAGTGACATCCACAAGGTAGTGGTCAATGGCTCACTCTCTAAATGGAGATCAGTAACATGTAGTGTCCCACAGGGGTATGCATTGAGAGAAATCTTCTTCAGCATATTTGTTAATGGCACAGGCAATGGGTTTCAGTGCACCCTCAGTAAATTTGCAGATGACACCAAGCTGAGTTGTCTGGTTGACACATCTGAAGATGGGATGCCACTCAAAGGGACTTGGACAAGCTTTATAAGTTGAACCACGAGAATATCAGGAAATTTATGAAGACCAGGTGCAAGGTCCTACACCTGGGTTGCAGCAACCCATGGTTTTGATAAAGACTGGAAGATTAACAGATTGAGAGCAGCGACGATTGGAAGGTCATGAGGGCGCTGGTGGATGAGAGGCTGGACATGACCCAGCCATGGGCACTCACAGCCCAGAGAGCCAAACGTGTCCTGGGCTGCATCCAAAGCAGCGTGGGCAGCAGGGGAGATGGGGGAGATTCTGCCCCTCTGCTCTGCTCTGGTGAGATCCCAACTGCAGGGCTGCATCAGCTCTGGGGTCCAGCACAGGAAGGACATGGAGAAAATCCAGAGGAGGGTCACCAAATGTGTAGGATGGAACTCTTCTCATAGAAAGACAGGCTAAGAGAAATGTGATTGTTCAGTCTGGAAAAGAGAAGGCTTCAGGGTGACCTAATTATGACTTCTGGTATTTGGACTGAGCCTACAAGAAAGATGGAGATAAACTTTAAAAGGATATGTAGTGACAGGAGAAGGGGAATTGGTTTTAATCTGAAAGAGAGTAATTTTAGGTTAGATGTTAAGCAGAAATTCTTTAGTGTGAGTGTGGGGAGGCTTTGGAGCAGATTGTCCAGCTATATTGTCAATTCTCAGTTTCTGGAGATGTTCAAGGCTGAGTTCAATGAAGCTGTGGTGTAGTAAAACTTTTACTAAACTGTGGCAGGAGTGTTGGAACTAGATTATTGAGGTCCTTTCCAACTCCATCCATTCTATGACTCTTTGATTCTATGGACACAGAGCTGTACAGTGAAATAAGAAGAGAGACATACAAAAGAAAAGTGAGGTATTCACCTACATATAAAAATAAATTATTTGTATATTATGGGTAGTCACAAGAGGTTAGTCATAACAGCTTTGCAACAGCCATCTTTGATTTTATGCAAAAATGGGAAAAAAGTTCTTAAGAAATGGATTGATTTGTGCCTTCTTTGAGCATGGGACTAGATGACCACCAGAAATTATTTCTGATGTATATTTTTCCATGATCCCATATTAAAGAAAAGTCATCTCCAGTGTGGCTATTTTATGTGGCTTGTTTGTAACATGCTGCACTGTCTAGAATTGCATCTACATCTGAAAACCACATGAAAATTTTTTATTTTCTAGTAAGACATCTGCAAGGCTTACAGTTCTCTTAATTCTCTTTCAAAAGCTACTTGCACTGTACACACATGCATCTGGGACTAAAGTCATTGATTATACAGTGATGATTCAAATACACAAATAAGGGGAAAAATCCTTTTGGAGATGAAGTGTGGTTTATTCATATTTTAAGTATTATGGGGTTTATTCTATGACATGCTTTCTCAGGTACTCCTGCCTGATTTTTGCAAACTCAATGACACCCTAAATATCCAAGATGTTCTCTAATATAATGAAATAGTAAGATTACTGCCTTTTAAAATAGAATAAAATGCATTTATATTTCAAGTGACAAGACAAGAACTATGTACCATACTGCAAATACCAAATTTTAGGTATCTCATGGTGACACTATGTTTATAAATTATTAAGTAATGTAATCACATGATTTTCTTGTTACCAAAATTGGAAACTAATTTAAAAAACAATGAAACCACAAACAAGCTCTCAAGCTGGAGAGAATTATGTCCATTTTGCAAGGCATGTGGTCTGAAAAATGCCATCTATACTAAAAAGTCAAAATGACTGTATAACATAAAATTAATTCCCCAAGTTATAATTAAACACTGCACTCATCAGTGATTTCTGTATTGACAGCTCAACTGAAATAGGACCACACAGACTCTTGATTCCTGTGATTACCTTTGGGTACCCCTTTGTGACATAATTTTATAATACTGCCAGCCATTACTCAAACCACATGGTCTCAAAGAGCCTTTAAGCGTCATAAAACAGATGAATTTGAAAATGTCAGTATTTGGTGGGATATGGGTATAGGAGGCCTTAAAGAATTAAAAGATATTAGGCAGACAAGACACGTGAATGACAAATGGATACATGAATGTGTGAGGAGACCAAAACCTCTGTCTATCCCACTGTATACAAGTTATTTATGTATTTTTATTTATGTATCATTCATTATACATAATGAATGATACATAAATAAAAATACATAAATACTAATATTAACTCTTCACTATGTTTTTCTTTTTGCTTCCACTAAGTTTGTTTTGGGGTATGTGTTCAACAGTATTAAACTATGACCAACCAAATGTAAGATATCATTGAAAGAAATACTGCAAAGTAATTAATGGTTTAACTCACTCTGAGTTTTCAGTAATAAATAATAAGTAGAACTTTACTTCTCTTGCAGGGGACACAAACATTGGCAGTTGCATTTTGCTGCTGCAGTTTGAAAGATTGAGCTATTTGCTCTCTCTTTCTCTCTCTCTGGAAGTAGCTTAATGAAATGAAAACAACAATGGCTTAACTGTTGTCTGATGCATCGCAATGTGCTAGAGAAAAGTTTTCTTCTGGGTATTTCACTACTTATTTGGTTGAATAAAAGATGCATGATGTCAAACACAAGACCTAAATCACCTTCTGTTCAGGTGTCTTTTTTCCTTACTGATCAGCAGCCTATGACATAGAAAAAAAATCCTTGAGAGATATCTGCTGAAAATTATTTGTGGCAGAAGACTGGTTTTCCCTCGTGGCTTTGCACAACAGTTCAGTATCGTTTTCAAGCATTTCCCTTTCCTTATGCAGAGCTTCCTTCAAAGCTCTGGCATAGCATTGTTCTTACTTTACAGCAAAGGACAAACCTCTAGTGATTTGAAGCTGCTGACATCCTCTATTAGCAGTCGTGTGATGGTGATTATTTTGCATGACAAAGAAAGTCCATATTCATTATAATTTATCCTAAAGGTTGCATTATTGTCTGTGGATTTATAGAAGAATTTAAAAATTCAAACTGCATATAGGAAATGCATTTAATGGAGTTAATATACTATAGCCATAAAGGGAAAAATCTTAGAAGTTTCAAGCAACTGGATATTTTTTACACATTTTATAGAAAACCAATAGAATTGGCTGCTTAGGAGAGGTGCAAAGATTAGAGGACAGAGAAAAAGAAGCTTATCAAGGATGCCTTTTCAAAATCAGAACTCACACAGTATTTTTCATAGTATTTCTGCTCCAAAAGCATAATAAAATTTAAAAATATTTCCTATATTTCTACATTTTAATTGAATTATATTTATAGTCTCTGCATCTGTCACCTGTAAAAAATACTTTACAGCAAAATAAAATAAAAATGTTCCAACCACCTGAAGTTAGCATCAGTGGCTGGTGGTCTGAAAAAAATCATCTTCCTACATAAATTTTATACAGTTTTAAATTGGTCCCCTGTGCTAGTCTTTGTTTGGTCTACAAGGTACCAACTCAAACATCTGACATAAACAGAGCATTCTAAGAAAAGAAAAATCATGAGAAGATTAGAGATTACTCTGTTGGGCTGAGATATTTTTGACTACCAATCTACTGTTTGTTGAATATGGGATAGGAATAGGTTGTTCATCTCTTTATAATGTGAACAGACTGAAGTATTAACTAGTGTAAATAAAGCCATGATCTCTATTTTAAAAATTGATATAGTATTATTGAATTGATGAGGTCATTTCCATGGTGTTTTTTCAAAAATAAATGTAAGGCTGACAGATGTCATCAAAATATTTACAACAAATTACTGCTTCTTATCAAGTTATTGAAACTACATGTCAGTACAGTATTTTCTAAAGGTAAACAAAGCAGCACTTTATTCCAATACCATGATTGCCAAATGTTTCTCTGAAATTAATCAAAAGTAAGCTTCTGGTAAATACTATAAAGAGAAATTACTGCTATATCTTACCTGAAATACATATTTTAAATTGTCCAGATTTCTAATGCAAAACACTCCATCCAGTCTGACAACATAGTATAAAATTCTAGGTATCCTATGCTTTTATAACAAATGTTTACAGATCATGTCCTTGTCTATAATATTCTCCATTTTGCTCTCTCCCTGTACTTTTCTGCATCTCAGGTGCCTATACTAATCAAGAAATGAGAAAGCAAAGCATGAGAATTTTGAAATAATGAATGAAAGGAAAATATATAACTTTACCTCTTTCTAAGACAGGTTATTGCAGCCGTAACACAGCAAACATGGCTGCAATAGTCTGAAAGTTAGATGGGCAAATGAAGATAAACCAAACATGTTTTGATCTGGCCAAACTCTCCATTTGGTTCAATATTTTGAAACAAATGAAATATTTTTATCACTCTTTGATCTGATGAATTCCTTATTTTTGTGCATATTTTGTTTCTAATAAAACGGTATGCTGATGGTGGAATATGTATGTCTCTAGATAAGGTGGACAGCAATGAAGGGTGAATAAAGACTTCCTGTTCCACCAACACATGAGGTACCAAGAAACAGGTGTCATTCACTTTACTACTGGCTCTAACTATATCCTTTAAAGCATGAAGTTTAGAAGTCCTTTTTGGTCAGATTCATGAAGCCATGATTATATGCCTTGTAATTCTTTGCTCTTTTTTTCTGTTCCCAGTTATTTTTTTTGGTGGTGGTTTTCTGACAGATCTATCACAGAACCACAGAATGACTGATACTGGCCAGCACACCTTCACATTGTCTAGACACATCCAGGAAGGTTTCACTGTCTCCATGGACTGGAATTCTACCGCCTCTTGAGGAAATCATTTCCATTGTTTGATAACCCTCACAATGAAATCCTTTTCCTTTTTGCTAAGAATTATCTTCATGTATCTCAGTTTGTGTCACTTTCCTCTTGTCTCTGGACACCACTGTCCTGGTTTAGGGCAGATTAGGTAGAGGATTAGGTAGAGGATCCAAAGGAGGGCCCTCCAGAAAACAAACCCACACGGCCCCTCCCCCCAACCGGTTCGGGAAGAATTCCTCGGAGAGAAGGGAAAGAACCTGTTTATTTGACAGGCACAGCACCCCCAGCGCACAAAATGAACAACACCGGATGACACCACTCTGAAAAAGATGACAAATTCAGAAAGTCTCTCTCGGGGGGGCGGGGCGGGCGGGGTGGTCGCTCTGTTCTCAGTCCCTCCGGCGCTGGTGCAGCTGCGGCAGCCACAAGGTGTGAACTCTCGGTGTTTCCCAGGTCCCAGTCCGGAGCAGGTTCGGGATGGTCGAAGAAAAGAGAGGAGAAACAGTCCAGGAAGCAATTTGGACTGTTTAGCTAAACTAGCTAGGAGCAAAAGCAAGCAGGAGGGAAGCAAGCAAGAGCAAGCGAGAGAGAGTGAGAGGGAAAAGGAAAAGCAGCAAAGCAAAAACCTCTCTGTCCCAGCCAGGCTGACAAGAAAACCAAACCAAAACTTTCACTCTTCAGGGCCACTCTTAAAGGTACAGAACATAATATCCAACATTCGCAGAACACAGGAATGGGGATACAAGCATCATAACGTCACCCTAGGACAACAGCTGAGAAGTTTGATTCTTTCTTCTTAATGCATATGCTTAAATATGTATAGACCTAAAGAAGAACGTCCTGAGCCTTTCCTTCAGAACATACACTGAAAGCTCTCCCAGCCTCTGTGCCTCGTGACAGATGTTCCAGTCACTTTATCATCTTCATGGTTCCGCAGAGGAGTGTCTCCAGAATGAAAGAATGCTAGAATAGTTTGAGGTGGAAGGGACCTTTTAAAGACCATCCAGGAGTGATCAGGGACATCTTTGACTAAATCAGGTTGCTCAAAGGTCAACCTGATCATGAATGTTTCTAGGCTGGGACATGTACTGCATCCCTGGACAGCCACTGCCTGTGCCGTACCACTCTTTTTGTAAAATACTTTTTTCTTATATTTAATTTAAATATAATTTCCTCTCCAGCTTTCTTTTAGGTCCCCTTTAAATCCTGGGAGGCAGCTATAAGGTCACCCTGGAATCATCTCTTCTCCAGGTTGAAAAACCTTAGCTCAGTCTATCTTCTGTAAGAAGAGTCCAAGTTCTCCTCTGGACTTGCTCCATGTCTTGTACTGGAGACACAGGACAAAAGGTTTCAAGTGGGATCTTGTGATAGTGGAGAAGGGATAGATAGAATCACTGCCTCCAATCTGCTGACTAGACTCTTTTTGATACATGAGATTGGCTTTCTGGCCTGGGAGCATACATCTCCTCGCTCATATCCAGCCTCTTATCCACCAGCACTCGAAGTCCTTCCTGGCAGGACTGCTCATAATCTGTTCATCTTCCAGACAGCATGTGTACTTGGAATTGTCTCAGCCTGTGTTCAAGACCTTGCACTTGGTCTTGTAGAACCTTGTGATGGTACCATGGGCCCACCTCTTGCCATGTGTCTCTTGTCCCTCAGGTGTGTCAAATGAACCAGTCAGCTAGGTACCATCTTTGAATTTGCTGAGCTGTATCTCTCTATGTCATCAATAAAATCATTAAAAAGTACTGGTCTTGAGCCCCAGAAGGACACCCTTTTTCACTGATGTCCATCTGGATATTGAGGCACCGACCACTAGCCTCTGGGTATCACTTGATGAACAATTTTTCATCCACTGAACAGTCCACCCATCAAATGCATATCTCTTCAATTTAGGAGACAAGGATGTTGTGGGGGACCATTCCAAAGGCTTTACAGAAGTTCAACTAAATGACACCCATAGTTCTCAAATTACCTCCCTGTCCTCCATGAGCCTTAGCTTCTAGGAGTATCTGTTCCATGATCTTCCCAGGCACAGAGGGCAGGCTGACAGGTCAGTAGTTCCCAGGGCTCTCCCTTCCCACTTTTTTAAAGATGAGTGAATGTTTTCCTTTTTTCTCCAGTCACCTGGGTTTTCACCAGACTGCCATGACGTTTCCAATATCGTGGAGAGTGGCTTGGCAACTATATTGGCCAATTCACACATGATTCTGGGATGCATCTCATCAGGTTTTATAGAGTTGTATATGTTCAGGTTTCTCAACTGGCCACGAAACTCATCTTGTCCTACAGTGGGAGGGCCTTTGCTCCCCCAGTCCCTATTCTGAGGTGCATTCACCCTAGAAATGTGGGAAAAAAAGCTGCCCTTGTAGAATAAAGCAAAAAATCTGTTAAGTACCTCAGCCTACTCCTTGACTGTTTCACCAGATTACTTGCCTTGCTCATAAGGGGGATCACATTCTTTAACCTTCTTTTCTGGCTAACACACACACTGTTTTTTGCATCCTTTGCCAAGTTCAGCTTCACCTTCACCTTGACCTTTCTCACCTTATACATACACAATGGGACTGCATCCCTATACTCTTCTCAGTATACCTGTCCCTACTTCCACTGCCTGTGCCTTTACTGCTTTCTCTTTAGTTTGACCAGTAGGTATATTGATGTCCCTCTTGTGCAAGCCAGCCCAGCACTGGACACTGCATCCAGATGTGCCTCATTTAAGTTGAGTACTGGGAAGGACTGCCTCTTTCAATCTGCTTGCAGTGGTCCTCCTAATGTGTCAGGGTGGTGCTGTCCCTCTTTGCTGCCAGGGTATATTGCTCACTCAGATTAATTTCCTGTTCCCCAAGACAAAAGGGTCTTTCTCTGCACAGCTGTGCTCAAGCTTACAGGCCACCAGCATAGGTTTATTTCTCCTCAGCTGCAAGGTGCGTCCCTTTATTTGGTTGAGTTTAGTGAGATTGCTGTCTAACCATGTTGCCAGAATTTCCAGATTTCTCTGAGAGCCACTCATGCATCTGGTATATCATCTGCTCCTTCCAGTTTTGTTCCTTCTGTAAGAGATTGTAATTTCTTTCTAATATAATCAATGACTTCATCTCAGTGCCTTAGTGCTGCTTCTTACAAAAGCTTGTGGTACTGCATATTTCAGCTTCTACCTAAGGACACGAGCTTGTGTTTTCACTTATGGCTATTATAATTTCATCTGTGTCATTACACAAAGGCATTAAATGGCTTCTGCAACTTTGCACTGACAGAAAGACAGCTGTTATGCTACCAACTCCTATGAAATGGAGTCCAACTCATTCCAAATCACAATCCACTATTTTACTGCAGCATTTTATGCTTGTATCTTCTGCAAAAGTCTGTCAAGAATGATAGTAAAAATCTTGGCTTTAAATTTGCTTGCATTGAAATTAACAGGCATCTTACCATTAATTCCACTGGAGCAACTAAGCCAATGGTAAGGGCTTAGGAAGAATCCTGCCATATGTGTGTTTTAAATATTCATAACTGAGATAAGTAGAAAGATATTTTCTCTTCAAGACTGTGTTAGTGGCTTTTTTGGGGGTGAAGGCTCAATTTGCCCCAATATTCTGAATTAAATCAGAAGTCTTTTCACCATTCTAGGGTTTCTCAGAATATGACCATTTGTTTTGTTATTTTAAAAAAATATTTAAGAACAGAAATAACCTTTGCATTTTTTTTAAAGAAAAAGCAAAAAGTCTCAGACCAGCAGTTTTAGATAAAATGTAATATGGAATTTGAGCATGAAAGTGCAATTTCCACTTCTATACAACACTTATGATTGTACATGTTTGGAACACATTCAAGATACAGTTGCTATTTCCTTCTCTATCCCACAATTTTAGAGGAAATCTGATCATCTGTCATGTCTTAAGAATACTATTTCCCACACCCAGTTCTACATACAGCCTTTAAAGGTTATTTTGTAGTACAATCCAAATTAAAAAAAAGCAAAATTTTAAATAATAAACTATAAGCAGTGTTTCTCAACTTTTTAGGTTTTAGTCCATGTTACTTTTACTCTTGAAGCAAGAACTACAAATTACATTTTAAAATATTTTTTACTTAAAATGGTTGTTTTAAGAATATATTTACTTTCAACATATGAACACCAGAGTAATTTTTCAATATCAGAATACCTCTGCTTATATTTTGGCAATGTGGTCTGATCTACTTGTTGACAGGAAATCAAAGTAGATTTTCAGTCCTGTTATTTTCCTGCATATTGGGGTTCTGCCTTATTTTCTTTGAGGAATAGGAGGAACAACAAACACACATCTTATTCAACAGGTAATTCACAAGCATTAAAAGAACCTACCAAAACCATCTTTAATGAATTTTAAATATAATGGAATTTTGCTTTATGGAATATGAAATAAATACTCTGGGGATGGAAACATGTACTTTATATTCTCAGATTTGGATTTGTAGATTTTTTAACTCTTGGTTAGGAGAAAAGCAGCAGAGAAGGTATTCCATTAGGTTTATCCTTCCTGGCTGTTATTTTATTGTATTGAGTTGTGACAGTTTTACCTATCTTGGAATGTCAACACAGAGAGTACTGACATTAACTACATTCTTCTTTTCCAGCAACTACCAAAACCTTCCAAGAAAAGATCACCCTTTGTTGATTTCCTCTTATTATTCTGAGGAACAAGCGCTTCCTAGAAGCTGAGGTAAAATACTCTTTACTAATAAAAGAAGAAATTTCTGACAGTAAAAAGACTTTGTTCCATATGCTCTGTTTTAGGACCAGTGCCGGAAGTCATTATTTACTTATATGTTTCTTAACACCCAGCTGAAATAAAACCCAATTTTGTTTCTTATAGTCATTAGTTCAAACTGGTGCTATCTGTTTATACAAAGTATTGTCAGTTTTTCCCATGTATCAAAGGGGTAGAAAACAGCTGCCCTCCACCCTTAGTGATTTTAAAGCCACTTTTCTCTTTAGTTATCAAGTTTTGAAGAGAAAATCACTACATCAAACTCGTATCTATACAATATTGCAGAATTATTCAATATTTTTGCTCTCTTCATGCTTTGCCTCTGCTTATCTCAGTGTTTTAGTTTTGCTGCCACTTGAAAGTATGTGATTGACTGATATAAGGCATGAAAGAATGTGACAAAGAAAGTCGTCAGGAGCCTTTATATCAGCATCTTTTCCAAACAACATGCTAAAAAAAGGCTCCGCATTAGGAATAGTGTCTTGAAGAGAACATATAATCTATATTTACACTTTTACTTGCATTTTAAGAAGTTCTGCATTTTGTAGAAGCAGCATCTATCTTTAAGTTGTCTTATTTCCTTTCAATTTCATTAGTTTCCATGCCTCCCCCTTCTTCTTTTCACACTCCTGAAATTAGAAAGGTGAACGAATATATATTTTTTGTGTTTGGTTGATAAAGACACAAAATTTGGGTATATAGGCAGTGATAATTTAGCTGCTTTTGTGTAAACTGGAAAACAGAAATTTCTTTCTTCAGAATTCAATAAATACCTCAGATTCTTTTAAATGCAGACACATTTTTTTTTCTATTTTATACTTCTATGCTATATTGATTTTTGTTTAAATGAAAGCTTTGACAAAACAATAAAAATCTCGATTTTAAACTCTAGACATAAAGAAAAATATTTTAAAATACTTTGAAAAAAAATTAGTGGATTGCATGAATTTGACAATGATCTTTTGTCTTGTTTATGCGTAAGTAATCACAAAATGGATATATTTTAGTTACCAGCAGAATAAACACAGCCTGTGCCAAAAGTTAGTGTGACAGAGGACCGCATGTAGATTGTATTGTGCAGAAAGTAAGAACCACCACTACCAAAGATGCTCAAAGGGCCATCTAGAATTAAAAAATTCACCTTGAATTCAGACAAGAAGGTAGATAAAGAGTAAATGGCAGACATTTTTTGGCATTACTGCAGTAATATGCACATGTCATACAAAGTGCCCACCACAGCTGACTAATCAGAGGTAGGCTTCCTTCTTTCATGTAAAATTTATTGCATTCAAACTTTCTTAAGTGATTTGCTATCAGATGGCAGGCCACACAAAACAGTTTTTCAGGACTACTTAATTATGTCCAGTTCCTTGGGTGAACTTCCCTTTTCAAATATTGCAAAATCTTGCCTCATAGATTGCATATGAAATTATAAGCTCCATTTCTATCTTACCAGTTGGTCAATGCGGTTTTGTAGGTATGACCTTTTACTTTTACACTGTTAACTTGCTTTTAAACTTGTGTTTCTCCATACTAAGGATTAGGTTTCAGCAGCTGGCAGTGTCAATTTGAGATGCCTGCAGAAGGAGGTTTTCTTATGTTGTATGTGGTTTGGTAATATAAGTGTTTTCTCTGTCTTGACTCTGCTACCATGTTAGCCAACATAACTCAATAACTTATCAGAAGACTGTTTCAAAAAAGACAAAACTCTACTTCTTCTTTATTTTACTGAACAGACTCAACAGTATATATGCAAATACTTTAATGAGAACAAGCAAGAGACAGTTGTGAATAAAGAAGATTATAAAAAGGAAAAATTAATACCTATCTCTCCTAACTGATATGAAACCGATTCATGTACCTGACCGTAACTGATAAAAATGACTCAAAATCATGTGAGCAGAAAGCAGAATGCCTTAAACATCCTACAGAAAGCATATCTTGGAGCAAAAAACCAGCATCACACAACTGAAGTGGGACTATATAATCTATCTCTGTGATTGGTGACTTTTAGTTTTTCCTCCTTACTGCTTTCCACTAATATCAGATATAAAGAGTAATACTTTTATGGTATCAAATTTCCAAACAACAAATAGAGATTGGATACTTGAACTACAAGTGTATATTTTACCAATCAATCAGGATTGGAAAGAGAATCATACTCAAGATTTATCTAAGATTATCAACACAGGTATAATTTTACACTTTGATCTGGAAAAGTTTAGAACATATTAAAAATTAGTATTGAATATAAAAATAGAATAATACTTATGAAGTATTCCACAGAAGGAAGATAATTTTACTATTCCTTACCACACCATGTATTTAATTTTTTTAGTAAGGCAGTTTCGCAAAGGGACTATATATTGTCATTAGGTCAAAGAGAAGATATTGTAGTAATGACTGCCATTAATTTATTTCTGTTAAATAACATTGTCAATGCAAAATCCAATAACATGAGTTTATCACAAATGTCAGTTAAAAAATTTTCTTTCAGAGAAAAATAAGTTTTCTAGTTCTACACATCCTGTTTTAACACTCCCATTGTATTCTAATTTTATGGAGAGATGGTTATGGAAAAGGATGTGGTTTTCCCTGAAGCCAACACAAAGAACAACAAAAAAGATCATTAATAATATTTAAATTATCAGCAACAATTTTTTGAGTCAGCTGAAAAACCATGAATACCATACACAGACCTTTAAAATTAGATTCCAAAAGTCATAGCAACTGTGATGAAAAAATAGCATGGCAGATCTAAACTATACCGTTTTCTCATTGCAACTGGTAGCTTTTACTGAAATGTTTGTGTTTCAACAATGTTTTTTCAGCAGTAATATTCTTCAGGTATGTGCTGGCTTTACATCAAGACTACTACCTATCATGGAATAGACAGTAGTCTGGTGAATATGGATGGAATATACGAAATTATGATTCTGAATCAGGGAATAAACTCCGTTCCTCCATTGATACATTGGATATACAGGTATTACAAATTCCTTTAAAATGTTTAAAAGTACTTTGTTTGGGTTTTTGTTTTATTTTGAAATAGACTAAAAACTATTTTGAAACTTTAGAGTGCTTTATTGAGGGAAGTGATGTTTCATGACTTTTGCAAGGAAAAAAAAAACAAATGAAAATGAACATGAACATGAACATGAACATGAACATGAAAATACTAATACTAATTATTAGCATTATTATTAATATTTCTAAAAACAGATCACTGCCAAAACCACCCCAAATCCTGATCCAATAGAAAAATCAGCAGCTAATTTTATGACATAAAACTATTACTGCTAAAATGTAGATATAACTGAAAGACAGAATCCTTTGAATAATATGCAGAAAACACACACTGATATTCTGAAGTGTGTTAAGCCAGTTAACAGAGAGACAGAGCAAATAGAAAACCAAACATGAAAACATCAAAGGGTGACAAGGTGCTTGAAGAACAGCAGTCAACTATGCTAAAGATGATGTACTCTCTAACCTCTAAGCAGGAGCAAGTAACCTGCTACCAGTCACTTTGGTGCACTTCAATGGGCCAAAGTAAGACTAAAATATCCAGAATGAGACTGTGGAAAATAACTGAAAAGCCCAGTAATGCATTAATATGCTCTATGCATATATGTGCACAATGTATTCTACATGTAGAGTTTCTGGAACTTGTATTGTTAAACAGTTCCTCTCTGTAGATACTGTTCTCTTGTGGGTGTAAATCAAAGCTAAGTGTCTTATTAGCTTCTATGACATGGAACTTTCAGAGGTTTTTTTCCATATCTCAATTTTATGAAGCACCTGCAGGGGGAGTATACCGATATATGTGCCAGAAACAAGATTAAATAAACTAAAGGAATCTCACAGAGATTTGTAAAGCATTCAGCTGTTTGGAGTTTTTGTTGGGTTTTTCTGTTTGTTTGTTTGTTTTTGTGGAGTTTTTCTTGGTTTTGTTTTTGTTTGGGTTTTTTTGGTTTCTTTCCTGTTGTTGTTTTGGTTTTGTTGGTTTTTGATGTTGTTGTTGGTTTTGTTTTGGTTGTCGTTGTTGCTGTTTTTGCTTTATACCTATTTGTATGCTTATATGAACATAGAAAAAAGTGATAAAGAATTCCAAGATTGAAATGACTAACTAATTTCATTGCATAGCTCCATAAAATCTGGCAGGATTCCACCAGAAAAGGCCTGAACACCTGTGCCATGTGGGCACAGAGAGGCTGCTGTGGACCACATGCTGGGAAAATGGCCCAGGAAGGATTACCAGTCATTGGATAGGCAGCATGAGAGGCTGTGCAAGGAGAATGCCTATCAACCACAGCCTCACAACCCAGAGCTATCAGCATTTGAGCTAACTGCTGAAATAATCTGGTATGTACAGCCTGGTAAAGAAGAACCAAATGGTATCTGAATGCATAATTCATAGACTTTAATTGTGAAATATCAATGCAATCAAAGTAATTTATAAATAGTCACTTTTAAACTAAAATCAACTATACATGAACTTAATAACCAATAATCTCCTTACAAATTATGCAAAGTATGAAATATTGACATTATTACTCAGGAAGGACAGAAGGGGTAAAAATGAGGCTCTAAGAAAAAAAATAAACAATTCTGATGCAAAGACTGCAAGCCCATATGCAGTCTTTGAAAATGAAAACAGTCAGTTCTATGCAAATGCAACTGAAAAGGTAAGATTCCCTTCTTTCTTTTAAATTCTTTTATTCTTAGTCATGAGATATTCACCAAGTATTCAGTACAGAATGCTGTAGAATTCTATTAAACAGAAAAGAGAATTCATAAGTATTGTCATATGGCAATAATTTAGAAGGAAAATATATGTTTTAAGAGAAACACAGTAAAGATACAGAAATTCAATCAGAATTTTTTTTTGGTTTTTTCCTATATATTTTAATTAAAAATTAAATTAATCCTTTACTTTTATTTTGTAGTTCAGTAACTGTATTGCTACCTGAGTAAACATACAGTTTCAGTGACCTTAAAACAAATAGTTAGCACAGCATTAATGTAATGACATTTTGTGTGTCAGACTTGCTAAAAAACAGGTGCCTAATGGAGCCTTTCACATGTGTTCCCTAGCAGAGTTTTCTCATTAAAAAAACCTCATACTTCTGAAGACATTATTTAACTGTAACTTTTCCTCACTCTCTTTTGAAGCAATTTGTATGGAAAAACCCCAGTTTTTATCAGCACCCAAAAGAGCCATGCCAGAAAAGAAAAGATCATATGTCCTGCTGACAAGCACTATAAACTAGTCCAAGTAAACAAGGATTGTCAGTGGTAAAAAGCTTTCAGCAAACCAACAGGAAGGTTATAATTTCTTGTTCTTCTATATTTATATGCAGTTTCTTTATTGCCTTATGCTCTTGCAATTTGTTTGCCTCTCTTTAACGCCAAATATATCACTGTCTCACAGATGTGGTGATAAAGAGACCTTTTGAGTATTATTAACCAAATTTTCAGTTGCCACAAATAAGCTTGAAGAATTGGAGAAATTATGAACCTTGCAAGAACAAATAATAACCTTCACAGGAGTGAATGATACTCTTCTATTTATAACCCACATTAAATATAGCTTTATTTTAGACATTTCACTGGAAAAAAAAGTTTTTGTTTATTTTTCAAATATTTTACTGTTTCCTTCCTTTCAACCTTTCATTCTCATTTTCATCACCGGCTGGTTATAAAGAAAACAGCACCACCAAAAAAAACCCCAACAACAACGAAAAAAAAAAAAACCACCAAAAAAACCCCAACCAACCAACCAAAAAAAACCACATCCAAACATTAGTAGCTCCTGAGGCAGGGAAATTAACCCTGCCCTTTGTACAAATGAATGGTTGGCCTGAGCAGCTCTGCAGTTGTTCTTAGATGCAATCATTTCAGAGAAATATGAAGTTTTGGTAGCAGTATTGTTCTGTTTCCAAAGCCTTATCCAGAATAAAGCCTGTCTCCTGGCAGACATTTAAAGCCTAACCCAGCCTAACCCAGAATAATCTGATAGGCAGATAAATTTTGAGATCTGGATCCAGAAAAAGCTGTTGAATGGCCAACTGCCACTGAAAGTTTAAGGAGAATTACACCTTCAAATCAGTCAGGTTTTGGAAACTTCAGTATTCATTGAGTTTAGTGAACATTGAATGAAACAGCTCTTTCCTTCAGAAACATTAATGAGGAGAAGTCTCTTCATTTGATACAGAAATAATAATTTAATGCTCTGCCAATATGTGGATGATTATGGAGGGAACGGAAGCCTATTTGCTTTCATTACAATCATGCCAAAGGCGAAGTGCCTACAAACCCACTCACCTCATGTTATTAAGTAGCAGAAGGAAACTCATAAATCACTATTCATTTTGAATCACATAAAATAATCATGTCTAATTGGGACCTTATTATTTCATTATTCATCTTTTTTGTTGGGAGTAGTCCAAAATATTAAGTCATAATATATAGTCTATCACAAAACACTCTGCTATGTGCTGGCACATATAATTGGTTTCAAAGATTTCCTTCCTGTTTTTCATTTGTATGCTAGAGAGTCTGTTACTTAAATAGAAGACACCTCTGCTGTGGACAATACTGTGTTCTGTGTGTGCAGTCAACATAAATGCCTTTTTTTTTTGGACTGTCCGATAGTTTGATATTGTATGAGTTTCCATTAAATTATTCTTAACAGTTTGGAATTCTGGACTGATAATATTCATTTTTGTGTACCCTTTTTCCCCTAAAATTTTATAGTCAATTTTGTAGACATTAAATGATTGCATCTGCTTCTTTATCAATAATTAAAATATTTGTCTGTGCTTTGGAGTGTGATGTAAGAATTTGTTTTAAAACTCTTGACATTTGTCATGGTTTCTGAAGTCTCTCATCTGTATTACAGTTGGATAGTCCATTTCTGAGAGGCACCATTCAGACCTGTTAAAAAACCTGACCTATGTGCTGTAACTCAGATGATCCTTTTGAATTCTATTCCTCAAGATCACTGAGATCTAGTTTCTTAGGTGAAATGTTTTCATACAATCACTGGTTACAAATTATTTTCCTCGCACCACATTTTCTTGAGCAGCACAAATGAAAAAAAAAAATAGAGAAGATACAACAAAACTGCTGAATAACATTCAACTAAAAAGCATAATAAGTACCATTACAGCATTCACAATGGAAACTGAAAATGATTCCCATTAAATACACTCAATAGGAATGAAGAAAGTAGCTTCAGAATTGATATAAAGTTGGCAGAGCTTCCCTTAAGTCAGTGGAATTTTGCTGAATTACATCACTTAAGAATTTGCTTTCCTGGGGGGAACAAAAAGTACTTTAAACTTAAAATAATAATGGATGGGTTTTCTCAGAAAGGACAATAGCTTTTCTATAAAAATCTTCTATCTTTTTTTCCTAATACATGTCAGGTGAATCAATCATGTAAAATGTTCTAACTTGTAAAATGTTGAATAAGATTCTGAGGCAAAAATAGGATAGCTAGTTGTAGAGTAAAATGTAGTCGTCCATTGAAAAACCCATGGATGAATTTTTCTACCTGAAACACCCTTATTTAATATAATAAACGTTGCAAAAAGAAAAGAAAGAAACCACAGGATTAATGTCATATAAAGGGCAAAAGTCTTCAGATCAATTAATAAAAACACCATGAAAAATTTAATTCTAAGGTACTTCTTAGTGATGAAAAATTTGCTGCTCTATCTAGCAACAGTGTGCTGTATTAAGTCATCAAATGCATCCAATACTATTTAAAGCAAAATTAGAATAGTTGCTTTTAAATAAATTATAAAGATGAAACCATTATGTATGCTTCAAAATCATCTTCAGGAAATGTCATGTGGAAAAAGATCACATACCATATTGAATGTTGTATCAAATATGTCTGTAGGCACATTTGATTGTTAAAATAATTGCCTGTTCTTCCATGGTAACATGAATATTCTGTATCTAAATTTTTGACAAAAAAAAATTTATATGTTTCTGCAAGAATTCTGTAGCTGTCCCTGACTTTTAGTAGTCAAAAAGGTAGTACAAACACAGGAACTTCTCCACAACTGTCCACTGGGAAAATGTTCCTTGGTCCTTATCAGCCTTTGCATAGGGTTTTAAAGTATACTTGTCACGTGTCCAAGGTAGCAGTATTTTCAGGGGCATACTTACTATGACAAAGACTTTTCCGAGGCCACTGGAGCTTCAGGATGTTCTAGTGCTGACATTTTGAGTTGTACCAGTTCCAATATGGATTTTTTCTTATTCCACAATCCTTTCAGGATGTACTTGCTGTGATGTGCACATAACCATGGCCACAGACGCTTTGAAGTGTACCTCCTTCCAGGTGGACATATATCCTACTTCACACTGGAGTTCCAGCCTGTCCCCTACAGCAGCAAACAAAAAAGGAGTAAAGTCCTAGACAACTACCAATCCAGGCAACAATTTATTGAAATTATCCCAGTCACAGTAGGACAGATAACAAGGACTTCAGCAATCAGCAAAAGCAAATATAATGTCAAGCAAGCAAGCCCCATGGCAAGTACAAGACCCTTTTAGCTATTAACAGTTATAAATTTGGGCTGCCACACTCCAATCAAATCCGTAATCTTTAACCCTTGAGCCCTGTTGGGTTCCTAAAATAGACTGCTGTGGTTTAAGCTGCATTGAGAGCTAAGCACCATGTAAATGCTCACTTACTATACCTTACCAGCTGGGATAGAAAACTGAAAAAGTGAGAAAACTGATGGGTTGAGGTAAAATAGATTAATAGGTTAAAAGCTACAGATCAAATTCTTTCTAAAATCTGAAATGGAATGCTTTCACCACTTCTCATGGGAAGGCAGGTGTTCAGGCATCAGGAACACAGAGCGCCAGCATGTGTTCATAGTAACTTGGGAGGATAAATGTCATCACTCCAAATGTGCCACTCTCTCTTCTTCTTCCCTGGCTTTATTTATTGAGCTTGATGGCATATGGCATGCAATAATAGCCTTTGGGCCAGTCTGGTCAGTAGTCCTGGGTGTGTCCTCACCCAATCTCTTGTGCACCGTCTGCATCTTCCTTGCAGGGAAGCATGAAAAACATGCTGTTGTACAGCAGTAACTAAAGCATGACTATGTTATCAACTTTTTTTTCACCAGAAATCCAAACCACAAGATCATGTGAGCTACTATTAAGAAAATTAGCCATATCCCATCCAAAACCAGTACAAAAAAGAACAGTGGTGATAGGCAAGGTACCATGGATTGTCCATATGCATTCCATGTAGACCAATCAAACAGAATTTTTATTCAACAATCTTTCCCTACTTTGTTCCCTCTCAGTCATCACTTTTTCCTGATGCTATGTTTATTTACACTTTACAGTTACTGTTCAACATACTGTCCAACATACTGTCCTTCCTGCCTCCCATTCATGCTCTGTAACCTTATCTTCTTTTTCCTTACCATTTTTTAATGTTCAAAATGGTGCTGATAAAACTTTATGGACAGTCTCTTAGACCATTGTGCATAATGGATGCCAGGAAAAGAAGGCTTCTCCTACTTTTTCTACCAAAAATATATTTGATTTCAATTGAAATATCATGTGGATGTCCTCATATTGTCAAAGGATGTGCTTGTTGTAGCCTTGGATATGACTAAAGCTAAGAAACTTTAATTGCTTTTTAAAAATCAAGTAAATAGAACCTCCTATTCTTTCATCACACTTTGAAGGTAATTCCCCTGCTAATAAAGCAAGAAAATCTTCAAAATTTCTGTAAAATTTTCTTGTAAAAATGAAGATGGTAGTGGTGGTTTGGTAAAAGAACTTACATTGTGGCATCTTTAGGGTTCCATACTTGACTAGTTTAATGTTTATTTGCCAAATATATATTTAATACCTTTGGATTGCACTAATGAATATAAAGTCTGAGGGCATATGACCTTATTTTTGAGGTTAAATGAACTAGCTTGTTGGGACTTCTACACCTTCATTTCCATGTGAAATAAATGAATGAGTCCTTTATCTCCTCTGATCTATCCTCTTGCTCATGGCTTTCAGTTTGCCTCACTCACTTTAACTGTTTTATCATATATATGTTACGAACCTCTTTAGTAATAGATTTCCCTTCTTCTATTTTATGGAAATTATTTTCTTCCTTAAGGTTTATTTTGTTATTTAAACTACTTTTTTATTTTATTATTTAAATTTATTTTTTTTCTCACTTGGGACCCATAAATACACTTAAGAATCTAACGAAATTTTTCAAAAATAGCTCCCAAATGAGCTGGGTTTCCTTTTTTTTTTTTTTTCCCATCAGATCAAGATGTTGCTTTGTTTTCAAGTTTTGCACACACTCAAAAACATTTTCTGTGAAACTCAGAGAATTAAAGTAATTAAGGATAATATCCAGCTGAATGAGAAACTATTATGACCATTTTAAAATCTCAGTCTTCACATTGGTAGTTGATCATAATACTGAAGAGGGGTGTGGAGTAAGACTGGAATATTTACATGTGGGATCAGTATTTTCTGGGAAAAAATTTAATGTGTTAAGACAAGTTTGTTAAATTTTCTCAGTTATAACCAAAAGAAAGTAGCATGAAAAAAGTGTATCTGGCTAAGCTGGAGTTCATTTTCCCATAGCAGCCCTCTCCAGCTTTGCATTGGCAGCTGAAAGTAGGAGATACACCAGTGTTTTGGCTACTGCTGAGCAGCACTGGCACATCATCAGCTCTGTCTTTCCAACAGTGCATCCGTAGGCAGGGATTTGGCAAGACCCCGGAAGGGGACACAACAAGGAGAGCTGACCAAATTGGCCAAAAGGATATTTCATGCCATATTACGTCTACTCAGCCATAAAAAACCAAGATAGAGGAGTGGGTGCTTTGGGGAAAGGAATTGAGGTTTGCAACTGTTACTGACATTTGCCTTCCAGAGCAACCAATATAGGTACTCAAGTCCTACTTCTCAGGAAGTAGAAGGACAACACACACTGAAGTGAAGTAGAGAATAAACATTTTGTTTTTCTTTTCTTAGCTTCTGTGTGCAGCCTTTATTTTTGCTTTATTAAACTGACTTTATCTTGACTCATTGGTTTTTTACATTTTATTTGCTCCCTGCCTGTCCTGCTGAATGGCTTGGTAGGCATATGCCAAGGAATGTCAGGAGATGACTACATTAATTTATTAGCAAAAAAATTAAGTGTGGTAAGCACTGTAAGGACAATACAATGTGATATTCTTTTCTATGCACTATCATAATCTGCCTGTTTAGTTTTCATTCCAGAATGTTTATTGTGGGTGATGAGGCAAGAGACAAGAAGAACTGAGTTTGTTTTTTAGAGAAAGGACAGGCATGTATCTCTGACAGTAAGAATACCTGTATTTAGCTTACAAATGGGTGAATTTGATAAGAATTCGGTAAAGGAAATAAACAGGAAAAGCAGGGTATAATTTTAGAGATGCTATTCTTCTCCCCTCCCTCTGTGTCTACCATGCTTGAAGAGTAACTGAAGAAGTTCGAATGAGTGTCAATTTATTCTTTTCCCTCATGTCCATCTGATCAAATCAAAGTGGGCTGAGCAAAAACATTAAGAAAGTGACATAATGGAAATTAAAGTGACAAATACATATGATGTTATATCCAAAGGAGAAGTGAGAATGGATGCAACTAGAAAGAGTTGGAAAGATACAGACCCCATATTTAATAGCGGCTGATGGTTTGGAGGTTTTTAACTTTCTTATTTAAACTAGAAATTAGAGCACTTACCAGAGCAGTTTGGGAGGCAGTCAGGTCTACATGAAGTGGAGCACAGTGTGACAGTAAGACAGGTAAGATGGCACAGCTTCCAGAAGAGATCTAGCTGTGACAACATGTAGATGAATTAGGCTGTACAGTCTGTGTTCCTTCTTCTGGGCTGCTTCTAGTACTAGAGCTAGTGTGTATGACTACTTTGGATACGTGTGTAATTTTACTTGAGCCTGAAAATGAGAGACTTTGAGAGCACATAGACAGGGAATAATGGCAACTGTTCAATTCAAAACATAACACCAACCAAGAAAAGACAATCTTCACTTACTAAACTTGCACAGCCCCTGGCAGTCATTCAGTGCAATTAGGACAGCAGAGATATTAGAACAAAATAAATATTTTTCAAAATAATGATAACCTTCTTATAACCCTTTATACTGATGTGAATGTTCCAAAATTTTATTGTGAAAAATGTGAATTAGGAGCACATTATTATTCCCTAATATAGAAACTTTCAGTTAAATGTAACAGCTAAGATAACTGTATATGTGAAGGCATTCTTCCTCTTCTCCTCACTGAAAGCCTGAGATTCCACAGTCTACTGCTACCTAAATTAAGACAGGTGTTCTAAAAATACATTTTTAGGTCACATACTCTTGCTGAGATACTTGCTGTACAAACTTCTCAAGTTTAGAGTTCTGGAAGTGCAGAAGAAAGACAATGCAATTAAACTTGTTAGAGGACTAGGAAAGAAATATAGAATTAAATGTATGTAATTCTTATATGGCAAGATAAAAATACCTTACTCATAACTTCCTATTACATACCTGTTTCAAAGTACAAAAGTACAAAATTAAAGTTTAGGAAGCACACTGATTTACAGAGATGATTCACTTCGGCCAGGGTCAACTTCTTAAGTGATATTTCATTGCCTGTTCATGCTGGGCTGTGGATATCATAAAAATAAATACTTGTGACAGACATGTTAAGGTAGCTAAGACATGCACGCTTAACCTTGTTTGTTTAAAGGTAAATATCAGAGATAATTTTAAATAACACCTACAGCTAATCAAGTAAAACTACAGTAAATATTAGTTAAGGGCAAACACTGTTAGATCACAGAATGCCAAGGTAATGATAAGATATTAATATTTTCATCCATGTCCCTCAGAGATAATGAAGATATTTTAAATTATTCCTCTCTTGTTATTTAAATCTATTCCTCTTTTGTGAGGAAATGTTATGATTTCTAAAAGATGAAATAATATCAATAATGAAAATTCATGCAGAAGTAGTATATAAGACCAAAAATCCTCCCATTATTTAATTTCAGAGATGGCTGATATAATGAATTCTGATATAACACTTGACATAGAACACTGGAACTGTGAAATATCTGATTTTTCATTTGGAAAGCCAAATAAGTAATTCAACACTTACTGACTTTTCTTTCCCCCTAATTTGAAGTCAGTTTTAAAGAGGAAGGTTTATCCATTCCTCTTGGTTACTGCTAATTTTTACATAGATCAAAATAAATTTTATTTATGAATCAACAAGTTAATCATTATTTTCTGAAGTCACTACTGGCAAATATGTTTCAAGATTTATATTTTCATCTGGATGAGTTCTATACAAGGAACATGTTATGAAAAGTGCAGAATCCAATAAGAAAAACAAGTCTGTGTATCATTAAAACTGGAGTACTAGAAAGAGGGCCTTAGCACTTTAATATGATTATTGCATATTTTACAAGACAAGTCTTAAAAAAGCCAGCTCAGCACCATTTTCACTAACCACACACACACACACACACACACACATATATGAACAAAATAAGCAGTTAAAAATACAAACAAATTAATAAAGTCAATATATTTCAGGTTTACTCCGCACATGTACAGACTTGACTGATATGTAGATTTGTAGATTTAGGAAGAGTTGGTGAAACTTCATTATGAAAAAATAATATTTTATTTTATTTCTTTTTCAATAAATGTGACAATCTATTCCATTTTAGAAAGCTTTTGTATTCCTGGCGTGGGGCAAGAGAAGAGAAGTAGTTGAAAATTTAAAAAAATATTTAAGTGAATCAATTTGAAATTTTATTTAAAAGTGAATTAATGGTAGCTGCAATTTCTAGACCCGAGTGCTCTGTATCTCATAGCTTCACAGGTAAAATAGAGAACCATGGAGACAGGATTGTGCAACACACCCAAGTTAATGCATAATTATTTTTGACGCTCTTGCATGTATTAGAAATTATCTACATTGTTATTTAACTCACAGTTACTTTTTTGAGTAACTGATTTACCATTGAAGTTAGGCTACATTGTTATATCAATCAAATCTGAGTAGGGAGGCATTCTCATTGAAATAAATGCCCATTCATTCAAGATAAGAATGAGAAATAGCAAAAAAAAATCATGCTTTATGGTATTACTGCGCTGAGAGAGAAGAATGGGACTCTGAAACTGTTTTATCAGAAATCTGGCAAGATCTTACTGCTGGCAATATATATACACATCCTGCAGTAGGAACGCAAATGTCTGAAATGGCAGAACTTTAAATGTATAAAATGTAAAATTGGATAGAGCAAGAACAAAGTGATATTAAATCAGATACAGTGAATATTTTATTTTATTTTTTTTCCTATTTTTGCCAGGAATCAGAAGATCTTTATAGAGACAAGAGACAAAGGCAACATCCCTCTTTAAAAAAAATAAACAAAAAAAAAACAAACCAGCAAAAAACAAACCAAAAAAAACAAACCAAAAAACCCCCACTTTTAGTAGTTCTTAGTTAGATGGTCAGACTCCAACTTTTACAGTGAGATGGCTAATATGAAATCAGTAGATGGTGAAAAAATGCACCAGGTGTTCAATTTATGAGAAAAATATCTTATCTGGGGATGAGACTTTTGACCTCCTAATTCAATAAATTAAACTAATTGAAGACTAAAATCTTGGCATGCATAAAGATTATCACCATCAAATAGTAACACTAGATGTATGACACTGAAGATTACTTCAATACTTAGTGGATTATGAGGTGTTGAAATATCAGTAGTTAAACAGTTTAAGACTCATTTGATTACAGCATATATTGGATGAAAAAGCATATGCAAGCGATTCTACAGTTGCTTTGCAGAACTGGTGGGTCTTGGCTCTTCCAGTAAGAAATTGGATGACATCCTCTCTCAGGTCTGAAGATGATACCCTTCTCCGGGAATAAAATATATTGAAATTACACTTGCCCTCCTATTTTTGTCTCAGAAACTAAGAAATCTGTCATCCTACTGCCATTATTTGTGCAGCAGAAGTTGAATTGGATTTTTTCAAAACAAATGATTAATGTATAAGAGTTTGCAATTTAATACTAGGGATTTTTTTCCCTGCACAAGCATCTTGGATCCTGTTTCCAGCAACTGATTTAACATATAAATTGGCCAAACTTGGCAAAAGTCAAGAATATTTAATAGGATACAGATGGTACAGCAGAAAGCAATATCTAGAGATTTGGGTGACTTGAATGCTCTTTAGCCCTCTACCAGCTGCTTTGGCTCAAGTGTGAATGAAGACCTTTTAAGAATCAATAAGTGTATCTTATGTTGTGCCTAAGCATTGCCCACCCAACTAAGCTGACACCAAAAACAAAAGCAACCATATGGTTCTAAGTATATTAATGAACAGGGCACTACAGCTTGATACTCAAGTTTAAATATGTTAATTTAATACCATCAATTCCTTGCACATTGCTAATTTCCATTGGCCATCTAATACAAAGAAATGTAATTCTCTCCAGATTTTCAGTTTCAATGGTAACAGAAAATAAAACAGACAGCAATTGCCTGAAGCTAGAAGAAAATGGAAGAGACACTCAATTTCTTTCTTTACAAACCATAATAAAATCACAGTCAATAGATTTTAGTTATTGGAATCATAAAACAACACTAGCTGCAGTTAAGAATTAAGTCCTTTGGGGCTGTAAGTGCTCTATATGGTGTTTTCAGCTTGTAATGAATGATTACTAATTACAAGGCTCAGATTATATTGCAAGCATTTAAGTGCTGATGTGCCACTATAATAAAGCAGAGAACCTCGAGCAGTGTCCTCCTTTCTCTTTTATGCAGCAGCACACTGCATTTGATGAATTGATCTTCAAGTTCCTAATAAACGCTAAAACATAAGTGATGGAGTGGATTCCAATTGTAAATGGATTCCTGGGGCATTAGATGCTGGAGGCAATATCCTAAGAATACTCCATGCTTTCCTCTAGCATTGACTCGTTATTATGTTCAGAGGCTCTTGTGGTTGTGTATATCAAGAGCAGCATTATTGCCACAGCTCAAACTATATACAGCTGTGAAATCTTCTTGGCAAAAATAAAAGAAACAAACTGGAAGACAAAAAAGATACTAATCTATCCCATCACAACAGTACCAACAATTATGATCAAACAAACAAGTAAATAAAAACTAGAACATGAGAAATTCTGGCTGAATTCTGGAAAGGTAGCTGTGGAGGTGATTAAAAATAGCAATACTCAGAGAAGCACTGATCATAGCCCTAAACCACCTGCTATCATGGAACCTGCATCAAGCAGGGCCTGGGCTTGGTGACCCAGTTGGTGATCTGAAGATCCCTTCCTAGCCACACGATGACTGTGGTGAAATTTCACTTGCAAATTTCTATTACAATAAAAGCACAAAATATCATACTCTCCATCAGTGGATCTGGGTCTTCCCCATGCGAAGGGGGCATGGCACTCAGCTACAGTATATACACAGATATTTCTGCGGTAAAAGGGAATTACCCCTTTCTGCAAGCAAGGAGCCACTTTGTTTCCTGGGGGCATTGCTGCCTCCTGTCCTGAGGCACCAGATCCTTCATTGCAGAGCTGCTTCTGACTGGTCAGCCCCATCGTGTCCAGCTGCAAGGCTTTATTCATCCCTGGTATCAGGCTTGGAATTCAGCTTTGGTGGACCTCGTAAGGTTCCTGACTATCCACTTTTCCAGCCTATCCAGGATCCTCTGCAATCCTGCCTTCCTGCATATTAACTCTTTCTATCAGCATAAACTAATCACAGACCTTTATTCAGAAGGTCAATTTACTCATTGCCTCAGAAGTTAGTCATTCATGCTATTATCAGCTTGTCACATCCATATCTCACCAATTTGGTTATAACATACTAAAATACAAAAGACACAGGATACTTAGTACTTTTAACCTCAATTTGACACAGTCACTTCCTTTATGACGAAAGACAGAGAATATAAGTATGTTTACATATTTTAGAATGGATCAAACAGAATAAATGTATGGTGAAATTAATATAAAATATCATTTATTAAATAACATAATTAATAGATCAGTACTTTTGAATCTATGTTTCTTTTTTAGACATATAAAGTAAATTAAGTACATTATAATTTTTATAAAAACTAGCTTTGAAGAGTATTAAACGTTTTCAGCAAATGTGATTAAAAGCATACCATTATAATCACAACTTTAGAATTTAAAAAGATTTGCTTAACTTAGTAGTGAAGTAAAGAAAACTTCTGACAGATAAGGTTGAAAGAGACATTTCTGCATTTTGTAGTTTTTTTCCTCACATCCAGCATGAATGTCTTAGTTTGTTCCCACTGCCTCTCATTCTTATGCCCTGTACCACAACTACTAAGCAATATAGTTTAAAAAATCACATGAATTTCACAAGCACCTTCATCTAAAACATCTAATCTACATTTTAAATAACTAAAGACACAGAGTGGGCTTAAACACATCTTGTCCCAGGTGAAAATCCATTATAAAATCTGATGTGTAGAATCCCTTGTTTAAACTTGCAGTTTCTATAAGACTGTTTTTGTGTTGGTGCCTTTCCAATGGTCACAAATCATGGATTAAAGAGGATCTAGGAATCCTTATCTACCTGTGTGCTCAGGATAGAGTCAAGTAACAGAACTGTCAAAAAAGTCTAATGACTCTTTGGATCGCAACTGTCATTATGAACAGTTGGTGGTGACTTATTAGCCTTGGTTTTCCTAGTAAAAATAGAGGTGTTTTAAAGTGCTGCTTATAGCAGTGCATTCATGTTGACACTACATGTCAAATATCATCAACATACCTGCACCTGTCAAGAACTACAAGGAGTGCTTCTCAAAAGTTATGAAAAAGCTTTTCTGATTTAATTACATCATACATTATATTCAGAAAACAATTTTTGCAACCTTTTTTTTGTCCTTTTCATCATCTTTAAATCAAAATTGACTTAAAGGAAAGTTTTTTTCATTTTCCTTCCTTCTCTGTTTTCTCTAACTCCTCTGATCTTATTTCAAACGTCAACTTCTCATCTACAGTATTTATTTTTTTCTTTTTTTTTTTTAAATTAACTTTTCATTCTCTGCTTCTCTGTTGCATTTTACTTGATCTGAACTTACTTCATCTAGGCTTCTCCCTTATATTACTGAAGAAAACAAATTCTGAAAGCAAATTTTTACCAGTTAAACAAAAAATCCACTGTCATTGTCTCCTCCTCTTCACCTCCTAATAATTTTTAGTGTTACAAATAATTTTACTTTTTAAGTTTTTCACCATCCTTCAAAATACAGTGAAAATCACAGACATAAACCTTTGTGGTCAGCTAGCATTGCTAGTTTTGCAAAATAAAACCTTGGCTTTTGTTTCACTATTGTTTCCTGCTCACATCTAGCTCACACTTTTCTCCTTTAGACAATGGGGAAATAATCAGTGGACTAGCTTAATAAAACAGAATGAAAAATTTAGGATTTTCCTGGTGCCAATATCGTTTAATAAATTGTCATTTATTTTCCTCACATTAGGATTAAAAAAAAAAAAAAGCAAGCACATGCTAAAGGATGCTTAAATGTTCCAGCTTCAATATTGTGCAATTTAGTTGACTGAGCCTATGTAGTGCCATCTCTGAAATTAATAGGCAGGTTAGCTACATTGTAAAAAAAATATTTATTCAAGAGATGTAAAGATTTAATGGCCACATCACCTGTTCTATTTTATTGTAGAAATAAAATTGCAGACTAACCGATGCGTTAAGGTTTTTGCAGGACAGAAAGAAACTGAATATTTAATAATAAACAATTAATGGAAGAAAATTATGATTACAAAAAATATTAAACTATTCAGCTGCAGATATTCAGGAGGTTATATTTAGAATTACTTAGATAAATAGATATGCCAATTAAATATATATGGTGGGTAAAACTGGTATTCACCACATATTGTGGCATTAGTATAATATTAGATATGCTAATTTGGTACAATTAACCTTTTGTAATTGCTTTAAAGACCTTGTCTAACCATGCAGAATATTACTTCATTGAAGAAATAACTGATCAGGTATAAAACTAGAGGCAAGGCTTCAAGAAACTAATTATACTGTCCAGATACAGTACATTTTTCCTGCTAAGTTTTAAGTCACCTTTATACATTCATATATTCTTCCAGACAATCTTAGTAATGGAGAACAATTGTTCAAAGTTAAATATTTGGTTTTCATTTTTGTCCTCTGAATCTGAGCTGCGAAATGCAGCCTAATACTTTCATGGTTTGGGACAGAGGGAAGAAAGATGATAAAAGTAGAATGTAGTTTACAAATTTGTGTTAAAATTAAGGATACTATTTGCAAATTTTGTGCTTCATTGCCCAGCATATGCTGATGCAGACAAAAAGAACTAGCACAGATGTTTTCCCAGTAACATGTTCCGTAGAAACTGGCCAAGTGGCAGAATGCTAGAGATCAATCACTTGAGTAAAGTGACTGTGTGCTAGTATGGGTTTTGAATGGTGTAAGTTACATGGATCAGATTTCCTGAATTACAATCTTACTCTATATAACCAAAAAGGGAACACAGTTATTGAAAAAATTAGTCTGAAATAGTTTTGCTTTTTCATAGTACATCAGACCCCCATGCATTACTAGGCTGTTATTATTGAAAGGTAGCCCTGCTCTTTAGTTCGTGGTAAAGCCTTTGACATTTAGATTTTTATTGCTGGAATAATTTATTAGTTTAACAAGCACACAGCCCTTAGTTCCAATTTTGCACATTTTGTCTACATTTCAGTGGACTATTTCAGTGCCATGTGACTCACATGAGAAATGAAGAAATTAATCCAAGAAAAATGTTCAGACTGAAAGCATAAATTTAACTTTAGAGCCTTGAAAACTTCACTTTGCTACTAAGTACTTGCTAAGTTTGCAGATATCCTTTGCAAGTATATATGTTTGCAAAAACAGAAGAATAATGTCTTTGTTGTCTTTGGAAAAAAAAAAAAGGCATACAAGATTAGCATCAAACACGTTTCCTATCTATTATTAACATTATTTAAAAACTTTACAAGTCATGTGGTATGACTTTGTTTCTGAGCCCTTGCTCAGCTAGTAACTGCACAAACATGATTACGTGACAGTACTGAATCTTGAGCCCTAATAAGTGTAGCCAAACAAATAAATCTAAAGTACAACAGTAAAGGAAGAAAAATGTTTTTTGAGGTTTATTGTTCTATTGCCATTTAATGGGAGACATGTCTTGCTAAATTTAGAAAAACTTCTGTGCTAAGGGGAAATATTTTTCTTGGAAGAAGATTTCCAAGTAACTTTCCTGTTAAAAATTTCATATGGCTCAAAAATACCACCTGAATTTATTTGTAACATAAAACATGGCATAAAAGCAAGCCCAGCTAGGTGAACTGAAATACTTAGTCATTCCTCAAGAGTTTAATTGAAACTTGAACTGACATTCCAGAAAAAAATTAACCTAAAATCATACATATCCATGAAACTTTTGACCTGGAGATCTAAGCTATTCCAAAGGGGCCTATTAAAAACAAGAATATGCTAAAAAAATGGAAAAGCAGCATTCACAACATATTTTGAATTCTAAGGAACTGAAACTTTTCTGAACTTTTATATTATTTTTTAAGTCTCCAATGATGCTGCACAGAAGATAAAACTGTTGCAACAAAAATTCTTTATCTCATCACTTTCTAGTGGTTCATCCAAATGAGATGAAAAAGGAAAAAAATATTATTCAGAGGACTGTTTGCTTAACCTTCATAAACAGAATACAGAGTAAATATTTTTCTGAATTGTGGAAATCTTAATTTCAAGATTAAGTTGCTCTTTTTAATCCTGTTTGCTTTGTCCATCATATTTCAACAAAAAATGATAAAAATTGCTTTTCATCCAAGCCATTCCTTCAAGTATGCAACTGCCTTGTAGAGAGATGAAGAATAGGGACACAGTGTAGAACATTTGCACAGCTACCTATTGTGTAGTAGTAAGCCTGGACAAGTAGCTGGAGGAGTAGTGCATATTCCAGTTACACTTGTAGGTTCTCTCTCTGTGAAGAGTCAGTAAATAATTGCCTTTAGATTTCCAACACTGACACCATGAACATACATCAGAAATTTAGAAAATTTTACTGAAGAGGAACATTCCATTGTATTTGAAAAGTCATGGCAATCAGATTAATTCCCAGCACCTGGAAAAGAGAAGACAACACCCGTTAATATGAAGGGTATAAAAAGGGCTTTTGGAAACTACTGATTAGTCAGCCTCACCTCCATGCCTCATAACATCATGGAATAGACCCACCTGGAAGCCAAACAAAGCATATAAAAACCAGAGATGTGATAGAAATAGCTAACATGGGTTCACCAAGGGAAATCATACCTGAGTCTGAGCAAGCTGGTGGCTTTTTACGCAGAATGATGGATCTGGTGAATAAGGAAAGAGATTCTGATGTCCTCTCTCTGGACTTGAAATTATGCCACCCACATTTTGTTGTTATGTTGAAGAGATATGGGTTTGATGGATGAATTGTTAGATGGATAAGAAATTGATGGAACGGCCCTATCCAAAGTGTTGCTGTCTCAATATCCAGACGGAGATCAGTGATGTACAGTGTCCCTCAGGGGTCTGTACTTGGGCCAGTGCTGTTTATCAATGATATAAGCAGTGAGATTATTTGCATTCTCAGCAAGTTATGGATTACACCAGAATGAAGTGTAGTTGATGTACTAGAGGGATGACATGCAGAGGGACCTTGACAGACTTGAGAAGTGTGTGTGAACAGTTTGAGACTTGAACAAGGTCAAGTGAAATGTTCTGCATGTGGGTTGGGACAATCCCCAGTATCAGGACAGCCTGGGGTATGAATGGGTTGTGAGCATCCCTATGGAGAAGGACCTGGAGATATTGATGGAGGAAAAATTGGGCATGTGACAGCAAAGTACATTTGCAGCCCAGAAAGCCAATGGCATCTTGAGTTGCAGCAAAAAAAAGTGTGACCAGTAGGTTGAGGGAGATGATTTTCCCTTTGCACTGGCAAAACCTCACCTAGACTACTGCATCCAGCTTTGGGGCTCTCAGCACTAAAAACCAGGTGAATGGATCTGAGAGGATGCAGGTGAGGGCCTTGAAAATGGTCAAAGGACAAGAAAATCTCTCTTGTGAATAAAGGATGAGAGAGTTAAAGTTGTTCAAACTTTGATTATGTAAAAGATATGTGGTCTTTCAATATAGAAAGGGAGCTTAACAGAATAATGGGGAGTGGCTTTTATCAGTACCTGTAATAAATAAGAGGATTAGGGATAATGGTTTTTAAATGAAAAAGAGTTGATTTAGATCAGATATAAAGGAGAATTTTGTTTACAGTAAGTGTGGTGAGACACTGGAGCAGTTTGCTCCAAGAAGATGGAAGTGTTCAAGGCCAGATTGGATGAACCCTTGTGCAACCTACTGTCATGAAAGATGTCCCTGTCTGTGCCAGGGAGGATAGGAACCTAAAGATCCCTTCCAACCCAAACCTAATAATAGAAGAATAATATGGTTCAAGAATAATATCCTATTATTCTTGAACCATGAGTCCAAGAACCTCTCTTAAAGGTATTAAAATCATCTATAGAAAGATGTTATTTTTCACAATGGACTATTGTATCACACCCAATAAGGAGGAATAAGGTACCTCATAATTTCTATGTTGCACAATAAATAATAAATCATGAAACAACTCAGAAAATGAATCAGCTTCTTGCAAAAACATTTTTTTCAATCCAAAACAAAATCTGTTACCACTCCAGGGTCCAAGAAATTGATATTACTGTTTTATACCATGAACCTGCTCTTTCTTCCTGTGGAACCCACTGAGATTTGATAGAATCTGCACATCTTGAAAGGGACATAAATAGTTTTGCTACTTAATGCCCTCTGAAATCACATAGATTATAGTAATGAGATGTGTTTCAATGATTTCTTTAAATATGCATGACACCTTTCACATCAGAAACACAGAAATCTTCTGTGAGAAATCAGTATTTCTATTATTGTTGCTACACTCATAAATCCTTGCTGTCAAAAATAGAGAATAAAACAATGGATTAGTTTGCATGCTTGATGGAAAATCATCTGAATATTTGTTCTTGGTCAGGTAGAGGCAGTACGGTTAGCTCTAAGAGTAGTAATATACTTCTACTCTTAGTTTTTTAACTGACATGGTTGGGTAGCTCATACTCAAAATTATTCCTTCATCACACAACACATTAAAAATTTCATCTAACAGATGTAGAGATACAGTCAGTTTATAGTTCAGTGCATACTGCACTTCAAGGAAAATAATGCTGTTTTTCTACTGAAAGAGTAGTCACAACCACTCTTCTCCCATTTATGAGAACAGCACTGCAGGCAGAATTTAGAAAAATTATAGGATTTAGAAAAATTTATTACTGTGGCAATCCACCTGAAATGCAGATGATTCCTTAGCTCTTGGTTGATTCTATTGGTTCTTCACTGGTTTATTTCTGCCATTGCTCCTTTTTAGAGGGACAAGTGCAGACAATGATTTGGGCACATGACAGATATGCATCTGGAATTATTGTACTGGTGAAATACCTTTTGGAGCTGAACAATTCACCACACCACTGAGCTGTAACATCTAATTATCACTAGAGGCACAAACTACTGAATTGTTCAGCTCGTCTACAATGCCACTTTATGCATTGCTTCTGTTAAAATGTTCAGTTGTCAATTACTTACAAGCTGATGGTTGCCTCCATTCATCAGTCATTTGAAAGGAATACTTATTTAGAAGGAACGGATTACTCTGGGGTTATGGAAATACAAAGCGGAGAGGGGAAAATGGTCTCTTTTACAGACCCCAGAAATCACCTGGAAAATGACTCTTGGTTAACAATCTGCTTGACACTGATAAAACATAAAAACATCTCTGAACAACAAACAAGTTTTTGTGCTAATTTCTATAATTTTTTTAAGTGTAAAAGATACACTCCATGAGCAGGCTATTTGTAATTATTTTATTCTTTGGAGTGACTTAATCTCTTCTGTACTGCAATGCTCTGCAAGCTTGAATTTTGTGGAATTAATTAAATAATTATTATAAATTTGATATTTCTTTCATATGAAAAAATATATTTGAAGTTCCTAATTAAAAAAAACCAAAACAAAACAAAATCCCCACCTAAACTGCATTATGTTATTTATTGTGCAGACACCTTTATTTACAAACAAGACAAATATGATGCCCAAGCATGACACAAGAGTTACTTTCTTATTTCCTGAAAACAGTATTTAAACATCTATAGAAAAATTCACAATTGTGTTTTCTTAGTGGTAGAATCATAAGAAAAGTCAGTAGATGACATATTTAAGTGAAATACTTCTCTTTACCATAAGTGCTCTTAAGTGACTGTGTTATCCTGAAACAGACAAATTTTGTTGTGCAAGATAATTTCTCAAGCTTGCCCTTTTTGCTTTGTTTTTACATGCCCTTTTGTTTTAATTTTACAGATATTATTTTGAATTATTTAAAGTATGCTGTGGCCTCCATCTTTTCTTCATATCACTTGAAGGTTGTAAAAAATATTTATACCTTTACCAATAATAAACATCTGACTCTCCAGTATAAGATGAGATAAATATCTCTTAAAGACACAACTCAGAAGTAGGTTCTATCTATTTCTGCAACCAGCTTATTACTTTGTTAGGCGTGTTTTAAGTGTTATACATCTTTAGTGAAAAAAAAGCTCAAAGTCCTATTACTAAATAAAATCTTCCATTTCCAAAGAGGTTCAATGAGCATTGGAAACCCTTTCACACTGCCTTAACATAGCTTCTGTGAGAGGACAGAAAGCACTTCTTCTGTTCTGACACATGGGTTGTAACTGGGAGTGGAAAATATTTTATAAAATGCTTCCAGCAATAGACTTCATACACCAAATAGAATACATAAGAAAAAGTTTGTGCCCAGTCATCTTTTTTAAAAGTTTTTTTTTTTTTAAATGAATTAAAGCCCATAATTTATTTCACAGTCTAGATATTTTCCATTTTCATTCTAATGAATTCATATAAGAAAACTCTCTTTACCTTTATGGATGCATCTTTCATTTGTAGGGGGAGGTAACTTTTGAAGGGGGACGTAACTTTTTGAAGGGGGAGATAACTTTTTCTAATTTCCTCTTCCTTCCTGGGAAGTATCCCAAATCCTAGACATAAGATTGGACCTTTCAATTTTTTTCAGTACGCCATTTTACATGCATAAATATTTATGTGCATGAAAAGAGAAGAAGCTTTCTCCAACCTGGAAGTTTGGACTCCCATCTGGGAGTAGGGATAATCAGATTTTATTCCCTGGTTAACCCTTTAATTATTTGTTCAAAGTGAAACAAAATGTGAATGGATGTAATTGAGAACACCCTACTTTAGAGATCCTTATATGGTCATGATTCGGAGCCTTTGCTGTGATGAAGTTATAATCTCAGAGGCAGGAACGGAATCTCCTGTTTCTTCCCCCAATTTCATAAGTCTGTTTCTTTGTGTTTGTATAATAATGAACACCAAACAAGTTCTCAAAAATTAAATTGTTTCTTTAAAAGTAAGAACTACTTTTTTTCTATAACACCAAGTGGGGAAAAAAAAATAAAGGAAATCTCATTGGCGCTTTCTGTCTCAAACTTTTTGTTGAGCAGAAAAGATCACACACTCTCACTCAACTCTTTGCAGAACATTCGCAGAACCATCAAGATTGGAAGAGACCTTCAAGATCATCTAGTACAACCGTCAGCCCAGCAGTGTCATGATCACCCCTAAACCATATTCTCAGGTGCTACATCCCGAGGCTTGAACACGCTCAGAGATTCTCATTCCATCACCTCCCTGGGTAACTTATTCCAGAGCCTAACGACTTTTTCAGTGATTTTTTTGTTTTCTAATATTTAATCTGAACCTCCCCTAACATAATTCCAGACTATTTCCTACTGTTCTTTTATTTGGGACATGGCAGAAAAGTCCGACCCCCATTTTACTACAACCTCATTTCAAGTAGTTGTAAACAGCTATGGCATCTCCCCTGAGACTCCTTTTGTCCAGATTAAACTTCTGCTCCTCTCATAGGACATATATTCTAGACTTCTCACCAGATTTTGCCCTTCTCTGGAGATGCTCCAGCATCTCAGTGTACTCAGTGTACTTTCTTGTAGTAAGTTTCATGTTTGAAAACTGAAAACATTACTCTAGGTGTGGCCTCTCCAGTGCCAATGTTGCATTCTGCTGTAGGGAACTGCAAGTTATTTTAAAAGGGATGGTTGAAGATGCAATTAAGCCAAAAAAGGCAAATATTATATCTGGGACTGGTTTATTGGCAACAAACCATGCATAGCCCTAGCAAAGAAGAGCAGAAAAAACAAAACAGAAGGAAGGAAAATTAAAAAAAAAATAAAAATAGAGGAGGGTAGAGAGAAAGAGAGGAGAGAGAATTTGGGAGTGAGCTGTCACCATCCAACCAGCTGGTGGAGTGTGCATGCTCCCTGCTGGAGGGGAGCCTGGGCAGCTGTCAGAGAGGCTGCACTGGCAGAGCTCCCACAGCAATGGGCAGCTGGAAATGAGTTAAAGTGGGGATCTGGCAGGAGATGCAGAACCCTGGACAAGGTTGCAGGAGGGATCACAGTGGCAGGCGGGCTGGATTGGTGAAGCAGTGTGGAGAGCAGGTGGCTCAGGCAGGGATGAAGGAGATAGAACCATTCGGCAGAAACACCAGGAGACAGGACAAGAGAGGGCTGGAAATGGTGAGGGAGAAGAAGTGGTAGGGGAGGACACAAGCTGGGCACAAGGCTTGGAGGACATCTCAGGTGGTCAGTCAGCAGAGTGAAGTCAGAAAGCCAAGCCAAGTGCCCAGTCAAGCTCCGGCAGCAGCGTGTCCAGCCAAGCATGTCCCAAGAAGCTCGTAATGCAGTCACACAAGATCTGGCTCCTCCCAAGATCTGCTTGGTGGCAGGAGAACATTGGCCAGTCAAGTGTTAGATTGATGGATTGCAGTCCATTGGTGGAGATTTTTTGCCATCCAATTAGAGAACTTCTCTAGATGACAGTGTCCTTGGCAATCTCCTCCTCCTCACAGGTAATGACTGCCTATTATTCCATGTGAGATATGGAATGGCTGTCAGGAAAAGTCTCCCCAGAGACTGAGTTTCCCTCCATCTTTGCCTAGCTGCCTCCTGCAAGTAGCATATGTGCAGCACCCCCTCCCCCCACCCTCCAATACCTCTAATCAAACAATGTTGAGAAAAAAAATCAAAATTAAATTGGTTCCCTGTTGCCTGGTGCAGGGGTAAAATCACTTCCCTGGTCATGCTGGCTGTACTGTTGCTGATACAGGCCCAAATGCCTTTGGCCTTTTTCACTACCTGGGTACAGTGATGATTCATGTTCAGCCAGCTCTCAATCAGTGCTCACAGGCCCCTTTCTGGTGAGAAGCTCTCAAGCTACTCCACCCCAAGCCTGTAACACTGTCTGGGATTGTCATGCCTCAAAGGCAAGAGATTTTTGAACCTCATGCAGTTGTCCTCAGCTCATCAATCCAGTCGTACAAGATTTCTCTACAGATTCTTCTATCCTCCACCCAATCAACACTCCCACCCAGCCTGTGTCATCTGTGAAGTTACTGAGGATGCGCTCAAGCCCCTCATCCAAATCACCAATAGAGATGTTAAGGAGGACAGGCTGCATTACTGAGCCCTGGAACAAATCTAGTCAATTCTGGCTAGGCTGCCAGCTGAGTTTAGTCCCATACACCACCACTTACTGGACCAACAAGTTTTTGACCCAATAAAGAGTGCACCCATCCAAGATGTATTGTATGAAGTTAAACAGAAAATAAAGTTGCACAGTTCAAAGATCAGCTATTTGATGATTAAACCATGGATTTAGTAATACAAAATTTATACATCTGATGCATTGGAGCAGAATTAAAAATTAAGAGTGTGAAATGTTGCCATTCATTCCCTTCTCCAAAACATCTTTAGCTGATTGTGAGACTGTCTAAAAGGTATTAAAATATTTTTGAAAGTAACTGTCTCTTTTGCTAGCTATTCTCATTACTAAATTTCTTTTTCAAAATTTTCCATACTTTCTGAAAAGATTTTTTTTCTAAAAATTTAAAATGTTCAATGCAACATAACTTTAATATTAAAAAAATCAAAGTTAATTCAGTTAGCAGATTCACTACTAGAGTTCACCATCATGTGACAAATATACTGAAAAGTATGCACACAAATAGCTGAGTCAGAATTATATTTTCAACTGTATTTACTTAAAGGAACTTGAAAGGGAAGGATAACACACTAACAATGCATTCTAAAATTTAAAAAAGAAAAATGAATGTGATGAATTATCCAGCCACAGGCTATTCTAATTTCTTATTTCTATGCTAGATTTAAATATTCATGTACTTTCAGTCTTTAAAACCCTCTGATATTCAAGTGAATGAACATGTCAGCAAATATAATGAATATGTATGCAATTAAGCAAGGAGTTAGTTCAATCTTTATTTTCTTTCATAATATACTGGACTGATAAAAATATGCTTTGGACAATGTAACATAGGAGATAAAGAACAGGGCATATAACAGAACTGCAGAAATTCCAGGGTTTTACCAGACTGGATTGAACAGTTTTGCAAAACTAATGACTTCAGGGGCTTTAACATACGACATCAAAGTCAGCTCAGAACATAGGATTTACTGACTTAGCTTCCATGTGATGTTCATGTGCAAGATAGTTCTTTCTCGCCAAAAATACAATATTTCAAATGTAGATACTAAAGGAAGTTTTATAATGTGGGTATTGATGGTTTCTAATTTAGAGTTCACTTTACATGAATATTTTAAAAATCAAATGACCCATAAACACATTTTGGATGATCTTACTAATTCACTCACTAGAGTAATCTCAGGCAGTACACCTAATAGAAATAAATGCAACAGAGAATTTTCTAATATGACAACATTAAATGTAAATTTGTCATTAAATGAAAATGTAAATGTAAATCTACCAGATCTCCTTAAAATTCAATATGTTTTAAAAGTCAAAGTTTCTCTGACAATCTAATATATATTTCCTGCCTTTTGTTGTGGGTCAAAATATTCACTAAGAGTATTCAATATATCCAATTAGAGCAGTCTGGTTTTGTTTGATAGCTGCTTCTATGTGCTATTCAATTTCTTTTAGAATCATAGATTTCTAATTTCGTCATTATTAATTCAAAAGATGCTTCAATAGGTACCAACTGAAAGAATTGTACTAGGTGCAGCCAATGCATTTAGCTGAAAACAGACTCTCACAGGTTTCAAAAGAAAAAGGGGGGATGGAAAGTGAAATGGAAGTTCATTTTGTGAGTGGCAGGTTGTGGCAAAAAATGATGGGTGCCAAAGGCCAAGGCCAGATTTCTGAGAAAACAGGTTCTGTGGCTGGTAGCACTCAAAGATAATAGTCTCTAATGGTTTGCTCTGTGAAATGTATGGCCTGGTTTTCAGAGTAGTTCAGCACCCAAGGTAGAAAATGACACTTTCTTTATTCTATATCTCAAAAGTGTAAGCCAAAGCTTATGAAAAATCTAACTTTAGTGATGAATTCTGACTACTTTATCAAATCTATCACCATGTCACTTTGTACAAGGTCACATAAGAAGTCTATCAAAGTGCCTGGAACTGAACCTACATCTCTAGAATTTTAGCATAGTACTTCGTCTGACATGCACAGAAATTCAAGGAAAGCACTACACCATAAACTACTCTCAGTGAAAGCATTCTCTTGCTACGAGACAGTGCAAAGATAAAAAATCAGAAGGGAGATGTTGCATCAGCATTTTTTAAAAGAATTTATGCATCCTATTTTTATTTTAGATTCAATTTGCCTTTATAAGTTGGGGGGAAGAAAGTGATTTTTCTTGTTTGTTTTCTAAGAGATGTGCTAAATGGCCAGGAAATATAGAATACACTAGAGAGTATGGAGACTTCTTAATTCATTGCCTTGGTGTACAGTAAATCTATTCCTTGAACAGCTTTATTTCTTTTATCCAGCAGGATTTCACCTAATGGATGACATGGATATAAGATGGTGACTGTGTAGTGAGTGATGTTACTAGGGGCAAGACTTATCACTGTGATTCAAAGTAAAGAGAAGCAGCCCTTTACAAATAAGTGCTTTGTAAAGAAAATGGGTTTTAAACCAAACATGTCTTTCCTACCTGCAAACAAGTTCATTGCTGTGAAGGATGTAAACTTACAACATTGCCTTGACCAAGTCATTCCACTTCACTCCTACCCAACAACTCCAACTCTGGGTTCATTCCAGTCCTGAGTGAAGGAAGTAGGTGAAGCAAACTAGTTCCCCTGACATAGTAGTGATATGTATAAATTGTTCCAAATATACCTATGTATTATTGTCAGTATTGCAGATTTTATGCAAGCCCAAACTGAATTGAAGGTTAGCTTGTCACATTTTAACTGATGTGCTCTTTGATGGTATTTGGCTTCTAGTTTAAGCTAAGACATCAGGGCTTAAGAATAAGATAGATATTCAAGAAAAACGGAGGGTCAGGAATTCTTTCTTTGTTTGTTTTTGTCCTAGACAAACAAGGAAAATTCTGCATGTGAACACAATATAAAAAACAAACAAGATATTTGCCTCCATCTGCAAATAAGAGATTCTGGACTCTGAATTCTCCATATCTATTTTTTTTGTCCTTGAAAATTATTAAAATTATAAGGCTTAAAAGTCAATAATACTAACTATGCCAAAGGTAAAAGAAGAAAGATGGTACAAATGACACCTTTAAAGTTTACAATTTAGAACTGGTTGAAGGAAGGAAATTTCAAAGAAAAGTTGGGCAAAGAGGGCTGCGGAGAAAGACAAAAGACAGACAACAGCAGTAAAAATGCAAAGGGAAAAGGGATAAAGAGATGCTAGAAGGGCAATAGCAGCAGTGTGAGGATGGGCAGGTAGTTTTCACTAGTCAAAGCTTAATACGACATTGCCATATAAACTAAACATACTGAGATTACTTCAAGAATTACCTTCTGCCTTTTTGTGTAAATCTGATGATACCACTACAAGATTCTGTACAGTATCAGAGACTACCAAATGCTCGATTTTATTCTCAAGAAACTGTGGAGGTGAGTCATCCTTGAGAGAAGTTTTATTTCTTGTTAATGACAATGACATCAGTACGATTAATTCATTGCTGGGCTAAGTTTACCAATTATTGTAATGACCTTGCAACTCCATCAGTGCACACGCACACACACACACACACACACACACACACAGAGACCATAAGGGTTTTACTGCCTGTAGTCAAGGCCATCTTTGACAAGACAGGCTGCCTGGACCTGGTTTACAGCTGTGAGAAAAGGCTATGAATAATGCCACCACTCCCCCACCTTGTGTAGGAGCCTTTGCAGCTGTGCCAGCACCTGGTGATATACAGTGCTGGTCTAGATTGTGACTCACAGATTCAACTCCCTGACTTGACCTCTTGTTCTCAAAGAGAATCCTGGCCAGCCCTGGTAACCATGAGGGACTTGACCTGGTCATCCTGTTCCCTTGAGGGTGAACTGCACCTGTTAAGGTCGTTTCCTGCTGTGCCCTGCCTTGCCCTGACTTGCCCTGCCCTGCCCTGTGTTGGAGTTGTCCTTGGTTCTACTTCCCCAGAAGAGCACCCTTTCCTGCCATTTTCTGAAAATATGATTCTAAGTCTCCTCTGCCTTGGCTGACAAAATTTTGCCTTGAGATATGAAGACCTACATTGTTTTTTTCCAGCTTACATTGTTTCTTCCCCAGTAGGAATTTCAAGGGCTGGTTTTGCTTCTATTCCACACTGTATTTCAGCCCAGTGAAGAATTTTATGAGATAAGAATCATAGCACATAGCTCTCAAAGACCCTCCCCGAAGGTAACAACGCGGGCATCATCGAAATATAGTCAAGATAATATGAATTCCTAAGTTCTGATGAAAAAAGGCAGTCATGTTTGTAAATTGACTACTCAGACCACTGGGAAGCTCTTGAAAATCAAAGTACCCAAGAACAGAAGAATTCAGGGATGACTGAAAAAAATCAGTGTTTTCCCAGTAGAAATATCTCATGGCAGAACATAATTCATGGGCTGCAAAGTTTTCATCAGTTTTCTGTTACTATTCTGTTCAAAAAAACTTGCCTTTTATAACATGCAATACAAACAAAAATAGACACTAAACTGCTGTGGTAGCTGTGACTTTTTTGACCTGTAGCCTAAATCCAGAATAAATGCCATGACATCTGTATCCACTAAAATCTTAATAATACAAAGTCACCAACAGTGAAATTAGAACAGTGAAGCATAACTTCCCAAATATCCCTCCATGAATGTGGTCATTTGAAGAATTCAGAAAGAGCTGACTGGTGATAGTTATGGCTTTTGGCATATCTAGGGTGCCTTCATCTCCAGAATTTCAAGCAATATCTCATACACTTTGTAAAACCTAATTTAACCAAGTTTTATAGCTTTATAACAGAGAGCTAAAGTATGTAGAGAACATTTTAGCCATCACACACAGAGAACAGCCGCCAATCATTAAACCAAATTAGTGCTTCAGCACATCTCTAGACCAGAAAACCATGAAAGAGTGACAAAAAATAAGATAAGATAAGGAAGAAGGAAGGAGGAGGACAAAGGGTAACAGTAAAGGGAACAGAAGAGAGAGGGTAACAGAAAGGGGAAGGAGGAGGAGAAGGAAAGAGGGAAACAGAAGTGAAACAGAAAGGGAAAGTGGAAAACTTATCTCCTCCCACAGGTTCCTGCTTTCCAGAAATACTTTGTGTTGAAATCATGTAGGATACACTTCCCTTCTATCAATTGTTTCATTGGTAGTACGAGCATGGAGTCCCAAAGAGCCCTGGCCTGTCAGACATGAATATCACACTAAATTGTGGATATAATGCTGACTTGTGAGGATATCAGAACATAGATCTTTCTTGGAATGTTCATGCAGATATAAAAAAAAAGAGTAGACCTGGTACTAGTGAACATTACAGCTATGGTTAGAAATGTCACATAAACATAATTACATTCCAAATATTTACATTGATGGCTCAATGGAAGGAATTTTCATTTTCCTGGCCCTTTCAGCAATTTCATTTCTTTAAATTGGTTGGCAATATCAGGCCATGACCCTTTAACCTTTCATTTTCACATGGGAGACCCTTAGAGAACAATCTTCCTCCACAGATTTTAATTAAGTTTAAAATTTTAAGAGAAAGATCAGTCTTATGCTGACTGAAAATTCAGAAAAGTACAAGAAGAACAAATAGGTTCAGTAAAATAAGTATGATACTTTGAACACTTGGGAGAGAGAAGGGTCATAATGGATAGGACCTTAGAAATCCCTTCTCTTGCTTTCATTAAAATACCTTTCTCCTACTTAGTTACTGGATGGAATGGTGCTCTCAATCTGGGATTTCAAGACTATTCTTTTACAACCCATCAGCTTTAATACATTTCATGCCCTTCATAACTATACTTCTGATTAATTAAAAGCCTTTGAAACTGAACCCTTTCAGTATTAAAACATTGATAGGAAGAGTAAATTATTGTCATTATATAATTTAAGTCCTAGTGTAAATTCACGTGCCCCTTTCCCAATAACAACACAGAAAATTGATTTCATGGAAAATAACTATTTCAGCATAGCACCTTCCCAGTATGACCTGTTGATGAGTCCTGAAAGTCCTTAATGTCACTCAATGCATTTTTAAAGGAGTTATCCAGGTATCTTTGAAAAAGAGGGGCACTTTGCCCATGCAAAGGCAGATTCCTACAGTAGCACATTATTTTTCAAAATTTTATGTAAAAGAGGTTTTCAACTGCAAAATATTTCTCATTAGGATTTGTGTTAGAATCAAACCTTCTCAGAAATGTTCACACACAAAAAAAAAGCTTACAAAACACTCTATTTTTTTCTTATTTTGGTTTGGTTTGGTTTTTGCTTTGTTTTTATGCTTTTTGTTTTGCTTGGGTTTTATTTCTTTTATATTGCTTATTTTTATTTTAAACTTGAACAAAAATTTCTTTTAAACGTGTCTATTTCACTAATATATCACTATGAATTTTTCAGGGGATTTTCCTTATGTTATTTTAATTTTTTTTATTTTCCTTTTGCCTCATTTAAAAAACCCTGAAATTTTTAAAGGAAGACATAGCTAATCTTTCACAGTTTCATTTTGTTATGTGAGCTTTCATTCTATCTTGGTCTTTTTTCTGATTTTCTTCTGGAAAATAACTCATAAACCTAAGAAATGCATATCTTATATCTAGAATGTTGAGGGGCAGTCTCAGTCCAGTATGTGAGTTACAATCCTGGATTGGAATCCCATTAGAAATTTTTATATATGGAATTCATTAACAAATAATGATAATATAGGGTTTATACTTTCAAACATGTATAGCTCATAAAGTTTTCAAGGTCTAAGTGATTTATTTTCCAAAATTGCTGATTAAATGTTTAATTGCCTTTAAAAAGCATCACTCAGATAATAATTATACATGTACACAAAATAGAAAAAACTCAAACACAAGCAACCTTCACAATAATACCTAAAAATCTTAGGTGATTTTTAATTTTTTTTTCCAGAAATAACATATGCTTTTGTATTTTTATTTCTCTGCAGAAGATTTTATAATTCAAATGACACAAAGAATGACATAAAATGGTGCCTCCAGACATGCAGGCAATTTCTGAGTAGTAAGCCTTTTCTTGTGGGATGAATAATACTTGAGGCATTATTGATATGTAAATTATAATAAAAGCAAAAATATAATAAAAGTTAAAAAGCATATGGCATATTAAATACGTGATATTAAATATATATTACATGTACCAAATATATAAATTACTAGAATCTATGAAAATTATAAAAATCCTGTTATTTGAAAGACATCTATCCATTGGAAACACATTCTAGTCTTACAAGAACTTTCACTGCCACTGCAGTTTCTGATGGCTCCCTGGGCAAAAAACAAAAAACAATGCCACCACAAATAAGTAATAATTACTTGAAAGCAGCTGCTTCAGTAAACATGTTTTTTTAAAGTTACTATAATTTAGGCAGATCTGGAGACACTTAAGGTTAGTTTTAGCCTTTTATAACCTCAATACCTTACAAGTGTTTTAGATTTAATGCAGAAAATGGAGGCATGTTTTCATAAAGTTAGACTGGTTTTTTTGCCAAGCTAAATATAAGATGGGACTATTAATTGGATGTCTTAAGTATTTTCCATACAAAACAGAAGCTGTTCCTTTACAATATATGTCTAAGGGCGGAAATAATTAATAAATTGTTATTTGCTTTTAGGAATCTCAAGGGAATGTAATACTCTTAAGAAACCTAGGCAAACATTATGCTTAATCCAAAGTTATTCTGAACCTGAAGTCTTTAGCAATTTGAAAATGTTAATTTTCAGGCAAATCCTAGTGTAATTCTGAATAAAAATTTGTATTAGCTAAGGATTTAGAATTCGTTAAATACACATAAATTCTGGCATAAAGAAATGAACCATAGGTGATTTTGAGATAAAATATTCTGTCCTTAAGTAGGCATAAAGTTAAAAAAAACCACGTAAGCAAATAAAAAGTAGAGTATTTATCTTGATAAAAGTACAGTTTTAAAATATTATCAAGCTGAAATATTGTAAAACAGGATTTACTGCAACAATAATTTAAGGTAATAGCAAAGATGTCATTTAAGCAATTTGCAAATCGTATATTTCCTTGCTGTGTTTGCAAGATTACCTTGTGAATCATCAGGAACCATAACTCAAAAAGCTTTTGATTTACATTTTCTTGAGACCTAAAGGCAAGAAAGGACACTATGGATAAGATGAATAACTTGATGATCTACTAGCTTCAATAAAGAAAAGGCTGCCTTTTCCCAACTGGCTCAACTTAGCACCTGATACATTCTTGCAAAATATCTTATAGATATACGGCATGGTAAAAGACTGTCTGGATCAGTCTGTGAGAAGTTTTTTCATTATATTTATAAATAAATATAATTATGGTCCAGAGAGTGCAAAATCTGAGATGTACAAAAGTTCTGGTTCATGAATACATTGGTCAAAATAATTTTAATAATTAAGATGTGGTTTTCAGACTAACTTTGTCTAATACTTCTGTCTACTTCACAAGTTAATTTCTGTGGAGGCTGCACATTACTGCTGAACGTCTGCTTCATTCCATTCAGGTTCAGCTCTGTCTGCAATTACTGAAACATCAGCGTGCCTTCTTGTAGCATATTAAGTAGTGTGGCTAACATCTGTTCTGTATTTATTTGTTCTTTTTCTTCTCAAAGAGAAAGAAAATGAATACTGGAGGTTTATTTATTTATTAATTTTATTATTTACCGCATGTCTTTGTGGAGATTTCCAGAATGCGCTGCTATGGATTTGCATTAGAAATCAGCATCAGGAAAGAAAGCATCCCTATACCTGGATTAGATAACAGTGGGGATCTTGTTGGTCCTCAGTTCCCAGAGGACACTATTCACGAGAATAAATAAACCACAGGAATTAATCTTAGAGAACAAACATACACTGTGCTAAAGCAATGGAAGTGCTAACACCAGCTTTCACTGTAGGGTTAAAGATTATTTTTTCAGTATTTTGTGCATAGTCTACTGAGTTCCATAAAGACAAGGAAAGCATCTGCAAATTTGGCTATTTCCCATATGGCAGCCATGTAAAAAGGGAAAGCAGGTATGACATTTTCAAGTAATCTATGCTGTAGGGAAATCTGCTATGTGGGTACATAAAGCCCAACAATTTGCTTCAGTTTGTGTAACTCTTGCAAATGTACACGTCATAGAAGATAGCGTATTTATTCTGAAAAATAGTATAAAATTGGTTTTGATAAAAACCTGTGGTTAAGAATAAAATCTATGTAAAATGATTATGCTAGAAAATATCAACCAGCAGTCTTTAGAAAAGAGATTTCCAGTTTAAGTTTAGAATACTTTTTATCTCTGCTTGGACTAATCTTGGAATAACTATTCTACCATGGCTGGCTGCTTAGGACACACATACATTGATGGCACACAATATCTGTCCAATCCCTTCTCATTTCCCTACAATTCAATTTTCTCATCTTTCAATTTCCTGCCATTCCTTCTCATTTTTGGGTAGGAAAACACAGTTACAGTATAAATATACCGTATCATTCATTGGAATCTAGCAGTCTCTCATGTTCAGCTACCTCCAGTATGAATCTCTTCTGCAGAGTCTACAACGGTTTGGTGTCATCTTCAGATGGTCTAAAACTCCTCTAAGAATTGGGTATGATAACAAATCTCTCCACATTTATATGAAGCTCAAAACTTCCCTTTGAGACCCTGTTTCTTAGACAGTAACAAATTAAAAATTTCTGCTATTCCTTCTCCTCTCTCTAACAGAAGGGAATAATGTAAAACAAAGTCATTTCACAAATGACAGTAATCTTATTAAATTGTGAACTTGAGTACTGCAGAGTGATAAATTTAGTGCAAGAGCATTCTTGCACAAACTGTAATGTAAATGTAAATAATTGGGAGTTATCTACTCTTGGAAAGCCCTATATTTTGTAACTTCCTAGTCCTAGATGTACATGGTCCACTTTCCACAAAGTGGAAGCTTTTGGTGCCTTTTTTTTTTAGGAAAAGAAAGGAGGGAAATGGACTCTGCAACACAGGTTATCAAAAAATAGCAAAAAACCAAAACCAAAAACAACCAACCAACCAAAAAAACCCCAAACAAGCAAAAACAGCAACAACAAAAAATACCACCAGGATACCTTTACTAAAAAAACAAGATCATAAAAAAATCCAAGCTCTCGTGTCTTTCATCAAATGGATGGCACTGACTATTAAACATGAAATTACAGGATTAAATTACTGCTTCATGATACTTTGATCTTGATTCCCTCAAATATTTTCCAACACTCCCTACAAGGAAACACCAGACTGTAGATCGTTTTAAGAAAATAACCAGTGGAAGATTCTGGCAATTTCTTTCTCAACAAGGATGAAATTTGTAATTTCAGGAGAGGAAACAATACTTTCTATGATAAGAATGAATCTTCCAATATTTCTTTCAGAACAAAAAGCTACACTTCAATCTTTAGTAAGGAGGTTTTTGTGCTGCTATTTTTTTTTCCCTAAACCTGTTCACTCACTAGACTCGTGCTACATAATTGTCATAGTTTGACACTGGCACAATGCCAGTGCCCCCATGAAAATTCCCTCTCCCTGGCATCTGCTGTGAGGTGGTACCCGGAAATAAGCAAAGCAGGCTCCTGCTTAGGGAAAAAGGGAAAAAAAAAAACTTTATTAACTAAAACTACAAAAAAAAAAAACACAAAGGAAAGAAAATAAACACAAAGAAAAATGAAAACTACACAGAAACACCTCCTCCTCCTCCTCCTCCTCCCACCAAATTTCCAGTACATTTACACTTCCCACAAATATCCACACTCGGTCTGGCACCACCCTTTAGATAATCAACTCTTCAGCTCATCAAGAAGTAGACGGAGTCCTTTCTCATACCAAGAACTTCTTTTCACAATCAGCAACTGCCCGGAAAGTCTTTTGCTACTATCATGTGATTTTCTTCCTTCCATGCAGAGGTGCTCTCACCACCCCTTGCATGGACCAGAGACCTGTTTTTTTCAGGGTAGACCTTTGGACCTTTTAAGGATGCCTCGTCTCATTCCAAGCAGAGCACAGTCTCATCTCTGGGACCTTTGTCCCCCCTATTTCTTTTACACCCCCTGGGGCCGAGGGGTCTCAACACCGAACTCTCTTGCTCTGAGCCCTTGCTTCCCCCTGAAATGCAGTCTCTGTATCACCAGGAAACAGTTCATGGATTTTTACGAGAAAGCGTTCAGCAAAAAATACCACTCCATCTTTTCTCCATTCCTTCAACATCTTTCTCTTTGCCAGATGTCCTCACTGGCCTATTTCTACCTTCATCCTCCACTCTTGTCCTTTTCTAGGAAGGGTAATGTTCTGTGAAGTTTTCATTATCCACAAAAGGGTTAAAGGCTCTCCCGAGCGGCTGGACTGCCCGCTGCTCCCCCTTCTCCTCCCAGCCGTGCTGGCTGCTGCCGGGACATGATATCAGGTTTCAAGGTAAACTCAGTTCGGCACAGGCTGCATTTCTCTCCATCTCCAAAAGATGATGGGGGGGAATGGGGGGTAAACAGGTCTCTCAGTGCCCCCTCCACCCTTCCACCGGCCAGGCCTGCCTCAGCTGGGCCATGTGGCTTCTCCCCTCCCCCAGCCCAGCAGCAGCTGAGCCAGGGGAGAGCAGCAGCTCTGTCCTGCCGGAAATTCAAAAGAGGCTGAGGGAAAAAAGCCCTGCTTTTAACTCCTTGGCTTTTGTGGTCTCAGAGGCAGATCCAATGCCCCACTGGCCAAAACAGATGCCCATCTTAAAATCCGGACACTCATTGGTTACCACAACATAAAACAACATATCCCAGATGTCCCATTTCCGGTCAAACCACGACAATAATGCATTCTAGCAAGAAGCCAAATGCTTCTTGGTAGCACTTAATAGAGTCATAGTGGTGAAAGAGAAGCAGTGATTACATGCTAACTTAAGAGTAATAAATGAGATTACGGCTCCATAAATTGGAGAATTCCTCCATTCCCAAACAGAAGCACTTAACAGGAAAGGTTGACAAGTGCAAAAATATCCAGTAATCATCCACAGATCTCTTTGTGGATGACGTCTTACACTTCAGATCGTTAAGAGACCTCCCAGTAACTAGGAGCTTAACAAACAAACTGATGGACTGCTCCAAAGGAGTTAGTGGAAATAATTTGTCAGGCAATGGTGTGTTATCTGCAGGCATCTCAAAATACCTGGCACACAGTCAAAAGCACTTTGAACTCCAAATTCTATTATCATTTTGGCAAGCAGAAACTTTTCAAAGTGAAGTCTTAGAACAAGAAAAATCTAAGTTTCTCTGTACAAATGTCACTTCTAATGGAATGTTTCTGACATAAAACTTGTTTTGGAGAATTCATTTCTATGAATAATGCTCAAGCCTCTAAAACAAACTGTTGTACTAGAGGTATATTTTACAGATCTTGGATAACTTTTACAATAAGAAATGCATCAAATCAATTATATCATCAAAAGAAAGTCTTTGGAGTAACACTTCCCCATATTTATTTTATCTGGCTAGTCACTTGTTATTTCTTCCCAGCAGGCTCATAAATGCAGATTATGTACAGGAAAGCACAAAAGTCACTGGGTTGCAAGAAACTGGATTTTTTTCTTCTTCATGGATATTGACCTGGAGCTGTCTGAATACCAAGAAATTTATCCAAAATTTTTAATGAAAAAACAAATTTCCTTTGATTGTCTCCCTTTTCTATGAAACCAAACATGGCTGAAATTTTCTTGTGTGCATGTGCAACAAAGGATAAGCTACAGAAAAACTGACCAACAATCTGACCAGATGAGTAAACTAAATATCAGGAATCGTAATACAGTTGCTGTATTTTTCTGAGTTTAGAAATCTCCCTAAACCTGTGATTACCTAGGATTCAAGTGTTAAAATTTTACTATGGTTATCATTGCACATAAAGAAAAAAGAAAAACAAACAAAGACCTGCACCATAAGCAGTGAGAGGGAAGACTGGGAGGTAAGAAAGAGGGAAGAAGAAGAAAATATTCCACTAGCATTGAAAATTACCAAATATTCAACCATATTTATGACCTTTCTGCTCTGTTTGGCAACACAGTGACAAGCTATAAGAATGAGGAAACAAAATAATTGTACCAAGAAGAAAGTGTTTTCCTCAGTTGTATGTTGTTAAAATACTTACAGGTAAATACTGATGTAAAGTGATTGTGATTAGTGACACTTTTTGTGACAATGCAATATTCTCTTTTCCATATTTGAGATATGTACCATAAAACTGAAAACTGCTGTTGATTAATTTCAATTTCTAACAGGAAACTTCTCAACTACCAACTAATTAGAAATTTATTTTTTTGCAGCTGTAAGACACTGGAGCCCTCTGATGAGACTCAACAAGTTCTTTAAAAAGTTAGGTGAAATTAGAAAATTTAACATGCTCCAGAAAGCAGGACTGATAACAGGGAACAAGGGGGATATGACATGCAGATATGATGTGCAACTCATGACCTCAGCTGATTTTAGAATGACAGCAGTAGACAAACTGGGGCAGAGGTGGGGGGGAAGAAGCCTTCAGCAACTCCGCAGAAATGCAAGAGCTTCTGTGCCATTATTTGCACAAAATAGTTCTCAGTCTTCTGTGGAGAATACAACCATAATTTATAGCTGAGGGTCTCAGAAGATTCAGAAAGCCTTTAGAAAAGTTTTCTACTATTTTAGGGGATATTACGACTACTGTAAAACAAAGCATAAGCATAGGAAAGGAGTTGAGTATTAACAACTGAAACATTCTCAGATATATTTTAAAAAAGTGAGGTCACAATAAAATAGAAATGGCTATATTTATGACTTAGATCTTTTATGGGTCAGATGCTACAGAAGTGCAAAAGATTAAATATAAAACAGGAAGACTAGAAAAACATATATGCTTGCCTCAAAGGTTCAGGAGATTAGCAATTAAGAAACACACATGGAGGGAAAAACATGTCATGGAGTTTAAGAACTATTCTATGATCTAAGCACTTAATGATTTTAGAAGTAGCTCTGGAAGTGCTCTTTCCAGCAAATGGTTCTCCTCCACAGCCCTGGTGGTTCTAAAAGTGCCATCAACCAGCACTCCTTTTGAAGTTTTTTACATCATGTTGTACAAATTCATAGATTGGCAGAGACTGTTCCTATTCTTCCAGAGAAGTAGCCTGAGCCCAATCTAGCTTTTCCCATATGACAGCATTGAAAAAAAAGCAGAGAAGATGAAGTCAAACAACGAAGTAGGCATTTCCTTAAGGCTTTTCATCTATAATTTTTCAAATTTAACTGTGAGATTAGATGCACAGCTTTCCCAGATGAAGTTTTACCTCTTCATCTTTGTGTCCTTTGTTACTTTGTTCTGACCACAAGGGAAAAAGACAGTAGTTTTAGAAAATTTATGGTTCTGGTACCTGTGCACGTCAAAGATGCCATCACAAAAGCATTATCTATCAATTGTATCTTGAAAATGGAATAAATAACCTCATTATATGTCTCAAATTGCTGGTTGGTAAAGATAGAAAAATGTCACTTGACAATGAAGTTTGTCTTCCACTGGCTTAATGGACAGACAAAAAGAGGGACATATCAGTTTTTGTATTTAAGTAGGGACTGGACAAAACAGGTCATCTGACTACTTTCTCCTATGCGAAAGTGTAAAAAAAATCTGATCATTCAAAGTTTCGGAATCCAAGCAAGGGACATTCATATTACTTAGTGATTACTTACCCAGAGGAAATTCTAAATTTAAAGGCTTTTTTTTTTTCCCACTGAGTTCTGCTCCCTGACTATACACAATATAAGTTTGTGATTTCCAGTGAAAAACTCCTTGTTTGGCCTTATTTCTTCCTGTGACAGTAGTCTCCAAATTTGCATGAACACATGAGATGACCACTATATCCTGAGTCCTCTCACGATGCAGGCTACCTCCAGAATATGTAGAAGTTATCTAAAAGTCAGTTGTTTTCTATTTTTTTGTTTCTTCTGGATAAAATATGGGAGTGAGTCTAATTTCCTACTTACCCTGAAAATAGACAGTGGCTCAGCAAACCTATGTGACAATTTTAGATTTTTGTATGTGGGTCAATTTGTGTTAAAACCAGACCACTGTAAAAGGAAAAAGTATCCTCTCTAACACAATGTGATTGCCTCAAGCAAGTGAAAGCTTACTGCATTTAAATTGGAGGCTTTTCCTTCTGCCTCTAAAAAGCTTTATTTTAAGGCGTGAGAACAGAGAGTGTCTGTAGGGAAAGAAGAAAGACGATTTGTCTGGGTCTTCAGGAGTCTCTGTAAACCTTTGGATGTGGAATGAACTAATATCACCTATTCATGAATTTTTAATAGAGTTCCTTAAGCATCAGAGCACACACGGCATTTACCATGAACATCCAGAGACCTGGCCTTTCATGGGAATTCATCCCAATACTTTCAGCAAGTGCACTGCACCTGTAATGTGCAATTTTGGCAACTTGATTCTGCTGTTACCAATGAAGGAACTACATTTTAAAAGTACACATTTACTGAGGTACACTTCTTAATTCCTTGTCTAGCTTCTGATGAACAGAAGTTGAACTTCATGACAAACTTGTAACCTAGTTGTGAAATAGTGACTCTTATGTGAGACCATACTGTATGCAAAAAAACCCTTCAACGATCAACTATCGACTTTCAAGTAACATAAAAAAGAGACCCATCTACTTTTTACTTCAACTATTACCTTAATTTTTTTTTAAAAAAGAAAAATAAAAAAGTGTTCTTTCTATTCCAAATTACCGATGAAGTAAATTTAAAAATCCCAGATTTGAGAAACAAATTAGAAGGAAAAATTCCCTTCATCCCGTTTATCACAATGTTCAATGAGTTAAAATCAGTCCATCAGAAGTAGCACCCCTAAACTGGGATTTTGGTTACCACTTCTGAAAAGACAATTAAGTCCATTGCAAGATGCAGAAGCATCCTGCACTGTCACTGAAAACTTAAACTTGTTTGCTTAACTGAAATAGCTCTGTCCCAAAGACTAAAGAGTATTTTGAATTTAAAAAAATGGTGACAAATATAAGGGCTTCCTTTTCTATAAGGGTTTTCCTATGTAATACCAAAATGCTCATGTACATACAATCCCAAGCCATGTGATTATCCATTATGACAGCTGTTTTCAGCAAAACTTTAGATAACTGTATCTATTCTATTCATTATATAGTATGTGTAGTATATAGTATCTGACTTCAGGCTCAGTCTGTGAGGAAATATTTCAACCATTTTTCAAGTAGAATTCCTTAAGTAATTTTTGAAGCTTCTCACTTGTCTTTCATTACTTAATTACTGTAAATATTAATTTTCCTAATGATTGTATCTCTTAAACGTCCCCTTCTATGTTATTTTATTTAATAATATTAACAATTAAAACATTTTATGTTAATGTATTAAAATGTTAAAATTTTATGTACATTATGTCTACATAATGTTATTTTTAAAAGTAGATACATATTAAAGTATTTAAGAAAAGTGGACTCTTGGTGCTTGAAAAATGTTGACTTGTTTTTCTACAAAGCAAAGGAAATTCAAAATCATATGGCTGTGTGAGATATCACTTAGTCAAAAATGGTATCTTGTCTGTAAATATAATTTTGCAGCAGTCTCTGGAGAGCTACACAAGCTGGCTTGTGTTATGTGAAAGGAAGGAGAAAAAAAATCCAGGACATTCACAATTAAAAGTTTTGTCAGAAAAGAAATATGATTCCTAAACTAAAAGAAAGAAGTTAACAGAATTACAGAAGTGGAGAGATAATAACTAAACTGTAGGGGAAAATGCATATTTATTTAATGGCTTCTGTAGAGCTATGATTTTCAGTGCTTGAGGATTAGATCTTCTGTTCATATTTGCTAAAATAGTTTATTGCTGTAATAATTAACAGACAACAGGAATTAAAAATTACTTAAAATGAGAATACAACACTATCTCATCAGAATATTTAATCATATTTTATTAGCATGTTTTCAGGAGCGAAAAACAGACTTCCAAACTTCCTTGAGTTTTCCACTGACACAGTTTCATTTTTGTTCTTTTTTTGTGTTAAAGAGTGCTAAGAAGTCTGCAGCCAGTACACCCAGAACCTGGGCACAATGAAAGTAGCACCCAGGAAAGGGAAATCAAACACATGCTGCCAAAAGATGACAGTTGAATAAGTGATGTTAAGGCTTTTATAAATTAATTTTGTTTACGAATGTGTTCTGGAGATGCAGAAGAGTCCCACCCCTTTTTCACATATAGCATGACAAAGGAATTAAGTAGACATATAATATAAATTTCTATCAAGAAATTGAGATTAAAAGGGATATATTTTTCATCTTGGATTTTTGTGTTTAAATCCTGAAATCTCTTTAATTCCGTCCACAAAACTTCAGATAACCATATTACAAATTTTCCAACATATTTTCATATCTGTTTTATATATCAAATTTGGCGTTGTTTGGTAATTCAAGTAAAAAAATGTGAGCACATTTAGAAATTTTAATGCTATATATTTCAAAGGCTATTGATGGTTGCCTTGAGAGTATCCTCTATAAATGGAAATTAAACAAAATGCACATTATATCACACCTTACTAAGCACAAAACAATTCCTAATGTAGTTTTAACACATGAATATTTCGGAATAAATGAAGACAACTTATATTAATTCTGTCATTTTATTTGTAGCTCACATCTCCCTTATGGAGAAGTGGCATATTTCATTTGCCCATACTCTCAGCAGATTCTTTCTGTACCTATAATATATGTACATTTACATTTTTTCTTCTTTTTAGTACTACCCTATTACATTATTTTCGATCAAGAGATGGCTAAACATATTAGATTGATTATTGCTCAGTCATCATCAAAAAAAAAAAAAGCCACTTTCTTGAACTACTATTTATGTCAATAATCAGTATGCTATGGCTGCTGCACATTAACATTTCATTATTGCTCATCTCTGTGTGCTTGAGTGTAATAATGTGTGTATTTTCTCTGGAACAAGTCACTGAACCAGTGAAAAGTTGACTGTGCCAGAGAGCACTGAACAGTTAAAGCCAGCACACTAAGCATCACCAATGTAAGGCATATGAAAATGAGGAAAGCAGGGCAATGGGTGCATTCTGTTGGCTTTGCCATTTTCTGCACACCTTTGAAAATGAGAGGAAGTCAGCATTCTTATTTTGTACAAACCACAGGACTCACTATTCCCACTTAGCACAAGTTTACCAAAAGATTAATTTCTCCTCAGAGCTGATCTAAATGTGTGAGGTTTGTGTTACAGTGTGAGGGGCTGCTACAGAAATGTGGTCTTGACAATGTGCATGGGCACTCCTGAAAGACTCTAAGTCTTGTTTCAATGTCTATTGGATCCTGGTTGTACGAAGTTCTTCACAATGTGCCACTCATTCAGTCATTAGGAGCTGATTAATTAGGCTAATGTCTTTTTTCTTTGTCGTATTTCAAGTGGACTATATAATGTTTCAGTCCACTACATTCAATTCCTATTGTCATTACAATAAATTTACTCAAAGTGTAAGCTGTTAAACTATATATAACTTACATACATACAGCTCATATAGCTGTAACACTGAATTTCTACATTCAGGGATTGGGATTTTCTGTGGGTTTTTTACTAATTTCTTTTAAGAGTACTGCTTGCTATTCATACTAATGAGTTTTTACCTTGACAAGACCTTTGCATTCATTCTTCTGTATATTTGGATAAAAAAAACATCAAATGCCCTTTTTTCTATTCTGGCTAGCCTCACAGCCAAACCATGAGCAGCATACCTCCATCTGTACAGGACACATGCTTTAGTGGCAGACAGAAGCACAGCATTATAGATGCTACAGCTGTAGTCAGCTAGAATTTTAACTCAGGGGAACCTGTGTCAAAGGTAGCACAAACAATGCTCTGTCCTAGAAGGCTGTGAGACAATGCATAGTATTTTGTTTTGCAAGCTCAGTACACCGCTTAGTTTTCATTTCCTAAGAGGAAAATGGCAATAGAGAGGTGACAAATGTATAGTTGTAATGCTAAAGTTGCCACTACCAAATGGTGAGAAAGCTAAGAATCACACTTAGGGCCAATTCTAACTGAAAAGTTCATACACAGCAAAAACTCCTAAAACCTGTATTGTGGCAAAGATATTATTTAGCCCTTCATGCATTAGGCTGAGTCCAAGAATTCCTGACAAGATAGTGGAGCTCACAGAAAGACTCTGAAAGTGATCCATTTTTGCACATTATTATTGTTCAAACCTATTTTCATAAGAAAGATTACCTGTCTCCCTTGGAAGCTTTGTAAATGCCACATTTTTTGTATTGGCAGAAAAATTTGGAATGCATCTGGAAGCTCATGTGTGATATGAAGTGTGTTTGGAAATTCATGTATACTCTCTATAATGAAAACACAAATATAAAGAACACTGTATTTTTAATCCATTTGTGTTTTGGGAAGTAATGCTTCATTTGAGAAGAATGAACAATATTTAGGGGAATAATTAATTTTTCTATTTTCATTTGCCTTGAAAAAGTTAATTAAGTCAGAACTAAATCTTGACAAAACTAAACACCATCAAATCACAGCAAATGCTTATCTACTTTATCTCATTAACAAGATTTGAAGTAAAAAAATGAGAATGTTAAGCATGAAACTTTTCTTAAATTAAGGTTTTTCTAAACTGTCATATAACATTTTAATAATATCTCTAAAATTCTCATGGTGGATAGAGCTCTCCAGAAAATTCATTCTATAAGCTTGAGTGTGTTGGTTTTTAGTATAGTGTAAGGTTCTATCTACACACAATTTGAAATAAGTCAATTTTTCATTGTCTTTAGCCTATTTGAGAAGTCAGGTTTTATATTTGTTCACCAATATGAAATTACTTCACTCACTATTTAAAATTATTTCACCAATTATTTGTATTAAAAAGAAGAAGAGTTTTTTCCTACTACACTTTCATCACTACTTCTTGTGAATATTTTAAATTCACTGTAGCTGGTCTTTAAAGTTACATTGTTCTTATTCTATGCTTTGGTGGAAAGTTCTAATGCTTCCCAAGCTTAAAAAAAAACATCTTGAATGCGTTCTTCATTTATAGTTGAAAATGAAAGTCACTTAACAAATGCAATTATTCTTGATCAATTGCATTTATTCCCCATCCAAAAAATAATCTCAGAGTAAAATGTGGCCATGGGCCTTTGCAGAAACAGTTGGTTTAAGCTTCAAAGATAATCCCTCTTTCCCCTCATTAGCATGGAGACTTTTTGTACAAGAGAGAATCTTACAAAGCCTAAGAATAGGCATAATGGCACTGAATCTGTGGTTGTAGGACACTTCCTAGTTAAATAATTATCTTCCTCATAATGACAGCTCATATCACTGGGTATCAATATGAAAAGAAAGCAGTATCAAGAAGAAATTTTCTAGAGCAATAGGTTATTCTTTTCAATAAATGTGGAGCGCATCTATTTCTTCTCTCTGTCCCCTCCTTGATGAGGAATTTTTCTTGAACAAGCTTGGTGTTACCAGTCTTTTAAGTGCTATTCAGTCTTTTAAATACTATTATATGATGTTTTCCAAACCATGGAATAGACACAATGGAAAGGAACAGATACCTTTTGTAAAGGATAAACAGCACAGTGTGGTGTTTAAGTCATGCATTATTGAAACTGTTTCCCAAGGAGCCAGCTCATTTAAGTAATTAGCAAATAGTTTTTTAGTTTTCCATCCTGAGGCCAAGCTGAGAATGGATAACTATCTAGTAAAGCTTTTTACCATGAAAATGGTTGCTTCCATAGGTTTTATTTTGAAGACTTAGTAAATAGTTTACTGTAAAAATGTTTAATTTTTGAAAAATCTGGACAAGAAATATAAGAGAGGTTCAGTTATTAGGAACCAATTATAAGAGAAAATTAGTTATTTTCACTAGCTTTTATAAACTGGCATTCTATTATTTAGAACATAGAATAGTTTATTTGAGAAATTATAAAGAAGTAGCATAGCTTCATCTTTTCCTCTGCTCTGTGATATTTTGTTTCCTTTAAGCCATCTAAGTATTTCATGAACAGACCAAGGTTATCTCTTGCTAATCCATTATTAGTTAAGCAACATATACTTCCATTCTTACCTGGTCTAATAAAACAGGGCAGTAGAAGGGGTGGTTCCTTACATCAAAAAACAATTTCACCTTTTAAGGAGTGTTATGAATATTCAGAACTGAAAAAAAGTATCTAAATAATCCATTATTGAAAATAATATTTTGGCAAGCCAATGTGTGAAAGTATGAACTGAATGAAAATAAGTACGCAAGAAAAGAAAGATACCAGTAGCTTGTAGATAAATTACTTCATTTAACTATACTTAAATATCTGCCTACACTTTTGTCATAAAAAGAAGCATATGGTAGAATCCTCATGTTCTATGGCAATATGACAAAATTAGACACTCATTCAATAACAGCAAAATAAAATACTGGAAATTTCTAAAAGTCTTGAGAGCATTGTTATTTTTCTTTTAGTAATCGAAGTTTAAATTAATACATAGTGTTATTTGTAGTTACTCATTGAGACTTACACCAGCTTCTAATCAATTGTTAACCTTTCATATCAAAGTGAGTCTAAGAAATCACTGACTCCCTCTTTTGCAAAAGTTATGTAGTACAATTAAATACTTGTACACTTAGGATTAGGAAAGGTAGCAAACAGCAGAAAACAATCATGAAAATTATTCTGACAGTAAGTATTCATTGGCATAAGCTGAGATAAAAGAACATACAATTTTTACAATAACATATCTTTTCAATTTATTTCTAAATTGATGTGAACAACAGTTTAGTCTATCAAAAGAAAGTGTCATCACAGACTCTTGAAGAAATTGTGTTTTATGTGCATAAAAACTTTTATTTAAATATATATAAAGTATGCAATTTTCCACAGGTATTTGTTTTTTGTGTTCTTTATTCTTTCTCAAGGTATTTATATCCAATAACAAAATAAAAGAATAATAACTGATAAAAAGTACAAGAGATTAGGAAATCTAAATTATAAATAACATAGCAAGTAATTAATGAGGAATCACTGGCTTGTATTTGTATGTCTGAAACAGTGAAATATCTTTTTGTAATCTTTTCAAGTATAGGATTGCAGTTGTTTCATATTCAAATTTTTAATAGGAAAGTAAACTAATAATTTTTAATAAGTCAGTAATTTTGAAGAGTGCGCCTAGCTGTGATAATTGTCTGTCCATATTTCCTTGTGATTAAAACAAACAAGATAATAATAAAACAAAGAACCATTAAGCAGACAAAAGACAAATTTAGATTCTTTTGAAGATATGGCCTGTATTTATTTATATATATATATATATATATATATATATATATATATGAAAGGGTCTTTTACATCCAGGAAGACAATTAATGAACTCCTCAGGACTGTTTTTCCTTCTAACCAGCAGCTAAAAGGAGGAACAACTTTTCTCACACTTGCAGACACCAGTTCTCAAATTCTGCTGCCATATGTGCTAGAAACTTTTTTTGCTTGCATTTTACATAATCATCCAGTTTCATAAAGGAGAATCTACTTTCTGCCTAACCCTTTGCAATGCACTTACTTTGAAGGGATGGCTTTATTTTGATATGCTGACATAGTTTCATATTTGGAAGCTTGGAAGGGGTTACTTTAATCACCAGGGGAAAGCATTCACAATTTTTTGAGTTTAAAATCTGGTCTATATGTTATACTTCTTGTACATATGGGTTTTTTTAATTGATTATAGTTCATGAAGACAGTAAACTCCTATGAAAACACAAGAAATTGTGAACTTTTACCTCTTATATCAGCAGTTAAAATAGACAGGTTCTAGGTACATTTAGAAGGATGATGCTTCTCATGCAAAACTGTGTAAGGAGTATCTGACCTTAATATTACCAATTCTACTTTCAATTAATATTAGAACATGAATGTTCTTTGGAGTCTTCATTTAATTCCTCTATCAAAACATTGGTTTTGATATAAACACTCTTCTGCTTTATTATATCATGTCAAAAACCAGGGTCACTTCTGGGTGATAGTGATAGATCTCAAAATGTGAAACGGAGTTTTTGTATTACAGCTTACTTTCTGATATATTGACTTAGAAAGCAGATCTCTTCAAAATGAGCCCCTTAAAGTAAGTGCATTCTTCCTCTCATATATTTACCATCTTTGATAAATCCAAGTAAGAGCTGATGAAAGTAATTTTAAAAATATATTAATTTGTTCTGTGCCTGCTGAATATATGCTCTACAATCGATAGCACAGAAGTAATTTTATGATGGTTCAGATGCTTCTGGTCTAGCTATGAGAATAAAGAATATACCTGGCTACCTATGGTCAAAGCTATCATTCTTGCAGATGATGAACTTCGATGCTAGGGTTTGCTGCTTTTTGTTTTGGGTTTTTTTTTTTTTCTTCCTTTTTATGATCTATTTCTTTTGAACAGACTTTATCTTTCACTTTAGAGATAACCTAGTATGGTCACATTATCTCATTGCAAGTCAAATAGAATATAGTAGTTATCCTTGACTGGATAATATGTGTCTCAGTTAAGGCAGAAAATGTTGAGCTACAATGAGGAGCACCTGAAGGTTCAGTAAAGCATCAGGCAAGCGTACTCTGAATATTTACAGTGTCAATGTCTCCTGTATATATGGACATAAAAATCTCCTAGCCTTACAAATACGTCTTTGTAGACCTAATTTTATTTTCTAGGCTCTTGTCCTTATGTGGAAGGTGGACTGCCTCAGTCATCTAATGTATAGTAATTAGGCATATTACTAAGCAACTCAGAGCAGACAGATTTCCAAAAATATCCCTCTGCATATTTCCTTTCCCATGAACATGAGCATTAACTTAATGCTGTAGTGGAAGGTACAATAACTGCCTTGATGTGCCTAGGATAAGCTTGGATTTTCAGATTTCCCAGCACTGAGGCCCTCATTCCAAATTGCCCAACTGTAAACAAAAACAAGTTCCCAGTGGGAACACCTGTGTGCCTTATTCCCCCTAACACTATGTTGAGAACTACAGTCTTCCATCACTTGAAATTTCAGGAGCATCTACATACTTTCTAAATTCTTTCCCTAAATCCTTTAGGGTCCAGCTCTCTACAGGTTCCCCAAAAATTCACAGCTAGGACTTCCAAGCAAAAATTTCACATGTATTTATTCAGGACTTACTGAGAGAAGATGATCCAGCAGTTTCTTATTCAACTCACGATGTTCTTCTGTACAGCCATCCAAAATGTAGAATTGTCCTGATATAACCCTTCTGCATTTTTTTCTCAGTCCGTAGATCTGTGGCAGTCTTTCTTGACAGATAATGATGCCCTATTTTCCAGCTGCACAGGAGATCTTGTAGGTAAAATGTTCTCATTTTCATGTTTCTCCCATAGAAACAGGATGTTTTCTTGTTCAGGGGATCATGTTCAACATTTCTGATCAGTACAAAGTGAAGCAGTAGAGAAAGCAGAATTCTGTTAAGAGTCTTTGGCTCTGAGTAATCACGAAGAGTCAATGGTGCCAGGAATAAATCACATGAAGAGAAATACTTTGAGCATAGGAATGGAACTGTGAAAGTCTCACTAGAATTGGAATGCTCCAGAAACACAGAGAACAACTGGAGAAGATTTAAACAGCACCTAACTTCTGGGTACAGACATAGAACTACAGAATGAGGGAATTATTGCAGTTTAAAAAAGCTACAAAGCTCCAATTCTAAATGGCTGTCTGCTCCTAGCTCATGCAAAACACACTAAAATATGTTAGTGTAGGAAAACTTGGAAGTAGAAAAAAAAAACCAATAAAAAACCAAGCCAAACCAAAAAGCACAATGTTTTTTTTTGAGCCATAAATCTTTTTGAAAGACAGTTCAGGGATATGCACTAGCCAATACTCCATATTCCACTTCATTTACAAAGACAGTTGCATGCACAGAGACATTGAAATGCAGCTCACCTGTCAACAGCGGCCTATGTGTTACCAACCTAGTTACTGCAATCTGTTGCATACTGATCTATGAAAACCCTCAGCAGTGGGATCCTGGGAGAGACTCAAAAAGTAATATCAGATTTTGTGATATCTGATTTTGAAGACATTCTCTTTCTTAGAATTTTCCAACTTATTGCAAGTAAACTAATTATAAAATTACTACCTGGTTCTATGAGCAGGAAATATGTATATTAAACATGTAAGCACCACCCCCCCCCCCAAAGAACAGCAAACCTACATCAAAACAGAAAAAAACAACCAAAAGACAAACAGTGAAAGAGAAGACAGTAGAGATCCAAATTTGCCATTTTGAGTCTGATGAAATCCTATATACATGAAAGGTTTTGTTTGAAAATTCATACTATATACCCAAGCTACAGGAAAGCATCTATATGGCTTTGAGTAAGCTACATCATATTCTGGTTTGAATCATTTGATACCAGCTGAGAGAGAAAAAAAAAAACCCAAAAAATTGTAAGTTAAGTCTTCTCAGTCCTAAAGTGCTGAAATTATTAGCTGCTCGTTGCTTGCATTTACTGGATGCTTAGTGCTCCAAGCTGCAAAGTGAGCTCGACTGTGGAAATACTTTTCATCCTTTGCTATAGCAAGGATGTAAACCTACAGCTGAAAAGCAAATGTTTGCATTTCTGAAGGAAAACCACCCTTCTCGTGCTTTTCTTTATGACACTGAAAAGTGACATCCATTTAATCCATTTAATGCAAACTTGTAATTTTCTGTGTGTCTTAGGTTATAATGTATAATGTAAAACCAGAGGTATGCATTTTATTACCATCTTCATAAGCTGTTAAAAACATGTTGAGCAGTGTTCTTTATCTCTTCCATGACTTGTTCCTGGTAACTCCCTCTGGGGCTATCTCTGCTAACAGGCCATCAAGCCTCAAAATTACATCATCCCATTGTGAGACTCTCCACCCAGAGGGATGAACCAAGCACTCCTACCTGGATATAATCTGGACTGGGAACACCACAAGCAGCACTACCCACTGGATTCCAAGAAGAAAAGAGCTTCATAATCAATACTGGACCTCCAGAAAAAAACAAATTCACTACAGGACCACTTCAACAGAATGATATTCATCATTCCAACAGGACTGCAGCCATCATTTAATCAGATTTCTATTACCATCCTGACCAACAGGGTGTCAGGTCATATCCTGACTGCCATTTTAAAGTCAGTGTTTCTGTATTATTGCCTTTATCTTAATTTTTCTATTAAATTCTAATTCAGACTAGGGATGTCCTGCTGGTTTGCTTTCAAACTCGTACACTGTGACTTCTGGTGTAGTCCAGCTGTCAACTGTAACACTTTGGGAGTTGCAATTCAATGAAATTTGGTTTTCTGAACCAAAGCAAAGCAAAGCAAAGCAAAGCAAAGCAAAGCAAAAGCAGTCTTTCTGTTCATTTCTGTCTCTAAGGTCCAAATAAGTGGTTCAACTGCATCTGCTTCAGAGATGGACAAATGAAGAACTGGTAATGGTATTTTTCCTGAATGGGTGACAAAATATAGAAATACTAGTTTTCTGAATATAAAAAACGACTGCACAAAAGTCACATCAGGTGGATAGTGGAGCAGGGTTTCTTTGGCCTTCAGGCATTAGCATTTAAAAAAGAAAATAGGAATAAAACCTTAAATAGTGTACATAAGGCAAGACACAAAAGAAGATGCAGAGATTTTTCAAAGTTTTTTCATTCTGTTTTATGTTTCTGTCCGGTTGCCAAGGTTTAAATAGGACATCTAGATTAAAAAGAAGAAAAGTTAGAAATGCTTTGCTTCTTATCCTTTATTTTAAAAAGAGGAAAAAGAAAGCTTGAAATGAGAAGGCAGAGGTTAGAAACAATATTATCTACTGATAGCAAGATAGAACAGGGACAGCTTTTTTGGGGGGACAGCTTTTTTTTACTGTCTGTTAAACCAGGAAACACAGGGTAGAGATTTTACATTTAATTGGTAGTGTTTTTCTGGATTCATTTCTTGTCCAGAGATTTTAAGGAGAAAGGAAAGTATATGTATATACATTTTTTAAAGACTTTAAAAGTAAAATTAAAATGCACTTCAAAGAGAAAATATGTGCCTCCAGAAGATGCTTTTTTATCTAGATAAGATAAGGAGATGTTGAATGATAACAGGAGCTTTTTAAGGTGATTATTAGTTGCTCAATGGATTATACTTTATTATTATGTGCAAAATTTAAAAACCAGTTGTTTTTTATGAAAAAAAAGTCTAGAGACTGTCGGAAGACACATTCACAGTTTTAAGTTTTTGGAAAGCACAAAAGCCCAGACACTAGTCGTACCCATACCCATCTGAGAATAGGCACAGAAACATCACAAAATATGTTAAATACCAACTCAACAATAGCATAGTGGAGACCAGACACAGTAGACAGTGTCTGTGTTTTCATAATGTTGAGTACTGGCATGGACAGAAGGTTCTTACCCTCAGTTGCGGCTCTTGGCCGGCCTGAAAAGCTTTTCCTTGTCCCACAGCTTGAAGCTTAGTGAAATTATGAAAAGCCAAGGGACAAGGACCTGCTTCTACAATTAGAACAATTATTACATGAGTTTTCAACTATGTAGAAAGGTGCAACACAAGACATGACTGTTCCACACTATACACACAAACATTCTCTACATAAATCCTATCTCTTCTGCAACTTCTTTACCATAAACTCTTAGATATTCAAAACCTTCCTCTCTCACATTAAAGTTATCACTGATTTGTATTGTTCACAGAGAAAGAAAATTACATTGTTCCAGTCACTGTATTTGACCATAGTGACCACTGATAATAAAAAAATAATGCCAACTTTTCAAAAAGCCTAAGAAAAAGTTTTTGATAAGATGACCATCATGGATTTACTGCTTACAAATTTCCAGATTAAAGTCATCAAGCATCCTGTGCTTACAGCCTTGACACTGTCATAGGCCATGGAACTGTAAGTGTGGTAAGAAACTACCAAACAGTTCTGATGCTTCTGTTCTTTGAAAGTGCAAATTTCAGCTTACTGCTGAACACCTTCTGAGTTCTATTAAAAGAATGAGGACACATGCCAGACTAGTTCAGAACTGCCAAGATTCTATAAGAGTGATTTAGAACGAGGAATTTCTATCATGGCTATGATCTTAATCTTGTCTTGAAACTAAAGGGCTATATGCAAAACAAAACAAGAATAAAAAAAAAACAATCTGAAGATGAAACATGTAGAATTCATTCATTTCATAAAAGAATGTATCCAGTTCCTTCAAGAAAATTATACTGCAGGTAACTTCCATTTCAGTCTATATACAAGTATCTAAGGCACACAGAGGTCACAGGAAAAGGTAAATATTCCAACACTAATTGGAAGCACAAGGAATGGTGCTGTGAAGTATGCATGTTGCTTCAACATAATTTCTTGATGAATGAGGACTATGTGTACTTGAGATGTCTCTACAGGAGTCTAATAATATTTTAGTCACTAGGGTATTAATGGTAAAGAGGAGACTAGAATAGAAGAACATTTAAGCTAAAATACTTGATTTGGGTGAGGACTTCTTTTAGTGTCTATGTATTATCTGTCTATGCAGGTAATGTTTTAAATCATTCTTAGTACAAGAAGAGATTAAGCATCAATTTAATATATACCAAATGACAGGAAAAACAGGACCTTTTGAAGAGATTTTGCAGGTAATGCAAGCCCTTCTTTCAGGTTTAAACTGAAGAAATAGTTGCAGCCTAGAGGACATTAGTTGTTGGAAGCTGTGTCCTTGACAGCTTACATACAGTATCTATCACTTAGATATCTGCCATCAGGGACTGGCAGGCACAGAAAAGAAGGTGTTCAGACAGTTTTTAATGCTTCTGGCAAGTACAAACTCTTTTTGGTTTAAGCCCACTGAGGACTTAAATCAGTAACATCCACAATGCAGACAATCCTGACAGTAAAAGTACTTGATACTGTAATTTAATGGTTTTCTGGTGTAGTTGAGAATCCCATACTTCTGTGCTGAAATGTCTGGGATACTTTTGTGGGTATTGTTATTTGGTACTTGCTTGGGAGACCCTTGTCTGTTTGGGAGAAGGGTTATTAGAGATTAAGACAGTTAGATTTGCTTCTCAGTTTGTTTTTGGTGGTGGCAATTTGCTTTGGGTTAGTTTTTGTTTTGTTTTGTTTTGTTTTATGTTTTTTGATAGATTTTTTGGTTTTTTTGTTTTATATAAACTTTTAGACACTGAAATGGCCCTCTTGATAATTCTGCATATGTCTACAGAATCACTGTTTCCATAAAGCAAATTAATGCTTTAGAAAAGTGTCATTTAGATGTCTTTAAGGCAGGTGTCTTTGTTGCAGCTCTTTCCTCAGTACCTTTCTCTCACATGCATCAATTTCACAGAATCATTAGGTTGGAAAAAACCTCTGAGATCATCAAATCCAACCTTTGACCAATCAACACCTTGCCAACTACAGCATGGCACTAGATGCCACGTCCAGTCATTTTGTGAACACCTCCAGGGATGGTGACTCCACCGCCAACCTAAGCAGTCTGTTCTGGTGCTTAACAACCCTTTCAGTACAAAAATTCTTCTGAGAGATGTAGAGGGATAAAGTAGTATTTCTCAGTTCTTCATGGTTGTTGACTTAATTTGGTATGAGAAGTAATTTCTTTTAATTTCATAGATTGGCCCCCAGATCCTATCAGTTTAAAGAGACTTTTAAATCAGATATTTTTAAAATCAGAGAATATAATATAAAATTTTAGTAAATTACTGTCTGTAATTTGGAGAACCTGAATTTTACCAGTGTTAGAAATATCACAGCAACACTGCATTAATTGCACTAATTCAAATCCCCAATCAATTCCTTTAAAAAGTTTTTTTTTTCCTATGTATATATTTGATGCTTCTAAACAATGTCATTACCAGAAATGACATAGATAGGAATAGGGTTCTTACAAACCATAGTGTAAAATTTTTGGCTTGTCTTGGCATGTGGTTTCAGCTCGTTTACCAGACCTTTCTATGAAGAAATTTTCTAATTAAAGAAAACTAGATGGAGTCACAGAGAAATTTGGTGAATATTTTGTTTGCAGCTCAGTTATATTCATATACTGCTCTAATGACTAGAGACAAGATATAGAGGTCAAAACATTTCAGGCCTTTTGGACACAATAAGTTCATTCAGTCTAATTAGAAATTTTTTTAGAAACAAGTCTCAAGTACAGAAACATTTTTTCAAACTCCCTAAAAGTATTGTGTTTGCTCAGTGGATTGCATTTAAGGAATTTGGTATAAATCTATGTCTTGTTTCAACTAAGGACTCTTTTGAACATATATATGTGGCTCTTGGTACTGCAGTATCTGAGAAACAAGATAGAGCATCTGGTTTCCATGATTTGTTTATACAGTTCAATGATTATATCTTGGTGTTCAATGTAAATGTGAAATTGATTACTCTAAACCCATACATTTACTAGACTCTATTTAAATGGAGCAAACTTTCTTCTCTAGTAAATGATAGTTTCTGCAAGAGATGGTAGAAGTTGCAGTAATATATATTCTGAAGACTCCTAATCTTTATTTATCTCATTGCAAAAGTAATTTGTTGGAGACCTTCTCCAGAAGCAGAAGCAGGTTCACTTAACAGTTTCTTCCAGTACTTTGAAGCTGATTGATTTTATAAAGCAGCTGCATGTCCCTAATCTTTTAACTGCCAAAGGATACTACTACAAGGGGAAACTGAAATTCTTGCTCACATTTGTTGCTCAAAAGTCACCACCTTAGATGGTGACTAAGGCTGCATAACCAACGGGAAAAGTATTAAACTACACTTTCAATTTGCCTTAAAATAAAAGTCAAGTATAAAAAAATTGGGTTTTTATCAGAGTAGCAGTTAAAAAAGACAGATAGATGGAATAAAATATGTCACTGGAATAAAATAGCACTGCGCAGCTTTCATTGTCTTTGCATTTGACAGTTGCCCTATGCTCAACATTTACTACAGAGTATTTCTTGCATACATAGGAGGTAGTTACAAGTCTTCAGTCTGAATAAAAATGGATTTGGAAAAAATAAGATCAAATTTTTGGTACAGAAGTATTTTTAGGATTAACAGGAATACAAAACTGCCTCTTGAGGAAATCCTTTTCAGCACAATTTTTTTCATGATCTTCTGCACACAGGTAAGGTAGGGAAATTTGGATAACAATCTCTTTCAACCTCCAGATCCTCACAGGTATATCCTTATTTGATATTTTAAGAGCTTTAATGATATTTTCACGCTCTGTTCTCCAGGAAATATTGTTGTATACATAATATAATAATTGAATCTGAGGAATTAGCATGACTGTACACTGTTATGAACACTTGAAGGTCTTGTTGTTTTCTTAGATCTTTTTTTGAGGACAGATTAGAGATCTTTTGTGGTACCTTCCTCTGCTAATGTTCCAAATGAAAATTTCAATTCTGACCATCTAAGATGGTAAAACTAAGCCAAAATTGTAAATCCAAGTTGTATGCTTCAAGGACTTTTCCTAATTGTAGGAAGACATGAGTCTAGAAGAATTAGCAGTAAATAAAAAACTTGATATACCTGCAGAGAAAACTGAAAAGGTATAAAAAAATTCCAAGGAAGGGAATGACACTTGGAGGCAGAATTATAAGGAAGAATGTTCTCTCAGTGCAGAAAGCACAAATACGAAGGTGCAGACCTGATAATTTTCTCTCTAGCACAAACTCCCAGGGCCATAGGGGCCTTTGAATATGGGTGAGGGGGGAAAAAAAGGGTAGTAAGAGGATTTGGGATGGATACTCAGGAGTAGATCAACTTTTTGTAGTGGAAGAGGGAGATGAGGAATAAGAAAACAAGACTGTTATGGCTCACTGCCAGACCACAAAAGCCTTGGGACCTAAAAGCAACTCTATTTGATGGGCACTCAGTACTAAGAGACCACAAGTGTCTCTTTTAGATTTATCCAAGTTCAGTTAAGAGGCAATTAGTTTAATTAATGAGGCTAAATAATTACTTTTACCTTGGCAAGATTTTCAGCACAATAAGAAATTGGTCAATTTTATTCAGAAGAATGATGTAATTTCCCAAGTTCTAAACAATCTGATTTGGGCTCACCTAATTTAATTTTACGAATGGTCCCTAGGGTCTCATACCTGTCCTGATACTGCTAGATACCTCTAAAACACAATCAAACACCTTGCAGTACAGTATTTTAATTTTCTTCCTTTATTCTTCTTCTTTCACCTGCAGTCTGAGGCCATATATAGAAAAAAAAAAACAAACAAAACAAATCTATTGTAAACAAATATAGAGAATTCTTCTACAGTAGTCTATGGTAAGTCAGCTCTAGAAATAAATTTACAGAAATGCTTTACTGTTTTGGAGAAAAATACCTGCTGGAAAAATTCTTGATTAAATTGCGTCTCTTAATTTTATTAAAATTCCACAAACCTGATATGTGTAGTATTGGTGAATAAATTTCATTATGTCATCATTCATTCTGTGATAACGTTACATTCGTTTTTACTTGAACTAAATATATTTATATTCAAGACAGAGTTCTAACTAACTGTATGTCCTTATCAACTCAATTTTACTTGTTCTGCACACTAAAAATTACACTGAAAACAAATGGGAAATTTGGACCTTTGAAAAGAAAAAAGTAACAGCCAGTAAGGAAGAAGCAAAGACTGAATGAAGACTTTTGTCAGCTTGGTCAGAAATACTTATCAAGACTAGAGAGAGTAATTAATTTGTCTCCAGTTACACAATCAGCATTATGTGAAACAGGTTTTCTGTTTCTGAGCAACACCATCTTGTTGCCAATGTGCTTTCTCTCTCCTGCACACCATTGACTACTCAATAAGGATAGTCAGTATACCTAAGTCTTGATAGAGGTGGAGGATTTCTGGGCACATCCCCAGAGAAACTGCAAAATTATGCAGACTAGCATATCTACAATGAAAAAAAGAGAAGAGAGACAAGACACTTTGAACTTCAACAAATATTTTCCATTGATATCCTGCTTCCTTCTGGTCTGTGACCATTAGAGGAAATTCTTCATACTAATTATATTTTGCCCATCTAAGAAATCCCTTTACTTTCCATTACCACTATGGAGCCCAGTATGCATGCAAAGTCATGCCTCAAATATCAGTTTGAATATAATTATAGTTCAATATAAAGAAAACTGCCATTTCAGCTTTTAGGCACAGACACACACAGAGGGGCGCACACACACACACACACACACACACACACAGACATTTGAAGTGATGGAAACATTCCTCATTCTGCACCAACCCTTTCCAAGGGATATTAGTCAGAGACTACGACAGCAGAGAAAAAGCTCTATCCTGTAGTGGTTGTCATTTAAGGCAGTTTGAGGGTTTGTAGGTTTGCTTGGTTTCTCTGACCAAATCATCCTGGTACACAATGTCAAAAATGTGGGTCACATAATTTGTAATGTGTAATCTTGAGAGACCTGAAAGATTTGTAGTAGATATGTTTTCTAATGTAGTTGTAAAACAGAGCGTAATTTCATTTTGAATAAGTTTCAAAAAATATTTTATAATTCTTGTCAGTCTATACATAATTTTTCAGAACTACTAGACTAAATTTCCCATGCTATCTTCTGAAATAGTCACATAATTGGACCAACATGTTCCAAAGCTGCATTTATTCAGCTAGCTAAAAACTACATGCAGTTTTGTAATATATATGTATCTGTAAAAATTTATATCTGTAAATATATTCAGATAGCTATAACTTAGGTGTAAATTTTAATCATAGTTTTTTTTCTGTTCCATGAGCAGAAGAATAGAGGAAAATAAAATTTCTAACATATTTCTAGTTAATTCCTTCTCTTCATATATATTCATATCTCTCTCTCTCTTTCTCTCTCAATCTCTTTTTCTCCCCCCTACCCCAACCCTCTCCAGAACTTCACTACAGAATTCTATTTTAAGGCAGTTCCTAGTCTAGTCTCTGCCTCTACAATGATTTCCATTGTTTTTCAGGCTTGTCGAAGTGTATCTGAATGGCAAGTCTAAGGCCTGAAAGCTCCTGTTTTCCTTTAATGTTTCTTACATTCAGTTTTGTGGGTTTTCTTATACAGCTAATCTTGACAAAATCAGTCCTTGTAGATTCTATATTATTCCTATTTTAAAATATATTACCTTTTTCTCATGCAATATATTCAGAGCACAGTGATTCCTCTCCCCTCAGATAGGAAATAATTTCAAAGTTTGAGAATAACTTTCCTAAATCCTCCCTAGCTCTCTGCATTTTCCATCTAATGTACCTCAATGTTGTCTTCAAAGTAGATATTAAAAAAACTAGCAGCAGTACTCTACAAGAATACAATATCCTTCCTTCACCTATCCTTATAAATGTTGTAGTTGAAAGGCTCAAGGCATGGGACCTGCAAAAACTAACCCTTTACCTCCTATTGTCTTTTTTGTGTCACGAAAATATAACGCTGTTACAAAGTATTTGTAAGGAACTATTTTCTCAAATATTATGAATATGAACAAACTTTCTGTGACTATTAAGACCTATGAAACTGGCATGACTTTTCCTTCAGTTTTCCTATTCTTGGAGAACTATGTGCACTATAGACTCTAGGAGAAGAATACTTACCTCCTTCCCAGGATAGATACATTGTGTAAGAGCAGCTCTGTAAGTCTTATCTTTCCATATGCATCAAGGGTCAACACAAGACTCCCACTTAGAAAGGGAAAAATGAGGAAGGAAAAGGGGAGAATTTCTTTTTCTTTCTTCTTTCTTTCTTGAATGCTGTACCACAAACTACTGCTCTGGAAGAATTTAAGTTAATCCCAGGAGTCCTCAAGAACAGATTGTTAGGTGTTTATATGTTTTCTCACATTTTCATCTATTTTCTCAGTATTTTCATATATTTTAAAGATAAAATATTCTTACACTTGGAAGTGAAATGAATTGTCCAAAGACTAGTTCAGGATGGAGCTGGGAAGATGAACATGAATACTAATTCTAATACATGCTGAGAATAGAATAAAATGCGACACAATGGGTAATTTTGTTAGTAACTTCCAAGTTTCTTAAAGCATCTGTAACAGCTCTCTTCTACCCCTCGTTCTAATAAGTAGTATTTGTTTTCAGTAAGGCAACTGTTAGACCAAATTTTTGTACCAGTTGTGCAAAGAGAACTGAACATAATAATCTGAAAAGTTCAAAACAGTGTGAATTAATTTTTCTTTTCAACATTTCAAGACCAACAAAGATAAAAAGTGACGTCATAAAAAAGTTGATACAAAAACAAAACATAAAATAAAACCCAAAAATCTACAAGTTAGCATTTTGTTAAAATAGGAAGCTTGGGAAAATGAGATGCTTGTGTAATTCTGTGCATTACAGTAGCAATTCTCTGTTGTAGTTTTCTGCTGCTGCAGTGCCCTCTGTCTTTTAACATACCTATATACACCTAATTATCCCATGATGTGCAGTGGTTTTGTTTCTTCAGAATCAGGGCAACTTTGGCTCATATTTTTGCTCTTCAAGGTAAACTATTTATCAAATAAATAATAATTTTAAGTCTTCCCATAAACTGGAATTTATTTTCCATCTTCTTATATAAATTCACAAAGTGTTTAAGCCATTTTTTCCATGAGACAACTGGTTAAATTCTAGTATTCATACTATCATAACTTAAATGCATCCAATTCAGCAACTGACAAAAGTTGTATGGACTAGAAAAGAAATTTCACTGACAGTGTTAAATTGAAACTATCAGATGATTTATTAATATAATTAAATGATTGATTCAGTTGATAATTACAACAATGTCCAGAAGTGTTATTACACTAATTATCACTTAATAATTAATACTGTTACTGTTAAATCCAGAGAGCTTTATGTTGTTTAATATACCTCAGAGAAATTCCTATCCTATGTGTTCATATCATAAACAATATTCTGAGAATTTGAAATTCTGGTCTCAGACAGCCCATCTGTAATATCTTGGCAGTATATTATTGAAAACAGAGAGCACCAGGATATATAAATTATTTGAGGCAAAAAGCTGTTTTCAGTAGAGAAGAGGGTCCCTGGCTATATATGGAAAGGAAAAGGTTAGAAAAGGCAGTGCTGAAAATACCTTAAAATGGCAACATTCTAAAAATACCTATGCACTTTGCTTTTCCATAAACTGTAAGGTTTGAATTCTCTTATAAAAACATATGTTCCACTTTTGCTTGAGAAGACTCTGTTAGTGTGTCAAAATGCTGCATGCTGTTTTGTATAAGCCCTGTGCTTTTGTATGTAACACATACAGGTGATAAATACAACATGCCACCAGTTATTATGCTCCTTTTTCATGGGAATTCATTCCTTTTTTTTCCTCCACCCTTTTCTCTCTCCCATTTCCTCAGTATTACAGTTTCACCCAGGAGAGCTCTAAATGATGCATAGCTAGAACAAAGGCAAGGGAATCTAGGGCAGTGCCGTAAGATTAGACAGCCTCAGATTCTGCTGTAGCATGTAACAATGCAGAGTATTAAGCATATACACATCTGTTTTTTATCAGAATTGCTTATCCTGTACTTTTAAAAATATAACTCTTTTGATTTTACTGTAGCATGCAATCTGCTCCTAGCAGGAAGAAAAAATGCAAAAGTTACATTTCCCACACCAGAAAAATCTTTTTGCTACAGAGATGTATGTGTATATCTATAAAAAATAGAAAATCACAAAGAGTAAAAGAAAAAAAATGGATGCCATGGACAAATTTCCCTGGGTTGTCACTCTTCCTCATTCTCCAAAATGTGTTCATACAGGATTGTTTGAAATAATTACATAGGCAGAGGAAAAAAAATGTACAATTTAAGAGGTTCTATGGCTATGATTAAACAACTACCTAGATTTTCCTTCTTTCTGAAGCATTTATTTTTATTAGTATTAAAGAATTCTCATGGCGAAGCATGTCAAACAATATGAAAACATCTCACTAGCTGTGTGGTTCATCAATTTTTAACACGTTTTCAAAAAATAAGGTGATGGGTGAAAATTTGAAATCTAGTGATGTGAAAGTTCAACATATCAAAATGCCTTGTGACAACATATTTTCAGTTCTGTCCCAGCATAACTAAGAAGATAAATAAAGCTGCACTAGACCACCTAGTTGGTTGGCAAATTCCAATGAGCATGACAGAGAAGGTGGTAATAGTGATTTAGTATATGGTTCACTGCCACATGTGTGACAGTAATGAACGGATGGTATCACACAGGACAGTGCAATGATGTGCTGAGAAACACAGCTAGTTACCCTGAACCAGTCAGTAGCTGGGATTTGTGTGCCAGGGAGTCCGGGGTGCTTTCATGTCCTTGTAGATTCTATATTATTCCTATTTTAAAATATATTACCTTTTTCTCACGCAATATATTCAGAGCACAGTGGAGGTGGGGAGTCTGGTGCTCAGCAGCACTCCTGAACTACAGTCCACTGACTTCTCTGGGCCTCCTCCTACTTTGTGGGAAGGAAATATGCACCACAAATGGACAGATATGTAGAGATGGCACTCATAGTCTAGGCTCAATATTGCTTCCTTCCCAGTGCTTTACAATGGAAGTATTAATCTGTGCCATGAAATTAAAAATTGTACTATTGTGAAATGAACTCTCTTCTGGATGCAGTGTTTAGATTCCTTCTGATTCCAACACCTCCAGGTGTATTATAGAGCAAAACAGACTGATACAATGAGAATGTTTTCCAGATGCACCATAGCTTGCGGAAATTGATTTAAGTCCATTCATTCAATTCAAACTGTTAGTCTAAAATCCAAGGAAGCAAAACAAAATCAATATAGCCATTTGAGAAGCTGCCAATGGTGGCACCTGAATTCAGGGATATTAGAGTACATGGTCAGCAGCTATTGATCTATGTACAAAGATCATTAATATGATGCAGTTTCTCCATCCTTACCAGGATTTTAAAATTTCAAGAAGTATATAAGATTTTATTTCCCTTTGTGTATTAAAAAAAGTCAGGTCAAAAGGGTTATGCTGAACAGTCCATTACAGATAGAGAAATTACACCTAAAATATTGTTCTGTGCCTAGATTTTCTTTCTGGACAGTGTCTCCAGAAAGAAAAAAACCAAAACAAAACAACAAATGCCACAACCAGCAAAAAACCAAGAAGAACTTACACAAAGATTTAGCAAAATGTCTCTTGACTATGCAGAATATGTAGATGTATCAACAGCATTGCTGCTTAAATATGTTGATACATTTATTAGCTATAACCAAAGAAAATGCCAACTGAACAAAATAAAAGAAAATTTAAAAGATTGTTTTAAAGAAAGTTTGTTTAGAGCAAAGCTTGCAGCAATGTCTTTTTAACAAAAGCAGTGCAACTTCACTGGTTGTAGTTGAGTTGCTCCTTCATCCTGATGAAATAATAGAAAAGCAACCAAGTATCTGTGAGAAAAAAGAAATATTGAAAGACATTCATATTTTTCTAACAGTATGTGATGATATAACACTTAAAGGAAGGCCAAATGCTCTCTTTTTTCCCCTCTAATTAATAGATCATCCCACTCCTCTTCACTTTACATGAATGTGAATGAATCATTACTATAATCAAAATGAAAGTGAAATTTGCTTGACAATAATACCAGACTTTCTTTTCTTAAATTAAATGTGTATTTTTTTTATTATAAAGCCCTGTCTGAAGTAAGTGGTGGAGTGTGATCTCCAGAAAAGTCCCTGGTTGACCCTCTGGTTTCCTTTGATGCTATATGGAAAAATAATTATTTTTTTACTCTGTGATGCAGTGAATGGTCAAATATCTGTATTTAAATAGAGTATTTTTAAAACTGTTTATAAAAAAAGAGCTAAGGGGTTCTGGCTTCCTTGAGTGCCAGGAAATAGAGGTTGTTTATTTTACAGAGCTCATTTGTGCTACTGCTCTTGGATATGAGACAAGAAAGTTAAAAATTAGAACTGCACAGGAAAGAAAGTTCAGAAGCATATAAATACCAGCTTAAAATGAGTTATCTGAAAGTCTCATCAAAGGTCTTGGAGAATAATAATAATTATTATTATTATAATACAAGAATAAAGGTCTTGGCTGTTCAAAATTTTATAACTACAACCAAAAAAACCAAAAAAACAAATCAGACCAACCAACCAAACAAACAAATTAAAAGGAACAATATCAATCTTAGAAAACTGGCTCAGAAATATCTGGTTTTATATAATGCCACGTGCTTCCATTTTGCTAAATTAATTAACTTTTTCTATTTGTTACCTCTTTTGATCTGAGTCATGTCTGTAAAGACAGAGCACTAAGGTCTCATTTCATGAAGCTTCAATCAGCAAGAGATAACAAAGTAAGGAAACCCACAACTCCTTAAGTTCTCATTAAACTATGTCAGTATAATAAAACCAGAACATATCCTTAGATATGTAATTTCTTGTCAACAACACAGAATGAATCCTGACTGGAATGAGACCAGCCAAGTTGGAAACCATGCCAAGTTGTACAGGGCATCTAATATGGTATCATTCTTGCTATTCACCAGCAGGTAATGACAAATGAATATAAAGACTGGTATTGTACTGGGCTGAGGAATGTAAAATGCTGGAATCAAAAAGACAAATACACAGAAGCAACTGAGTCTTTGACATCGTTTAAGGAAATTATCAGTGGTACAGTAAAGAAGATGAATGAAGAGCAGATTTCAGTAGAAAGTCTGACACAGTCAAACTGAGAAGGAAGGAATAGAATTTCAGTTGCTGATTTATCTTTATCTGTTGTACATACTTAAGGATGTTTCTGTTGGCATGCAGAGGTCATATGACAACAAGATCTTGAATATCAACCAGTTTTGGACCTATTTTAGAATAAAAGTTTCAATCTAAATATTTTGTAAATGAATTTATTTTAATATACCAGAAAAGTATTATGAAGGTCAGAGGCTTGGCATAAGGAAACAGAAAAGAGATATCAGAGGAATTTCATCCCCTGTTATTAAATTTTACATTTTCATTTTGTCCATCCAGTAACGTTCCATTCTCATACCAGGCTAAACCTACTAAATGTTAAAATTGGGCAATAATTAATACAAGCATATTTAAGAAACTATCTTCTACCAACAATTGACATGACATCTCACTCCCAATAAAATTATGAGCATGAAGGCAATAAAGCCTTTAGTGAAATGAACTGAGATATGCTGCAGTGGTCTGTTCCATCTGATTTTGGTTTGCTTGCTGGTTGTTTTGTTTTTTTCTTCTTCACCTCAAAACCTTTCCCTTTCCTTTTTCCAACAAATATAATTGCTATAGTCCTTGAGGGAAGTGCAGTTTGAGTCAAGGTGATAGATTTCCAAAAGGAAATGGAGAAGAGGCAAAGGTGTAGGAAACTTTACATGTCCGTAAGATCAAGCCATTTATGGAAGCACAGGGGCATAAGCATTTGCAGAAGAACAAACAGACGGTCTATCACTGCCACGCCATTGCACTGCCGGGAGCAATTCACCTGGTATCCAACTTTAGATTCTTTTTTCTTTTTCCACATGATTCTCATAGTCTTAAGTTTCATTACCTAGATAAACTTCTTTGATTTTAAAGAGTATAGAAATTTTAGTAAGGGCTACACAGTCTTCTTTGATCTTAAAGAGTATGGGAACTTAAAAAAGTTGGTATAGGCTCCTTTGATTTTAAAATGTATAGGAATTTTAAAAAGATCTATCTCCTTATTTTAACTTTGAAAACTTTCAGATTCTCTACTGCCTTAAATCATCCATTAATGGTCCACCGAGATCATATTCATGCTCATATTTATTAACCAGCTTTGAATGCCTGCCCCTCTTGCCATGTTTATTTCATTAGTAAAAGTAAATTTATTGCATGCTTTTCAGTTACACCTTGTTCATTATAACTCCCATTTCCACATCACTCTGTTGTTGCAAAACCCTAATTCTATAACAACCTATTTTGTTTTCATTAGATCCTGCGGCTCCTATCTGTGCCAAAGTGCCATCATTTTTTCCTCTATTAACTTCCTTGTTACATCCATTTATACATAGTAAAAATACAGAACTGAGTATTTTATTTGTAAATCTCTAATTATTAATGTATATTCTCTCATATGAGTCCATGTATTGTCCTCTAGATTCTGAAGCAGTAATTGAATCAATTATAATGAGCCCCTGCTTGTTCATTTGTTCTGTGAAATGACTCACCAAAACAAAGAGTGGAATAAGGAGAAGAAGTGTTTCATCAAAGATAAATCTGGACAGTTTTGAACTAAAAACACAAGGTCCTTTAAGGCACCTAGCACTATTATTAGTAACAGAAGCACATATAGCTACTAATTACAAACAGATGGTTTTCTCTGCACTATGACAGGCAAACAGTGAATTAGAACAGTATTTGAAGTCCAAGCAAGTCCAATAAAGATGTAAAACACTGTTGTGACTCTGTTTTTAGGTCTCTGTTTTTTTCATATGGATCCTACTGCTTTAGTTACCCAGTGAAAAAGAAAAACCAAGTTACAACTGAGTCACTTGACTTCAGCTAACAGAGCACTATTGCTTTCTTGTACACAATTTATCTGATCCCCCTGCAGCAATTTTCATTACGTAACTTCAAAATGCCCCCAGATATTTCCACGGGGTCCTGGCAAGAAATTCTATAGTACTTTCATCAGTGTTATTTTACAGATATGTACAGAGTATGACCAAGAAGACTAATGATTTTAGCAAGCCAGATCCCAAGGCTGTTCTTCCCTTAGAATAGGCCCTGGGCCAGACTCTGACTGGCATTGCTACCAAAGAAGACAAAAAGAACATAATGGTATTCTCTTCCTACACGATACCTCCCATGAGGATCAGACAGAATTGCAGATCCTGTGTTAGGCAAGATCTGGAGCACGAGCTCAATTCTACAGGAACTAGTATGGGAAATTATTTTAAGAAAGAAACAAAAGCAGGGCATTATCCTTATGTTCACTTTATTCTTTGTCCATTTAGGTTGCAAATTCAGCTGGAGAAAATGCCATGCTATATATGTATCTACAGTGTTCACTCCAACAGGGCACTGCTCCCTGTGACAGTCCTTAGCAGTCATATAGTCCCTACCTAAATGACACCTCGTATTCCTCTTTGCTGTTCTCTAATCACAATTCTTATCTGTCTATTCAACAGCCTTGAGAGTGGAAGGTTTTTTTTTTTTCTTTTTTATTTTACTGCATGGAGGGATGTAATCCTGAAGTGATTTTGTGAAAAATGATGAATGCTCTGCAAATGCAGAAAAGCACTGCTTCTCATAAGTGCAGGTAGAAGAGGAAAATTACCTGTGGGTACAATGAATTCTGCTACTACTTGTGGTTTCAGCCAGAAGCAAGTAGTAGTCTATTACCATACTGATGGAGTCACCAGATTTTTGGAAAAGATAGTAAGAAAAATTGTTGAAAGCAAACTATTGTCAACTCTAGAATTCCTTATCTTTTATTTCTGAATGTATTTTAGGAGGAGGTCAGTGGATTTTCCTAATGTTTGGGGGAGGGGAAGCAATTTATTGTGGGCTTCTTCAATCATTTTTATTGCTTAATTCTTCATTTAGTGCAAATTAACATAAAAAATTTTGAAAATTATTCAACTCAGTACTCCAGTGTTCTTCCCTGTAATTAGCCTGTTCACATCCCTGCTCAGGGGAAAATGAAAGATACAATCATGGAACTGTTATTTTGTCTCTCTTATAAAAATATCTGGCATAGAAACATTGATACAGGCCAAACAGATGGAAAATGTAATTCACCTAGCATTTCCTGTCACTAGAAGCTAGAATGCCTGACTCTCAAAAATAGCTTATTTAAGGGAGCAAAGTTACATTCAGCTTGGTGCAGATCGTAGAGGGACATCCAGGAGAGGGTATGAACTCTTGAGATAAAGGTACTCCCAATCCCAGCAGTAAAAACCCCCAAAATTCTTAGATTATTTTCTGGGGGAAAACAGTAATAGCAATACCACATACACAATTATTCAGGCATGCAGTCTACAAAAATATCTGTTCAACTAGCCAGAATCTCCAGCTTTTATTTTTTTTTGTTTTATTTTTTTCTGTTTTTTCTGTTTTCCTCTGTCTTTTTATTGATAAAAAATGAAGCAAGTTGCTATCTCCAGAACTACCTCCAGAAGAGAGCTGACTGCAGGCTTCTGGGACATGCTTCTAGGACAATGAAAAGACAAAGTGACTGAGAAGATTTTTCCTTTTATTTTTAATAATAATAAACAAAATAAACAAAATTTTATAATAAATAATAAACAAAATTGATTTCCAAACATTTTTATTTGACCCTGCTGGAACACAAGTGTTAGAGAATTTGAAGGAGAAATCAGTTTTCTGATTTTCTGAAGTGACTGTACTGAGTATGACACCTAGATTTTCTCCTTCTCTTTCTCCTTCCCTTCTCCTTCTCCTTCTCCTTCTCCTTCTCCTTCTCCTCCTTCTTCTCCTTCTCCTCCTCTTTTTCTGCTTATGACATATTTGAAATAAATAAATTCTGAAGCAGAAAAAGATCAACCCTTACATCTGTCTTCTTCCTTTCTAACACAAATATCTCTTGTCCTGATTTACTATTGCTAGAATTTTAAAGTATATAGAGTTTAAACTCTTCTATATACACAATCCTACTCCCCAGCCAAATGGGATAGGAGCTTTTAACACTCACTGCTCTCACAGAAGATAGAGTATTATTCACTTATAATCACAGTAAAAAAAAAAAAACATATCTGAGCTGCCTTGTTTAGTCAGTATTTTTTGAAGATTGTACTAGGTCTATTCGTGCAGATAGATTAACAGTTTTTCAAATGTTTATTAAAGTGTTCCCCTCTTTTGATATTGCCAAGATATAATTACTACACCTTTAGCCATGACCATTTGCAATGCAAAGTAGGAAAGGAGCTTCTCTGAATAATATCTTTTAAGTCCTTGATTTAGTTCTGCATAAACTGATTTTTATACAGAGAACACAAATTGTTGCTACTTCATCAATGCCTCATTTTTCTCTTAACAATGAACCAGCAGTGATTAATTTCTGAAGACCAGTAAACAAAAACATAGCCTTGAAAGTGATTAAAGCTTAGCTGTAAAATATGTGCATGCACATACTAACAAATGACTGTTATTATAAAGTCAAGCACTGCTTCAAAAAAAGAACATTCAAATGGACGGGAGTGTGCAACAATAGCAGAAACTGTGCTGTGCCATAGGGGTCCTTAGGGATTTTAACCAATACCAAAAATACATGAATATGATCTATTGAGAATCTTCTTTTGAGTGACATTGAGAGGTAGCTATAAGAATAAATTAATTCCTGATGAATTTGGTACAACTCTGCAGTCATATTGTGTGAATATTGCATGTGTTTTTCTATCTGGATTCCACTACAATAAACACATTAGCCTAAGTAACCACAATGACCCTTGTTTTTGTAAACTACAATCCTAAAAAGACAGGGCTTGTAAACCTTTGTGTACCTCTTGATTCCTAATCTGAATAGAATTTTTTAAAACATAATATTGTCAATTTTAATAGTATCAGTGGTATTTGATGGAATGTTGTGATTAAAATAATAAAAATATTTGTTTAAAATATATTCAATAGCTTGTATACTATTTCACATCTAATTTTTCAGTATTGAATCAAAACTATATAAGATATAGTGACTGTGAACACAACATCCCATTTATTTTGTACTGTCATGAACAATTTGGAGATGAAGGATTAAGAACCTGAAGAGTATGAAGATACAAAGAGAAAAGAATACTGAAGACACTTAAGAAATACTTGAGTCCCAATGGCAGTATTCTGTACAAACACAAGCTGTTCTGAGAGAGATAATGAAATATAAAAGCAGCCTACCTCAAAAACCACAGAGCTGTGGTATTTTTTGTCATTTGAAAAGACCACTTGGCTTAACAAGTTTATGCATAGGTAGTATAAAAGGTTCCTATGCAAATTTAACAGGATTTAGCAGATTATGAATTCAACAAAACTAGCTAAAAAGAGAGTTTCTTTCGATTTTTGCTACCAGTGATGTGCGCTGTAATGGAATATAAAATAAATGAAGAATATATAAGAAAAATTTTGCTTAAACAAATCAGTGAAGATAAGAAGGCAACAATAAGAGAAAAAAATTTAGCTCTTATTGCCATAATTTCATATTTCGTTTTCTGGTTTGCTTGATTAGACAGTGTTTACATTGAAAATTTAGGTACTCATTTCTTAACTGTCAGGCTTGTTTTTAAAAATTTGCTCTGTGATAATGTTAGGCAGGAGATATTTTCTAGTGATGTATGTGTAAAAATATGGAATTTGATCTAAAATAAAATAAGAAATCCCAAGTAAAATACTATTGCCTTTGGGCTTTCATTCTAATTTCATAATTTTTATTATTAGTTTTAAATAAGAACAGTATTTAAGACTGTCTCACAAATTTGGGATGATTGCACATGATTTAGAATATATTGATGAATCTTGTCATTCAGGCAGATATTCAACTAAAAAGTTGAAAAGATGTTTTTTAAATATAGCTATATATTTATAAAAATGAGTATCAGGAGCCAAAAGAAAGAGTCACTTTTAGAGTAGATCAAGGGACAAGACAATAATAGAAAGACTGAAGTGTTTTATTACCTTTTCTGACAAACAAAAAAATAAAGGAATTAAAAAAAATTACTTTTATCAAAACCATATACCTAGACCCTTATTTTTTTTGGTGATTGGTTTTTTTTTTTTTTTTTTTTACATTTTGAGAGTTTTATTCCTTTCCAGTGATCTGTTCTAGAAAGCAATGATTAAATTATATGAATTCCTGACAGAACACCTAAACAACTGTGCATTAATCCTAAACCTCATGCAGAAGAAAAAGACTCCAATTACATGTATGACTCTGTTGCTAGAATTTTTAGAATTGTAAGATCTCAGAAAGCATTCACAGTACTTAGCAACACAGCTGCTCAGGCACAATACACCCACTCACATATTCTACAGAAGGCATTTATTTTTTTATTTCCCCCTCCAAAATTGCCCTCTTTAATTTGTTCTAAGAAGTAATTAGTTTCAATTAGTCATCATGAGACTTGTTACCATAGTTTAAGTAAAAAAGTAAAAACTCCAAAAACCATAAGGATTGGATAGAAATGAATTATTGAACATTTTGTATCAGTTCCAGCGTAATAGGGCTGAACATTCTAGGTTGAAATACAGCAACTGAGATTTGGCTTTCTTGTAGAAAGACAAGGGCATTGCTTGAACATCAGGCAGGCTATTACTTTTTTCCATTGGGAATGAATTGTTTTCTCTAGTCAAAGATTCAATAAAGAACTCCCTTAGGCTATCTATAGCATGCTTTAAAGGAGCTATGAGCTGTATCAGAAAGAAAAAAAAATTGGAAGTGTCACAAATTCAGGAGTATTCTGAGTAAGGCAGTATTTCATTCACTTAATGATATAAAGGTTGCTTCCCTCATAATGTTCATCCAAATTTGAAGTTAGTCTGCTATGCCCCTTGTAAGAGATGTGGGCCATCCTGCTAGTGAATTCTTGTCTTGCCTTTTGGTGAATCTTCAATATTCCTACACTCTCACAGGTTTCCCAGAGGACTGTTTTGCAGTATTTTGACTCCTGCATCCCTACATTCTTCCAGAGTAGTCTGAGACTATTTTTATCTTTATAATCAGTAGGAATAAGTTTAAAAGCCTAACTTTCCTCAATAACTTTTGGTAATTCAGGAATTACATTACCTATGAATTCCTGAAGGCTGTCATGCCACAGAAACAATACCCTAACACCTATTACGGAAAGGAGCAAAGTCTGACCAAATTCCAGCTTTGGGCTACAGTTTCTAGCTTTGCAAATAGAAAATGCAATCATATTGCCTTGATTTTACTTCAGGATTTATCATCAAAGAGTCTGTGAAAGCAATGCAAAGCTCCAAGACAAATGTCCTTTCCATAATAGATTTGATTTGTGTACCCACAAATCTCCCTGTTGTTGGAAAACCACATACGTTTCTCAGGAAAAGACAGTAAAATCACTCTGCGTGTTCCATCTGCACATGGTGATCCATCTCACCAGCACGACTGCACAGTAATGTTCAGTCTGCACCCTAATGAGTCCCAGATCAATGGCTGTGACATCCCTGTTTCAATATTGGTGAGTTTGACCCTGGAACTGCTGCTTATTTACACTGTCTTAAGTGATGCCACTGTCATAGGACTGGCAACAATCAATATTTCATTAGCAAAACCTTTGGCTTTTTCTGACTGGTCAGGAAACCCAATGGTATGTATATTGAAAATATGTTTTTTTAAATTATCTTTATGATTTGGTACCTTGAATGTTTATCTACGCAATATAAGGCAACTATAATTTCAACTGTCGAGAGCTTAATGCCTAATCTACAGGAGTTATGAGCACTGCCAATACTGCAAGATATCAAGGAGAACCAGAGTTATCAAAGGCATCTCGTGCTGACAGGATAGAGTGAAACATAAATAAATAAATAAGGTCAAAAACTATCTGTGCAGGAAAAAGTCAAGTAAATTAGTAAGCATTTAAATGCCTATCTGTACATTTGTTCAAATATCAAAACATAAAACCCAAAGATATAAAAATATAAATCTCAGTAAGTTTACACTCTTAACATAGTCCTGCCTCAATTCTTTTCTGCTTTTCCTTTACTATAAAAATTGGGTTTTGGTCATAATTTTGGAATATATAAGTCAGTACAGTGACAACTACAACCTTTTTTTTTAAATATTACCTTAAAAAGCTGTTACTTGCATTAATTTCTTTATTGGTTCCATGTTGAGAACTATTTAGTCCTTGGCAGTAATATCAAAAAACATTTTCAGATTTAGGAGCAAATATAACTATGCCATGATTACTCAGACATCCAGAAGTTAATTATTCATTATGTAGATGTTATCCATTGAATGTAAATTCTGGCAGATTACAGAATATTTTTGCTATTGTGAAAAACTCTTGAATTACTAACTATGAAGAACTTTAATACAAGAGCTTTTTGGCTGTCTAAGAAGGTAAAAAATTCTTTAAGTACAATACAGATGAAAAAATAAGGTGCATGTGTCTTAGGGATGACTTTAAGAAAATAATTTTAAGGTTATTTTTTGGATACCACTAAAATAACTTCATGACTAAAGTCTATTTGAAAAAAGGAGACAATAATTGCAGAAGATTAACGGTGTGTCTTTTTCTTTTAAATAATAAGAAAAATATTTAGCTTACTTTATTTCATTTTTGGGTATAAAACAATTTACATTCTTTATTTAAAATTATAAACCCAAACAATCAGATTTTAAAATGCAGTTAAAGGATCTGCATCTGCCAGGACAGATTTTTCACAAACTCAAAATAATAAGCTAAAAGTGTATTCTTTTGGGTTCTCATTCACCTAAACTGTTAAAATTTAAATATTTTATCAGAGAAGAAAAAACCTAAAATTCAAAAAGCTACCACTCTTTCCCAATCCTGATTTTGAAATTTATGTGAGATGGTAGCTATTTCATCTTTGTCTAAATTACACAAGGTGTTATAACTTTGTCAGCAATTAGTAGATAATCACAATTGTTTATCTATTACAAATAGAACAAAAGTGAGAAAAGGGGCTGAGAGAAATATATACTCTAAAAGGAGCTTCTGAACAATATGAGGAACAAAAAAAGCCAGAAAGGATTATTTTACACACCAGTAATGGTAATATACAGGGTGTAGGAAGGCATGGAAAAACAATCCTGTAGTAAGAAGTAGTAGAGTTAATGTCAAACAATAGTAAAACATTTATGTTATGATGAGAAAGACATGAACAAAATAAATTTGGTATGCTGAAAACATGGATACTTAGATGATCATAGAAATAGATTTCAACCAATTATTGTTAATGAAAAATGTTGTTGGCTGTTGTCTGAGAAAGTAATGAGAAAAGGAGTGAAGTTAACATCTATCAGATTTAATTGATAATTTGCAATTACTGAAAGGATAAGCCACGTCAAATCATTTCAAACAGCAGCAATGTACGTTAAAGAGTTGTGATTGTATCCTGCTGGAGTAAACTAGCTTAAAATGGGAAATTTTAATGAAGATGTCTTGGTAAAGAGAGCCACTCTGTTTGTAGGCATTTTGTGGAAGACAAGTCGATAGAATAGAGCATATGCTATTGAGAGCAAGGAAGCATTCAGCAATGTAACCTTAATGTTGTCTCTTTTGTTTCAGTAAGTAACATCTGAAGGCAGGTGCAAGTCTCCCTTCTGAGCATAACGAAAACTATTTTCCTTACCCATCAGTAATTGAAAAAGACAATAATTGAAGTAAAGTGGATAGCTCTAATTCCTTATCTTTAAAGCAGAGCTCTGATATTCAGCAGCACGATTTACACAGGTATCTCCCTATAACTTCAATGAGGATTAGCAATGAAAAATATAAGCCATTTAATAGAAGCTATGAAGAACACCTAGATATTGTATTAACAGTGTATAACATCGAACTTTGTGACACCCTGTCTTCCCACACCCTCCCTGGTGTGGCGTATCAGCAGCGTAGACAGATGGCCAACACAGCTCTTGCGACACTCAGTCCGCAGACTGACATTGTCAACAGAGACAAGATGCTGCTCACAGTGCTCAAGTCAGGTACAGACAAGTCTTCAATCACACTGCTTTTGGTAGAGCCAAGAGGTTGTGCAACTCCTACCTATATCCAAGCAATTTTTGCATGATTGACTGTTGGTGTCAAATGACCCCAGACATAAAGTGTCCCTGTCAGTCCACCAGAGCTATGGCATCACTTACAATCCCTGTTTCCTGCCACTGATCGCTGTAGGGGTGTATTGTTGCTCATCTTTCTTACTGACTCAATAAATGTTTGGTTTTTAACACATTGTCAGACTCTATTACTGTTCAGACCACACATTAAGTGCTAGATCTTTCTTGATGAATAACACTTTAGAAGAAAATCTAAGCTTAGTAGTCTGGTGCGCTGGCCTGGACTTCATCACCACTTTATGTATCAGATTCCCACATTTAAAATTATCATGCTGTTCTGAAAAAAGTTTTTTATAATAATCTGAACTATACTTTACTAGGGAGGATGCGGGTTTAGCTAGGCCAGTTTGCTTGTGTCCTCTCCATCTGTTTTTTTCCAGGAAGGCCTCATTTTCCTCTCAATATGAGTATTCCAGTCTGGGTCTTCCTTTTACAAAAGGCATCAAATAAGAAAAATGTTAATTTCTTTGCTTTTTCTTAATACTGAGAATAGCAATCAAAAGACAAAGGAACTGCAAACTGATTCTAGATAAGCAGCCAGATTTAGAAGAGTAATTTGGCTGACGAGCTCCTATGGTGTTGCCACTGCAGTTTTTTGGTTGCACCAAAAAGGAAATGGATATGATTTCCTGCAACTTAGCTACCATTTCTCTTTAAAATAGCAAAGTGAACATTAAAATTGAAAGAAAATGTTTGATTGTTTTTTTTTAAAGATCATACCATTATCATCATACTATTATTTGTACCATTGTTAATTTCCTGTTCACCAGCCAAGCTCTGCAATGTAACTTTCAAGCTATTAACAAGGAATGTAACTATGATTGAAGTCAAATAGCAGTAATATGCTTAGGAATCTTATATTTGATTCAAGCAATGTTTCAAATATCTTCAATTTCTATATTTAAAAAGTAGGGCATTTTAATAACTTTTTTTTCCACTACAACAAGCTGTCTTTACTGAAAGTGGGTCTCCTTCTGATTTTATTTCAGAAACATTCTGATGAAGCAAATTCTTGACTATTTAATAGAAGATTGTAATTTGACTTGTGACCACAATTGCGTACATTGTGGACATTGGAACACTTCAGGTAAATCAGACTTTAAATTTAAAATGAAAAGCTAAAAAATGCAGTCATCTGATACAATTAAAATTCAGAACTTCATTTCAGAGTTATCTGCAGTCATATCATATCTTTCCTACCACAGATGATGACATAATCCTTAGCCCTAGGAGGAAAAACATTTAAGTATATATTTAATTGTTAGCAAATAATCAAGTACATTTGACATCAAAAGGATTTGTGTCTGCTTAAAGTGCTTGTCTGAACTAGGGTCCAGTAAAACAACATCAGAAAAAATCTAAAATATATTTCTAATAACTCAGCCTTAGAATAGAAGCAAACATCTGTCAACAAAAGATTTGATTATTTTCTGGCTCATATAATTTATAACCCTGTCACTGGTCAGTAATGTTGCTCAGAATCAAAAAGTGATCCACGGGACATGGCAGCTCAGTAGAATGTCCCTTTCTCACATCTTCTTAAATAATTTTCCCTACTTAGTGCTTTGAAAAAGGTTCTTTCTTCACAAATAACAACTGAGCAGCTAATACTATGATTACGATATTCAAATGATCATATAACACAGTTTCTGGAGTGCAAGCAGATCAACTCTCCATCCATTTTTTAACAAGTCTATACCATCTTTGATGCATGAATGTGGTTGTAAATAAATTATAAACTAAATAAATTATAAGATTGCTTATCAGATAAAGCCAGTGTCTATTCTTTTCACTCTCTGTGACCTACTTTTTCTATTTTATAAACTCACTCTACCATAGTTCCTTTCTCCCTTCTGCTTATTTACATTCTATTTGCATGGTAATTTTTTCCTTGCACAGACTATTTATTTTAAGATATGTCTAATTTTTCTGTTGAAATGCACATTTAGTATCTGAATTTTTATGATACCACCAAGGCATACTGAAAAAAAAACATGGCTACTTCAGAGGAACAATTCTAAAGGCTTTAAGAAGTGTTTAGAACAACAGAGCAGAGATGCAATATCCAGTAAGGCCTATACATATTGAAAGTCTAGATTCCATGCCAATATAGGTTGTGAAAGTGATGTAAGCCCATTCAATAAGTACTTAATTACTCCTGATTTAATTCTGAAAAGAAAAAAAAAAAAAGAGTTTGCAGGTTTTAACCATGAATTCCCAATGCACTTCAAGTTAGAGAGAAGAATGCAAAATCATTGGTGCATCGTATAGCTCTAAAAGAAGGCCAAGAGTACCAAAATCTAAAACTAATATAATCACTAGATTTGCCTCCTTTGGGCTTATTTGTCCTTTACAGCAAAGTAAGAAAAATAAACCTTTGTGATTCAAAATGCTGGAGTGTAAAGGCTGAGTTTTTGCAGGTTTACAAAAATTTGCAAGGTAAATTACTTGAGGGAAATATAGTCCCTCAGTTACATCCCACAGGTTACAAACACACAATAACTGACAAGTAGAACATAGAAGGAAAACACAATGCAGTTTTGGGTGTCATGACACAGGAAGCGCATAAAACTTTTTAAAAGCATCCAAAGAAGAGCTATGACAGCAGTGAAAGGCCTAGAAAAGAAACTCCACAAGGAGCAGCGGAGGTTATTTGACCTCTTGGTAGTCCACAACTTTTTCGTGAAAGGAAGAGAAGAGATAGACACTGATCTCTTCTCTGCGGTGATCAGTGACAGGACTCGAGGGAATGGCTTGAAGTTGCATTGTGGAGGTTTAAGTTCTCTACCCAGAGGGTGGTTGGGCACTGGAACAGCTCCCCAAGGAAGTGCTCACAGGACTTAGCTGACAGAGTTCAAGGGCTCTTTGGACAACACTCTCAGGCACACTGTGAGACTCATGGGGTGTCCCATGCATGACCAGGGTTTGGACTGAGAATATTCTATGACCCTATGATACTGCAGTTTTTTAGGTGATTTTGAAATGAAAACATTTATCTAAATTTAATATAATAGTTCAAGAGAATTATAGTTTGTGTTTCTTCACTTTTCTGCATTTTATAGGAGGAAAGATACCTCCCTTTGCTAAACTCTTATGGAATAAGACACCTCTTAAAAAAATGTTTTCCTCAGGAGATATCAGGTATATTGAGTTGCATAGACTGCACATCTGATTGCTTGTATCTGCATTTTAAGTAATGTTTAATGTTCTTATTCAATTGTTGAATTGACACCAAATCAATTTAGAGTCTTAACAAAGAGTTATAGTTCCAGTAATAAATTACATATATACAACCATATTATTATTTCGGTATTGTCCTAGGGTGGCTTTATGATGCTTGTATCCCCAAACATCTGCTCTGTTTATGCTGGATTTTAAGTTCTGCACCTTTAAGACTGGTCCTGAGAGCAAAGTTGGGGGGAAAAACGTGTGCAGTTTGTTTGCAGAAACTGCACTCACTTCTCTGCATCGCACCTCCTAGATTGTGTTGTCTGCAGCACGAACAGACAGTGGGAGAGATCTCTCCTTCGCTTTTTAGTTAGGTTTTTTTTGTTAGCTGAGGCAGAGAAGTTCCCTGGCTTGTTTTTTTTCAGTTTTTCTTGGAACTGATTGGCCCTTCTCTAGACTGAAAACCCAGAGAAGCATCAGGAGCTCATGCCTGTGGCCCACTGGGGCCTGGGACACAGCATTTTCCAGCAGGGTCTGATAACAGACTGAGCAAGCTGAGCTACAGCCCACTAAAAGGACTTTCTGAATTTGCCATCTCTTCAGAACAGTGAGAGGTTTTACTGTTTAATATTAATCATTTTTTTATGGTCACAATTACTCTGCTTGTTAAATAAACATTTTTTTCCACTTTTCTCCAAGGAAATCTTTTCCTGAAGTGGGAGGGAGGGACCTCATTTGGAGGTTTCCTCCCAAATTTACCCTAAACCAGGATAAATATGAGTATGAAGGTGTTATTTAGTGGCTTAATGGAGTGAAAAATAATAAAACTCTTCGAAAACCATGGAAGACCTAAAAATAAAAATCTCTTCCAATGGAAAAAAACCCCTCAAATTTTTTCTTTTGCAAACATTTGGATTAAAATCAAAGCTGGTTTTACATACCCTGACCTAATAATTCACATATCCTTTATTTACCTTGACACTATAGATTTTTCTTCCTTAATATTTTGCATTGCTCCAAAAAATTAACTAGATATTTTAAATATTTTAAGTTGTATGTAGTCATAAAATATGTTTCTTAAGCTGCTACTTCTGCAGTGTTGACCTTGTTTTAAACATCTCCTATGTGTTAGAGAGTTTTCGTTATCTTACAGAAAAGGAACAAGTTCCCAGGTTCTTTCATGCAGTCCCATATAGCTTTCCTCAGATGCCACACAGGGGAGGCACAGTCAATGTCAATCCTATGTAGCACCACAGTACTGCAAAGCATCCCTACCAACAGCTCATTACAGGAGGAAGTGCTGCTGCTCTGTCAGGTAATGATGAGTTACACTAACAAGATGGAAAGTGACTACTGTCACTACTTTGTGCTTCATAGTTCTTGAAAGCAAAGAAATACAGACAAGAGTCCACTGTACTGTGACTAGAACACTCTACACTCTGCAGGGCTGTTGAGTTTTTGTTTTGGGTTGCTTTTATTTTTAAAGTTGCTACATGACTTAGGCACTTCACAGACAAGGTAACATCTCACTGTAACAGTTCACAAAATAGAAGTTTCTATGATCACAAAATTGTGCATCCAAAATAATTTGCATTCATTTGGATTTTATCAGAGTCAAAGTTCTACAATTAGGCTGGCTACTTCAAGGTGTGTGTACAAAACAGCCTATGAGAAATTTCCAGGAAGAAGTAGGAGTGCTATAACCCTCCCATCAGCTCAAATAACCCTTGAAAAAATAGCACTAAAGATAAAGTGCTATAAAGCACTAGAGACTAAAGTGACCAGGAGTCACTTTAATTGTTCTGATTTCCACATTTCTACATATTTTTCTTCCAATTAGTACCAAGCATAATGCGTCTTAAAACAAAGACATGGGTATTTAATGTAGCAATGCTGTTAAAACACTAATTCTGAACCCATCCAAAGATTATTTTCATTTGGAGTGAAAATGTAATTCTGTTTCTTCTGATTTATTACTAACCAGCTCTGGATGAAATCAAGAATTCACTGAATTGATCAAAGATATATTTTTAAATTATTTATTTTCTGTCAAAATTAATTTAAATATTCCTTTGACAGTCATGTAAATAAGATCAGTTCAAGAGAAAGGGGTGCAATTCTATTTTTTTTTTTAACAGCAGTCCAACATCCTATCATGGTTTTCACCTTCCAGCTTTATATAACTCTCTCATCTTCCATAACTGGTTTAACAAATGAAATTAAACTTCATTGTTTTCATCAATTAACACTTCATTATGTTCATGGATTAACTAAATGGTTTAAATTTGCTTTAAGTTCTCCAAAAATCAGAATTTGTAAGAAGTGATGAACACTTTGCCATGTCACATGCTAAAGAGAAATTCAGTTTCTCCTTAGCAGGGGGTCTGTGTAATAAGGATAGTAGAACACGATAATATTTTTTCTTTATTCTTATCGAGGGAAAAAGAGCAATGTAGCCTCAGAGGAGCAATGATGAGGCTGACAAAAAGGAAGTAATGAAAAATGTAAGCAGGATACCAGCTCAGCTCTGCAAGGCTGACAAGGCACAAATTATGTAAAACAATATTGCACTTATTCAAAAGAGGGGGTCAAGGAACAGCCACCTAAAAAAGAGACTGGATGTTGAAGACCACCAAGAAGACCCCTGAAGAACCATACAAGGACTTCCAATAAGGGGTATGACTATGTAAAATAAACTGGTATATGTGCATCAAGTAAGCAGAGACAGCTAGTGAATATGTAATCACTGTGTATCATAAAAGCTGTTTTCCTACCACTTGGCACACTTGATTAGAGGAAGGACCCTCCGAGTGACCAGCATGCTGTAATAATGAATGCCTGCTTTCTAATACTCAAAACTTTGTTAGAAAGTTTCCATCTGGCCAATTTCAGCATCAGTGACCTTCCATTGCGATACCATCCTTACTACACTGCTTATTTGAGGGGTCATTTTAAAGGCTGTTTCCTCCTAGATATGAACAACTATGTAAGTAATTATTGAATTTTAATAACCAGTTTAAGTTAAAACATACTGAAGCATCCTATTTTCTTCATCTTTTTCAGATCCTTACGGCACCTCCATACTTATAAGTTTTAGATTAGTTAGGTTCACAAGTATTTGGGCAGTAGAAAGGTGAGCAAAACATAACTCAAAAATTTTATGAGAATTGTGAAAACTATTAAATATGAGTTGTCTGCCTATAATGAAGTTGTATTAACTAACAGAAAGAATCCAGGGATTTCAAGAAAAATAATGTCATGCTTTTGCTTTTAGTTCCCAGTGCTGGTACGTTTGTATCTTTTGTACTGTAGATAATTCCTACTTCTGTTTCCTGTAATGCTGGCTGAAATTAACTTATAACAATATCAAAGGTGACCACATGTATTTTCTATATAGTCAAAAGGTCTAGGGGTATATCTTGCTGCAGAAGAGGATACTTTTTTTTTTTCCATTTCACATTTTTGTTTCAAAATTATCTCCAGCTATTTCACTTGTGTGTATGCCAAAATTGTAGTCATAATTGCTTTAAGGTTCTCACCCAGGATCATTGTCATATCAGACAACTCAGTACACACTTTCTGTTTTAAGATCAAGATCATTCTTTGATAGCCTACAATGTGTATGAGTAAATTTTACATCGCAAGCTGGTTTGCCTCCTCCTTCTCCCTTTCCATTTTAATATAAAGCAGTTTATTTGCTTTTATCATTGTCTTCCTTTTGTTTCTGTTTCTACATCCTGTCTTCTATTACTCTTTTCCACATTAATGTACTAACACTGGAAATCTCATATGGATCCAAATGAATTGCCAGTATTGATCTGCATTGAAAAGTTCCTACATAATGTCACCCCAGTGACCGCTGTATTCCCACAATAATAACCAGCTACATTTCCTGAGGAAACATTTTTATGCTTAGTGGCAGATAGAAGCTTTAAATACAATACTTTACAGACTGTGATACTCTACTGTGATGCATTTACAGAACACAGCTGGCTGCAAAACATTCAAGCTGTATTCCAAGCTCCAGTATTGAGATATACAGCCACTACAGCTGACAAAGTTTCTCATTTACCACATCCAGTCTCAAAACTTCTATGTTAATAGCCTGGAAATGTGAAAGTTTTCTGGTAATCTTGCCAGTGTTCTAAGTTCAAATGGCATTACATTTGCTTATTATCCACTTTTCCCTATTATATTGTGGCAATAAGAGAAGATTACTGAAAAATTAATTCTCCATGCTACTTGGACCTAATTATGGCAAGTATGTTTTATGACAATTGCCAAGAGTTAGTAAGAGTGGATGCAGCTCATACTGGGTGAAGGACTCAGTGATCAGCAGTAAAGGAAAGGATGAAAGGAAATAAGGAGATAAGATTTCACAGTATGAAATCACTGATGTAAATATTCCAGGGGTTCCAGTTGCTCAGCTGTAATTAAATAAAAAAGACATACTGATGTAAAATGATTATGACTATGCATATGGACAGATAATTTGAGAATCAGAGCATGGAGAGGTTTCAATTTACTCACAGGCATAGGTGCTGTGAAATGTCTCTGACTAAAGGAAGAGTACTTTTGGCTCATACCTAATAAATATTCTAAGACAGGCTGGCTAACCTAAAGGGCTAAAATTTGCATGATAGAACATAGGATATCATCACAACAATCCTTCAGTTCTTTCCCAAAAGAGTGAGCACAACTCCAGAACAGCTTTATCCATTACCAATAGCAATTGATTGAGTAATAAAATCTCAGTATCGTAAATTCTGAGTTATTCTCAAGTATCATGGTTCATACCATTGTAGCGCAGCAACCCTCAACAGAGCCTGGTGAACTGGTGTAGTGAGCCCAGCCCTGTGGTCCCAAGCAACATCAATAAGATTCATAGTTACTAGAGATATACACTTACCAGATATGACCGAATTATTCACAGCAGTGTCTTCAGAAAGTTTCATTTCCATCTCCCACATGACAATGAAATGTTTTTCATTTTCTTGTAAATATTTGTTGCATGTAAGTAACTTCTGTGTTCCTTACAGGGTTTCTAAATGTGAAGATAACTGTGTGTTTACGAATCCCTGCCAATAAATCATGAATGCCTGATTTTCATACTGTGAGGGGTTCCATCAAAGGCCATGAAAAATAAATGCTTAGAGTATAAAAACAAGTTTTCTTAAATAATTACCATCATTACCATGACAGTTTGTTTTGCCTGACTCAAGGTACATCACAGAGTCTGAATTTAGATTAAAATACTAAATTATATGTGTACACTTAGTCTACAATATTTCAAAATACGAAATAAGTCTACAATATTTCCTTTAAACAAACCCATTATAAAATTTACAGAACCCTTTAGTCAGCCTCGAAATTAAGCAGAATTTATTTATTATGGATAGTCTTAAGAAGTCCTGTTTTGTTCTAATTCTCTGCATAAGGTAAATTTTGGGGACTTTGGTGTTTTCACTAACTTTTCTGATTATAATTGCTTTCAGACTTAACCTCTTGTGCTGGTTTTGCATGACAAAAGTCATGCAAAGACAAGCTGCTATCAGCTTCTCTGTGTCTTACCAAAAAAACGAATCAGTAATTAGGCTTTGAGAACAGGCAATCTGTTAAACCACTGAAAAAAGCTGATACAACTCTGTGAACACCCCTGTAAAAAATAAAAAAATCCCGGGAAACCTCTTGTTCTTTTCTGGTTGTCAGAGAGTTCACACGGCTGGACCAGCCCCTGTCTCGGCCGGGCTGGGCCGGCTTAGGCCCGGCTCCATGGCCGCCGGGTCGGGGAAGGGGAGGCCACGGAGCCGGGGCGGGGCCGGCCAGGCCCCAAGGCCCCAGCAGCTGCGGCGCAGGGGTAGGGGAGGCCATCGGCCACTAAGTCCAAGCCTGGCTGCTGAGATCTATGCCACTCCCCCTGCTCCCCCAGCGAGGCCAAAAAAAAAAAAAAAAAAAAAAAAAAAAAAAAAAAAAAAAAAACCAGAGGCGGCTCTGCAGCCCGTGCAGGAAACAGCCCAGGCCGGACCGGCTCAGACAGGATTCTACCACCGCTGAGATTCACCCACAACCACGGGACAGGAGGGGAAAAAAAGCCATCAGCCCTGGCCATGCTGGTTGCTGTGTCCGAGCCTGGCTGCTGGGATCCTGGCCCTCCCCCCAGCCCGGCTGATCCTCCACCACCCCAGCACAGCCACTGCAGAAACCTCCACCATAAAACAGCTCCGGCTACAAGCTACCAAGCCCGGCTGGGGTCCTGTGACCATCTGCAGCCCCCGGACGAGATAGTAACTCTTTCAATGCTTCAATCCTCCCTCGACTGAGAGAAAAACATAAAGTGAAAACATTTTGAGAAACAATATAAAGACACCAAGGTCAGTGAAGAAAGCGTCAAGTCCCCGATGAGAGGAATGAGGAGATGCCTTGATCTTGGGGCTGAAATCCTTTTGTAAAGCTATGGAGGAGGATGCAATTGATGCATCAGACTGTCTTTTTCCCTATAACACATTGAAAGTATGGGGAAACGACTTGTTCAAATTGTGTATATATCTAGCAAGGCCTCCATGCTAAAGTAAGCAAATGAAGTAACTGTGATCCCATAAGAAGCTTGAACAGAGAAGGAGAGAAGAGTGATAAAGACCCTGTGCCCCCAGGGAGAGAAGAAGACTTCTGTTCCTAGAGATGATTTCAGAGATAAATAAAGAGAACCCTTGCTCTTGAACATCTTTAAAATAGTACCCCATAAGTTGACATGGCCCATAAATGCAGCTGTGAGAAAAGATGTAAAAAATAGGAGGGACTTCATGATTACAGATTTTTTCAGGCATCTGCTATTCGTAGAAATTAGAAGCCACACAATAACTATTTTCTTGCCGAGGAGTCTCCATGAATTTACTAGAAGGACTCCTTTTCCCTGAGTGAACTGCAGGAAGACAATTCTAGAAGTGCTAAACTAACTGAATTGTTGCTGTAACTTGTGAATGGGAAAGAAGAGATTGTGGAGGGAGGACAAGTGTTCTGAAAGTTTTATTTTGATTCTTACTATTCTTTCTTTTTTGTCATTACTGTAAACAAATTTCTTTATATTCTTTTAAAGTTTTGAGCCTGCTTTGCCTTCCTCCTAATCCTATCTCACAACAAGAAATGAGTAAGTATATTCTAGTAGGTGCACTGGCATTTGGTCAGCACTAAACCACCACGCCTCTCCATTTTAAATTGATTGAAAATGTCTTTATTTCTGGTAACCAATCAGATCAAATAATTTAAAAAATTAAAAATAAAAGAGAGAAAGTAATCTGAATGCATTTTTTAAACACCCACAAGAACTTTCCTACAGAAGATATATGGTTCTGTTTAGCATACAAAATTTTTCCCAGGGTTCTGTTGCCAACTTTGTTTAATTATTGCTTGGCAGTGATAGATCCCAGCTGTTACATGCTTTTGCAACACATGCATTGAACTATTCAGCATATACAGACCTTTTATTCAGGCAAATGGAAGATGAATCTGCAAGATGTATTTTAAAGTATTTTTTAAAGAAATTTTAACAAGGAGAATGAAATCAGTAACCCTAAAGAATCATTTTAATTACCTCATTAAGAAAAAAATTTAAAACATTTAGTTGAAACCAAATTATACTAAAACTTGAGGCTGTAAAGAAAAGAGTCTTCAAAAACTTTTGTTGTTGCTCCTTGTACTGTATATGTGACAAGCATAAAGTGTCTGTCATTCCTTAATACTATTAATTCAGCAGCTATTACTAGTTTACTGTGCAAACCACATTGAAATGAGTTCTATGGACTAGTGAAAAGATTTTTGCTTTCTTTTTCATTAAACAAATTCCCAGAGTTTATTTTGTTACTGTAGACTCCCTAGCTTCCACCAGCCCTAGTATTTTATCAACCTGATCTAAATTAAAATCTTCTGCTTTGTTTTATATTGTGAAAATAGACAAGCAGGCTGATACCTTAGAAATCTGCGTTAAGGAGTTCCCCAACGATGTGTATTACACACAGCACTGTTGTTAAGGGGGTATTTATGGGCTTCTAAGTCAATAACTGAATCCAGGCTCCATATGCCAAATATAACCCTGCACCAGCTGGTTGAAAAGCTGTTTCTCTCCCTCTCAGGGAGAGCTCTGGGTAAAATATTCATTACTTGAAAGGAGGGCTTGGAATTTAATGCTTTTATAAACTGAGAGAAAATTAATTCTATGCTTAAAGGATAAAAGAATCCCTGTAAATTTATGTTCTCCTTTTTCTGTACTAGCTCAACACAAATAGTCACTGTATAGATTTATGCTACTCATGTCACTTATCTAGAAAAAACTTCTTTTTTCCTCTTATTATGAAATAAATACCCGTATTTCAAATGTTTTCATCTAAGTACAAAAAGATAGTATTAAATAAGGGTGAATATCTAAATGTTCATATAGATTTCAAACCTTCACACATTTCATTAGAAATGTTTAGTCTACTAGACTGCCAGGAGCATGAAAGTGTGTGGGTATTTTTGTGTGTGTGTATGTGTTTGTATTTTGAGTTCTCAGTTGCTCAAACAGAAAGCAGCACCATGTATTGTTCCATGAAGAGGCAGTTCTGTTTTGAGTTAAAAATCAAATGTTAAGCTGTTCCTTATCTTCTAGCGAAAATGCAAAGTCACTGTAAGGTTTTGATTTATTATTATGTTTACATTACATAGGAACTGGGGGAGTGAGAAAAAGGCAAGGCAAACCAAGGTAAGCTAAGACAATATAATTCAGCTGATCTTAACTGAAGAAAATAACTTTAAACACAAAAAAGTGCTTAAACTCCCCAAATTTTGATGTGGGTGTATGTTTTCCTCATTTTTTAATCAATTTTTAGTAAAAAAACCAAATATACAAAAAAAAACCCCTGTAAATGCCACCACCCCCCACCAATTATTTGGGGACAAAATCGTTTAAGTTCTGAAAACTGGTTATTCTCCGTCTGTGTCTCACATATGTTTAACATCACAAATGAGTTGCAAAATGTCCCCTCTATTCTATTTTGAAAGCTATCAAATATATTTTCACCGCCTCATCTCAGTAAAGCAAAAATAATAGTAAATTTCAATATGTCTAATTTTTCTGTAATTTCTGAATTTTCTCAATCATCAAATGCAAATAATTTTCTCCAACTGGATTAAAAAGAACCTATTCTCTTGCATGAAATCAATATCAAAGATCTGCATGTAGTAAAACAAACCAACAAAACAAAAACACCCACCTTCTGAATATTACATACCAAGAAACTATCTTAGCATTTTTCCATCAATGAATGCTTTTCTTTCATGCTTTAAGGGCCTAATTTAGTACTAAGTTTTATTATTTCTAGACCTCATTTTGCTTAGTTGCATACAACATAGTTGTTGATCAATGAGATATTGATCAACATAATTGTTGATCAATGAGATATTGATCAATCAATATAGTTTTTGATCAATTAAATATTGATCAATTAATATTTCTATGTGGATTTTTGAGATAAATTCTTAGACATGTTTTAAATTATAAAACTCCTAAAGGGCCAAATTTGAGATTTGCTGAGTACAGAGCACGCTGTGGCAGAACTGATATCCCTAACTAACGACAGGTATCACGTAATCAATTGCCTTTTACCTTTTGACACAATGCTTTGGCTTCAAAGAAAAAGGCAATGCTGTAGAGCTACCCTGCTTATAGGACTACAATTACAATTATATCTTGCAACCTAAGATAATACCTAGCTGCCCTGCTACATGGGAATAAAAGCAGTTCTAGTTTCACCTGCAGCAACCACTCTAGCTGCGGCAGATGAATGCAGAGCTGCTTTTTTCCAGCCAACAGGATGTTGCTTCTTCCTCCAACCTGTACTCTCCTGCAGATATTTTTCTAATTGTTTTCAGTTTAAGAGAGACAATGTGGCTAAAACTTGCTTTCCACATAGGTGCAGTGGTCTGATTTTTGACTAAAACCAATACAATTTCTGTAAATGAAGCTTCATAGCTGTCAGGTCTGAGGCACTGGTTGTGAGAAGCTGTGGGCAGTAACTCGGGCATAACTGTAATGGAAGAGGATGTGTGCTCATGGCCTTGTTCCTCTGAAATAACAGGGAGGAATTTTAATTAGTCAAAATGATAGAATTTGTCCAGAAGAAAGCTGCCTGGAAGAATACAGGACACCATTATTGAGAAAAAATTTTCTTGCCTAAACGAAACTTCGTTCTAAATTAAAAATGAAAGAAAATGGATAGAGGTGGGAAAAAGAGAGGGAATGTCAAGCCAACAACAAGCAAACAAAGAATTAATAGTGCCTGCAAGAGGTCTAAGTACTATACAGAGTTCTCAGGCTGAGTAAGATTGGAGTTAATGATCTTTGGCAATCACATTGATTCTGATCTGGCATGGTGAATCTTATCTGTTTTAGACAGATAGTTAAAGGTGCTTCACATAACCCTGTTGTCTTTATCATCTAAGCTAATTGCTCATTCTTTATTGTAGTCCCAACTTTTATCACAAGGACAAAGCTACTATCAGTGCAGATAAATATATAAATAAGAAGGACTCAATTCACAATTAATTAGGGTATGTCATGTAAGGAACTGCAATGAAAGACTAGTGTACTAGTTTAAAGTGGTACGGAGGCAAGATTCAGTTAAATATTTTCAAGACTACATTTTCATGCGGAAGAAAATAATGTTTTAAACCAATTTTATATTATGCTTATAAAATATTAGATGAAATGATGAGCTAAGTGTATTATATCTGTATCTACTCTACAGGGCAGAAATAGAAAAAAAGATGAACAAATAAATAATGAAACAGCAAGAATTAATATGCTTTTTATAGAATCATGGAATGGTAAGGTTAGAAGAGATCATTGAATGTCTTCTGGTCTAACTTCCCTGCTCAAGCAGGATTCCCTAGACCACATTACTCAGGGTCATGTTGAGTCAGATTTTGAGTATCTTCAAAGAATGAGGCTCCACAACCTTTTTGGGCAACCAGTAAATTTCTGTGAAAGCTGTAAACGTATGAATCTCTTCAATAACCAAACAAAATCAATTGGGTTTTTAGTACTGCTGATTGAAGAAAGACATATTTCACAGAAAAAACTTGATGAAATGTGGAGGGATAGAATGTAAGAAAATAGTGCAGAAGGTAGTCTCACCCCTGAGGAGTTGCAGCTGTACTAATCCCCAAAGATTTGGAACGGCCCTGCCCTTAATAGGCCACAGCTGTGTCCAATAAGAAGGCGAGTGCTACAAAAGAGTGGGTTAGCTGGGTGAGGAGAGAGCTGGAGGTCGTTGGCTGTGCTGTGAAGAAGGAGGAGTCAGTGCTGCGAGGAGGTGCCTATGAGAAACCACTGAGAAGGTATGAGAGCTTTGCAATAAGATGGCAACAATTGGTGACCTCAATGTGATCCCATGGTGATTCAGGTAGAGAACTGTAAAGAGAGCAGTAAGGATGTGATTCTGACATAATCCCATGGTGATTTGGGTAAAAGGACTTAAATATTAAGCAATGTGTTCCCAAGGTGATCCAGGAAGATGACAGCAGACCCAAGAGAAATAAGGTGATGGAGTCAAGCAGACCAAGAGCCTGAGAGCCTAAAAATCCAGATAAGCTATAGCCAGGCAGATCTGGAAGCCTAGAAGTCTGGACAATGTATGCGATACCACCCCCAAGAAGAAGAGTGCTGCATACGAGGAGTGGACACTACACACTTTGCTTATTCAGTGCATTGGAGCAAGCCCCGTGCCCCCTGCCAAGGTATGGCCACAGTCCAGAGGGGACCCAGGACAGTGCTGGGTTCCCCCTGAATGGCAGAGTGTGCAGCAGGACACGATGGGAAAGTCACACCTACGTGAGCAGACAATATGTAAGAGAAGCCCTCTAAAATCGTATAGTGGCCATCTCCACAGTAACCCAATGTGATTCAGGATTGGGCTGTAGGGCGAGGTGCAGCTGGAGATGGAGCCCAGCACAGCACTGAGAGCAGCAGGGGATGCTGCCTGCTCTGAACCTGACAGATTTTGACACCTGGAGCACAGGTGAGCCATTGGGGACACAATGGGAAATAACATACGGTTTGCTAAGTTGCTGCTGCATGAGCACTGGAACAAAAGCAACATGGAGCTCTGAGAGGCAGTCAGAGCTGCACAGGCAATATGTAAGAGAAGCCCTCTAAAACTCTATAGTGGCTGTCTCCACAGTAACTCAATGTGATTTGGGATTGGGCTGTAGGGCAAGATGCAGCTGGTGATGGAGCCCAGCGAAGCACTGAGAGCAGCAGGGGATGCTGCCTGGTCCGGACCTGACGGATTTCAACACCTGGAGCGCAGGTGAGCCACTGGAGACACAATGGGAAATAATATATCAAGTGAAGAACAGATTGTTTCATCTAATGGAAAACAGAGCAGGGCAAGACAGGCTTGCAGTGGCCAACTAATATAACAAAAGAACTGTAAAAGGAAGAAGAGAATTATTAAAACAGCAGTTGGAGCTGGGGACAAGTAGCTCTATCATTCATGGTGTATTTGTTTGCTGATGAAATGTGCATTTTGTTTGTGAATTGCAGCTATTAATCTTTGATTAGGCAAAAGTGTAAAAGTTTATATTCCATAGCATAAGTACACTCAACAGATACTGGATCGATGATGTTCAAGTTGTATAGCTATTGACAAAATTATGTAACTGTTGATTTGTTACTATTCTAATCTATAGCCTTTACTTCTTCTGAGTTGCCTTATAGAGTTGTCCAGCTATTGATATTGTCAATCTAGAAGTGTAAGTACAAGAGTTTCTGATAATATGTAATGTAAGTTTGAGTAATGACTCAAGATCAGGGCACAGACATACTCCAGACTTAAATGGAAATTGCACAAAAGATGATTGTACTGAGTTTAGTATCTTTTTCAAAGGGCCCTGCAAAGGATAGTAAACCCAACATTCGTTTATGAAAAGCCTTAGGTTGATGTTCTTGCTGTGACATGTTGACTGAACATTTGTGTACTGTTAGTTTTAAGTGAGATATGTGAAAATGTTACAATATCAATTTACTTAAACATATCTTTCCAGTGATGCTGCAACTTTGTAATTAAAAGGGGGAATTGTACAGGGATAGAATGTAAGAAAATAGTGCAGAAGGTAGTCTCACCCCTGAGGAGTTGCAGCTGTACTAATCTCCGAAGATAAGGAACAGGCCTGCCCTTAATAGGCCACAGCTGTGTCCAGTAAGAAGGTGAGTGCTACAAAAGAGTTTGTTGGCTGTGCTATGAAGAAGGAGGAGTCAGTGCTGTGAGGAGCTGCCTATGAGAAACCACTGAGAAAGTATGGGACTTTTGAAATATGATGACAACACTGAAATATGGAATTATAAATTTCATATTAAAATAGAAAGGTACATTTACAAGAAAACTGATAGTTAATGTGAATGAGATACTAAGGTGTAAATTTCCAAAACAATAATCCTGAAAACTTTACATACTTCTCCTGAAAAATTAAATTAAATATAAAACTGAAAATAAATTAAATATAACTTCTATTGTAAAGAGAAATCTAGGGTAAAGAAATGAGCCTGCTAGGCTGCTCTCCCCACTATATTTCTAGAGAAAAAGCCCCAAACAACAAGAATCCCAACAAAACTCTCACATTAAAATTAAAAAATAAAAGACAATAAAAAAGTGAAGACAGATCATGTTTGGTTTTTTTAAAAAATGAGGTAAAAAATTAGAGATCAGGCATTCAATCAAAAAGTAATACATAACTCATTTTCTCACGCCAGTACGCAGCAGTGTACCCCCAGGGTCTAGTCCTGTTTAACATGTCCATTAAATATCCAGGCTGGGAGCATCCAGCCTGAAATGCAGCTCAGTAGTATAGGACTTTCTGATCAAAAAGAGAAACACTGGAGGTTTCTCTCAAGTTAAGAAAACACTTGCTCATTGTGAGCATGACTGAGCCCTGGCAAAAGTTGCCCTGAGGCTGTGGTGTCTCATCCTTGGTGATGCTCAAAAGCCATCTGAATATGGTCCTGAACAATTGATTCTAGGTGGCCATGCTTGAGCAGATGGGCTTAGACCAGAGGACCTCCAGAGCACCCTCCCAAACTCAATATAAGAACATTCTAGTATTCATATAAATAAATAAAATAAACCATTATAAATATAATTTATAAAATTATTCATCACTTGATGCTATTTTTGAATAAGTTAAAATTTAACAGAGTATTTAGATTTAAAATGTATGTGAAAATTGACAACATTTTGAAGATCCACATTAGCATTCTGAAACTTTGTTCTGAAAAATGCTTTTCTGTTTTCCTATCAAAAATATTGTGTTATAGGCTAGTGTGAAAAAAATTTAAACTCTTAAATCAGGAGTTGAGTTGATGGAATACAGTCATTATTCAGTCTTCCCTTTTGGAACAACTGAAACCATCACTTTCAGTACTTACATAGTATCATAAACACACAAAACTCACACAGGGGCTTGGAGTAGAAGCCAACAACAGAAGCACCATCCAAGCAAGTGGTCAAACACATTGGATCAGAAGACATAGATAAAAAACCCTGAGACTTTAACCCACAAAGATTTATTGCAAGATGTTATGGTTGGTGTCATAATAATGTTTTGTTTCTCTGTGTTGGGTTTCTTATGTTGAAGGGATACAAGTCTCTGTGGTGGTTTAGTCCCAGGAAGTAAGCCCCCTTCTAGTAGTACAGTCACTTCCCTCCTTGTGGATATGGGAGAGAGTCGGAAGGACAAAAATTTAAAAAAACTTTTGGGTTAGGAAAAGGAAAATTTAACCAGTGGAGGGGAAAAAAACCCCAACGAAACAAGAAAGAAAAAGTGAAGGATAAGTGAGATAAAGGATTAATTTCTTAGTAACTTGAGTGATTGGCAATACTCAGCTACCGCAGGAGTACTTGCCTTGCGCCCCTGTGTCCTTCTCAATATTATCAACTTTACTTCTGAAGCGAATCCCATATGATAGAGAATATTCTCTTTGTGAATTCAGGTTCGTTGTCCCAGCTGCATGCCTTCCCAGCCTCCTGCCCACCCCCAGCCTACTTGCTAGCCAAATAGAGTGTGAAACATGTTGTGAAAGCACTGTTCAGCAACAGCTGAGAACATGCTTGTGTTATCAACACAGTTTTGGTCACAAAAGCAAAACAAACACCATGACATCAGCAGAAAAATGAAGTAAATTAATCTGTCCCAGCAAAACTGTGGCTGCTTTGCTGTCTGATACACTTCTTGTAGCAACCAGTAAGGAGACACAACTGTGCTATCAAAAGAAGGAGGAGGAAGGGGGAACAAGGAAAGGGAAGCAGAAAAAAAAATAAAGAGGAAAAACTGAGGAGGAAAAAGGGGAGAAAGAAGGAAATCCAAAAGCAGGGAACGGAAAGGGCAATGGAAACTCTTCAAAAATTCCCGTGTTTGTTTGAAAAAAATAGATAAATAATTCCCTTTTAAAACTGGAACCAGAAAGAGGCTGAGAGCCATTTTCTTAAACACCTTAAATTGTAATAGTTAATCTCTAAAAGACACAGCTATTTTACTGTTGGGCTATTTTTCTTACTTTTTGAATTTTGCTGTTGGTGTTTACATTACAGTACAAGTTTATTGCAAGTATAAACTTGGTTAAGGAAGCATCACAAACTAGCTGGTACAGTTATCTCTATTTTTAAGAGGAAATTATTTAAAGATACATCTTCTGCAGCTCAATTTGATTGTCTATATTTTTAAGTTTTCCTTTTACTTGTTTTCTACAAGGTTTGAAACTGCTTTTTTTAGTTATTATCTGCTAAGCATTTTCTTCAGCATGTTGCTGGTCACCTTTCTTCACCAATGTTCTCATAATATTTTATTTTTTACTTTCATAGCTTTTTCTTTCATGTTCTGGGACTTCAAATCTGACATGACCTTCTCTGTTAGGAAGAGATGATGTTATTACAAGGCACCCTCTGGGCGCGTTCCCCTGTTGAGGTTTGGGAGAGCGCTCACGGTATGCCCTCAATAGCACTGGGGAGAAACCTGCCCAGCTTTCCTGACTGTAGAATCTGACCTCAGTATGTTCAGAAAAAGCCAAGGGATGGTTGTAGTCTGCACTGTAAGCTACAGCGATCAACAGTAGGGCTGATCTCCTACTGGCACCCCTTATATACCCTTTTTTTTTTTCCCAAAAAAGAAACATTCATACATTTTCATCATTTCTACTCTCATAATTTCCTAAATAAATACACCACCTTTTTTATTCTTCTTTCACTACTTTGACACCATTTTTTTGAATTTAGGGTTGCCTTGGTAGTCTCTGTTTAGCTTGCAAACCATGAAGTTCTTGTCCACTTTCTTGTAATCACACCATTAGCTTGTTAGTATAACTTGATGGCTAAGATTAGCTGTCTACTGTGATATGAGGAGCACGTGACAGCTTCTCAAGTTTCTCTCTAGCTAGAGTAGCCATATAGTCAGGGCAGACTCGTTTTTCTATTATTTAATAGCTCTGACAAAGTGTCTGATACTGTGTTCTGCTGTCTTCCAGAACCTGAAGCAGCTACTGAACAATTATCTGCCATACTTTAACCTCAGCTGACAAACTAAGTACCATGCAGACATTCACTCTCCATCCCTGCCCTCTCTGAATTTCAGTGTCAACTCATCTCTTTCTCACAGTTCTGATTCTCACCAGAATTGGCAAGGATAAAATGTCTGCAATGCCTCAGGCCATTCAGATATAATTCCTGAGAAAGTCAGGGAAAGTCTGTGTTTAATGATAATTCACATCATTTTTGCCAGGAGTGTAGTAGATTGTCATTTATTTAGAGCAGGATTCTCTTGTCAAACAAGTACTTCCTCATAGAAAGGCGGATCATAACTGTGTTAATTTGTCTTTTTATTTTTGGAAGAAGAGAACAAGGTAGAGAAGAATATGCAATCAAGAAAAACAAACTCAAATATATTTTCTCGGGCTACTGGTGCTAAGTTTGAGAATGACCCCAGGTCAGTGAAGTAAGCTTTGCAGCTGTATTAAGTGCTTTCAATGGTGGAAACACCAGGGGGGACAGTGAGAAATTATTTGTCTATAGTGTTATTGTCTCTCACTGGGACGGGTAGAATAGTGCATGAAGGAAGTGTTAACTCAGTGTTAATTTGGTGTAAGGCTTCCTGATTTGCACTGCTTCAGCTGCTGTGGCTTGAATTACCAATTCATGTCTGTTTGCAGCTACCTCTACAGAAATCATTTTAACGTTTCTTTCAGGGAATAACCAGTTACAAAAATATTCTGTATCTTTGCAATTTTTTTGACAAGCACTTGTTCAAAGTGATCTATTATGTAGTGAAAACAATATGTCAAGAGCAGAAAACAAATGCAAAAATCTTTTAACAATAATCACAAAAACACAGAATGGGTCTGGTTGGAAGGGACCTGAGCTGGTCAGCTTATCCAACTTCCCTGCTCAAGCAGGGTCATCCCAGAGCACACTGCACAGGATTTCATCCAGATGTTTTTTTAATATCTCCCATGAGGGACATTCTACAGCTACTCTGGAAAATGTGTGCCAGTACTTGGTGACTCCAACATTACAGAAGTTCTTCCTCATATTAAGGTGAAACTTCCTGTGTATCAGTTTCTGCACATTGGCTCTTGTTCTGTTCTGCCCATTGGCTCTTGTTCTGTTCCACCAATGAGCAGAGTGTGTCTCCATCTTTTTGACACCTTCCTTTCATATTCACTGTAATTGTAGTGTCCACAAAAAATCATAAGTATCTTATGTTCAGCAGTTTCTTGTAAGAGAACATAAATCACCTTTGAGATTCTTGTGATTGGAAAAAATGTCTTTATTTACTCTTCATATGACATTATGAGAAAATAATGAAAGAATAAAAAAATTTCTAAATGGTATTCGAGGGTAGGGGCAGGGATATTCTTTTCTTCTGGGATTTTAGAAGAAGACAAGAAGGAAGAGAAATGCTTGTCTGTTATTTCTTTCAAGATATAATACTTTGTTATAATATTTTTAAAAAATTTGTTTGAGTTTTATAAGTTTTAACAGAAAAAAAGCTCTTAGCAAATCAACAGTTCATTTTCAATAATGACAGAAGAAAAGATTAGGGAGGTTTTGGAACACATAGAGTTACTCACTAATGTCTTATATTAGAATATATCAGGGTGCTGAAGCACAAGAAGTAATCAGCCTATTTCCTCCATAGCATCATGGGTAGTCAAGAGTCAGACATTCCTGACATAATTATTCTTGGATTACCATTTCACACAGAACTTTGTCACAACTGATAGCATGGTATTTTATGTGGCAGTTTCTGGTAGTGCCACTGTTGCCCATCTGAGTGACAAAATCTGATGGTGCTCACAGAGGGACAATGACCATCAATATCATCCTGACAGGATTTCTATACTTCTGTCAGTGGCAATTTGGATTCCCTATGTCCTCTAACTATGACCAGAATGACATCTTCTATATCTTGGTGACAGTTTACTGGAATTCTCTGATGACGAACATCAGTTTTGACCAGTTTGGCTGTGGTTTAGGTTTTAAAGAGCTGGGATGACTGTTTTTTGAGGATTAAGCAATGTGTCAACACCCTAGCGTAAAAAATATTTAACCAAATTTCACTTCAAGATTTTTCAAGTAAATACCAAAAATTAGCCCCATACTACCCAGTGGCCATCTGCTTTACCACATGAGCCCTCCTTATAGTTTGCTTAGAAGACAGACATTTCCTGCTTTTGCAGCAGTATTGTTTGAGATTTTCCTTCTGTGACTTGAAATTGTCCTTTCAGGGAAACAAATGCAACAGTCTTCATCAAACTAAACTAATCTAAACTAAATTAACACATTACATGGTATCTAGGATGTGGGAATAGTCAAGAAAACTTTAACATGGCTGAAATTCTCCTTTCTTCCCACACTTCCCCCAGGAACATAACACTTCATATAATCTCAAAAAACATGCTGGTTTCTTTATCAGCCCAGCGAGAAGATGTACATGCTAGCCAAGTCCAGCCAGACTGAGTTTCTCCAGTTAAGCTATTATTGCAAGTAAAGAGCAGAATTACTGTTTCCTTACAGCTTATCAGCTAGGTTGCCCTTGATTTCCACTTCCTGGAAGTGCTGACTCAGGATCAGTGTAGTGAACTATGGTGCAAATCTCATAGCTGTTATGCTGAAAGGCTGACATAATGTTGCATATATATTTTTTATGCTTACGAATAGAATACATTATGACTATTTTAGTAGACTTGATTTGTAGCAGAGCTTAACAAATGCTGGGACCTTTGCTATCTATTCTCAGTCGTAGAGAAATTGTGTGTACTGGGAGGTAACTGCATGTCTTAATAAATAACCTTATAAAAGTTAAAAGTCAGCATTTGCTCTAGAGGCTAAAATAAAATCTTGCTAGTGTAGTGCTTCAGTGTTGTAAGGTTAACTGCATTCTTTCCAATGTGGAGCTAAAATTAGACTGTTAGTTTTATACAATACCAGAAGAGCTGGGCAATCTGTGGATAACTTTAAGGCATTTTATACAGTCTACTGGCTGCAGTAGGTACTGGAGTCAGAGTTTATTCAAGAACTGGCATGTTTTTCTGAAGCATTCCATTTCATGGGTGGCAGATCACATTGCAATACGTTGCTTAAGACACTTCACCATCTTGCACTGTGATATGTCAGCATATGGTAGAAAGCTGCATTTCATCACATGAATTGTTGTAATGTTTCCTAAAACATAGCATGAAGGAAAGCTTTGTGACAGCTCACTTACCCATTAAGTGCTAGTATCACATTTGTAATCAAATACGAAGACAAGAGCAGACAGTAGCATGGTTCATCAAGTAGTATAATTATTTCTGAATACCAGGAACACCTCTGGAATCAGTGAAGTATTTCCCTTTTTCTTTCCTTGACTTTCAATTATGGCTATGGTTATAAAAAGTGACAGCTGATGGAACAAATATTTCTGTTTATGTTGTTTATAGCATTAGTATAATTAGTGGCATCAGTCATAATAAACAGGCACAGTATGCAGCAGTGACACAAGTGCCATTAAGCAACACTAATGCAGAAGCAAAAAGTGCCGTGAAGAACACTGTATCCAAAGCTGGCTGAAAGCAGTTTCTTGAATATATGCAGGTTTCTGTAACAGACTGCTTTACTATGTGTAAGTGTCAAATGTTCTGAACAACTGCCCTATGATTCAACTATATCTTATGACTGTTGCATTTCCTGACGACCATGTTATTTATACTTATTAACATCTATGTACATAGACATGTACCAAAAATGTACATTAGAGAGAGAGAGAGAATTGTAGAGATATATGTCTGTAATATGGCATGCTATGCTATAAATAACATCTGCCTTTTTGGGTTGTTTTGGTAATGATTTGTAGTGTCAGTGCTGGATGAAGACTAGATTTTTCCATTCTTCCTCAGGTCTATGAGTAATTATGCCAGAGGTGATCCAGCTGAAGTCAATCCAATTACCTGGGAGACAAAGCAGCTACAAACATCTATACGTGTAACAACACAACACAGCCACACATGGGTATTGGATTAATACTGTTTTTTAAGCCCAAGTAGACACAATACAAAAATGTCAAAAGGGAAAAAAAAAGAGAGAAAAATCGAAAAATAGTACCATTCTTTTTATAAACCTGTGCCTGCACTCACAAACTATATAGGTGTCAAAGGTGATTTTCACTTCAGATTTTCTGAACCTTTATGCAAGCATACCCTTTCTTGTAGTGGGCAAGAAAACTGCATGTCTTTATACAAGTAGTTTACATGCAATGTGAGATGACACCAATGAAATGTCACACGAGTTGATAATTCCTTACTGATCTATGTTAAGTGTCTTGATGAAGAGTTATATACAGGCAGATATACAGAAAATCAAAGTATCATTAATAGCTCAATTTTGCACATTTTTGGGGTTTTTTCCCACTCAGGTTTAGGTCAGGATTTGTCTGAACTTTAAAATTCTTCTCAGAAAAGAAATTACTGACTCCAATGTGTCTGGAAGGGAGGGTTGGGATGTGATAGGGATTTTCAGTGTTGCTTCTGAGTTCTACCTGTTCTTCTATAGGCCACTATAGAAGAAGTGTTAAGCTGGTTCCTTCTGTCAGCTCTAAAACCATTTAGAAAGAAACTGTTTTACAAATAATATTCTGTCACCTAACAGCATTTAAAATGATTCTAAGAGGAATTCATGCATGATGAAACAATGGGAAATTAGCCTTCCCTGCCAAAGCTTTGCAGTGCTTAGCTCTGCCACCTTTTGACATGAAGTGTGAAAATACAGAACATGAAATGCTTAGTTAAAAATGGATCTTGTCAATGTATAAGTAATTGACAACATCCTATGGGTTAATGACTGCTCATGCACGTGTTGCTCTTTTTGGCAGCCATCAGCAAAATACTAAAACAACTTTGAATGAAAATATGCATTGTGTGTTCTTTGACAAAATGTTACCAGCCATAAAGTATCAAGCAATTAAATAAATCTAATCTGCAAGGACAATTTAGATTTTGATCAGACTGGAGACTAGGAGGTTTGGGAATTTTAAGTTTTAGGAAAAAGTATGTAGCTGCTTTCCCTTTTGTGCATGCATTCTTATCCCTTCAGTCCTTGGGGATTAGAAAAAAAAAGAAAAAAAGAAAAAGATACATTATGCATTATGTCAGTTTACACGTGAGGATCAATGAGCCAGAAATAAAAACAAAAAACAACCTCATACTATACCTCAAAGTTGTTCCCATTGTTCCCATTTGGATCTTAGAAGCTGGTCAGCTGCAAATGACTGTATAAAATGTGGGAAGTAAGGTAAACACTGGCAAGTCCCTCTAGGGGCAGAAGTAACTCCACCTTTGGGCTCAGGGCAAGAAGTAATGAAATATGCTACTAGAGAATTAAAAGGCAATCTATGCCAATTTTATTTTTCTCCAGAATTATTTGTTTCTTTTTCAGTGTCTATAAATGGCAAATAAGAAATAAAGCAATTCACAGGTATGGCATTTCTCTATTTAGATGAAAATTTAAGGCTTTTCTCGGTGTGCCATAGAGTAACACATATATCATTAAAGAATGTAATTCCTAAGGCAAATGACATGCTATAAAACATGCCACGAGAAAAAGTTATATCTTTGTGTAAATATTTGAAGATATTCTTCTGCTGGTATCACACAATCCTCAGGCAAGTTCCTGTCTCTCTGCATTACAGAGTAATCAACATGAGGTACAAGATCTCAAAAATGGTCTACCATATGATGTGGTGTCAACAATTCAATAAAAGAGAAGAGAAAGTGGCAAATGAACTTATTTCTTGACAAAGAAGGACACCTCTTAATCCAAATTATTGTTTGGGATATTTGTGGTATCAGCTACCATTTGTTAAAAAAAAAAAAATAAAACTGTGGCTATAAAGATACTTCAGATTATGGTGTTCCTTATTTTGCTAGAGAATGCACTTCCAGGGAAGCAATCAAATTTAGGGACAGAACCACATGCTAGGATCCTTGATATTATCTGTAGAATGAGTGTCATTGATTCACTGCAGTCATAGGATTGCAATATTGGAAGGTAAAGTGGTTTTCAGTCACTTTACTTCCAGTGATGGAAAGAAGGTTTGCATACTTACCCATTGTTCCAATAAGACATTAAAATGTAGGAATTCAAAAATTCCATTGGGAAAAGAAAAAAACACCCCTATCATGTGTATATAATGTGGCCTTTATTACTGAAGAACACTGCCTCAATTTTCCAATCACATATCCATCATCAGAGATGAAAGAACCAGTCCTGGTAATTATAGCTGCATGGTTTTGGGGTTTTTTTTGTTTGTTTTTTTTTTTTACTGTGGTTTTTTATTCAAACACCAGAAGAAGATGCTTCTTTTTACCTAAATTCCTCACACAATTGCACATAAACTGTTTCCTTCTCAATTTCACACTCAAGTTCTCTGAAGTGTGGTAAACACCTCCAGCATTTTCCCCTTAATCCTAGCCATGAATGATGAGGAGAGTTCGACTTAGTGCTCCTAAGAAATATGTGTGAAATATATGATCTCTTTGTGTTACCATTTAGGTCAATCAAATCACTTCCTTTAACTTCTATGCAAGGAAATTTGTGTTTATGGTTAGAAATGCAAGTACTGTACCAAAGACAAAAGTTAAAAATTACAGAGCATAATGAATGCAAAGGCTATGTGTCAGATTCCATTAGTTTGGATAAAATGCTTATAGGAAAACTAAAAATAAATATTAACACAAAAATCTCAAACAAAATCCCAAGTTAAACAAACAAAACCAGAATATCGGGTCAGAATGTTCTTTATCTGGGGACAGAATTGTTTGGTCTAGGTATGATTTCTTGTGTGAGAGTCCAGCATAAAGGTGTTTCAAAAGGTATCTTCCATCATTCTGCATTGGTGTAGAAGGATCTTTAAAATGTCTTCAGATAGCTGAGATGCTGAAAACAGATTATGTTAGAACAACACTCTGCTCTGACTTCCAGAGACGTGAAGAACTGTTTGCACTGCTTTAAGTCGTATGAATAAGTTCCATTTTCAAAAGGGTCTTTTAAGTCCCTCATACTCTAAATTTTCCTTAGGTTCCTAACATACTTGTTTTTTGCAAATTCATTGTGGTATCTAATCAATGGACCTTGCACTTTCTTCTTCTTTTTTTCAATATATGCTGTGTGTAGACATTAAAGAAGTTGTAATTCAAACTGTTTAATACTTCTTTAAATACTTACTTTAAATACTTCTAGCACAAAATAGACAACAGTCTAACTTCTTAAGAAGAAAATGTAACTTAATAAAGAATAGTTAATATACACCTGTTTGGTGTTTCAATAAGACCATTTCCAGGTGATCAGAAATATTTTGCTTTGGAAGAGTCATACAGAATCAAAATGTTATGAAAGCATCCATAGTCAATCAAAGCAACAGCTGAGGAAAGTAGGGAAAAAAATGTCACAGAGACCCAGCTTTATGTGACCTCGGTGAGTGAGGCGAAACTGAGCAATCGGTTGTCTAACAGTAACACATCTTGGAAGAGAAGGTGTCTGAGCACCACCTTAAATCGTTAAATCAAGGTAGTCTCTTGATTTAAGGAGTATTCTGACATGTGAAGAATATTGTTCTTCAAGTGAGAGCAAAAGGGGGTGAACTTTTTTGTGACTTCTAACTGTCTTTTTATATCAGAGTGTTTAGAAAGTATAACTGTACTTCCTTGAACTGCCCTGGAAACAAAAAATAGTGTGTAGTTATAGACTAGTTGCATCGTTTCAGTATGAGGACTGCACTTCAACACGGCAGGCAATTCTCTTCCTTCTCCTACCCAGTTTGCACAGGGAGGTAAATATACTGACCTAAAGTTCATTGTCAGGACAGTATGAATCATCAAGAGAATCTGTGAATGGACTAAATAAAATCTCAAGTTATTTTACTTTTCCTATGGGATAACCTAAAGATGAACAAAAGTCTGTTTAATCTTTCTTTTAGCAATAAGCATACTTAGTGAAAGCTGTCCTACTTTGGGATTGGCATGATCTGACAGAGGGAATTATAAGAGAATAAAAGCAAATGCATAAATCTAATGCATAAATGTATAAGTGAAATTACTGAGTTACTTCACATTAGATAATTCAGATACCAAGTAAATAAAATTTATAATCACAGTCATAAGTTACTCCCTCCACAACTTCTGAACAAACTTCATTCTTGCTAAAATTAAGCTAAAGTCATGGTGTTAGCTTGCCCAGTGCAATAGAACACTCATCCTGACATTTCTTACTTGTCCTATGACTCACTAGCATAGGTTTGAATGGCAGTTCCATATTCTCATAATTGGAAGTGATGGTTACTCCTACAAAGGCTATATTTTATTTCCTATAAAGGAAAAAAATTTGCAAACGAGACTTAATAGTAACATTCTAGAGTATTGCTTCCAAAATCCTGATTGACTTGCTCTCCATAGCAAGCACGTAATTACCCTACTAAATGACATAAGGACATACACCACCATTTTAAAAATAATAACAGCAATATTGGGACACTTTAGTCTACATAATAATTGGACTTTCTGTGTAATTCCTGTAATTTAAAGCTACCTATTTCTAAAGTTTTATCAAGTTCTATTCTTCTTTTGTTTTTACTTGGCGCACCTAGACATGTAGGAAAAGACTTAAAAGATAAAATAAAAAGAAGTTTAAAAGTACTCAAAAATTTGTCCTTTCTATGCAAAAGGCACTCTTGTAGAAAATCATCTTGAATTTCATGAACTTCTATTTCTGTTAAACTTTGTCGACATTTTACCAGAGTTCAGATCTTTGGAATTCAGGAAATGGCTGTGAAAACCCCACAGTAATAATAAAAATACACTGGCAATATCTTAATCCTTTTTTTTTTTTTTTTAATGTGTGATATTTTCTATTACAAATTGCACTAAACTCAGTGGAGCTGTTGATATAACAAAATACAGTCAGTTATGCAGACAGTGATTTAGATTTTGGAACTAGATATCCTGAAAATTTGACAATATTTCTGTGACACAGTGACCAGCATGTTGGTAGCTGCACCACGCGTTCATTTTTTTATCTGCGATATCTATCATTTGAAAAGCACCTGAACCATGAGCACCTTCCTTAACAATGACTTCATCATAATTTCTGAGTCAGGGACTTCAAGCAACTTTTGTCTGTTCAGATCTTTATGACTCCAAAAGTTCTCCTGAAGGAAGAAGAGGTGTCTTTATAAAAATGAGTCTTTTTCTGGTCCATCACAGATTCCATTCTAATATATATAGATTAGAGACTCATGTTTGTATAATGAAAATTTAAACTGAACCTCTAATCTTCTTATTGAATTGATCATATTTTTTTCAGGAGTGGCTAATTTGTTTAACTACCTAAAACACAGAAGGATAGGTATAATTTAAATCCCACGCAGCCATTTTCTATTTTTAGGCAGGACTCCCACTGATACCTGAATACCAAAGATTTTTTTAACCATCTAAGTTTTTGAACATTTGCTTTTCCAAGTGAAAAATCAAAATAAACCAAAGCAAAACATGTATTTTTGAAACGTGATAATTTCTGGAAAACTACAGGATTCAAATGTAGTGTGATTCTGTCCTAATAGTGGTTGGATCAAAAAACTGCAATATGTTCAGAAGCACTCTAAAATCATTATGCCTAGAAGAGGCCAGAGAATCAGAAGGTTTATATGAATACAATTTATTTAAATATCCCTGCCATAAGTATCTTTTTTTTTCACCAAAAATGCTGAGAATTGATAAAACTTCTGACAGAATAAAAGTACTCAGAAACAGAGAAAAAAACTGTTACAGCTCTGCTATTCCCTCTAACTGAATCTGCAGTTTGGTGTCTAGGCACAAGATTGTAAAACAACATTAGCAGCTGTTGGAAAACAGGGGCTGGGGCAATAAACAGCATTTACAAGTATTGTGTGCTCAGTAAAATTTCCCAGTGTAGAATAGTATTTCAGTCCTCTTGGGCCTATTTCATAGAATTTGAGTAGATTACATAGTCTTTATAGGCCTCATAGGGGCTATCAAAGAAATGTTTGAAAACCAAATTTTTGTATTAAGCAGCAAAGGTAGGCTTATAGTATTTACATTATAGCATATTTTACTTATTAATCAAGTACTTTTTCAGGTTTATCTAACAGTTATAAGAAAAACTAAAGCATGTTTTTATATTGATAATTTTAAAAGAATGGATACTTTATTTATGATAGAAAAATATACCCCTAAAAAGAAACTAGGTTGTTCTGAACAAATACATAGATGAATAGTTTTCAAATAATACGTATTTCAGTTTTCAAAGCAAAGAGCTAGTGAACATGTTTTAAAGTAGGTGCTTTCAAACCATTGTGGTTAAACAACATTTCTTAAATCAAGCATAAATGTAATTGAACCATTACATTCAACCTCTTACAAATACTTTTATAAGGCATTTCTACTGCCTGTGTATTTGAAAAGCTATCACAATAATATACAATGATATTACAGTTTCCAGGTAAATGGATTACTGAGAAAAAGATAACCATTCTGAAAGAACAGAATGTTTCTCTCTGTGCATCTGGAATAATATTAACATTGGAATGAGTATTTTTTCAGTTTAATTTTTACAGGTTTTAAATGGAGCTTTGTCAGTAATTCTCAACAAATTTAGAATCTCAGGGTGACTTGACAGGTGTTTCAGGTTAAGTCTCTCTTGTAAGTCAAGTTTCCAGCTGACAAACACAATGACTTTGAAAGTATCTACATGGCTGAACAGTTTGCAGGTTTGCCATCCACCCGTACGTAGTCAGGTTTAAGTTGAGACATCATCTGGCAATTGTAAAGGAAGGCTTTTTGCATTCAGAAAATAATTCTGGAAGCTAAAGGAGAATTTTTTTTTTCTTGGCCTTAATGTTTCTAAACATAATACTTAGTAACAAATTCAGCAGACATGCTTCAGGCAAATACTTTAATAGTACTTTTGAACTCCTTTAGAGTCTTAAAAGTGAAGTATATTAAACCTAATGGAATATATAAATACTTATGGCTATTGTTGTTGCCTGATATTAATAATTTATAGCTTAAGGTACAAATCATGAATGGAACTGTTAATTATTTATTAACAGTAGTCTGCTAATGAGAGGCTAATGGCAATGTTCAAAACAAGACAGTGTCTCTTAATAATTTGGAAAAATATAGAAATCACACTGATAGCTATTTCTGCTTCAGAGATTAAAATTTTGTTTCATTACAATGTAAGCAAAAAATTGAGATGCTCTTTCTTGATTCTTAACACTTACATTTTTCCCTATTGATGACTGACGGAAGATAAAAAACAAGCTTCAGTTTAGAGAACTGCAGATTACTTTTTTCCTCCTGTCCAGTCCTAATACAGTTGTAATTTATATTGATGCAGACTTCATTTTTCTAGTAATTATGACCTGAGTTAACATTTTGCAAAAGCGTCTGCCAAAATCTGTTGACTTTGATGCTGATTGGTGTAAAATGTGGAATTTACAAACCATTGAGAAATCATTCGATGCCATGCCCTGCAATTAAGAAGAAGTCAAGCAATAATAAAATCCAATTAACTGTATGCCTCCATTTAAAATTTTCATGCTATAGTCAGAAAAAAGAATATAAAGTCAAGGGCAATAGTTTAGCAGGGCTGAGCTTGGGAACACTTAGGGGAATAAGAAAGCCTAAGCATAAGATGTCCCTCTTTCTCTGTCTCCATATAATTTCTTATCTTCTATAGCCATTTTAATTAAGATGTTAATAAATTTGCTCTTAGATTTAATACTCAGTGACAATTATGGGTCATAAACTAAAATAAAATCCAATGCAATGGATTTGTAACTTGTAAAAAAAAAAACCCAACTTTGTTGCCTAGTCAACCAGACTAGATTTTTTTTTATTATTATTTTTTTTTAGTGTTTTATTTTTTTCCTCCCTGAAGGGAAAGATTGCTGTTTAGAAAAAGATTTAAACTTTAGCCCCCACATATTAAGTGGAATTAATGATCTATTTGTTTAGACACCATATATTACTTCTAGTTTATCCATCCACTGGGTAAACGATAGGCACTACTTGGTCACAATGATAGATTTGAATGCAGGCTGGGACATCAATCAGTGCTGGCAACTGATTAGTTGTTTGTGTCTTTGACAAGCTCTTCCATCTCACTGAATGAAAGCTTGCTGATTGCTCTCACTTCTCTCCACATTCATTGCCCTCCACTGCCACTATATTATATGGTTAATGCTGATGATAGAAATACTCCTTGACAGCTAACACTGAATATCTTCCATTCCCTTATCATTACATATACGCTATTCCGTGTTCCTTTGAGGACTAGAATTTCTAAGTGAGGTCATCCATGCCATTAGATATACAGAGGGCTGGCACAGTAAGGCTGGGACCTGCTGATGAGAGAGATTTTCTGTATCAGGAAAGAAAAAAAAAAGAGGTTGCATAAGAGCATTATATGTGCCTGACTGTTCGCAATTTAAGAACTAGTTATTGAATACGAGCGAATTATGAGTAAGAAGAAATTTCTTAAGAATGCAATGAAAGGCCATGAAATACTTTGCATTGCATACCCCTCTGCTCTGCAGCAGGGTAGCGCATGCGATGTTAAAGACACAATTAGAAATTCAGTCTCCTTCTGTGGCCAATGGCAAAAAGCTGGAATCTTGTGGAATCTTGCCTGAGACTTTCAAAACTGTTCAGGAGACCTAGTTGATCCCTACCAACGAATAGTATTTAAACAGTTTCAATCTTTGACAGTTATAGACTAGATTTATAAGATAACTTCAGCATCACTGACTTATCATCATATTTGCTTTTCTGCAACAGATGGAGAGAATACATTAGCTAAGTATTTGAGGAAGTACAGAAGATATGAATGTTGACTTTCATGACATCCAACATTGTCTGGCATATGTTTGACATGTGTGATTAAGCATCAGGAGGACTGGAACAGCAATAAAGAAGATCAGTGATGCTTTAATCGATTTTAAAGTGCATACTGAGGACAGGACAATAGCAACATGCTTTGAAGAGCCTTTTCATGCTTCTAATAAGAGATTCAAAGTGAATATTTACATCTGCTTTCAACAATAACAAATTTTTGATGAAAGATAAGTGGGGATTTTTAGTTGTTATCAGGGGGTTTTGTTTTTTTTGTTTTGTTTGTTTTGGTGTTTGCTACTATTATTATTATTATTATTATTATTAATAATAATAATAGTAATAATAATAATGTTCTATTTTATTAAGATAATCTTTCTAAATATGATTCAGGTACAAAATACTGAATACTGTTTTACATATGAAAACCCAGATGATATTGATGGGTATATAATGGAAAAGAAATACAGGTGTTATTATACCTGGTAAAGCATCTATGTAAAGCCAATTGTAAAAAAAAAGCAATAAACTTTACAGTATCTCTAAGCTGCACATGTCAATTCTCTGGAGGCAAAAAATATTTCATTTGTCAAAGGGGAAAACTGAAGGAGGAAATGAAGAGAGGATCACTCCATACATCTAAAATCATGCGAATAAATGCATGAAATTTCAGTATTACTAAGTAATAATTTAATGCAAGATCACTATCAGATCTGTATTCCTGCTTTCATTGGGGAATAGATACACATGGAAAACATATCTGTGATTAATGATCTCCCTTATTCCAGGCACACATTGAAAAACAAGCCTAAGCCTGTGGTCACTTTCGCAGTGTGACCCCACCATGACCCCACCTCCTGCTTTGACTTTCCTCCCTTATATCCTGGTTGCCCTACTAGGTATGCTAGAAAGGATGGTCTCTGCAAAGGGAAAACTATTTGGTGGTGATTTCTGATTTGCCATGGTTCTTTTTGATATATTACATCATTGAAGGCTATATAGCCCTTCAGAGTAGATTTCCTAGTTTACAGATGGATTCATACAGACATTCAGAGTGATGAGATGGTTGGACAGAGTAATTTTCTCTGGTTTGTGCAAGCTGTGACAGAGGATCAGGAAAATAAACAGTATGACTGCAAGAGCTTTGGAATATCAGATACCATTTGGTAAAGAAACAAAACAATAGAGACTGACAAGATCAGTACTGCAGCCAAGTGAGTTATGGTTCAAAAAACATCAGCTCTTGTCCTGTATCCATTAAATGAACACCGATAACAGCCCATGACATTCATACTTGTTGTGCTTTATTACTCAGCTGCAGTCAAGGAATTCAAACATTGTGCATTACTCCTAGTTTGTAGATTTATCTTGAAAGAAATCATTGCAATGTTTTTATATCAGATATTATTTTCCACATTGTATATTTCAGATATCCATCAATGCTTCTAGTTATGGGGAAAGGCCATGAAATACTTTGCATCCTGCAGCTTGAATTGCAGCATGGACCTCTAGTTGGTAATGCTCCTATGTGTTTTGCACACTTCTTGTGGACACTTGAATCCATTCAAGCTCAGGTTTCAGGTTTTCAATCATTCTAAGACTTCAAAGTCATGCTAAATACTACTTCCTATATTGCACTACATTGCACTGCCCGTACTATCTTGAACATGGATGTGTAAGACTTACTATTCCAACTGTGCTCCAAAATGGACATGATGTTACAGAAAGGAAAGGCTCAGCACACACCCGAAGGAACCTGTATTCTAAATTACAGGGTTGTCCCAATATACGTAGAGTCATAGAAACAAAGAAATGTTGAGATTGGAAAAACTTCTAAGATCATAGACTCCAAACATTAACTTAATACTGCTATGTTCACCACAAAACCATGTCCCCAACAACCTTTTGAACACTTCCAGGGATGGTAATTTTACCACTTCCCTGAGTAGCCTGTTTCAATGTCTGATCACCTTTTCAGTGAAGAATTTTTTCCTAGTATATACCCCATATATTAGGTTTCCTCTCTCCTGTCATTTGCTATATGGGAGAAAAACCAACTCTCTCACTACATCCTCCTTTGAGGTATTTGAAGACAGTGATAAGGTCACCCCTCAGCCTCTCTTTCTCTAGGCTAAACACCCACAGCTGTCTCAGCTGCTCCCCACAGGACTTGTGCTCCAGACCTTTCACCAGCTCTGTTGCCCTACTCTGGACGTGCTCCAGCGCCTCAATGACATTCTTGTAGTGAGAGACCCAGAACTGAACACAGAATTTGGGGGGTGGCCTCACCAGTGCTGAGTATAGGGGAACAATCCCTGCCCTGCTCCTGCTGGCCACACCATTGCTGGCACAGGCCAGGATGCCATTGGCCTTCTTGGCCACCTGGGCACTGCTGGCTCATGTTCCAGACCAGCACCCCCAGCTCCTTTTCCTGTGGCAGCTTTGCAGCCACTCTGCCCCAGCCTGTGGCACTGCCTGGAGTTGTTGTGGCCCCAAGGCAGGTGTGGCACTTGACCTTGTTGTACCTCATCCCATTTGCCTCAGCCCATCAAAACAGTCTGTCCAGATACCTCCGAAAATTTTACTGCCCTCCAGGAACACTCCAATCAACACTCCAATTTAATTCAGTGTCGTCTGCAAAATTACTGCAAACTCATATTTTTATAAATAATTGCTCTTGAAATTTTGCATTTTGAGTTAAAACCTCCCAAATTTGGTTTTTTCAGTAAAAATTTTTTTAAAAAGTTTTTTACCTGAAGCAATAACTATTATGCAAAGGGTCAGACTATCTTATTTATACATACTTCTTTAAAATGTCAAAGACACATTTATGTCTATCTAGAATGTAATTGTGTCTATGAAATAAAGTAATTACTGGAGCTATGTTTCAGCTCAATGTGTTAAATTTTAATGTTATTTATAGACTACTGTTTTCAGATTAATAATAACATTGCCTATATATACATATCTGAGTAAGGAACCAGTACTACATCCTCTTTATTTTCAACTTCATTTTAATTCTCTTTTATTAAATGGGAAATTGTGACCTTGAATTCAGATTTCCTGTTGGATTTAGCTGCAACAATGTTAATGATACTTACCAGCTCTTTTCGAGCCTGACTAAGATTTCAAAAATATTAGAATAAAGGACAGAAAACCTTTATTCCCTTCAGCATCACCTCATGGGCCCACTATTTAATAGCAGGTATTTATAAACCTGGTTTTGTGGAGTGTTCAGTGTTGCCATATTACCAAGCTTCTTTGATATCATACTTTACACAATTGACTTAAAACTCAAATGTTCTTATGGAACATTGCAGACCATTAAGTACTGGACAGAATACATTTAAAATGGATCTTTTCCAAGAAGTGATCTGCCTTTTATTGCTTTTATACTCGGCACAGAATACTCAGAAAATTACCTATTTTTAAAAAAAAATGAACAATAATATACAGTTACTGCTGGAAAAGAAGAAGAATGCAAACATTTTAAAGATTTAACACAAAGGAACATGTAACTTTGGAGTGCAAATATACCTTTCATTAGCTAGTTATCAAACTAGTGTTTTGTTTTTAGCTTGGAGTCTAAAAAGAAGTACAGAGAATATATTTTTTCACTTATGTATAAAACAAAAATGCTTGAGAGTTATGTTGAGTCTGTATTTTCACCTTGTGTTTCTGTTTACTTTCAATCACTAAAAATAGAATGGAGATAAAAAAATATATGTATATATAAATATATCTACTCTACAGCACAAAAACATCCATAGCTTAGGTAAAAAATGTTACAATGAAAATTTTCTTTAAAAGAAGCAGTACACTGCAACTATACAACATTTGACAAGGTAATGACAAATTACTTTCAGTTTGATAAATCTGGTGAAGATGCGGATTTGGAAACTGAAACATGTATTAATAGTTTCTCTCTTAGTTTATGCTTTGACTGAAACAGGTTTTGAACCCCTCACACAGACAATGCTTATCGCTGTTGTAGAGACACAAGCATTGAAGAGCACTGAACCTGGTCTTCTTCCTCTAAAGGCCACTGGGAATGCTGTCCCTGAGTTCACTGAAAGTAACTTTATCCATCATGAATAGTCATATATGCCAATGAACACTGAAACTAGATTGCAACACAAGTTATTTGGGATACTTTTTTAAGAGCTTCAGCCGCTGAAATTTCCTGCATTCTAATTTACAACTGAATTTAGTGTGTCAGATAGGTAGTGCCAGATTACAGCATAGCCAGCAGTACTGTTACAAGTTTTATACAGTAGATTTGAGCTACTTTGTGTATGAATTACGCATCCCTTCTTTTAATGTTTCCATTACCAAAATAAGCATAGTATTAAAATGCTTTCTAAAAGTTAACTAACTTTGCCATGAGCTACACAAAAAGGTCAGTAGAAGTTTACTTTCACATAGCGTAATCAGTAAGTTATTGTACATAATACATGTGAAAATCCAATGAAAATTTGCCCCTGTGTGTTTATTCAGGACACCAGCTTTACTACATTGCCTCCACTCTTTAATGTAAATCAACCAGATAGGATCACAGAAACTCTATTTATTGGCTTTGATCTTCAGCTAGATTCTGGAATATTTATTATAAGGAAATGTCCCAATTTCAATGGAATTAACTCTCTGAGTACAGTTTATTTTCATAAGGTATCTCATTCTAGTAGTACCTTGTGTCATTTTCCTCAATGGGAACAAATCAGAGAACCACAGTACTCATCTCCTCCTCGTTCAAACACAGATACTTCATTTGCCATTGGTATGAGACATATTTTCAAACACATTGCAGTACCCAAGCTTATATTTTTCTAAATCCTCCTGCTTGTCAGATATCCAGCTGTGCTGATGTCAGCTTCAGAATTTTCAGAAGCTGTCCATAAGAAAAAGATTATGTTTCAGAAACATCTTTATATGCAAACTAACTGCAGTGTATAAAGAAAAACAAAATAAGTGTCTATATTGCCCTTGCCTGTCTCCTCTGCGCTGCATATATATTTCAAAGTTTTATCCTGTATCATTTATCATATTAAAATTTCTGATATTGTTAACAGAGGAAAAAGAGGTAATTTTTTTAAGTGGGCAAAGAAACTACTATTCTTCAAAAATATTTTTACTGGAAATTATTTCTCTTATAAAGACACTGTAATCTAAATGTGATGATAAACACTTTTAAAATGGTAGATAATTATGAAGGACAATGTAGGAGATAAAAAATTATTAGCAAAAAATACATTCTTAAGGGTACATTCTTGTGATTTTGTAAATTTCAATGCATTTTTAGTCTTTTTGTATCCTTAATATATGGAAGGACAGATGAGAGATGTCATTTGATGGGGGGATTTGAGGGATTGTAAGAGATGGTATGGTTGAACATGTTTATATTCTATGGATAATAGTTTTATAAGCAGCACACCAATTACCATACAGAAGATCAGCATGAGAAAAATCAGGGAAAATAAAAAAGACTGTAATAAAAACTGATTTTATTTGTCTAGCAGGAAAAATAATTAAAAAAAAAAAAAGATAAATGGAAAAGTAAAGCAGGTCCAAGAAATCACAGAGGGTTGTGATATGCCTTGGGAAAATGAGCAAGACATAAAACAATGAGTGTGTTCAATGAACAGTCCAGAAAAAGTAATCCAAGGCACACAGATGAAATCATGGATTTTTTTCTCCTCTTTTAATCGCATGGAAAATATTTAGCAATGGTCATGCAGTGTTGAAAGGAGATCAAATGCTAATAAACTATCTGACAAATTTCACAGGGCATCTTTCTTGTTATTGTTGAAGGCAATCTTTTCTCCCTGGTCTGGGTCAGAGGCATGGCTAGCTCTTACCACTGTTAAGGGCAGAGCCTGCTGATACCTAAGCTCAAGGTCAGGTTTCCATGCAGATTAGCCATATGCAAATCATCTAACCAAAATTGCACAGGGAGCACACCTGAAATTGACAGCAATTAGTGCTGCTTCAAAGAAGGCTACAAAATTCAAAGGAAGTTAGAGACAGAGATGGAATTAACAGGTTATAGAAGTCAGTCACTTCTGTTGACTCAAAAGCTTCTGTGTGCATCTAAATGTTACCTAATATAAAAGGTAAATCAGGCTAATCCACTTCCTGACAAAGCAGTACTCCATGTAATGATGGCTTTTGGAATTCTTGTATGGATGTTTTAGAATACTAGAGTTTAAATAATTGCATTCTTTGAGAAAAATATTGGATTGATAATGAGTAATTTAACTGAATTTTACAAATGTGACAGCTGTTTTCATTCATGCTTCTATAAAGAGGTCAATGTGGCTCTAGAGTTATTGTCTCCTAATAACATGTAAATTGTAAACCTCAGGCTGAGCAGGTTAAGATGAATACAACTTAATATATAATGATATTCTATAGTGAATAGGAAAGGTGACATAACTCCCTGATAAAACCAGCAATACACATGACCAGATATCTCTCTCAAGGTACAAATTCTGTATTCAGTGCATAGCCGCAGGCTCACTCTGTATTCTGGAGCCATTAAATTGCTGAAAATGCTTTTTCTCTTGCCATGCTCCAATAGGAATATAATGCTGCTTCTAATCATGGATTCACAAAGTAATGGGTCACAAGGAACCTCCAGAGATCACCTGACCTAGCTCTTTGTTCATAGCAGGTCTAATCAGATACAGAGCCTCCAGACCTTGGGGTTCTGAGTCATGAATACTTCAAGTGATGTATGTCTTACAGTGTCGCTGAGTACTTGTTCCCTTATTTGACTGATCATGGTAAAAAGTGCTTCCCTTAAGAACACTGGAATTTATCAGAAAGTCTCAGACTTCTCATTGTCTCTTGTTTAGTAGACTTGTGCAGTTCTATTTGGAGTCTGGCTTCATCTTCTCTGGGTTCTCCAACTAGATAGTAACAGACACTTATCAGGTATCTCAGAATCCATATTTTCTGCAAGGGGAACCAGCCAAGCTCCCTCAGTCTTTATGTCTTTGGATCCTGAGGGCATTAACAGACCTTACTGGCCCTGGACAACTTCATCTGAGGCTCTTGGGATCCCTGTCCAAGTGCCTGTGTGTGTACAAGAATGATTGCCTCACCTTTGTCATTTCTCAAATATGTATTCATCTCAGTCTTTCTTGAAGTTTTCCAAGACTGCTGATAGAGTACCTAAGATCTAGAACAGGTGAAAGTCAATGTAATAGTGGGAAAAACAGAGACAACAATCTCTTACCACTTTCACCTTAGCTGAGAACACACTTTTGGGTTGTCTTGGTCTTTGATATAATTTTCTCCTTGTCATCACTTGACATTTATTTAGATACTGTCAGTAATCAAACATCTATTGAGACAATGGGAAAAGGTGAGGGAACTATGTGAAAACATTGCTTATCCAAACCTGTGACTAAAGGCTTCTATTTTCCAGTTCCAGTCGGTTTTGCTCCTGCTGCTAGCTACTGATGTGAAACTGATTTACAAAACAGCAGCTGAAATGCACTACAGAGGAGGATCTCCGTGTCTGTTGAAAACCCTCTTCTGTGACAAGAAGTGGAATTGAAATTTATCACACCATAGCTAGTACCAGTGTTGAGTATTTATGATAGGCTGATGATAATTTGGACACTACAACTAGGGCTGATCATTTGTGTTCCTTAGAAAACTGTGCACTTGCCAGCATGCAGAAAATCAATTTTGCTGTCCATTGATTTCAGTCCTGTCACTTTAAACAAAGTCAATATGGAGGAATTAGAAGGAATTATATAAATAGGAAAAAAAAGGCAGAAAATAATTTTTCTTTTAGAAAATTAATAGCTTACAATTATTTCTTGTGCAGGCTGAGGAGTAAATATGCAGTAAAAAATAAGAGACATTCATATAAATTACAGGACGAGACAGCCCAACAATCAGTTCCTCATACCTCTGAAGAAGTAGGACCAGTGTAATCACATCCCCACTGAAAAAGCTGCACATTTTTGTTGTTTCATACATTAGACAACTCCACCTATTATTTATGTGTGGCTTCATTAGGCTGTTACACAGCTCTGCATCAGTAAATGCATTTATGTGACTGCCCTGGGGCTCCTAGTACCATCATGCTCCTGAGATCCTCAGGCCTCTTACAGCCAGTGCTCTCAGGGGCACCTGCTGTGTTTCTGACAGGACACTGCTATAAACAGGCTAAACCTTATGTTATTAGGGCATTGCTTCATGTAATAAGATTTAAAAGTCTCTCTCTATGTATAGATACAAGTACATACATCTACATGTAGATATCTTTGCGTCCTTTCTTTCTTTTCCCAATATGTATCTCAATAAAGCAGCATTATTGGTGGGGCAACTGGGGCATGATAGAGTGTGAGTGAAGCAGTAACAATCTTCCCCCATTGTCAGTTAGTACTTGAAACTTCATTTTTTCCTTTATATTTTTTTTCTCTTGTTTGTCAAAAATAACCCAGAGCATACATGTATAAATGTACAGTTGCTCTCTCAAAATCAGCTCAAGCTTCTGCTTAAGATAAAATTCAGATGGATCAAAATTTGAAATAGAAGTATTTACATTTTCAGATAGTGAATTTAAGAGCATTTAGATAAAATTAACTTTCAATGGTGTGCATGTAAGAACATTTATCTCTTACAAATGCAGGGGGAAATGTGTCAGTATATTGGAAGCTGTCCTACTAGGGTTACAAGCATCAACACAGGAACCACTTGTGAAACATCTATCTTCTCTTGGAGATAGAAAGGGATTTACCAGTAACCAGACAGCAAAAGAGCAGATGGAGGATTAGGGCCCAGTTTTAAAGTTCTGTTCTATTTTCGTTGTCCTTTTTCTGCTCTGTCCCATTAAATTCTGATATAAGAATGTAGAGAAACCAGCAGTTGCTGTGAGACTTTTACTCTAAAACATAAACTACCCCATGTTTCTCTGCCTTCCATAGATGTGAAGTCAAGTGGAGTGAAACAGATGTATGCTGATGTAAAACGTAACCTTTGCTTTTGTAACACCTTTCTTAGTTACTTTTGTCTCTTTAATTTTTAATTTTCTCCGGAAAAAATTCCTACAGGGAATATCAGTGCAAGATGGGTAAAGGCTACTTTCATAGCTACTGCTTCGATGCCTTCTGCTTAGATGAACTATTATAATTTGTGCTTTTCTGTCCATTTCTTTTGTTAGAGCACCAGACCTAAAAGCACAAAATAATCCCTTCAACTCCCTTTCCTGCCTCACCACTTAATTCTATATTTGTAAATAAGACTCAGGAAGTGTGATAAAATTTGGGAAAATAGTTCCATCTCTGAATGTTGTTCCCTATTGACAGAAGACATAAAAAGAGTATCACAAGATTAGGAACTCAGTAAGTTTATCCAGCAGGCTGCTTTTCTCTCTCTTTTAAAAATGAAGCAATATTGTGAACCATTGTGGTAAAAAAAAAAAAAAAAAGGAACAAAATGAAAGCAGGAAGATTCTTTCTGCTCTGAAAAGAATTCACTCAGAAAATTTCACCTGGGGAATAGGAAGCTAAGACAAAGCTTTTCTTTAATAGTTTTAGCTTAAGGGGAGGAGGAGATGTGTCTATATCCAACAGGAAAAATGTAGGACAATATAATAAGAGGATATCTATAATTAGCTCCTTGCTTCTGAAAGATCATAGATAACAGTGTAGTTATTTATGCATTTTCAGTGCCCTGGAGGCCTCATTCTACTGTAATTCAGTGTATTACATTGTGTGTAAGGGAAGGCAGGTGGGAGTAATAAGGCAGGGAAGGCTCTGTGGGAGCACAGAACCTCTTGTCAAACAGATAGATACTCAAGAAGATCCTTAGATCACAGTTTTCATAGATTTGCAAAGTTTGCCTTTTTCTTCCCTGACAAAAGAGAAAGACATAAAAATTGTGTAAGATAGTACCTCTTCCTTGGAAAACCTTTCCATGATTTTCTGTATAGACATACTCTAGAAGACAGTACCTTTTCTTCTTTCTCCTTCCCACAGGAAGGTAAATATTAAAAAAAAATTAAATTTAGGAATTTGTGAAAGAAAAACTTATCATATTTTTTTCATTTAACCTGTGATTTTATGTCATTTTTATAAATTCCTATGTTTTTCAAGCAAAGATCCAAATAAAATAAAGGTACCTACATATCCTAGACTGTAGATTCACAGTATTGATGAAGAGCAATATGACATTGATTCCAAATACAAATCAGCCAAAGGTTTTTCTGAGTCTTTCGTGAGTCAGTAGAGAATTTTGATTGCACAATCTTTGTAACCTCAGTTCTGAGGCATGTGGTAGCAGTCTCACATTAACTGAACTCACACACTAGCTTCTGGACTTCAGCAAGAGAGTACAGATGCAATAGTTTACATATTTATGTTCACTAAAATAATTATAATAATAAAAGACAAAGTTGGAATAACACTTCAAATGGACACATATCAAGTGTCTACAGTAATGTTATGGAGGAATTTCATTTGACAAATGCAAGATAACTCTATCTTTTTACAGGCAAAAGTGAACCAGAAGAGCACCTTCCTCCCTCTTCCCATGCTACCTTTTTTTTTCTTTTCCTTATGACCTGAAACATTTTATTTTTTTAAATATTATGCCAATGCATCTCCAAATTTATCCTCATTTGAGGATCTATCTCTGCTTATTCCTATATATTTGTTTACTGTGTTAAAACACATGTTTACATATAACAATAATCCCATATTCAGAATTATTGCCATTACAAATATGGATTATTATTATTCTGACTTCAAAATTATCTATTTATGACAATGCTAGAAGGTTATCTATGACTTTAAAAATTGAGGCATTACTGTTAAAAATCTTCATAATGTTTAAATGGTATGTAGTACTTGAGAGAACTCACTACAATACTGTGAGTGCATAATGGCTAACTTCAATCCTTTTGTTTAGACACTAGAATTTAAAGAATTTAGACTTTGAAAGGAAGTAGTACTTCAGCATTCAGTTTTAAGGTAAGTGTATTTTAATATTGACCAAATATGATCAGATCTTTTGACTGAAAGAAAAGCATGCTATCACATATAAAAAAGCAGGTAGCCTATTTCAAACTACATTTAAAAAATAATATGTGGTTTTTATCTTGAAATAAAAGTGAATTCCTTACCAAGAAGGGACAAAAATGTTCTTTATTTTTATATCTATGTAAAAGAGAATCTAAAGCTAACTCCAAAGGTATGTAATTTTTTATTATTTCTGTGCATTTGACTGCTGAACGTGATTTGTTTTGAACTCTGTCTCAAACAAGTAGATGTTGAACTTACTTCAACAGGTACCTTGCAAAGAAATGTGCAACTGGACGCATACAATGTTTTCTGAACTGGTGTATAATGAAAATTATGTAATGGAATATGATTATATGGTGGATTGATCCTGGGTGGACACCAGGTACACACCAAGCAACTGAGTTAATCTACCTCCTCAGCTGGAGAGGAGAGAAAATTACAAAGAAAGGCTTATGGGTCAAGATAAGGGCAGAGAGATCATTCACCAATTATCATCATCGGCGGAGCCACCGAGGGGTAATTGATTTACTGCCAGTTGGAATCAGAGTAGGATATGACAAATAAACCCAAATCTTAAAAACATCTTCCCCAGACCCCTTCCCTCTTCCCTGACTCCCTTTAATTTCATGTTTTGTCTCCCTCCTCCCCCTGGGCAGCACAGGGGTGAAGTGTATGAAGGTTGTGGTCAATTCATCACACATTATCTCTGATGCTCATTTCTCCTCTTCTTCTGCTCCAGTGTGGGGTCCCTCCCACAGTCCCTCTCCATGAATACCTTTAATATGAGTTGTTCCCGTGTGCCTGCAGTTCTTCACTCTCTGCTCTATTGTGGGTCCCTTCAGGCACAGGCTGCTCCAGTGTGAGTCCCCTGTGGAGGCCTGCCAGAAAACCTGTCCCAGACCAGGCTCCTCTCTCCTCAAGCCCACAACCACTTCCAAGATCCAATTCCATCACAGACTTCCCATGAGTTGGATGTCCTTTGGGCATCCACCTACCTTGTGGGGTCCTCCAAAGGCTGCAGGTGGATCCTGCACCCCTGTGGCCCTCCATGAGAGACAGCACAGCTGCTTCACCATGGGCTGCACCATAGGCTGCAGGGGAATCTCAGCCCCAGTGCCTGGAGCACCTCCTGCTCCTTCTTCTGCACTGATCTTGGTGCCTGCAGAGATGTTTCTGTCACAAAATCTCACTCCTATTTTCTCTAGGGGAAATTGTACAGGTATTTTCCCCTTTTCTAAAATACTTTGTCACAGAGTAGCTACTTCCATTTCTGATGGGCTTGACCCTGTGGCGAGTCACAGGTTCATCTCAGAGACAGCTAAGATTGGCTCAGATGTGAGAAGCTTCTAGAAGTCACACCTGTAACTAAAAAAGTCACCACACAAACCTAACAGATTATTTCTAAGATGTAATTCTTTTAAATAAGTTCTTAATTTTTACGGAAACATTATTAATCACATGAAGAATTAATTGTAATTATATTGAAAGTTTGTTGGTTTTGTTTGTTTGTTCATTTTTTTTACATGGGGAATAAGATTAGTAGACTTAAAAATCACAAAGCAGAATAAGAAAACAGAAAGTATACATTAAATATAAACTACAATGACCTTGAAAAGTTGTTGCACTTGTCACTTCTCAGGGTGTAGAAGAACACTGACAAACAATTATTCATAGAAAGTAAATTATACTTTTGTTCTTGAGAAAAGCCATTCTTTCTAAGATTCTGTATTATCTTAGAGAAAACTGGCACTGAACTGGAGAACTGCATCCATCTCTGCAGTCCTCAATATAGGAAGGATATGTACCTGTTGGAAATGGTCCAGATTAGAACCATGAAAGCAGTCAAAGGGTTAGAATACACCTCCTATGAAGGAAGGCGAAGGTCACTGGAGATCAGTGATCATTCAGCCTGGAGAAAATAAATAACCAAGAACAAATTATTGCAGCCTTCCATTTCTTAAAGACATCTTATAAAAAAGGACAGAGACGCTTTTTACCATGACTTGTAGTGACAAGACAATGCACAATAGTTTTAAATTTGCAAGAAAGTAGATTTAGATTGAACCTAAGGAAGAAATATTCTATGATAACAGAGAGACAGTGTAATATCCCACAAGTGGAAGTGTTCAAGACAATGTTGAAGGGGTTTTCAGGCAACCTAGTCTAGGGAAAGATGTCTGTGAATGTAGCAGCAGAGAGGATTAAATGATTTTTCATTATTCCTTTCCATTCAAATCTTTTTATGAATCTATGACTTTCTTATGATTCCATATCTTTCTGTGCTGCAGAAAATCTTCAGTTGATTCTAATTTTCTTCGATATGTCTACATTTCACATTTTGCTTTGAACTTTATAATCACTTCTGTGACACTTTTTTCCTGCAATAAGAATTAGTCTTTGTCTACTCTATTTTAAAACTAAATATATTAAACCCAGAAATTTCATTGAATGCCAAAAACTGCAGTCAGAGAGTTCACTGCAAAGAGAAATTAATTTGGAAGCTTCATGTTTTCAGTTTGGATTATCCAATCTTACCAGAAACCTTTCAGCTTTTGACTGTTTCTTTCATTTACAATAGCACACTTCTATCTTGGAAAGGCAAACTTTTTTTTTTCATGAAAAAGTGTTTTCTGTAAAGTAAAATATTGTCCTCCACAAACTTGTGCTGGTGACTGCTGACGCTCGCAATTTTTTCCATGGATAAAATCTGTCTCTCTTGACTGTAACTGAATGCTATTAACCTCCATCAGCTTTGCCATTTGAAGAATAAAATAAAATCATAAACCATATTATATCTGGTACGTATTGTAGGGTGTCACTACATATGAGCTTGAACACTTCATTAAATGCCATCCAGAATATCAATGGCCATTGTAAACACATTTTTTATAGTGCAAATATATCTGAAAGAACTGATAGTGGTTCTCACTTAAAAATAAATTGATTATGTCTATCTGGTGACACAGTATTGTTTTGTTTGATCTTCTGCCACTCTTTCCATACCTGAAACATCTAGTGCTTCCTAGTTAGGAATTTTCTGAAATGTGAGAAAAGCAGGAAAAAATATGTTTTACTTTCATGCAGAGTTTGTGAAAATAGCTTAAAAATTTTCTTGTAAATTTCTATGGCTAAATTATTATACTTGCAGCTTCATGGGTGAAATCTGTGTTAAAACAAAAAAATCTGAGGCCAAGAAAACTTATCATTTGCAGATACTCTGGAACTGTGGCGGCATTTTTTGGACAGTTCATCCACAATTACACTTGATACAAATATCTCGTAAATATCTTTTCACATTACTTTTTGAAACTTTCCTGCCACTTCCACTTCCTTCTCATTTTGTTGCTTTATATCCAGGTGTTCACCAATTCATGCTAATTCTCTTTCTTCTCCATCCTGGTAGTTTATAATATCAGAGTGGTGGTCAATATCTGAAGTACTGAAAGCATTCTCTTTTGTCTCTGGACATTTTCTTTTCATTCCTAGGTAATCTAAACTACTAGTTAGAGCAATCCTTCTGTGATTAGTGCCTTTATGTCACAATAGAGTATACTAGTATTCTCATCTCTGAATTTACAAAAAATCTATGTTCTGATACTTCTTGAAACACTTGGGGAAAGTATTCTTATTTCCCCTTGGGTTTTGAAGATGCCTCTTCAGACAGCATAATTTGCTATAAAACTGGATTTGTGCATAGAAAAAAAGTAGTTATACATCTTCAATTAAACAACAGATCTGTGGCCTTAAGGGAAAAAGATTGGAAAATAAGGCAAGGCAAGAACCCAGCTTCAAAAGCCTACACTGGATATATTCCACTGACTTCTTTCAGCAGACATAAATATAAAAGTAGGCATTTCTACTTTGTCCCAGCTATGCAGAGCATAATAAAAGGATGTGAAATTAAATACAACACATTAGATAGAAACATAAATGTTGACTTCATTCTCATATTTTCAAAACCAATTAGTCTTTTCCCAAGACAGATTATTAAAGCTACTTCAGATATACAAACAGTTCAAGGGAGCTAGTTCACATGAAATCATATGAGTCATTGATTTTATTGAAAGATTTTGCAAAATACCTGTAGGGATTAATACATAGCTGCTGACCAGTGGATAAAAATTCTAATTGAATAAACAAGGACAAGTTTGCAGATGCTCATTAGCAAGAAATTTTATTTCATTTAGGATTAAACTAAGGTGACCTTTTGTTAAAAACCAGAGGAGAAATAGCTGTCATGAATACTATGTATTCTCTAGTCACTTTCAGACATTATCTAAGAACCTCTCACAAATGGTTGTTTCAAAAATTTCTCCTTTAATTGACCATATCTAAAATGTGTAGAATCCCACTGCCTGCAGGAGGGAAATAATTCAAATTACCTTTGTCATTATTTGTAAGACAATGAAGTGCAGAAAAAAATTATGGTTTCTATTCTAATGAAAATTAAATAAGGATCATGAAAAGCAACATTTGACACTAAAAAATTGGTTTAAATGAAGGCCACTAATAATAAAGAAAGTGAAAATAACTGCCAGCGTGACGTATAAAACTGGAAATGTTTGTGCCATTGAAGACACAAATTTGGTACAAAAAACACTCCAACAAAAACAACAAAAAGAAAAATTTTACCCTCTCCCTCCACCCCGAAAACCCCAACCAACTGACAAAAACACTCCAAAACCCACCAAAAACACTCCAAAACCCACCAAAAAAAAAGGAAGTTGAATGAAAAGTCTATGTATCACACTGACCCCAAATTATTCATGGAAGAATGAAGTGTCTTTAAAACTATTTCACAATCCGTAATTTCAAAGGAATTTTTTGACACTCTCGAAGCTTCAAGTTCCAATTGTATTGTAGAGTATGAACCAGAACTTCTTACTGCAGAACAGTAAATATCTGATAATAAGGCAGGGACTTCAAAGACTCCAGGAACATATGAAACACTTCTCTTTTTCTTGTACAAATAAATTGGAAGAATTTTTTCAATCCTTTGTAAAGAAAGGAAGTTTGTTGTCGATTATTATAAGCTTTACAATGATGATTACTTCAGGCATAGAATTAGTAGGGATAAGTAGTCGAGAGCAGTAAAAAATAACTTGCTTTTCAGTAAGGTGTATCGGAAGTTTTATATTTACTTTTCTAATTCTTACCTGGATTGCCATTGGTACTCTTGCAATTTTTTTAGAGAAATATGAAGAGTCTTTGGACTTTACAGTTATATGCTCCCTCTATGATTTATGATCCAGGTTGCATTTGTCTGTATTTGTATTTTTGCATGTTTATTAGTATAAATTATAAAAACCCATCTTCTCTGTATTATGGTTATAAGACTGTAGATTTGGAAAAGCAGCATAAACCGGCAATTAAGGCTATATTGGCCTATATTCATCACCAATTTTATAGAAAGAATGCTACTGAAGACCCTGTGTTTGGTCATCTGAAATTATTATAAGAATGTGTTATTCGGCTTTTTGGGATTTCTTTTAATCAAATCTAAATAGGAAATATACAAGACAAATACCTTCAAAATCTCTATATTTCAATTTGAATTTCTGTATATAGTCACATTATCCAAAGTTTCTGATCTAACATATTTTTTTCCTAAGGAGGTTACGTTTATCTTTATAAAGATTATACATAATCTTTATTTTCTGAATATGAGATTACCTTTAAACAAAACAATGAAGAATAGAAGAGTAGCACACCAGAGTACCTTTCCAAATATAGTTTTGCTAAAAAGACAAAAATCTATGAGTACAAAAGATTGGTTAATATGGGATAGCACAATCTCTCTCCTTTGAATACAACCTGAAATTCCACAGTCTTTCTTATTTTTTCTTTTACATCTCTCTCACACAAAGTTTTTTTAGACAAAAACAAGCTCATTTGTAGATCTCAGACTTCAGAAGATCTTTGTTCTGTGTTATTTTCACCTTTTTCAAGTTTAAAAGGTGAAATTTAAAGTGTTGAACATCAAGCCATACAATTCAAAAAGAGAGGTCTTTAGAACAAGAAAGGATCTTTTAATAACTGTCACAGAATGGCAGTTCAGAAGTGTGACTCTCGCTTCCTAGTCAAATGGTGCTTTCTCTCCACGTTTCATGTGACATCTCCGATAAGGGGAAATAATGACTTTGTAAGCTGATTCTCTTTGCAAGGAAGATGGATAAGTCAGTCCCTTCCAATGACAATGTATAACTCTGATCCACCCTGTAGAATTCTTCATTTTTGAAATGTCATAATAAAAAAAAACTAGATTACAAAGCTGCTATACAAAACCTTTCTCATGCTGGGTTCCTGAGAATATACATGCATTACAAGACCAGTTTTTCTGAGACGATGTTCATGGCCCTTTGTATTTTTTGTTATTGTATAAGGGAAAAGATGTTTTGGTTTCTTGGCCCTTTAATTTTTGTGCAGTTTGAGCATTTTCAAACATTTGAAACTCAAAACTAAAGACTGCTATGTATCTGTCCCATAGGACTGTTAAGTGAAATATAAAGCAGGCACTTATATGTACTTTAGAGAGGACGTTGTAAAACAAAACACTATGAAGATATTGAAGCAAAATGGGTGAAAATCACATGCAGGTCTGTGCAGATCAGTGTAGCATAATTAAATTCCTTTTTACATCTAAGAATATGTAATTCTCTAGACATTCAGGCTCTCATTCTTGAAAGATATTCAAGGTTATTTATAATTTTTTTTAACTAGCCAGAAATTTTCCATTGTAATTTATCATTTGGAAAGGTAAATACACTTGCTCAAGTAGGTTTTCAACAACATAAAATTAAAACGCTATCACTAAATACATGGAACAAAAGTTTATACTTTTAGTGTTGAAAACACCTATTGCTTCCAAGATTTTTTAAAAGGTTTAAAGTTTAGATTTATAAATTCTTCTTTAAAAGACACTGAGTAGCCACTATTCAGTGTCTAGTTTTTTCCAGACTACTTTAATTCTTATACTTTTCAATATTTTACTAGTAATATGAAAACATTTTGATCCTTTTCAATTTCATATTATATAGTCTCTTCAGATATTCAATGATTGCTTAGATGGAGATCTCAATATGTCAGGAGAGAGGCATAGTGTTCACACTGTTTGTGAAAAGTTATGCAGAACTGTAATAAAATGTATGGTAAAAAAGAAAAGTAAAGTAAAATAAAAATCTAAATTAGAAAACAAGAAGGCATAATAGACCAGATTCTTAGACATTATAGAACAACATAACTTCCTTACCAAAAGGAAATTACCTTTTCATCAGCTGTACATTCAGTTCCCCACCACCTGACCTGGATTGTCAAGCAAATTGTATTCTATTACCATCTGTATGGTAGTTGTCTTCTGTTAAGTAGGCAGTTTTCTTTATCTTTTCCACAACAACTCCTCCCTTTGGAGAGACATCTGCTGATAATAGGCTTTTGAATGCCACTGCATGACTGATAAGAATTATAGCATCCCGTTGTGAGATACTCCACCCAGAGGGAGGAGCCAAGTATTCCTACCTAGATATAATCTGGAGATTCTGGAATACCAGCTGGGCTTCTCCATTGGATTTCCCAGAGGAGCAGCTGCCTCTTCCATTGGATCTTCAGAGGAAGACTACACCCCTTCTATAGGGTCCCTGTTCCAACAGAGCCACATTCCAGGAGGAATACCACCACAATTTCAATTGGACTACTACCAGCACCCTGACCAACAGGATGTCTGGTCATGTTCTGACTCTGTCAGTGTTGTTTTGATTTACTGCATTGTTTATTTTATCTTTTTATTTTCTTCCCTATTAAAGAACTGTTATTTCCTGCTCCCAGATTTTTTGCCTGAGAACCCCTTAACTTAAAATTTATAGCAATTCAGAGGAAGGGGGTTTACATTCTCCATTTCAGGGGAGGCTCCTGCCTTCCTTAGCAGACACCTGTCTTTCCAAACTGAGATACCACCAAAACATTGAGACAAATAAACATAAATTTTTAGAAGCACTTTTGTTTGAAATGGTTCAATTAACAAGATTCTTTTTCAGGTCTTCATGCTTGCCACTAGGAAACTTACATAATCTCTAAAATTTTTATATTCGGTGTTCATATATCAATCTGCATATTTATGAGAACATGTCTCACCAATGAAACATTGCTGAATACCAATAAATGCACTAGAGCACTTAAATCTTTCCATTTGGCCTTACTGGCACACAGCTTCACAACATTTCAAAGTCACAGAACTAGAGATGGGTCAATGGTCTAGTAACACTCCTGTTTATAGCTGGGCGTCTCACCAAGAAAGTTTAAATATCTCTAAAGAATGGAGACTATACAACCGCTCTGGGCAAACTGCCTATCTTTGGCCTTCCTCAATAAAAAAAAACAGGTGTTTTGTGTTACAGAGTTTTCTGCATCTCAGTTTTCACCCATTGACTTTTGTAGTGTCAATGGCATGACCAAGTTTGACACATGGGAAACCTCTAGCAATTTCTCACAAAAGACACCCCAGCAGCCCCTGCCACCACCAAAGCCTTGCTGTGCAAATTGGCGTTCACTTTTTATTTCACTATTTATTTTAGATTGTATTAGTTTTGTGTAGATCCTACAAATTAATTGTCTTCACATGCAAATCCACATGATTTTAAGAGTTGTGATGATTTGGGAGAATTACAGTAGTCAAGCCCTTGAGGTTGGGATGTTGGATTTGAGGGTGGTTTCTGTGGTTTGTTCATTTGTATTTTTTGGGGGTTGGTTTTGGTTGGTTCATTGGGGTTGGTTCATTGCTCTTTTTGTTTGTTGGTTCATTCCTTTTTTGTGGGTTTTGTTTGTTTGTTCATTTGATTGGTTTTTTTGTCCTTCTCAATTCAATCAGGATAAAACAACTTAAAAAAATTTAGAAGAGAAAGAATACATATAGTGGCCAAGGAAATGATAAGTAATGTCATGGTGTGAGGAGTCCTCTCACCATGACACCAGTTATAATTTGTGTCTGGTGGTAAAACCAACAGATATTCAATTATTTAAACTTTGGACTTTGCTTTCATTAAGACGATGTGAAAGGTGATTACCTAAGCAACAGGGAACTCTCTGAGTTTATTAGCTTCCTGTGTAAATCACCCCTTTAGATCTGTTTGCTTGGCGAAGAACATTTGGAAATGGCATGGATCACTGAAGTATGTCAATAGGATATCTAGCTGTTTAGTAGTTATTCACATCTTTAGATAACCACCAATTATTCAGGATTGTTTAGATTGGCTGTGCAGTAACTTCTCCAGATGTTTACTCAGTAAACACATGATGAATATGCTGATGCCAGACAACAAAACCAATGAACCAAATCAAATAAGTCTCAATATTATCACAATGTTGTTTCCTTCCTACAACCCTTGATAGGGGAAAATTTCTCAACAAAGATGTAGTCTCCTTTAGGTTGAAACAAAAAATTGGGTATTTTTAAATCTAACTGCTACTCTGTAAGCTCTGTCTAATTATGTATTATTTTTCAGGGAAGATTGATAAGACATAATCACAGATTTTCAATCAAACTCATAGACAGCAAGCCCCTACAACTCACAAGACAAAATGGTTCAGGCATTGGTGAGTTATACTGCTACTTTATGAGTGGGATTAAAAAATTATAAATCTAATTATAAATTAAGATATCAGTCACTCCCACTAGAAATCATAATATAACAGAAATATACAAAATATACATATTGCATTTTAATAAAGTTATGAGCTATGGATATTTTGATGCTGAATTTAAAATCATATGTTAAAATGAGTACATAATCTTTCAAGAGTTTTATGGGTGGATGAAAGGTTCTTGTTAACATCAATGCTGACTACATCTCTATTAATTTTTAAATTATTAGATGTTTTGCCTGATTTGAAGTAAAATCTCCAGTCTTCTGGTGTTCAAAACTTCTAACTTGTAATTTGTAACTTCCAACTTTTTAACGTAATATCAATTAGACAAAACATTTTAATATCAAAACTATCCCTGACAAATATATGTGTATATCTTAGTACATATATGTGCTTCTACTTATGTAATCATAGGATAGAATATGCAAATATGTATTTTACATTTTAAAAATTGTATCATTAGTAGATATGCATTCCTTTGATTGAACTGTTGCAATTTTTCTGTCTTAAATGAACATTAATAATTCTGAATCCATAATATTATGACATGAAATAATGTACCATGCTCATTAGAGTACTTTTTATGCAAATTAGTACTTTCCATATATTTTTTTACTTACTAAAATTGTTTTTGAGTATGAAGCATGAGTATAATGAAAAAACGTAAAGAATTATGAATCTAAATGAATGCATTTTTTTTCTAGTCTAGGGTAACTGGTAAGGCCATGTAAAATGGTGTAAAATGTCCTTCCCTTCTCTATCCTGCTGTTAATTCATACCAGATTTGATTGGTAGCAGTATAAACCAACAAATTTATTTGACTGCATGGGAGAGGAGATGATAGAAATGTCCCCTAGTTAATTGCTCTTTACAAAGCACAAATCACAATCTAAGCTGCTGGAATATTCAGCCACGTGCTCGGGGATCTCTGAATCTGCTTCTAACTCCTTTAATGAAGAATAAATCTAGGAGGGAGGTGCAATGCAATACATGATGTCCCTGAGAACTCAGCTAAACTAAAGGAAGGTCATGTCAGTACTAGGGATTTGAGTTTATGTGGGGAGAGGAGGCGCTACACTGAGCATTTTCCTCTGGTAGCCCTGGGTAACAATGAGGCAGTCAGCACTTTCCCAAGATAGCTGTCAATGGGTATGCAAGACCCTGAGACCCTCTATGGACATTAAACACCCCAGACTGAAGAATTTTGCAAGCATTTTTGAGGATCAGGTTCCTTTCTTGCTATTATAAATTCCTATACTTGAAGAACAGATTGCCCTTTGGGAATAAACCATGGACTAAAGTGAGGCTGTTCCAAGAGAGGAACATTTCTGAGTTGCCAGAATTCAAGATTAACTTGTTCTTATGTTTTAAAGATTGCACAGCCTTTCTAGAAGAGATAAGAAGAGATAGGTTGCGGCACATCTGTATCTAGGTGCCATCACATGTTATCTTGAGCATATGTTTTAGTCATTGATACATATCAATTGATTTACTTAAAATATCATGAGCAGAACTCAGTACAAAGGCATGTCAATATGTTTATAAGTCAAATGTGTCTATATGAAAATATAATTTAATGCCTGTATCCTGACAAGTTACAAATATTTCTTTCAGTACTGTATTGAGAAAAATGACTACAATTATACCTGTCTCTAAAGAGGAAGATGAAATGTAAAGAGATAATAATGTAAAATCATAAGATTGTGCTGTAAAGATAAAAGAAACTAAAATATTAGAAACACTAAAATTGAGAAGTTGAACTTCTTTATGATTTTGTGGAACTCTCAATGTGACTGATCAAAAGCCATATAAAAGCCCTTGAATGTTTCTGTCATAATTAGACACAGGTTAGGTACGCTATAATCTGAAATCAGCCTGACTTCAAATAACCATATTAAAGAATGATTGTTTCTGAGATATAATGTGACTAATAGCAAATTTTATGTAATCTTTTCCTTTAAGTTATTCATGTATTATTGAAGAAAATTTATGAGGATTCTTCCAGTTGAAACCCAGGAGTGATGTATTAGTTCTGGAAGTTGAAGTGGAAAACCTCCTTGGAAGGAAACAGTCTTAAGATCTATTTCTAAGCAGTTTTAGAAAGGTGGCTCATATCATTGTCTTCTCTGCTATAATGATCTGAACTAATATAAAAATTTTCAAGGCAATATCTTTAATACAAATGTATTTTCACTCAAGGCTAGACTCAAACCCATTAGTGGGGTTTGGTAAAAAAAATGAGAAAAACATTTTTAAGACATTTGTTTGTTTCTGGTCTATACTTGACTTACGTAAGAAATTTAAGCCCTAAAAGATAAAGATCTTTATCAATATATCCCTATGGCTCATCCAGTCAGCAACAATATATATTCGATATAATATTCTGCTATTTCTTGTTAGCTGGGATATCCAAGCATTAAGTTTGTCATCCTGAAATGTCTTTGCCTTCTTCCTCAACTCTTACTTTCTGATGAGAAGGTCTCCATTTAAATTGCTACTTTTTTGTGTCTATGTACTAATCTCTAAATCATACAGTATTGCTGAGTGTACTCAGTTCTTTGTATTAGAGACCATTTGTCACAAAATATTTAAAATCAAAAATTATACTAATGATACTAAAATCATTTAATATCCTTAGGAGCATTTCATTCCCCAATATACTCATTAAAAGCTTTTAAGATTTGTGAGTGTTTACTTTGCACATTAAATTGACCATCCTCTTATGTGGTGTAAGTATTTCCTAAAAAGAGGCATGATGCCTTTAATGTGTGAAGGACAATGTCCTGGAGGGGAAGAAAAAGAAAATTAAAGATTACAGATTATGATTCGTGGATTATGCTGAGACTTTGTCCATGTTTCTTTTTATTATTGTAAGTCAATTTTTTTTACAATAACAGGTAGTAACAGCTTGTGTATGAATTCTATGTTTCAGTTTAAACACATTGAAAGGGACAGTAATCACATCTATAGTAATCAGTCGCTAAGACGAGCTACCTCTGCAAGGAGAACATTGCAAGAACAAGGACTTTCATATTGCTGTGCAGAAGCGTGCAGCTTTCTAAGTTTAAAGGAATGAAAACGTTTTTTTGTCACACCTCTCAGTGCAAGACACAGTTTGGGGAACACAGCAAGTCATCAAGCATAAATTGTGTCACTTACATTAATCTCCTAATAATGCATTGAAAGATCTCTGCTCTCTGCTTGTGACAATTTGCAGTAAAAGGCACAGAGTCTAGCAAATACAGACTTAACCAGGGATAATTTTTTTCCTAAACATTTTACACATTATTTTTTTGAAAGAGTAATCAGTGTTCTTGCAGTAAAATGAAGATTGTCTCTAGCTGAAAAGCTGGAGATCATTCAAGAGCAGTGCAACTAGCTTCATGGAAAACCATTAATAGAAATTTACTTTTATATAGGTTGCCCTTCAAGCTGCTTGGAATATGTTATATAATTTCAAGGGAAAAAGATAAGTAGCTATGTTTTCCCATAAAAGTTTAATTTATTTTTAGTTAGCTGAGGCATGAAAAAAAAGTTCATATTGAAAATACGAATGTTTATTTTTTTCATAGAATTTTAAAATAAATTTCAGTAATCAGAATGGCAGTGAAAATTTGATAATCTGATTTATTATAGTTTGGAGTCAAAAATATTTCTGATCAAACAATGCATTTAGATATCTATCTAAATGCAATCGATAATGCATTTAGAAGACAAAATCTTATTCTTCCATTTTACTATGCAAATTATTGCTTGGTTTTCCCACATTCTCCCCATCTGTTGCAATTATATTTTAACAACTAATCCAAAAGAATGGAGTCATCACATTATTTGTTCAGTTTCTCTGGATTAAAGAAAAAACCTTAAGCAAGAAGACAAGAGTTTAGTGTGAGTCAAACTATAGTCTTAATGGCTAGAGAATTACTTGTTTACTAGTGATTCCATGAGTTTTAGTCAACATTTTCCTATTATAGAATCTCATTTCTCTGGGTTCTAATGTCAATGGGCAATCAGTCTTTTTCAGGCAGAAGTGCGGGATGCAGAGGTAAGATCAGTGCTCTTCAGAAATGGAAGCTCTCTGTTGGGGGAGTGTGCCATGGGAAGGGTATCTTCTTACTCTTCTTTTTGGGATCACTTCATATGTTTCCCAACATGGCCTGCTTACCGGGAATTTCTTCAATGGTTCTCAGTTGCACAATATATTTAAATTTGATTGTGAAGGAGCCTTATTCTTTTGGATTTTTTCTTACATTTGAAGTTGGTTGCACACAGATCCAAAGGTTATTCTTCCTTAATAAACCACTAATTACCATCTGTGCCTTGTGCTTATAGGCCTGCTGTTTCTGCTAGTATTTCCAAAGCTTAGCTTTCAGCTCATGCTCGTATTTTGAGATCTCTGCTACCATGCCCTTTCTCATTAATAACCCCAAGATGTGGTGCCTCAGTGAACAGTTTCAATATAAAAACTTTATGGCAATTCTATTTTAATTTAGTGTAAATTGACAGTTAATATATCTTGGATTTATAATATTTTTATTTCAGAATATTTATTTTTTTAATGCATATTAACACTGGAGAACAGATTTTACCTTAAGATAAATTGTTGTTACTATTATGGTGACTGAAATTCAGTTCAGAATTTTATTACACATTTGGCATTCAGTGTCTGATAAAATGACAATCTCATTTAAGATTGTGATATTGGTCAGCATATTTTAAAAATCTTTAAACACCAAAAACAAAACCCAGCTGAAGAAAATGAAAATGCAATTTAAACCAAATTTAAAAAAATATATATTTTAAAACCACTCTTTTTTTTCAGTTATGAGATCATAGCTCCTGTCAAAAGCCTCAGCCCAGCTGAGGAATGTTTTAGTTCCTTTGAAACATCAACATTTCAATATTTTTTATCTTTGACCTAAAGGAAATATAAGAATATATTTCTCAGATTATCTGTTTAAGTGTTTAAAGTATCGTTTTTTTCTGGAAAAATTTTCACTGTACATATCCTATGCAGAATTAAGGATTCAATCTAACTTGTTTTATGTGCAGTCAGAAGAAAAGTATGAAGAGAAGGTCTCAAAGCATGTGTTAAAAACACAAGAAACCCCACAGCTTTAAAAATGGAAGTGAGACCATTATTTTTGCACTGACTTAAATATCTTTCTACTGATCTATATTAAAATTCTCTTCACTCTTGCAGGTGATAATCAGATTCTTTAGCTATTTTCTGTATGTTTGTGTATCATTTCTTTCTGTTTGTAACTCAGTGTGTTACTTGTCTCTTTACATAATCTTGGCTATCTAAATTTTCACTAACCTACATGTAATCTTGCCTAGACAATAATTTCACATTAATTCATGCTAATGTATGCATATGCAGAACTTGAATTTAGAGGGATTTGAACTGTTATACTAATTATATGGGACTTGGATCCTAAATCATGAACTGTTCACATTCTGTACTTAGATTATTTGCATACCATGTCTGTGTAAATGCTATGGGTTTAGAGCAGCACAAAAAAGGGCTAAGACTTTTTTAAAATAAGGTGACTTTTTCCTTCTTTAAATATAAAAAATATAATTAATATAATTATTATTCCTGCTTAATCATATGAAAATATTAATGTCATTTAGTGTTAATAATTTGGGCTCAGTAGACTCATATAATTGCCTTAGTCACAGCTTTTTCCCCCCAAAGGTAATTAAAATTAGATTGGTTGTAATTTGCTCACAATAGTAAGATTCAACCTGGAGTAGATTAGAAGAGCCCTCTTTTAAATACAACCCAACTGTCACAGACATGAATGAAATTTTAATATAGGCTTCCACATGGTTTTGATATTATAAGAATGTGTAGTTAATTTATTCTTTGATTGATGCATGGGATGACCAGTAATTAAAAAATCTTGGCCATATGGCTGGGATTTAAAGTTTATATTATAAGTCAACTTGTGAAGTAAATGAGGAAAGCACTTTTCAGGCTGAATAAAAGGTGTCTGTTTTATCTACTCTGTGAAGCTGGAAGCATCAGCTACCATTAGCAATTCCTCTTTGTCAGAACTTTTGATGTCTAAAGAGATCCTCTTACCCTTGTAGTGGAAACTGAAAATAAGCACAAAGTAAAATAATATTTTGTAGAAAATATAATTTACATTAGCAAAATATTTAAAATTAAAATCTCCTCCTGAATTAAAACATAAGACTATTAACCATTCTACTCTTTCAATGGAATAACACACAATAAAATATAAAAATGAAGCTATCATATAGTATTTTTTTTTTAATTCCATCATAGTTAAGTGCTTTAACACTACTGAAAAACACAGGAATTTGCTTTCTAATTTGTCTGGAATCCTTTGCTCGTTTGCAGGAAGCCTTAATTTTTCATAGGAGGGAATGAACTCTCGTACATTTCAGTGGCAGGATTTCTGTAATTTAGTGTGGTACTCAAATGAGGCAGCATTGGTACAAAAGGCAGAATACACACATTTCACATTTGTTCATCACTTAGTGCTTACCAAAGCCTTAAAGAACAATATTAAATGTCTGTTATTTCATAAATTGTTGTCACAAATAACAAGTCCAATACTATATTTAATTTTAGCATTCTCAACAAGAAATAATAAAATAATACATCATGCATTCATTAAAATTCTGTAAATTCAGGCTAAATAAGACTTTAGCTGTCTTCAATAAATGAGCTAGATAATCACATATTTGAGAGGAAAAATTACTCTAAAACTGTGAATAAGGAAATACACATTATGGTCATGTTGAAGAATTTAACCAGGAAAAACAACTGTAAAAGTAGATCCTTCATTTTTTGAATAATGAAAGAAATATAATTTCTTATGATCATAACCATGGAAAGATTTAGGTCAAAAAGACTAGATATAGCTTGGCTGTACAATGAGGAAGGGAATGGATCCATTTTCAGGCTAAGACACATTATTTTGTTATTTTACTGTTTTGAGAATAGACTAAATTATTCTATGTCTAAGGACCCAGATCGCATTTCCCATAGTGCCATAGTTTTCTCTGGTTGGATGTTTCTAGGGTTTGTTGATTTCTTTGGTTTTTTTTGTTCTTGTTGCTTTAAATTCCATTTTGTTTTACAGCTATAGTCTAACTGTGTTTTGCTTCACAAGCTTTTTTGAAATATCTTTAACTTAACACTTTACACAATAGACAGTAGTGCAAAACAGTTATGATTTGCATTACTGTTTGTTGGCATAGACTGTTAGGAAGCCCTTTCTTCTTGGGATAAAATTGAATAACCACTTAAATATACATGCAATATAATCTATTGTTGCAGAGCTTCAAGATGTTGTGTCTTGGGTTCTTACTCATCCCCCACTCTCCAGTCCTTCTTTTTGCAGTCATTCTGATATGATGACCTATCTATACTTAACACAAAAGCTTGGTCCTGCCTCTAATTGATCATTAATATGATCCCATTTTCTTCTTTTCAGGTTTTGAATAATAGGTTTAAGGGCAAATAAAATAATCTGCAATAGTCATAAATGGAAAAGATTACATATGTATATGCAAATTACTATGGTGTTCTATACTGGTGAGCCTTGTTTACTTGTTAGTTTATTTCTTCATAGTAGGATATACACATCTTCCATCACAGTTAAGTGTTTAGTGGTTAGGTTAATGTCTGTTCACACAGTACATCTTGATTCCAGCCCAGATTCAAATGGGTATTACACACTGAGAGTTCTTATACGGTAGAAAATAAGGTGTTTCAACCTTTACATACAATTCTTCTGATTACATGCGTCTTTAATAAGCTGGTATGTGGGTCTTAAATCGGGACCTGGTGGAGAATTCTCTGCATGAAGAAATTTGATATTGAAATTGCAAGAAGTGGGTCTTTATAAAGCTTCTATAGCAAATTTTTGAGAGTAAATGGACTACACTGCATTTTCCCTAGCATAGGAGCAACTACAATTCCTTTTGTAGCAAAAATAGATGAAGACATTTTACTTTTGAGAAACAAGAGAACCCATGTCTGTCAACTGGCAGTACTCTGAATATGCTTTTACCTTGGTGATTAGCTCTTTCCTCTACAATACTGAAGAGACAAAATAACAGCATCTTCCCAAATATCTGATAACTCTGAAACCTTGCAAACTTCAATTAAAATGCAGATTTTGTGGACTTGCATGTTTTGTTGGCTTCTTTTTCACTGTAACTCAAACTGATGTCAGTTTCTAAAATCTTTCTTAGCTTTCCAGAAGCTCTGTAAAAGAAGTTGCATTAGTAACAGACATTAATGTTAATGGATTTCCACAAGTCAGCTACTGAGACAGTAACGCTGCTAGTGTCAGAAGAGGCTGATTTTCTCTGTGAGCTTTAGGATCAATATTACAAAAAATATTTGCCAATTAAATGATGGTAAACAAAGCAGCACAGTGGACATTGTTAGGCATCTTGATAACTTTAGAGGCATGTAAAACTTGTGGTAAACTCAAGAGAAAAACAGTAGAAAGTCACTCATTAAACCTCCATCAAAAACTCATACTTGAAAGACTACAAGTTATGTTTTCTCTTGTTCATTAAGATGCTTGAAAGGATCATTAAGAATAGGATTTCTCCTAAAGAGAAGGATCAATTAGAGTTGGCCTGGCATAAGATATAAACTTATTAGACCACAAGTACTTTCTTCCTTTTCAAGTGCTTGCTGAGAGAATTATTCACTGTATACAACACCATAATGACACCAGAAAATTTAAAAGGTATAAACACTGAAAATTACCGTATTTTTTCTATTGTGTCCTTAATGCTTCATGTGTCATTTTTCTTTTCACATGAAGCATTAAGGACACAATAGAAAAAATACGGTAATTTTCAGTGTTTATACCTTTTAAATTTTCTGTGTTTCACCTTTTAAATGTCCATTGTATATAAAAATTATCTTTGTACATAAATCTAAACAATAGATGAAACCAGAAATTTCAAAAGAAAGAATCAGGATAGATCAACCAGGAATTTCCTACATAAATAGTTTCTGAATGAAATCTATTTTCTATATGATAATCAAATATTTCCATATGAAAAATAAGATTTTCATCAATTTGGTGGATGGCACAAGTATTGTGTGTATGCATTGGTAAAAGGTCAAGTTTTCATATCTCTCTGATATTCAGCATAGTTTTGCTTTCCCATTCCCCAACCAACTCCTCACCATCCAAATAGTATTTTTAAAAAAATAAGAACATTTTATGTTTGAAAAGACTATCTGTCTCTAGCTTGGAACTAGAGCTAGCTAGTTTTTCTGGTTTATTTTCCCAAATAGCTCAGCCTGACATAGGCAGGAAGCAAAGAAATTTTCACATCAAGTGATTAAAGCTTAGAAAAATTGGAAAGAGTAAGAAACAGGATTTTTCATGGAAAGCTTTAGGTAATTTAAAGATATATATTAGTGACAGTTCTCTCATATTACAGTGTTTATTTTGTCTCAGACTATATATTTTTAAGTTTCTTCTGAGCAGTTTTATCAGATGACAGAAAACTTTTGTGTCAGAGAACTATTATTTCTTTTGAAAAGTTTCATGCTCTATATATAGTAATCAAAAGCCCAGTTCTTTCTGCATTTCAATGTTACTTCTAAAGCAAAGATTATGCCAGTGGGCCATATAAACTGAATTTCTGTGGATTAACTGTCAATGTAACTTCAAAGACTGTTTACATGCAGGTTATTGGGTGACACTAAGTATCTTTCAAATAGTAGCTAAGAAATATTTTCCTGAGAAAGTACCGCTATTGGCTATTGCAATGCTCTTCCCTGCCAAAAGATACACATATTCCTAACTACTCACACACCTGCTGCAAAAAGACCATAGTGAAATAGACAAATAAGAGGTTTAAAAAATTTGGGCAGATTCTTTGTGTGATTATCAGTTTAAATTTAAAATTTTACTAATATTTTCACAGATACTTGTGATATCCTGGGATGAAAAATTATGTTCATGTCTGCTCTGGCTTAGCACACGTGTTTTGTTGTCATGCATTCTACATGGGGAAATATATTTTATGCTACCTCAGTCTCCATCGAAAAATGCTCATCACTTTAGTTTAAAAAAAATATTTGCATGGATGATACATAGTAATCTGGTTTTATTGACAAGGTTGTGTTCAAGGATTGGAATAGATAATCTTGGAGGTCTTCTGAACTTTAATGATTCTATTAATAAGATTAATAAATACTAACTGATAGGCCAACATTTTAACTTGCATTGTGCATGATGCAAGTTCTTTACCATGATGAAAATTCTTTACAGCTTATGTAAATTTCCTTTCTAGACTTGAAGAATAAACCTTCTTTAGGTCAGACTATACTGTGATACTTGGTATTAATTCAGTTTTTGATAGACCCAAGGAACATCATGAAAATAAAAGGGTTTTCCTTCAGTATTTTCAGCAGATTGCTGTTCATTTTTTGCAATAAGAATGAAATTTAATACTCACTTTTATCACATTGCTAGTTTTCCCTTAAATAAAAAACATCTTGATTTTATTTATGACTGATTAGACTGATTTTTCCTTATCTTCAGAAAGGCTTTGCAGAGAGACCTAAACAAACAAGAGCACTGGACAATCACCAACTCTATGAAGTTTGACAGAAACAAGAGCCAGATTCTGCATCTGGGATGGGGAAATCCTGGATGTATGGATAGAATGAGGAATGAGAAGCTGAAGAGAAGCCTTGCAAAATGGGCTTGGGGGTCCTGGTCAATGGCAAGTTGAACATGGGTCAGCAGTGCCCTGGCACCAGGAGGGCCAACCCTGTCCTGGAGGGCATCAGGCACAGCATCACAGCTGGGCAAGGGAGGGGATTGTCCTGCTCTGCTCTGAGCTGGGGCAGCCTCACCTCGAGTGCTGGGGGCTGGTTTGGGCACTGCAATAAAATAAAGATATGCAGCTATTTGAAAATGTCCAGAAAAGGGCTATGAGGGGGATGAAGGTCTATAAGGGAAGTCATAAGAGCTGAGGGCAACCCTCATCATCATGGTGCACAGTTTCCTCATGAAGGGAAGAAGAGGGGCCTGTGCTGGTCTCTTCTCTTTGGTGATTGGTGATAGGACTGAAGGGAATGGCATGAGAGTGCCAGTGAAGGTTTAAGTTGGATATCGGGAAAAAGTTCTACACTCAGAGGGTGGTTGGGCACTGGAACAGGCTCCCCAGGGAAGTGGTCACCACTCCAAACTGAGACAGTTCAAGAAGTGTTTGAGCAATGCTCTCAGGCACAATGTGTGCTTCTTGGGGTGGTCATGCAGAGTCAGGAACTGAACTTCCTTCAGTAATTATTGTAGGCCCCTTCCAGCTCAGAGTATTCTATGATTTTATGGTCTTAAGAGTTCTTTTCTACAGGAGAAAAGAAAATACGTTGCAAAGTGAAACAAAAGAATTTGCTGCACACAAGGAAGTGAGAACTCATCTCTTAGAGTAAGATAATAGTTTAAAGGCATGAAGCAATCTCTACACTGATTATTTTAGATAGTGCTTTAAAATGTAATGTCTGCTATTATCTTTATGTGTCTGTATTGTTTTACTGACAAGGGATGAATTGTGATGAGCAAAAATTCACCAGTAAATCACAAAATCTTAAAATATTACCAATTTTATTAAACATGCCCATATTTTCTAATTTCATAGCAGTTGTCTTTCAACTGATATTGAACACCTCAGTATTTTTAAAACAAGCTAAAATAACAACAGGAAATATGTAGATGAAATTTTTTCACTGGTGACAGTATGATACGTGGTCTTCAACATTCTCCCAAGGGGAAATGGAGGGCAGATACCAATCTCTTTACTCTTGTAACTTGTCACAGGACTGGAGGAAACAGCACAAAGCTGATTTGGGGCAGGTTTAAGTTGGATATCAGGGCTGGGCACTGGCAGTACTCTCAGGCTCATGGTGTGACTCTTTGGGATGGTGCTGTGCAGGGACAGGTGATGGATTCAATGATCCCTGTGAGTCCCTACCAACTCAGTATATTCTGCAGCTATGACTTGTTGACATGTTTTCTGAATTTTAGCACAGAATTCAGAAGTCAGGAAACTTCCATACTTCTTTATTTAAAATTTTTCAGTAAGGCTTTCCGATTAAATTTCTAGGTTATGTGAGACCTTGAGCAAGAATTTGCTCAGAAACTGCATCAGAGTAGTGTTTTTCCCAGGAAAAACAGTTAACAGGCGTATCTTTTATTTTACTTTACTTTCTTTCCTTGTCATTCTCAGGAAGTAGAAATAGATTGCTCTACCACTATAGTACATTCCACCAATAAACTGCTGTTCTTCAACTGAGTATTAAACCGGATGTTGTAAAGGAACTCAGAAGGATGACAGTGGTAATCAAGGTTTTACCCATTGCCTACTCACCTCTCACACAGAGAAGAGTATAGATAGGCAGTTGGTTCTGGACTCGAAGACTCGCTTTTAATAATTTGTTTCCTGCACTTTTTATCCTATACTAAAACAGCTATTTTTTTTAAATTCCTTGACCATGTGATTCACCTCATAAGAATGAAAATTATTATTTTTTGTGTATTTTCAATGATTTTTCAAGGTAAAATGAAATTAGAAATGAAAGTGGAATGAGAGGAATGTGTGTTTACATGTAAAGAGTACCTATTTTTTGTGAGCTGTGGTTTTATGAGGAGAGGTAAAAGAGTGAACAGAAGGTAGAAAAATTATGGGATCATTTCTATTAAAAGCAATTCAATTGAACAAGACCAGGTGCAGTATCAAAATATAGCAGAGCTGATTCAGTTTCTTTCAGTTAATGAGTTTAATTTTCTTCTAGATTTTGAGGTTATTTGACATAGCCATTTATCTGCCAAGCAGTGTTTGAAATTATTTAAATTTGCCATGTGGAAATAGCCAATACAAAAGGATACTGTGTATACAGTTTGCTGAAGAGCGTATGTATGAAACACATTATTAACACATAGAAAGGAATTGTTGTAGAACAAATTGTGGGCATATCCTAAAAAAATACATAGATGGAAATTTTTTCATCCCTATACAAAATGTGATGAAAGAAGGCATATGAGCTGCGTGAAAATACCCACTCTTATACATCTTGTTGCAAGTCATCTGAGAGCTAGGTGTTCTGGCACTTTTGAATTGGAAAAATATATGAGCTGCAACATGCTGTTTATATCACCAGCAAGCTTGAGAGAATAAGTCCCTCTGGGCTTCTTTGTTGCAGATCAGAAGGTGTCATTTAATAGCACACTTTTACCTTCAAATTGAAAATGAGAAGGAAAAAGACAGATGACATCAGTGAGAAAAACAAAGGTAAAAGATGTGGTATGTACTTCATTGTTCTTCTTACATTACTTTAGCACCCTAAGGCATTAATAAGAAGAGGTTCCTGTTCTGCCTGCTCTGTGAAAACAATTTAGGAAGTGTCCACACAACCTATAGAAGTTTCCACAAAGAGTCTTTGGGCCTTCTCTCATTCTTTGACTTTCATTGTTTCTCTTTTATTCTTCCTTTGTTAAACATATTTACTTAAAAAACCTAATAAATGTTGGTTGGGTTTTTTTTTCATACCTTCTTACTGAGAACAGATTTTAGCAAGGAGAATAGTTACATAGCTGAAATTCTGCTAATCAGTCTTGAAGAATTCTTTGTGGCTTGAACTCCTATCTGCTACAACACCAATTAAGTAAAACAGGTTATTTCAGGCTTTAAGAAAGCAAAAGAAGGAAATCCCAAAGAAGTTTCCATTTCACACTGATTTGCATAACTAACTAGGTGGATTCCAGGAATTGCTCTTAGGATTTTTTCCCAAAGGATTTTGTAACTCCAATCTACTGGAATGAATACTGACTCAGCTTTACTTATTAATTCCTTATTTTCAATAATTTAAATTTGAAATTATTGAAGAGAAAAGTCATGTAGGCTCTCTTTAAATCAATAGAGAGAAATGAGCTTTTCATGTGCTCTGTTTTAGTTAGTAGTCTAAAGTCCATTTATTGGCAATAAAGAGAAACAGACACTTCAGGACTGCAATTCATTTAATCCTGATGTAGATATCTGACAAAGATAAATTACTTCCTCAGACTGCGATACTCTATACTTAGAGTTGTATTACTCTATCCTGACTATAAAGAGGTACTGCTTTCTGCTGTGGGTATAAAATTTGTAGCTTTTGAACTTTAGGAGATATCAAGACCTTTTAATTTTCTGAATCATAGTAAAAATATTCTTCCACTTAACATACTTCTAGAAAACATAATATTAGTTTTTCTTGTTTCACAGAAAGCATTTTCTTCAGTGATTTTGCTGTTGGTAGAGAAAAGGATGAAGACTTAATGAATGTTTTGCAATATAAGCAGGTTTTAAAAGCATTAAATCCTATATATATCTAATAAAACTCTCGCATGGCAAGGGGAGCTCACTACTGAAGAAACTTTCCCTTCAGCATTATCTCACCATTATTTCCCCCTGTGAAAGTGTATTCAGCTTCTGTGCTTAATTGATTTCTACTAAAGACAGAAGGAATGCAGCAGAAACTTGTGGATTTCATCAGGTTGCTTTCATTTCTCTTGCAGATAAAATTCAAGTGCAAAAATATAACTGCAGCCTCTGGTTTAACTAGCTCTTTTATTTCTTTTCTGGTATCAATTTACCTATCAGAGCAAAGCCTTCATAGTGCCAGCTCTTCAAAGTACCAATGAAGTACAAAACATGAACAATATTTCATAGGGGTAGTGAAGATCTACCACAGTTTTGATTTAAAAAAGTGACAGCAACACTTTTGAGTAGTCACTTCAGATGACTTTAGTGTTTCCTTGTGAAAATTCAAATTTCAATAAAAATGTATTACTAACTTCAAATGAGAATTCTATGATGTGTGGATATTTCCAGTATTTTTTAAGGAAAAAAAAAAAAAAAACAAACAGAAGGATAGCACTGAAGAAAATGAGACAAATTAATTTTATAACAAAATAGATAATTTTAGAATTCATCAACACATGAAATTTGTGATTAATCTTGAAATTCAGATTATTCTTTTCAATGCATTTTATTATAATATTTAAAAATTCAGTGTTAGTTTGTTTAATTTGCCTTCCAATTTCTTCAAGAAAATGACACTTCTCGAGTGGTCAGGTGTTTTTTGTCTCACAATACATTTGCTGTCTTTCTCTAAGTCACACAAATTTTAATATCGCTGTTTTATTTAAAGATATTCTTCTCCCTAGTATGTAAATGATTTATTTCTTGAGAAAGGTGTCCAGGAATAGCCTGCAGGCTATACATGTTATGTCTAAGATTTTCTGCTTTGGCCTTTTAAAGAATATTTTCTCATAGATTTAAAATCTGTACTTTTAAATTTCAGCATCTCTTTCCTGTACCCTTGAGTAGTCACAACATATCAAGGGTTTTTTGTGCTTTTAAGAGAGGATGATTACAGCACTATAAAACAATGATATTTATTGAATGTGGTTCCTGAATACACCCATGTTTTTTCCAGCTCATTATTCATAGCATACAAATTTTCCTGTTCCCTCTCCTTAAGCATTCCTATTCAATTTCTGTAGTTTCTTTTTCCACTAGATTTCTCTATCAAATTTGTATTGGCCACCTCATTAAAATGCTAACTCTGCTAAAAATTTCATAGCAGAGACAAAATAGTGGACTCTGATGAGCCAGATCAGCTGTTTGTGTGTTTGTTGTGCCATTTCCATAAAAATGGACTTCATTAGAGAATTTCTACTATTTCAGATTTTTAGGCTAATCCAGTTTGTTTTGACAGACATGGATTGTAAGTGATATATAAGCAACACAGATCACAGATTGGAAGACACAATAGATATGAAAACAAATCAGATCCCGAGGAATAACTGAGACATTGACTGTTTCAAATATGGATGTTCAGTTGCTGTGTCATGTTAGAAAACAGTGACAATCAATGCCAGAGAGAACAAAGAATTTTTTTTCACCATTTACATTTGTCTGTAAAAATTTCTATATCTTCGACATGGTTTCCATTGAATATCCATTCAAAATTCTTCTCTCTAAGCAGTATTTTTCTAAGATTTTTTTTAGCGTCTAAGGATTTTCTGCCATAATTTCTTCTTTGAGTGCTGCACTGGAAATGGGAGCACAGTCTCAGCCCACTGCCTCGCCCAGAGGCTGTCCCACCACACAGCAAGAAGGGCCACAGCAGGCTGCAGCCATCAGACAGGTGCAAGCTCTGACCAAGGGGGCACAGCCAGACGGTGGCTGGTTGATGACTGGGGCACAGACACCACGCAGGGCTCTGGGCCTCAAAGCAACCCTCAGGTCCCAGGGAAGGCTTTTTGTGCAGCTCTGTCTCACAACTCCACTGGTCTGAAAGAAATCTCATCCAAAATTAACAAGCTTCACTGTATCAGAGGTGACCTTTAGTTTAGGTAGTCACACTCAGTGTGTGGAGGACATTGTAGGGGTTATTCCTGTAAAAAAAGCTTTGGCACAGATAGTTTTGAAATATTCCAGTACTCTTCTCAGAACCTGCTTGTTTTCTGAAGTCCTCTCCTTTACCCTCCCTGGGGTATACTACATATATATGTATATAGATACAGTGGAAAAAATATTACTTTGATAAATGGAGACAGTAGATTACTAGGGAAAGTTGCAACTGCAAAATGTTTCATGAAAAAAATAAAACAGATTAAAGCATTTGTGTATTTTCTTCTTATTTTCCTATAAGCTGCTCTATTTTTCCAGAAGATTAACTTTTCTTACATAAAAAATGTTGCAGCCATTGACAATCATAATGTCAATGAGGTCAAGTAGCAAAGGTCAAATACCAAAATTTCTGCAATAGCAATGGCAGTAGGTGAAAAAGGTTATAACTCAGGGTCACTTTGATAAGAAACTTGAAGATGAAGATTTATGGACAAGATACAGTTAGATGTCACTTTTCATAAATGCTTCATTGTCACACACAGTACATTAAGCCCAGACAAAGTTAAGAAACAAAATTAACTAACAAATTTGAAAATTAACAAATTGAAGCATCTTAATTCAAATAAAAGAAAAGGAATTTTTTTATATACAGACATTGAGAGAGTATCAGGTAAAAATATATTTTCACATAAGCAATACAAATGAGAGAAGGCATATGTAGGACACACATACTAAACTTCTCATTAAATTATTCCCACTTTTACAGTAAAGTGGAACCAATGGAAATCTCTTGTATTTTATTGAAGGCATGAAATCTTTGAATATAATAAAACTTCAACTGAGAATGTGTCTTAATGAATGGCCTTTCATGTCATAAGAGGGGGAATTTTAAACGCTTGATGCAAAACGTTATTAGGACCAGATTTTAGCACAAGTTCCTAACTATACCTGAGCGGCATTCACAGCATTTACTGGGAATTGACACCATTTTTTCACAGCATTTTTTTGCACTGGCATAAGTGTAGATGTACTGTTGAGGGTTTTGTGCTAAAATACAGCACATCTAAAAATTTCTAGCTCAGATACATTACTTTCAGGCCTTTCCTCCACATAAGGAAACAAGAATGGGTCTATACCAACCACAAGCACTCTTAGCTGCAGAAGCAGCTTTTGCTTTTATATCCATGAGTGTATATGTACATATATGAGTCTCCATACAAACATTATAAAGTATTTCCTCAGAAACATATGAAAATAATAGAGATTACACCTTGTCATTTACACACTACGTCGAAGCAAACAGGGCATGATTGGACTGAAAGCACTGTTCATGTAAGATGCTAAAATGTCTGTGAGCAAAGTGGATGCTTATGTTAAATCAGCATTTAAACATCACAGGCCATCAGAGAAACAGCTGAAGGTGTAATAATTTGTTGGTTACTGCTGTTTTTGTCAAATCTGTTGTGCCATGATAAATGTTTTAGTGTCTACTTAAACAGGTCAACAAACTTCTAAATTATTGTAAATTAAAAACATGCAACAATACTCCTGAAATAATATATCTTTAGGTCTTATACACTTGATACCTAGCTGGGTCCAGATTGATTGTTTACAAGGATTAGTTTTAATACTCGTGTCTGCAAATTTTTATTCCTCATCCATGCAATTAGAAAGAAAAGAATATCTATATTACAATAAGTTCTTTACTGTGATGTACAGTTACAACCCCAAAAGTTAACTGTTTTTTCTGGAAGCAAACTACCTTGCTCTGGATCTACCCAGCATGTACCAAAGCCTGACAATGATCTGATCTATTGAGATCAGTCAGCAAGAGTATTTCTTTCCAGCTATTCATCTTTTGTAGTTGTTAACTATCCCATAAACACAAAGCCCATTGTCAGAATGTTTAAGTAGGTTATGCCTGATGCCGGCCGGGGGGCTGTTTACAGACCATGAATGAGATGGGGCTGCTATGGAAAGTGTCTCGAGCTGTTTATTTTTCAGCATCAGTCTCATTATGTGACTATGACAGTGGGAAGACACTAGCAGATCACAATCCAGGCAGCAGGCCAGAAAACTTAATGTTACAACATACTTTATAAGCTTCTTGACCAATCACACAAAGGAAAAGCATATTGACAGTAGTTCTATCCAATCACCATAAGTACCTTTGGTTAAAACGATGCTTGCTTATTTCGAATACAATACCTGTTTGCAAGAGACAATGCACAGAGCTCCATTCTTAAGCTTTAACCTTCCTAATATCTTGCTAGATAAACTTTCTGCAGCTTAAAGAGCTATTCAGACAAGCATTAATACACAAGCTTATTGTTCTATTTACCCTTGCCTTTTCTACAGTTTAAATAATCTTTCTGCTGACCTATTTCATAACTGCTGCTTTAGCTCTACTCTCAATTCTGCTGTATCTGAGGCCTGCCTTTTGCAGCTTTCCCAAAACCCTCTAATTTTATGGATTCCCACATATGCCAATTGCCCCTTAAATTCCAGCAAGCATAAATTGTGCCCTTTTAAAGAAAAAACTCAAAATATTGGTAGGGTTTGATTCTGTTTTCTTCAATCACAGAAAGACACCAATATACATGAGGTTAAAGCAGGTTTCTCAAAATCAGACTTTTGATGTTTCACTCAATCCTCCACAGCACTGTGAGCCTGTTACTTCAATAAGTGTTGGAGGAAAGTGAGAAGACTGTGGGAAATGTGCATGTGCAAATGTGGTTTTTGGGGAAAGGAAAGAAACCATAACCTGTGCATTAGCATAAATAAGCTTAGAAGAAATACGCAACACTCTTCTCGAAACATGCAACACTCTTCTCTCACTCCTGCCAGCATGGGGCTAGGAGCTGCCACTCAGGAGAGTCAGGAAGAAGCTCAAGCTGCTGACAGGATAGAACAACTCACAGCAACTGATGAGCTCTTAGTGTCTTCAAGGAACTAATGTGGGCTTCTGACTTTTGCAAAGTAGTCAATAAATTGCAGCCACCCACCAAGGAATATTTGAAGTAAAGAGTATTTGAATTAACTAAATTTAATTTTATTTTAATTTGCTAGGGTTGAAGAAGAATAATGTGGTAACGGGGAAGCTTTAAAGCTGCAGAAATGCAACTGAACAGTGGTGATTAAACTTAGATGAGGTGTTCTATATGTTGACTTTCATGCACCTCAAACCATAATGTGGTTTTCAGTATTATTTGGACACATTCTAATTGCATTCGATTTTTTAAAGATTACAAAATTCAGAAGTCAGACCATTACACTCCTAGATAGTCAAAGCTAGACTTAATTTTGATGCAGCATATGAATTCATTATTCTAAAATATCATTACAATGCAGATGACATACTCTGTTATTCCAAGTGAAGCCATATGCAATGTAGACATATTGTAAAACTCCCAATATTCTATCTTCAAATATAATTTTGATGTTTGAACTACAAAGCACTTTGCATTTAAATTAAATGTTATTGCACAGGGACACAACATGGTTCTTCTGGGTCCTTCCCAGCTCAGACTAACCCGAGATTTTGTGAAAATTTCTGGTTTATCCTGGTAGAACTATTAAGGTTATGTTATAAAACAGCATATATCCATGAGAAAAGAGGAGCACAAAGGAAAAAAAAAAATTAGGGAACCACATAATATCATCTCCACCCACAAAAATGACCCCAGAGATGCTGAGGGTTGAGGATAGGGTGTGTTGGTACCTAGGACTGCACCTCCAGCACCCACCAGGCACCTCCCCAGGTAGTTCCAGGGAGTGTCAGTTCCTGGGCCAGGTTACTTCCAACACTGTGAGGCTAGGGTGCTCTCCAGACCTCCCCACAAACTGAGGCATCACTACCCATGTGTGGAGGTAGTTCATGGGGTGCAGGAGCACAAGGGTTATGGGGGTGTGCAGTGAAAGAACCAGAGAAAGGAGACTTGGGGATCAGTGTGATCTAAGGCAGAGAAAGCATAGGAAAAGAAGTTTAAAAAGTGATACCAAGGGTCAGAAAGGTGTGAACAGAAGACGGCCAATGTGTCAATAGGGTCATGTCCAGCACCTATCTCATGTGGTCCAACCCTATCTTCTCTCATCTCCACTTCTATTTCCTGGGCAAGGAGCTCTGTCTCATGTGGCTGTGGGAGGGGACTGTGGGTCAGGGTCCATGTGTCCATGGTGGCAGCCCTGAAGCCATCCCAGCTTCATGTGATGTTCTGTGATCACCCCAAAATGTGTAACCTGACTTGACAGGAAGGCACCTAATACCCTAGGATAGAGTGGTTGATATCTCCAAGCAGGAGGCACCTGGAGGGCTTGGCTTCTGAAGGCAGCAGAGTTCCAAGCTTAGCACTAGTACTAGTGCTAGTACTAGTGCTATGGATGTGCAGGTCATGTGAGACACTTGCCAGTGAGTGTGTGGGCATGCATGCATGTGTATGTGCATGCAAGGGTGTGGGAGAGACACAGGAAGATCCAGGGGAAGTCCCCTGACAGACCTCATGTCGAAGCATCAATGCCAGGAGGTTCACACGTGTGTGTGTTAGTCTGTAAATGGAATTCTATACCTATGGCAAGGGTATGTATGGTCCTTGGTGTTTGGATGTCCAGGAAGCAGCCACTAGGGGAATTGAAACCCAGGGGAGGCAAAAGGACAGACCATGGCTGAGCCCTTCTAATAGAGGGATCGCCTTGAGGTTTATGTTCATATATGTATTCCCACTAAAAAGCCTTTGTCTTGACCAGCCAGAGAGGGAAAATGCATGAGGCCATATTTTTCTGTCTGCAAGAGTGGATTGGCTTCTGTCAGTGCTGATCAGTGTGTGTGCATAAATATGTACTGTAAATGTGTGTTTTTGTATGTGCTTACTGGGAGTAGGTGCCCAGACTCACCAACAGTCAATTGCCAGATTTGGCATGTGTTCACAAAAACCACAGGCACATAAACTCCACTGGCAGACCATTACATCTGGAATCTACATAAAAGTGATATGACTGACCAATGTTTAAAATTTTCATTTGTTTAGTTATATCAAACTCTTTGGCTACCACAAGCCCCACAGTAAGTCTAGTTCCATAAGTACCACTGTGGCTGCACATAGAACAGAAAATGCAGCTGTGCTTAGGAACTTCAGATGTAAATGAGATTGTCATACTCTAATGTCATGTTGGGACAAAGTAAGGGTATGCCCTTAACTCTTTGAAAGGCTATGAAATTCATAAAAATAGGATGTGTCTCTATGTTGTAGATGGAAAGAGTCACACACTCCTTACACTCAGAGAATAAGGACAGAACACTCTGACACATACATAAAACAGTGCTACTTTCACCTTACTGCAGAATCGTTCTTTCTAGAGTGTCAGAGGTTACTTGATTTTATAATACAGCGTGGGGGAAAAATCACTAAAAAGAGTCCCAAGGGACCCCAAATCTTTATTTTTAAAAGTGCTGAGTTTGTTTTTTTTTAATACCCTGTTTGGTGAAGAAGGAATAGAATTATAGAAATAAAGGAAATGGCATACTCTAAAATACATTTAATTTCTGAAAGCATTCAATAGAAGAATACCACTGGACTTCTGGAGGGCAGCCTTTGGCATACTCAGGACACTGGTTTGGAGACTCTCAGAGGAAAAAGCCCTTAACAAAAGGATCCAGGAAGACTGCATATATTTAAGAAAGAAATTGTGAAGAAGCAGAACATCCCCATGTACTAAAAGACAAGGAAGTGGGGTAGAAGGCCACCCAGACTGAACAGGGAGGTTTAACAGGAGCTCAGGGGAAAAAGAGGGTGTATGACCTTGGAAAGAGAAGTAGACAACTCAGAAAGGGTACAAAGATGTTGTTAGGTCACGTAGAAAGATTAGAAAGGTGAAATCTCAGAAAGAACTCAATCTGGCCTCTTTTTCTAAACACAATAAAAAGTGTTTTTAATAAATACTTTAATAACAATGGAGAGCCAAGGAGAATTTCTGTTCTTTATTAGACATTGTGGAGAGCACTGCCAGCAATGAAGCAGAAAAGGCTGATGTACTTAATGCCTTCTTTTCCTCAGTCTTTAGTATAAAACTGTTTATCTTCAAGGGCCGCTGGCCTCCTGAGCTGGCAGACAAGGTTAGGAAGAAAATAGACCCCATAAAATCCAGGAGGAAGTAGTTAGTGACCTGTTGTGCCACTTAGACTATTATAAATCTATGGGACCAGATGATATTCATCCAACAGTACCAGGGAAACCGGTGGAAGAGCCTGCAATGCCTCTTTCCATAATTCATTATCAGTCCTGGCTAAACAGTGAGGTCCCAGACACTGGCTGGTGGATGAGGGGAAGGCTCTGTCTACCATGACTTCAGCAAGGCCTTTGACACTGTCTCCCACAGCACTCTCCTGGAAAAGCTGGCAGCCCGTGGCTTGGACGGGTGCACCCTTCACTGGGTTCAGAACTGGCTGGATGGCCGGGCCCAGAGAGTGGAGGGGAACGGTGCTGCATCCAGCTGGGGGCTGCTCATTGGTGGTGTCCCCCAGGGATCAGTGTGGGGACCAGTCCCATTAAATATCTTTATTGATGATCTGGACGAGGGGATTGAGATACCTATGAAGAGTGGCTGAGAGAGGTGGGGCTGTTTATCATGGAGAAAAGAAATCTCAGAGGGCACCTCACTATGTTCTATGACTCCCTTAAAGGAGGTTGTAGCCAGGCGAGGGTCAGTCTCTTTCCCCAGGCCACTACTGACAAGACAACTTCTCAAATTGTTCCAGGGGAGGTTCAAGTTGGTCATCAGGAGGAATTTCTATGCAGAAAACGTTGTTAAACATTAGAATGGACTGCTCAGTGAGGTGGTGGAGTCACCATTCCCGGAGGTATTCAGGAAACAACTGGGTGTGGCACTTACTGCTGTGGTCAAGTTTAAAAGATGGTGATCAATCAAAGGTTGGACTCAATGGTGTCAGAGGTCTTTTCCAATCTTAGTAATTATGTGATTCTCTGCAAAGTAGTGAAATAATCACTACTTTGTATCAAGAATTATATTGATGATGACACCCTTAATCTGTTCTGTAGGAAAAATTTAAACTAAGAATAGAAGATGTTTCTATTTCATTCCATCAACCACCAACAAAATATTGCAACAAGCGTGCAGTTAATGGTTTTAGCCTGTTTCTTTAGCCTGTGGTCACACCTAACTTTCAAACAGGTTTACTTAGGTGATTTAGCTTCAATGTCTAATATATATTTATGTATATACATTTATAAATACTTATCTACTCTTGAGCAATACATTTAGTGTAGGTAGCTCACTGCACAAGCTGCAGTGTGAACTGCAGGCTGAGTTCTGTGGGGCAGGAGCCCAAGCAGGAGTCTGAAGCAAGAAGCCATGAACTACCAATCCATTCCATAAAAAAGGGGCTCAGGGACCTGGGGCTGGCCAGGGGACTGGTCACTCAGAGACAGAGCAGGAGCCAATGACTCCAGACTTCCTTGTGCTTAGAATGCCAGTGAACAAATCCCAGGCAATTCTTTGATTGGGGTCTCTTCTTGGAGGCACCCAGCTTAAACTGTTATTTGTTGTTTTCTTGTTTAGTTATTTCACCATATCATCTAGATGTCTGAGACTCTGCTATGGGATAGATCCAGTAGGGAAAACCTGATCTGATTCTGTGAGTGGGGTGAATGTGTGCCTCCATCCCAGCTCAGGTGTGTGAGAGTGATTGCCAGAGTGGTTCCTGAATGGCTGGACAGGGAAGTCCCCTACCAGCAAAATACATGTCTATGTGTGCATATATATATGTATATATCTATATATGCAACATACACATACAGTGCTACACAGATGTTATGTGTTTTATATCTACAAATACGTATGCATGTGCATAAGGTCTTTTGTAAGCATTTTAAAGTTAAATATATCTCAGTCCTTATGTGACAATGAAAAAAAAAAGGCTTTGTACAATTGTCAAAATCTAGATGTGTAAAGCAAACCTGCAATTATCATCTGAGAAGCAATACCATGTCACTTATAGGAATGCATAAAATATTTGGTCTGCATTACATTTGGACAATTTGATATGATGATCATACGCTGAGTGGTCCTTCATTAGAAACATGATGAGAAAAATCTAGAGGAATTTTTCTTTATTTTCTCTGTAATGCTTACATTAGTAATAGCTTTAGCAACTGGACCTCAATCTGTTTGCCTCATTTGAGATTACAATCATTATGCCTCCATGCTCACATTGTGCATTCCCCTTAGATTGAAAACAGTTTCCAGAACTGTGATTCCTAAGTCTTGTTTTCAGTGAGGGGTGGAGCTTAGCACTAGGGTGTGCCTAGGCTGTGGTTCGATACCACCTACATTAATGATGGGGATCATGGTTTCAGGAAGAAAGTGCAAGCGCACCCCAATAAGTCAATAATTTTCATTCCCTCTCTCGAGTGGAGAGATGTCAAGATCAAGCTCTGCAGACCCAGTCTTCTGCTGTAATTGCTGGTCCCCTTTCTGTCCCTTCAAGCTGCACTTCCAAAACATGGTGCTGAAGGAAAGAAACAATGAGCCCGAGATGCTGCTCTGAGAAAAGAAATGACAAGCCTGAGCCAATTGAGGACATACCCCACTTAAAGAAAAAAATCATTGGCAGTGTGTCCAAGCTCCAGTCAGTGGAGTTGACACTTGAGGGGGAAAAGAAGTGGAGGACCAGCAAAAGCTGTGGAGAGTGAAATAGGGGCAGACCAAAGTGCAAAGGGATGAGCTGAGCCAAGTACTTAGAACTACAATTGAGCACAGTGGTTCGGGAAAGTGGGCAGCACGATGTGGACCATGGAGCTTTTGGGAGCTGGTCCATCATTGTTTTGCATTGTCTGGAGCTCAGGGATGGGAACCACTAGCCACTGTAGCCCCTTTGCCCCCATCTTGCCTTTCCTCACAGCCATGCTTCACAAAGTGCAGGAACGGTCTCCATCTAATTTTTGTCTGAGGAAACTGCATGGAGCAGGTAGCACAGGAAAGGTTGCTGTGTTTTCTTTGTCCCAGCAGCCATGTAGAACTAAGTAAAGATGGTAAACACCTTTTTTGTGGGTAAAGCACCTTCTCTCTTTGTATACGTTTGTTATTAATTAACTGCGAATTTCTTGTTCCACTGTTTTTTCCCTTCATTAAATTGTTATCACAACCCATAGTCTCTGCTTTTGTCCCTCTTACTGGAAGGAGCAGGGAATGGGGAGTGGTGGGAGTTTAATTTGCAGCTGGTGTTAAACCACCACAACTGCTTTCAATCTAGGTGATTGACGACTAACTTACCAATTCTGTCTAAATCAGGTCTATTTCTCAACAATTGTCTGCATAGGTGATGTGAGAAGATTTGCAAAGCCAAGTACCACAACAGTATTGTTGGAATTGTCCTTGTTTTTGTATAGGCAGAAAATTCATATTATGCCAAATAAATTTGCAGTGGTCTCTATCACGAGGAATTCAGATTCTGAAAGCAGCAGGCTTGGGAAGAGCTAAACAGAAATCATTTCAGTACAGATTAAAACAGTTTATCACAGGCAGCACAGCAGAATTCCACATTCTGTAAATAGAGAAGTATTGTATTTTATAATACAAACTTGAATTACATGTCTGGGTCAGAAAACCACCATGAGTTTCCTACCCACCTTCCCTTGTAGATACTGTTACCATCTGCCTAAGACTGCTCTTCCTGATATATGGCAAGCATTTGTAAGTCCTCTGTCCTGTCATCTACCTAAAAGACTCTGTTTCCTATATATCAATAAGGTTCAATGTTAACATAAGTAAAAGACTGCACTTACAGCAGAGGTCTTTTGGATTTCGTGCTTACAAGATTTAATCTAATAAATATTGTAAACTGAAACATTTTAAATCCTAAATTCTTGCCAACACCTTCCATATTCTACATAGTTTATATAGATAGAGAATCTAAAAATATATGAGTCAGTATGTGATTTTTAATGCCAAAATGCACTGGAAGCTCAGAGATGGCCTATAAAACTTAGTGATGTAAGTTCTCACTTACTTGAAAGGAGGAGCTTTAATGGAACTGCTTGCGTCAGTAGGTGCTTATCAGCATGAGCTAGGCCTCCACAATCTGGCATTTTAAAGAAAATTGCTTCGTGAGTTTCAGGTGGCACATTATGCAACCTTGTACTGCAGCACCTGCAGTGCATGATATAGAACAACATATGCTTGTCTTATGGCACCATTTATTTAGAAATAGCACACCACACATCTCATGCTAACAAGAAGAACAAAATAAATCAACACATTTGTTTTCAGAACAACCAACTGTTTAAAGCCCATGATTTTTTTGAGTTTTTTTGCTTTGATTTGTTTGATTTTTGGGGGACACGGGAGAGCCAGTTGGGGAATAGAATATGCTCCTTAAAAGTTTTTAGTACATCTGCTACAAAGTGATGCTTTAATCAAATGAAAGAAAACATTTGGGAAAAAATAAGATTCTCTGAAAATTTTCAGCACATAATTAATGGTTATAAAAGCAGAACTATATGCTTCCCTAGGTGTTAACATCAAAATTAGCAGCAGAAAATACTCTGTGCCTCTGCTTGAAGTGCTGCTTGTGACTATATTCTTTTTTCTGAAATTAATTGGTGATGAAATTTAATCCATTCTGTTTTGTGATCTCAATGGTGTCCTGTGATAAACATCAGTGTACAGACTCTTTAGAACTACTAGGCATATTGCCAGCATGAAATTCAATGGTAAAAAAATATGTATGGTGAATTATTTAAAATCAGAAGGAGGAGGGCCAGAAATTATCATTATTATGAAAAAATTCCTAAGCCATATAAAGGCTAGCTGAGTTGGCAGTAGAAGGACCTAAACATATAATTAAATATCTAAATATTGAGATGTCTGCAAAGAAAAGAGAAGTGTGTCTGTAGTAATGAAGCAGGTGACATCCACTACCTGATTTTTCTCCTGTACATAAGCCATAAGTTTCATATGTGCAATGACACAAAGCAAGGTAGTGTTACCATGCAGTTCAATAATCAATGAAACAACTTTATCAATTCTTACCTGGAAATACTATAAGGAGCAGATTAAACATGGCAGAAATATGGTCTGGCTAATTACTACAGAGTGAGAGCAAAAGGAGCAATCGAAGGGCTGAAGATGAAGATCTGCAGGGTCAACTCATATTGATTGATTTCCCCCTTTTTATTTCCCTGAGAACCAAATGTTCAGGTGACAGGACCTAAAAGTTGGTTTTGCAGACCACAGCCATGGCATCTCAGCTTAGGTTTATTTTAAGAAAAAATTGTACTTTGCACAAGTAGACTATGAAACCTTAGAAAAGAAACAAAGGACTTGGAACCATTGAGAAAACAGTAGGTCCAATATGAAAGAGAAAAATAGTACAAAAAGGTAAAATGTCACAAAAAGTGCAAAGCTGGAAGGCAGAAAGACAAAGTAGGGATAGAGCTCATTACATCATCAAGAGGTCACAACTTCTCCAGATTCTTGTTAACTTCTTGTAAATTCCTGTCCAGCAGGTTATGTCACTAAGCTCCTGCGTGAGGAATTGTAAGCTTTCTCAGGCTAGATTCAATACAAGGCCTTGCTGGCATAAAAAAGCCTAAAGTAATCCTACATACACACTGACTTCAGACTTTCTACACATAATAAAAGATATCCAAACACAATCATTTACTAGAGAAAATGTTGACCCTACTTGTTGGCCAAACAAGAGTAGCACCAAGAATTATTCAGCACTTACAGTGTATCCAACGCATGTAAAACATTTGCAAGCAGCATTCAGCTAGGGTGTTGCTTTGGGATGAAGAGCAAACCTGAATATTTTGCTCCACTATTAGTTCCTGGAAGTCAGTAGTCCATATATATTCTGTCATGTCATGGTCTGACGGGGCCCAGTGCTAGTATTTTTAGGCAATAAGGTCATCCTACTATTCCTTGTGTACCTTTTTCTGCAGCGTCAGAGTGCCTACACTCACCTAAGGAAATATCCTTGCTTCTGCATTAAATGACAAAATTTACTGTGTTTGTGACAACTTTTGCTCAATTTCTTCTATATTCTTTACAATTTTCATGAATGGAAGATCTTAGAAGTTTCAAATACATGGCTTTTTTCTTCCCCTTGATAACTTGTACAATTATTTATAATGTTACATTACATGCTTTTCAATTACCTTCTCCTAGCAGCTACAATTCCAGCATCACCTTAAAAAGATGTTAAGACAGCTGCATTAGCTAAGGAATTTTCTTATTTCCTAGCATATAAGGCAGGGAATGACCACACAAATTGTGGTAGTAAATATTTTAAAACTGTATTTTAAAAATTACTAGGGTCTCATGAAGATGAAAGATTTCATAATTTTAATATACACACTGCTGTTGTAAGAGTCTCAGAGAAACGCATGAAAAGAATGCCTAATTAAAAAAAAGAAAAAAGAGCAAAGTATGTAAATGGTACTAGGCAGATTCCTCAAATATGCAAAATAATGCTTTGATTTATATGCACTCTTCAGACCTTAGAGTCTGTAGAACTTTAACAAAAGTAAAATTGTGTTTTATGTTTTTCAGGATACTCTTAATGGAGAATCAGTTTTTGCCTAAAAACTTGCCTATAAAATTTCTTCTTCTACCAAAACCAGATTAATTTTTAAAGAGTCGAATCTAAGACCCTGTTCCTCCACACTAATAGAATTTCACAAGATGAGTTTGGATTCTGATAGTGTTTGCACAATTCAAAATAGTAGGCCTCTCACAGTCAAAAATAAATAAAAAATATCTTGCCCAAATACAGCCTGTACTGATCAGTAATCCAGTGCTGAAAACTGTGTTCAGAAACACTTTTATTTGCACAGCAAATGCAGCAATATTGAAGAATGATGTGGAAAAGTTTATTTTACAGGAAGTCCATTAGCACTAATCAGTTCCACCCCATATATCGAAAGTATAGAATACTCTAGTTAAGTTATTTAAAATTTAAATTTCATTACCTTTTAAACCCCGTATTTAGAACAGGTGTTAAAAAAAAAATTAAGATTATTTGAATATTTAAAGGATCAGAAATTTGCTAGAAAATAAGAGAACAATAATCAATCTTTTATGAAACTAATTTCTCATATATACATTGAAAATTATTTGATATTTCATGTATAATATTGTATGAAATATAATTTAAAGAAATAAATTGATATAATCTCCTACATACATATGGAAGGCATGAAAATGCTCTGATACAGAGCATTTTTCCAGACTAAAAGGATCATAGTATAAATAAGAAACACATTATAGGTATATCAAGTTAATGCTTCACTGTAGGAAACCCTGAAAGCAATGTCAATATGAGAAAATGAGAAAAATAGATGGAAAATAATTGAGAAGGGTGATTTGAACTTTCAGAATTCAGATTCCTGCCAAATACAGACCCCTGGTCTGATATAGAACCTTTTCTTCTTATATTGTTTCAATTCCACAGGAAGGATGAAGATCAAGGATTTAGAAAACAAGTCCTATTTGGAGTTCAGGAATGAATCTGGAATAATGCAAATTTGATGGTAAGTTCTTTTGACTTTTACCTCCAAAGAGATGGGATTTCCTATCAAAGCCCATTTCTACTATATTTTCAGCAGTTTGGGGAACTTCTGAGGAATATATCAAGACTACCATCTTATCACTTCTAGTGAATATGCTTTCTGGTCACTAAAGATGGGAGCTGTTACCATTGCAGAAGATCTTTGATCTCTCTAAGCCTGGTATCACATCTCAGCTTTTGAGTTCTTTTCAGCTGCCTAAGCTAACAATTTATCACACACTTCATTAGTGTAATGAATAATGCTTTCCTATCATGTATTGAAGTATTTAATTGTCTTTAATGAAAAAGGATCCTCATTTTTCATATTCAGAATTTTCATGAATCTTGACAGCAGTGGTCAAGATCTGGCATCATTAATTCTATAGGCCTCCCTGTAGCATTGGCACAGAATTAAGATATTCTAGGCACAGAGAAAAGAAGCATGGCTACACTTTGTGCAGCAGTCGAGACCGTATTTTGATGTAGCACTGTTTAAGGGCTGGAACAGTTCAATAACACCTAATGATGTGGTCAGTCTGAATTGGTATCCCCTGTAGTACACTGACAAATAACATCGGTCTTTACAGTGATGTCTTGTAGTGGTTGTTTATACCTGTTTTTAAAGTTTCACAAAATGAACAAATAGGTATAGATTCTTATCTGAATCTGACAGATGAAGTTCTCTTTTAATGCTAACTGTGTGCAGCCTGCCACCAGGTGATGGATTAGCTGAGGTTCAGAAGCAGTATACCATATCAAAGTTCCCAGTGCGGTGCAGTGTGAGATGACCTCCTGAAAAGTTTAAAGTATGCAGTAGTGAATAGGAAATTCTGGTCTTCCTTTTCTCCTGTCCTTCAAGTTAAAGAAGACCCTGAAAAAGTAGGCAGTGAACCATATGTGGGAAACTTACACAGCAAATGGAAAAAAAATCTACTTTGTTTTTGCAATTTCATACCCTTCTAAAGCTTCTTAGCATTTCCCAAAAAAGCAAATGGATCATAGGATAAATAAGAAACAAATGATAGGCATATAAACTTAACTTTTTACTTGTTAGTAACCCTGAAAGTAATGCCAATATGTCAGAAGGTGAGAAAAATAGATGGAAAATACTTGAGTGTGTTTTGAGCTGTCAAAAGGGAGATTCCTGCCAAGTAACTCACTAGTATAAAGGGGATTGAAGAGCAAAGAAGAGCAAAGAAGTTGCTAATGCTTTGCTACTCTTCCATTGACTGTTCTCTGAAATGGTAACTGCGAGATTACCCTCTGGAAACTAAGAAAAGCTTCACAATTCGAAAATTTCTTAGCATTATTATCTTCTTTCTCTGAACCTTTAGAGTTTAATTCTATTTTTCTATGCCATACTACTCTATTTTATTATATTCCAATCTTCATGAGCTGCTTACGGCAAATGAAGGAGACAAGGCTAAATACTATATTTCATTTGTAGTCTGCATCATTGTAGGATTTGCTTCTTAAGCTCTGACAATATTACCACATCCTTCTGTAGGTTGTTTTGTGTCTGAGATGCCCTTTGCTTGGCTAAAAGCAACTTTGAATAGCTAGTGTCTCAAAAAAGAAAAAGGTGTGTATTTTCTCGCCTGAAACTGAGTTTTCCTGGAATATCATGTTCTCAGGTTTGTGGGTTGTTTTCATCCTTTCTTTTCCCTCTTACGTGGCAAAAAAAAAAAAAAAAAAAGGAAAAAAGGAGACCAGAATTGAAGAAGGAAAGGAAAGGAAAGGAAAGGAAAGGAAAGGAAAGGAAAGGAAAGGAAAGGAAAGGAAAGGAAAGGAAAGGAAAGGAAAGGAAAGGAAAGGAAAGGAAAGGAAAGGAAAGGAAAGGAAAGGAAAGGAAAGGAAAGGAAAGGAAAGGAAAGGAAAGGAAAGGAAAGGAAAGGAAAGGAAAGGAAAGGAAAGGAAAGGAAAGGAAAGGAAAGGAAAGGAAAGGAAAGGAGAGAAGACACAAGCAAAAAAAAAAAAAGGCAACCAAAAAAAACCCCACCCAAGCTCAATCCCCAGCCGTTTGTCTCCTTGCTTTAAGTCAGTAGAAAAGAACACTATACATTCTTAATAAAGCTTGTGCCTTCAGAACTGCAGAATGGCAAAACCCTATCATATTATTACAATGACCTCTTTATTCCCTGCCTGTCAATTGGAGCACATGAATTTTGAAAAAAAAAAAAAAAAAAACCAAAACAAAACCAGAAATGCTTTTTCCTTGCAGTTTGTTTCCAGAAGCTAATAATCCATGTTACATGAGCACCACCAATTCTCTAACACTTATTTGATGATACTTTTTGTCTGCCCTCTCTTTAATGCTCGAACTCTTAAGGAATATTTTATAGGATACATATTTTTCTTCCACAACAAATATATCACTAACCCACATATCCTCTGTGGTGTCTAAGTACTTGCTTTATTCTTCTGTGTGCTCCTCAGCTGTCAGCTAGATTCATAGCCCTTGATAAACTTTGTTTAAAAGCTTGTTCTATCTTTCTTCAATATGAAACAAAAACCCTGTAGAAAAGCAGTCATTTGATGAGATGGTAGCCATCTGAGCAAGTAAAACAATATCATTTTGGGGGAATTTCTCAGGGGTTGTTTATTGGAAGTGTGAGTTCCCAGATCCACAAAAAGTAAAGCATTCACAAAAAATACTTTTTTTCTTTTTTAAATATATCACTTAGTGTGTGCTGCCCTGAAAATTTTGTATTCCACATATCTAAATTTTCCTTATATAAGTGTTATTGGACCTTTTGCCTAAGATCTGTATACCTGAGAAGTGAAATGCACATACATGAACAACCACAAAATGCATTTTCACCTAGATCTCTGGCAACTGTTATAAAATTGATATCATCCTAGAATGTAGTGTACTGCAACATGGAGAATGGGATTATGTTTCTCTGAATACTGTGGCAATGTAAATTAACTAGGTCACAAGAAATACTTCACAAATATCTCACATCTTCCAAACTCATTAAACAGTCATTAAGCAAGGTTTCCTTGCTTTGAATTTCCAAAAGGGATAGCTCTAGAAAGTCCTAACAGGTTGTAGTGCAGAGTACTAGGTGTGGAAGTGGTCATCATCACACAGCCACAGAATCACTGAAAAGTTAGGGTTGGAGGAGACCTCTGGAGATCCTGTCCCACCCTCCTGCCAGGGCAAGATTGTCTATAGCAGGTGACACAACTAGGTTGCATTCAGGTTTTACATATGTCTAGAATGGGAGACTCCACAACCTCCCCAGGCAGCCGATTTCAGTGCTCTGCTGCCCTCAATGAAAAAGAGTTCTTCCTCATATTGACGTGAAATGTTTTAATTTATGGGCGTTGCTTTTCATCCTGTCTCTGGGCACCATTGAATAGAGTTTGGCACCATCCTCTTGGAACCTGCCTTTGATTTTCATGCAATAAGGCCATGAATTTTTCTATTAGCAAGACCAGATTTCTTCATTAGGTACATTAATCAAAGCACTTGACTAAACACCACACTAGTGGTTTTACAGAGAAATGTAGACAGTCCAAATTAATGGGTCAAGGACAGCGGCATGAGGTTCAGCCAGTGCTGGGTCCTGCACTTTATGCAACCTCACACAGCACTGGGGAAGACTGGAAAGCAACCAGTGGAAAAGGACCTGGGGGTGTTGGTCAACAACGGCTGAACACGAGCCAGCGTGTGGCCAGGTAGTCAAGAAGGTCCATGGCATCCTGGCTGGTGCCAGAAATAATGTGGGCAGCAGGGTCAGGGCAGGGGTTGTTCCCCTGTCCTGGGAACTGGTGAGGTTGCCCCTCACCAAAGAGTACTAGAAAGTACAAGCTGGAAGTCTCCATATCGAATGCTATCAAATAAACCTTGAGGAAGGCGCAGTATTAATTTCTGATTGCCCTAACACACTTTATATTCCGATGCATCAGTAGCTGTGCAAATAAAATTGATTTATTAATGGAAGTCAAGATAGTTGAAGCCAAAAGGGTGTGTAAAATTTTGTAAATCACTGAATATTCTAAAGTCAGCTTTACTGAATTTTCCTCATTGTCAAAAGAATGCACTTCGCTTATACCATAAAGTGCCATAAAGGTTTCCAGGTTTTTTTCAAAAAGCAGTTCTTCTCACTCTTCTTGTCAAAAAGTGCTTTGCTTTAGTAGCAAATTAAGCAATCTTCTGTATACACTTGTAATGGACTTCGGGTGCTTAAAGATGAGATATGATTAAAAAGATCAGATATTATTTGCATAATACAGAAAAAGAATGTGTCTTTCACCTTATTCTTGTGCATAGTGATGTGTTACAAAAATTAATGTTTTACGAATTTTTTCAAGTTGTTACTGATGATTCATGTGATTCCTCATAATTTATGCTGTGTATTGCATAATTTATTTCTTTATGTTACTTAAAGTTTTTTTCTTTTGAAAATCATCATTTCTGACATACTTGAGAGGACTAAAAGTTTTATATTTTGTGTAGAGAGGAATGCACTCCATTCTTTTGTCATCTTGCATTATAAGCATTGCTCTTTTCTAAATGCAAAGGTTCTTCAACTAATATGATTGCTACATTTAATAAGGGTGTACTACTCCTCTCTTAAGTCTACCTAACTGAGAAAATATAATCCATTTGTGGTGTGTTACCTGGCTTTTGGCTGTTATTTTTCACCTTGTTGGGATACAAAACAATCTTTTTGAGGCAAGACAAGTTGTCACTTTCAGTTACTGTGGGTGAGTATGATATGGCATGCAAAATTGCACACCATGTTGTTACAGCCTGAAAAATAATGAGTGTCACCACTGTAATTGTTGATAAAAATTCGGTCTCTGATACTTAAATCAATTTACCTACCTAAAAGGTCTTATGTCAGAGTCCTTTCTAGGAAGAATCCAATACAGCCTACTGACCCACAGTCAATCATCCTGTATAATGAATGATGAGTCCGCAAGGAGACATATTATACAATCACAGTATTTTTGTGTTTCAATCCTTACAACGACTTTTAAGGAGTGAAAATTATGTTCAAAATTCATAGTGAATAATAAAGGTAAAAAGTATCTTTCTCTAAGTATGTGGTGATTACATATTGCAATAATAACCAGTCATTGCAGGAAGAGGGAAATAGTGCTACTTGTAAAAAATGGAAATGGATAGAAAAAATTACGTTAGAGAAAAAATATTGAAAATCTCAGAGAAAAAATAATTTATGCAATATATAATTTTAAAAATTCCAGAAGGTCATAGTCAGCCTGATTGAGAACATCAAAGAGAAAATAGAACAAGAACAGAATCAGCTATATGGGCTATTTAGCTGTGAGAATTGAAGGTACTAACCCAGGAACAGCTTAGTACATTTAGGGCAGTACTGAGCTCTGTGTGGGAAGCTGAGCGAAATGGCAGGAAACTGTTATAGCAGATGAGATCATGAGAATGTTTTTTATTTATTTCTTAACCTCCTTTAGGGCCAAACCCAGAAAAGCTGATTCAAGATGCAATTTGTACATGGTAGAAATAATGAAGAAATAATAGTATAGTAAACAATAAGTAAAGGCCCAGAAATGGTATAATTAAATTATTCCTTTCATTTTATGACTTTGAAATGGTGGGGTACAAAGAGAAGAAAAGTGGTTACTATTCAGTCCACCTGAAGCAAGTGCTGACCTTCCTTTAAGCCTATCCAAAATATATAATCCATGAGTCAGAGTGAGTGGCACAGCCTAATTTCTCTAGCAAAATTTTGTACCTGACATGGAGATGGGGAAAGACAGAAGAGATATTTTTAGTTTACACCCTGGAAGTTTTGTGTAGTCTATAAGAGCCCCTACCAGGAGGAAAGTTCTAGTTTTGTGTCCTGCAAGCAGAACTCTAAATTCTTGTGTAAGACCATAGTGACAGCCCTTCTTGTATTTCTTGGTAGTTTTCTGACTCACTACAACCTCATCAGGCTGTCTTTCTAATATGGACTGCTTAACCCTGAATTAGAGTGGTTCATCTGCCTCACCTGTGCAGACACTTCCATGGGGAGGCAGGGCTGGAATCTAGCAAACTTCACCTCACATAAGATTTTGTTTTCAGACAATGTGGCTCATCAGAGAAAATAGACAAAATAAAGGTGTTAGATTAAACTGAATAGAGGGTGACCTTGAAAACCTACCTGAAAATAGATCATCACATTCACCAAAGCTATGGCAAAGGTCCTTGAATATCTGCAGATTGTTATCAGTAAATTTAAAAAAAGGTGCAAAGGCAAACGCAAAATTTATATACAAATCTGATCACACAATAAATGAGTGACAGTACAACAGTAAACAACAACAGCACAATATGGGAAACACTGTATAGCTACAGAAGAGATAATGCAATGAAGAGATGGAGATCACAGCTATTGTACGAGAGAAAGTATTATGACGCTATATTGAAAAGCACTTATTTGAAAGTGTAGGTATGACTCAATTGAATTATCTAACCAATATGTAACATTTTCTTATATTTTTGTAGTACATAATTATTTGTTAAATAAAAAGACTAAATTTGCAGATTCTTTCTATTTTTCTGGTTTTGACCTGACATAAATTGTCAGGGAATGTCAATTTTCCAGTGTATTCTTCTTGATGGTCATACTTTCACTGTATTTGAAGTGAACTAACAATGTTTCCTTTTACTCATGTTGGAGAATACGTTCATTTCGGACTACCCTAATTTCAAAAATGGAATATCATACAAATGTCTACCCTATCTCACAAAAAAAAAAAAAAAAAACAAACCAGCAAGCAGGCAAACAAAGAAAAGAAATAAAGGCGCAAAAAATCCAGTTTGGAGGTCATTATTAAGTTTCTTCTCCTGCACTGTCATACAAAGGATACTAGAGAAAAACAAACCAATAAATCACTAGTACTTATACATCTAACATATATAAAGATTCAGCCAGCTGTCAGTGCAGTAGGGAACCTCAGCTGAATTGGCCTATTTCTTGCCTAGTATTAAATTCCTGTCTCGTTCTCCACTAATTATACCTTTAGAGACTATTCATATTTGCTAAATATATATGTGTGTGTGCGTGCACACATCCACTTTTTTTTTTAACTTTGCAGGGTTTTTTTATATTTCAGATCTGTTTCTTCATTCTGTAAAGACAGATATTTAGGCATCATCCAGAAAATAGTTGGTCTGGTTTATTAGTTAGTTTAATACTTATTAAATATTTTTTCAGTCCATGGTTAGTCCATGATTAGTCCATTTTTAGTCCATGAGCATGTAAGGCATCCTCACATCCTCTAAAGCAGGAAGAAGAGCTAATATAACACTAGAAGAATCTAAGATTAAAAATTAGATTCTTTTGTTATAATCAGCTTTTTCACTGACTTCGGTCTTACAGTTCTTCATCCATACTGTTTTATTTCACAGGGATAAAATAAGTTCATTTTTGAAAAATGCTTTGTGAAGTATTCAGAGTCTCACCCAGAATGATAAGTCTTTAATGGTTATTTTAGCTTCAGAATAGCTGTGTTTGAACACAATGCACCACAGAGGTGAAATGGAGGAGACAGAGAATGAGCAGGAAATATGGTATTCTTTATAAAAGTGAATGTTCTCAGGTCACAGTATATCTGGCTTTGTATAGAAGCATTTTTTTCTTCTTTCTTTTTTCTTGTCCCATTTTAGGGAAAAAATCCATGGGACACAGTGAAGCAAGAGAAGTTATTTTCTTTATAATTTTTCGTTAAAGAATGACAATATATTTGTACCTGGTTCTGTAAAGAGGATGTGGGTGTGGGTTCAAACAGGCCCAACCTCATTTTAAAAAAGATCTAGGGCAATCATATTCTCTACACTCCCTGTGGTCTAAAAGCCATCCTCTTTGTCAGAAGATGCCTTTTCAAGGGAGACAGATGGCATGAGCTGAACTGCGTGGAAAAAGTGTTTGTGCTTTCTCACCACACCTAGAAGCATTGCATCTAAGGTACAATGCTGCTGACTATTTTTGAGGGGGCAGAATCTAAAGAAACCTGAAGAGGGCCATGATTATGCTTGTTTGGCATGACAAGTAACAACTGAAATTTCTACTGCAGTTCCTCTGCTTCTGCTTGCTAATGGAACAAATTCTTTCACAATAATTTCATTTATGCAAGTGATTTTATAAATGTCTTTATAAATACCTTCTGGTGGCTTAAAAGTTCCTTAGAAATCTACAAGAAACATACCTAGGTTCAACCAGAGGTGAACCTTCACAGGCCTTCCTCTAACTGATGCCTTCCATCAGACTCAATGGAAAGAGCACAGGGACACCACACGCACAAAAATGCTTTATTGTCTTCAAGTCTCCCTCCAGTAGTCCCTGTGTTTGCTGAGAAGACAAGAAAACTGAGATTCTCCCAAGATGCTAGCACTTGTACAAAAACAACTGAATTCTTGCAGCGTCTGTGACAGGAAGTGCATATGATGTTTGCTTGCATTTTGTATCTGCAGAGGACATGATGTGTTTGTAAACAAAGGAATCTTTTGCCCGAAGATTAATTGATGTTCACTCAGTTAGGTGGAAATTCCTTCCAGGAAATCAAGATCCCATCTTTTGAGGTAGGCAAGAAGAGATGAAGGAAGGGAAAGTGGAGGGGGAGCTCAGGCATGAATAAAGAATATAAAACCCACTGTGCCCTCACAGTGACAGAAGTTTATTTTCCCGAGGACTTTGCTTCAGCTCGCGAAGATACATGGAGTTGTTGAACTTGAAAGTATGAATAGAAAAAGCTCAGAAAAATTCTGCCAGGGCAAAATTTATCACATCCTTTTTATGTTCATATATGTGAGACAATATATCTTTTTCATTTGAAAGTCATCCTTTATGTAAATTTATCCTAATACCATGTGTCTTCAAGGTTTGAAAGCCATTTCTATGCTTTTGGATTGCCAGTTTTTAGGAAAAGTTCCAAGCAAATGTGCTTAATATCTGTGCCTATCAAGGGTGTCACCTGCAATTGAGACTACTCATTGCCCTTAAGTTTCCTAAGTATAATTTTATCTTTTACTCTGTGCTGATGCCTTGCCTATTCTATTGTCCTACTGAGAAGCAGTACCAATAGCAGTGTCACACAGAATTGAAGATCATACTCCATTGCTAAGGCTGATTCTTTGTTACTCATGCTGTAAAGCCTAGTCTTTTCTAAAATAGTTGTGATACAAATAATATCTATTTCAAGGAAACTAGTAAAATTAACTGTGCTTACAAAAATATGTAGATGCTCCCATGGAAAAGCAAATGCCAAAATATTACAGGGTGAATGCCTTTCTTCCTCATTACACTTACTGGCTATGGTTCCATTTTGTCATAAGAAAAAAAAATACCTTAAAACTGAGGAACTTTGTTAACCTACTTAATTAGATGAGCAGCATCTGTTTTCTGCATCTCCAAAGAGAACTAGAAAGAAGCCAAGAAAAAAGAGCTCTAGTTGTGATCATCACAGTGACAGCAAGTTTGTAAGGTCTGGTGCAAGGTTACATAGTGCCTCATGAAAATTCCTACATCCTTTTCACATGATTGATTTTCTGTAAAAAAATGAGAAAGTATGATTTGAAGTGATTCATACATTAACTTGGGCCCTAAGTTTATTTAATCCAAACAAGCTTTAAACCTGTACCTTTATTTAGCACCCGCATACTGAAAGTTCTCCATGCCTGACTAAGCAGTTCTCCATGTTGTAATATAGTAAGAAATTTACATATTGAAATTACAGAGAAGATTGTCTAGAATACAATATCTTTTTATCTCAGAAAGTGACAGTCTTAATAAGAAGCCCATTTCATTGTCAATATTTTAACATTTATCTTGCTTAATGTAAAATCAATATTTTAACATTAGCTAATTACATCCAGTGATAACTTACAAATTTACTCCTCTTTTGGCTTGTAAACAAAAGAAAAGACAAGACAAAGTAGCTTTGTACTAATATAATTTTGTCCAATTCTCCCCCTTCCTGAAAAAGATCCTTTTAGGTTCTTTGTATAACTGTCTGGAGACTTTTACGAAACGAACGAACTTAAATAATTGTAATAGTAATTGCTTAAGGTTACATAAAACCTGTCATCCCATGAGTTAACACAAGTCTGTCATTTATGAATACACATATTTTTATTATTATCCAGTGACCATTAGGCTTTCTGCAATCCTTTCTGTTTTTATAGCTGAACTTAGAACAATTAATGTCGCTTTAAATCTATGAACGGTCACATGCGTTCCTAGCTCATATCTGTGAGGCATGCACACATCATTTTCAGAACTTAAAAGAGAAAATATGTGGAGACCACAAAAAAATCTCCTTAAATAAATTATGAACTAGGAATGCTGAAAAAATATTTTATTTTAAATATGAAATAGAAAGACCTTATAAATGAAGACAAAAATATTTCCTCCAGTTGCCAGTGTCTTACTTCATTCTGTTAAACAGCATTAATAGGATGCCCTTTACTGGTCACCATTAGAAGCAATTACAAGAAGGAAGCAAAAGAACACTGCCAAATGAAAAACTTGTCATTTTCACATAATGAGTTAGTATTTTATTTTTAATTTGTGCTACAATCTCCAGCCAGGATGGAAATTAAATTGTGCTAGAAATACAAAAGCACAAGGAATACAGTCACTGCCCTAGATAGAAAACATAGCAGCCGAAACAGAGAAGTCAGACAAAGAGAGAGAGAGAAAACCTGCATACTCAGATGCTTCTTCCTGTGTATTTTTTCCCTAACCCCTTCCCCGCCCATTTCTTTTTAAATAGAAGCTGGATTGATGTTGACAATATGCCTTTGAAATACAGAAAGCAGTGTGATGAAACAGTGAACTACTCAAGAGTGTGAACTGAAAGAAAGACAGGATTGCCACTTACCATAGCAATAAGCAGTCAGTGTCACAGCAAAATAATATTTCTTCACTTACATGCAGCATTTTTTTATTTGGTTATATGAAAATAAGGATGCACATATGTTCAAAGGGTAAGAGCACAGGCTTCAGTTACTGTAGCAAAAAAGATGGTCCTTCTGCCTCAAGGACATTTTTCCTCTGGTAAATACAGTTTTACCTCAGCATACTGCTTTCTTTCCTTGTGTATAAGTCCAAGCACCCATGAAAAAAAAAATAAATTAATTGTACTCCTTGTTTCTTTTTTTTTTTTTTCCTATATGGGTTATTTCAAAGCACTGAGACATCCAAAAACCATCTTGCTGATAACATCTCTGTCATTATAGAAATTTTAACTGTCTCTATTACATGTGTTTTGAGGAAGGGCTGAGAATATTGATCTCTCCATTCCATTGGTGAGTTGTTAATCACAGGAATACTCCTGAATTCATGACTGAGTGCCTACTAATGGAAATAAAGTATTTACTATCTGGCTTTGTAAAAGTAGTATCACTGTAGATTACTACAAATGCATGGAAGCAGAGAATATCATAAATCTTACACAGACATTTTGTGAAATATTTATAACTGCAGCAGTTTTCAATTAGCATACTTTGTGTGGCACTCTGCTCTGCAGCTACAGGAAGGTTAAATTTACACAATTTCTTACTTAAAATTGTGTAAATCTAGTGTAACTGGCATTGCATTCTGAGAAAAATCAACATATAGAAGAGCAAAATGAGGCCATGTTGTTACTAATGCACCCTATCAAATGATCCTGTCTAATTCATGTGCAGAGTGTGCATTTGTTGTGAAAAAGATGATGCAAAGGGTATGTGTGCCTGTTGTGGATAACAGACTGAACACTCAGAATTATTCTGGTGATTTAGATCATGATAAACACACTCTCAAAAATATCAGACTTAAATTACATAAGGTGCCTGGCTGGACTGATGAAATGGTTTTATGCCTCTACAAAAGCTAGGGAATTTTAATCAATCACTGGAAAAAGGAAATAGATCAAGTGAGTACCTTCCCATTAGCTCTGCAATGCTTGACAGAAATAGGACAGCAGAGAACAGTTTTTCCTGGTGCACACAGGGTTCTGTTTATGTCATCTGAATTTTATTCTGCACTGCTTATGCACTGTTGCCTGGAGGAACCCTGCAGTCTTGAGGTAAATACAGTAACTTAAAGCTTTATCACTGAACATATTCCTGCCAGTCCATTATCAAGATAACGGGCTCTTCTTCAGGAATTGGAATTCTATCCACATGCTACCAAAAAATTAACAGAATAAGTAAAGAATAAGCAATGGGACTGTTGAGTCCACATAGTGTAAAATCATAGAATCACAGAATATCTCAGTTTGGAAGGGAGTCATAAGGATCATTAAGTTCAACTCCTGTTCCTTGTAGGACTACCTAAAACTAAATCCTATGACCAGGAGTATCATCCTTCATGAATGAAACTTCATTCCATTCCCTTATGCTGTACTGCTGGTCACCAGAGAGAGGAGACATTTCTTTCTGCGAGGCTGTTCCCCAACCTCTGAATCCCAAATTTTTACATATAACCAGGATTACCCTGTCCCAGGTGGAGAATCAGGCACTGGCTCTTCTGCAAGTCATGCAGTTGGTGACTGCTCAGCTCTCTAGCCTGTCCACAACTCTCCACCCTCAAGGGAGAGTTCCTCCTAATTTAGAATATCCTCCCAAAACAATTAAAATTCAATGATAGTAAAAGGAAATTAGAAAAGTATTTCTGTATTCACTTTACCTATCTCATTAGCTGCTCTATGCCATTTATAACCAGAACTTACCTGATGGTAAACTGAGTTAATGCCTCCCAAAATGTGTTGAATACATGCAATATAGTTCCTTGCTAGAAACAGCAAACAATTAAAAAATTTACAGATCTGTTGGAAACAGCTCTAAATTCACCTTACTCTATATGTTTACATTTTCATATATTCTTTGTGTTATTTTTATGGTTTTTTCCTAGATTTCAGTTTTTAATCCACTTTTCTGTCAGTTCTGGTCTTTTAATTTAGGATACCAACCTATTAATACAGCAAATGTAGTACCTGGATGTCACTGGCCTGTGTAAGGGAGGGTGTAAAAGAAGGTTTGGTTGATCTGAGTCAACTTATTTCTGAGGTTACCTAGACAGTCTGGGGCTTTTTGTGCTACGCTCGTACAACAAGACCTGTGCAGAAGCTCTGAATTATTATTTTTATTCTGGCAAGTAGCAAAGTGTCAGCAAATTCTGAGTTCCATGCATAAATTTTCAGATAAAGATGATAAAGAAATTGCCGAGAAATTACAGATCTCCTTGTCTTTCCTAAATCATATCTTCAACCCAATTCTACCCTTTCATAATAGTTTCTTCCATCTATTCTTTTTATGATACATTTTTAGCTCTCACCAACTTTTGTCTCAATCTTTGGCAGCCTTCAATCTCCATGAGTCATTCATTCCCTTTGGCTAATGATGCTTATGTCCTAATTTGGAAATTATATCCTGTTGTATCCTTTTAACTGGGTGTGAGCAGCTGTCACAGAGAATGTTCAGAATTTTTTTTAATACAAAATGTTCCCAAAGGATACAGAGTATGTCCAGTGAGAGTGATGATCTGCTCAGCTCAACCATGTAGTCATTTATTGTTATCCTCACATTTAAAAAAATAAAAGTTTACTTCTTAGCCGATTTTTTTAATTTCAATTTTTTAATTTCATTTTATAAGATACCAGTGTCAATGCAGCTTTTGCTCTGTTATTAAGGTGGCTTGTATCAAGTCCAGCTCTCCTTCTCTTTAAATAATTTGCAAAATATGTGACTGAAATGAGAAGAGTGAAAAGAAAGCTGTGTTTAATTTCACTATACGTGACAAAGTAAAAAAATACTTTGATCTATCTTTTTCCTGCGTGATGTGACTGTGAAGAAGAAAAAGAAGGCCTTAACAAATGCCCAGAGAATACCTGAATTTACCTCATAGGTCCTTCAGCACAGTATAATTCAATAATTCAGTAACCACATATTCATGAAGAACAGGTTTAGACCTAAAATTCTTGTATAGGTTTGCCTTTGCCTTCCTGAGCTGTGCTTCAATATCACATCTGGAAGAGCAATGAAGCAGGGCCTGTTTGAGTATTAGGAGCAAAAATTTTCCTTGAAAATTATAACCAGATAAATTGAAATCTTTCAGCCATAATTTTTTTTCGTTTCATAAATAATAATTGCTAAAAGAGAAAGGGACATAATCCAAATATTCAATTGCCAAAAAAATCAGATGACCAATAAGTTCACTTCTTTAAAGCTCCGTGTCTGTCGAATGCTTTTCCAGAAAGCTCCCAGGCTCTAAATTTTCCTCAGAGCTATATTCTCAGCGCCTGTTCAGGAGGTTCTTTAATTTCTGCTTTTTTTTAAATTTTTTTCAGTGATGCTTTTGTAGTTTCTTTCTCTTTCTCACATACAGACACATGTCTCTCTATGGAAAAAAACCCCGCAAAAAATAAAGCAAATTTCCCCAACTGAAAGAAACCCAAAATCAACTAAAAAGACCCAACAAGCCAAAACACACCCCAGCAAAGTCTTATCACCCAAATATGTTTTTATCGTAGAAAAGTGTGTGATTTCAGTGATGGCTACTCCTTCTTTCTAGAGCAATTCACAAGTGACTTGTTACAGCTGTCCTCAATGAAGGGTGACAGTTATTACCTGTCACAGTGACATATATCCAGCCCACAGTTTTGCATAAAGCTAATATTCATTGTCAAGATATTGCACCACACCTTTTTCTGGTCAATTTTGTTTGCTTTCTGTTTTGTTTGTTTTTTTGTTTGTTTTTCTGCGGTTTCTTTCACAGGCAACATTAGGAGGGGTTTTTAGGCTTGTCCTCTATTAATGTACGTATATTTTAGTAATTTTTACTCAAGAAAATGATGATATGTACTGTATTGATTTATTACATTTATTCAAGAAATAGAAAGCTCTCCAGAAAAGGACAAATTTGAACAATTGACACTTAGTCTGTGCTGGGTAAGTATAAGCGGCAGTCATTTAGAGATATACGTTTAGTAAAATGTGCACTGACACAATAGAGCTAAGAGAAACAAGGGATCTCAAGAAACAGAACATTTTCCTTTTATCTGAACACTGAAGTATAAAGAGGACACAAATTTTTATATACAAACAAGCTAGAAAAGAAATGTTTCAAGTGTTTACTAAGAAAGAGACTTGCATACCTAGATTTCAAATCTACTCTATGTTCCTCCTTCAGTATTATTTCTTGCATTTCAGAGAAATGCAGCTATGACAACTAAGAATCTCACTGCCATAAATACTATTCATAGGTAAACATTCCCTGCTCTGAACCACGTATAGCATCAAGAAAAGCTTTTTTTTTTTTTTTTTTTTGTGATGAGTTTCGGATGTAAATGAGCAGGGAAGTCAAATAATGGCGACAATAAAAGCATTGTCTGCATTTTACAGTTAGTAAACCAGAGCAGAAAGATTTGCTGACATTTGTCTACTCTGCATGCAGATGCTACTTCCTTTGACTTGGGGATTCAGAGTGAAAAAATCTCATTGAGATGTAAAAAAGATTGTTTTCCAACATACAGTCAGGGCTTGAAACAGAGCAACCATTTAGTTGACTAGGCTTCTATTGAATGTTTAATAATGAGGATTTTGTAACAGAGATGTCCTCTAAAACAAAACAAGAACAAAGACTACAGAATTTTCTTCATACACTCTTTCTAACTGCCATCAAAGAGCCGTGATTCAAACCCTGCCAGTCATGGCTGCACTTGAACTAATGACTTAGCAGTGAAAAGGCTCTACAGTCTGCTACTAATCTCCTGATTCATCTGGGCTTTCAACCCTTTTTAAAAGCTATATTTACTGGGATCAGAACAGTTGCCCTTCTTAGAATAGATTTTATGCTACAGCTCACAGTCCAGAGTTCAAGAGTCTTCCATTTGAAAAAGAATAAGTCATAGTGTCTCTGTATAGTCACTTTCTGATAGCAGGGCAAAAACTTGCCCATCCTATTAACAGGATATAATTAAAAAAGCCTTTCTCCCATGTTAGGTAACTCCCATGCTAGGTACCTTTATGAATTAATGCATAAAGTGCCTTCTATTTTATCGTATCTCTTTCTTTTTCACATTAATTTATCTTCATAGAAAATAGACAAGTCTACGTAAATTATTTTTAAAAACAAAACACCCAAATCAAATCTGACCAACTATTTTTATGTTACCATGTTAGCAGCTGGAGCAAATGAAAAACCTGTAGTATGAGAGAAATGAAGACATATAAGAGAGGAAAAAACAATTTAAATAAATTATGTTTAATTATGTCAATAAATTATAATTATTGGATATGACCCATTTTAGAAAGTTACTGACAATTTCACAGGACATACAGAATGTATTTTTCCATTGTCTATCTTCTGCAGTTCAGACCTCTTATTTATTCTCTTGAAGTATTTGAAATTGAGAATCGATGTTACATCCAGATTTTAAATATCCTTCTTATATCATGATTTTCCTGTCTGTTTTGAAGGTCATGCTGTACCTTTTCAAGTGGATAGATATGTACAAGTGTAGTGCATGTGCACAAGGCACATTTCTGATTTCTATTGCTGAAATTCAGGACTGAACCCGGAGTGGAATAGAGCACAGGTGCAGGGGTCATTTGAGTATCTTTGGATATATTTCCACAGTAGAGAAGCAGTGAAAAGAAGCAGTTTTGCTGCACTTTGCTTCACACAGTACATGCCAGATGTAGATTTTTGTGCTGATGCAGAAAGATGAATGAATTCTAGTCCCTAATAGTTATAATGGAGAATATGCTGAAAAGTTCCATGCAAGGGAAAAATAACTTTGCCTACTCACTTGGCATGAGCCTGCTCCTGCTTCAAGACATACCAAATTCTTTCTAGGTATGGAGCACACTGTGGTCCAAGCTCAGATAACAGTAATTTTGTATCATAATAACATGCTATCATTTGATTTGTGTGATCTCTGCATGGTCATAACTGATATCCATCCTTATATAAGTTTGACAGACACCTAGGAAAAAGCTGCACAGTTGCTAAGTACTATCAGAGCACTTGCTCTTCTCTTCTCTTCAGTATACTAGCATATTGTGTTGGAGCACTGCTCCTTTTTGGGTTGGAAAAAGTTGCTGAAATCCAGAGAAAAATATTTGTTTGCATTTGTGTTTCCCAGTCTTTTCAGTAACACAGGTACTTGCTGTATTTTAGATTGTCATGTGCACTATGCAAGAATTTCTGGGCATATATGAGGCTTCCTTTTGTGTCTGGGGAAGGATAGCAGGTATGTGTATTCTTTTGTGTAGGACTCTTCTTCAGGTCTCTGTGGGAGATTATACCTGTTCTTCATGTTCAATAATGAAAGAGGAACAGGAGAATATTCAGAATACTTCATTCACTTATATCTTCACCACTGATGTATCATCCTGACTCTTAATGGAGGCTATGTTCCATCTTGGTAAAATGGATAAGATTTAAAGCCCTTTTAAATCCTGCTCATAGCTTCTTTGTTCAGATGGAAAGGGATAATAGATAAATAACAGCTAGAATTAACTATGCAGTAAAGATATACTGTCTAGGAAAATCTGCAGAAAGTGAATTATTGTTTTGACTGAACCTCTAAGTGGTTTAAAAATGTGTTTTCTAAAAATATCGGTTGGTATAAGCAAAGATTACTGTATCTTTTTCTTCCTGACTTATTTTCAGCCCCAGGATATTTTAACCATTTATAAAGCAGGTTACATCTTTAAACTTTATTTATGAACACCTACTCAGCTAGGAAAAAAAATCTATTTGCAACTGACATTCTTCCAAGAGTCACAATTTAAGTTCAAGTGCATGAACATTATCATGTCAGGAATACAGTGGCTCTGAAGCAGTTAGAATTTTCTTAGAGAGTCTTTGTTCCTAGGATATTTAAAATTGTATTCTGGAACAGGAAGAAGGAAAAGTAAATTATGGTACAGTTTAGTATTTTTAAAATCTTCTGATAAGTTATGAAACTTAAATTCTATGGAATAGTGATTTTAAGACTTTTGTATTCATAGACTGAATGGTGGCTTCTGTTTCTTCAAAAATGGTTTTCAGGAGAACCACCTCCATGTTTTAAGAGATCTGTACTTGAAAATCATATAAAACCACATGTAAAGAAATTCTCCAAAGACTTTTAAAATACTGAATGCTATTCTAATACACAATATAATAGTATTGAACTCTTCCGAGGCCTCGACATCCTGCTAAACTGCATGAACACGGTATGTATACAAAAGTAATTTGCAAAGAAACCCTACAACAGAATATTTCTAGGAATATTTAGAGCAGGCAGTCTATATGTACCTTATTAGAAGGAGACAAGGAGTCATAAATGTATCCAGCCACAGAACTACTACTACCTCTTTATTTCAAGTTACAGTTCAAACATCTTACCTTATTTATTCACACAACTATTTTTAGCCTAAGCCTGGAATACAATAATAAAAGAGGTATGGGCAGGTATAATTTACTGAATTGCTCCTCAAGGTATCTGGGAAGTCAGAAGCTTCATTCCAGATAGCTTCTTCCTACATTCTCCTGGTCCTTTAAGGAGCCTGATTTTACACAGCTGATTTTAGTTTGCATTTCAAGGTTCATTTTATAAAACTTTGGTGTTTTCTAGACCTACAACTTTATGATTGGCATAAGTACCACAAATGACAAATGTAGCATAACATTTTGATGGAAGGCTCTGCTTGCACCAGGATTAACCTTTTGTTACTGAATTTTGAAAGATATTCCAACACTTCCATTTCTCTTTAAATTACACCAAGTTCCTTAACAGTTTGATTAGATTAGTAAAATGTTCATTAGCATGTTCTAAATTATATTCTTTGATTATTTAAATACAGTTGTATGCTTTTCCTCATCAGCACTATGACTTTATGCTGCAGAGCACTTCTGGTGATTTTTCAGCTAAACTTAGGCAAATAAATCTTTACACAAGTTCAGGACAGCCTACAGGTCTTCTTCAAAATGTTCTAATAATGAAAGCAGTGGGGAATGAAAAAGGACATAGAAAGAAAACACATTGTTCTGTCCCAAATACACAAGGAGATTCTTTCAAACAAAATTGTTTATTTTGATTGAAAAGCACAAACTGTAACTACAACAACGCCAGACTGTAGAACAAAGATTCAAATATTTAAAGGTGGTGTGTCCAATTTTATGACACTCTTCCGACAATTCACACAGAGTAAAGCAATACAAGATAAAAACAGCCAATCATTTAGGGAGAGACTAATTTCTATCTTAGATACTGGCAAAATTGGATTCTTTCTTCTTTTTATCAATTTCTTCGGCCATACTAAAATTTTAAAATAACAAGAAGACACTGAGCAATAAAAAATAGAAATATTCTCATGATATCTTTTCTTAAAGTACTTCCAAAACTATCCTTAAAAATGATTCTGCCACTTTTGGAATACTGCATACTTCCAGCGGAAATCCTGGATTTTGTGAATGGGGATCCAGTGATTATCTGTTGGATTCTGAAGCTTGGGGAAAGTTATGTTCTTCTTGAATGATTATATAATTTTTTAAGATTAATTTTTTCTATTATGTCCAGCTTTCCTGCATAATCTCAAGTGCTTATTATTCTTAATAGCTTCTACATACTGAACTCTGAAAAACAAACAGTATCTACCTTACTGAACCAGAGCCATGGGTTTTTATAGCACCGTACATGGTGTACAGCCAAGAAGAGGGGCACACACACTGGCCAAACAGGCAGTGTATGCTAAAGAGGAATGGAGGAGGATTAGTGGATCTCCAGCGTTTATATGTCACATAAAATTTATACAACTATATCAAGATAATTTATGCAGATCTGGGCAGATCATTTGCCTTTGGTAATAATACTCATTATAAATTAATTCCTTCTGGTATTGTTTCCCAAATGAGCCAATATTAAATTTAGTGTAAATGTTTCGATTTTCTCTTAGTATTGAAATTCATCTCCTAGAATTACCCTGGCCTGATTTGTGCTATCATCATGATTAAATAGTGCAGCGTGCTTAACAAGCAGTGAGATCTTTCTTCCTACAGCTTTCCCATGCAGCAAGGTGACCACTCATGCTGTTGTGTTGTCAATTATAAAAAAATGTTGGGATTCCTCTTTCTGAACTAGCACTGCAAGAAACTCATGAAACTCAAATATATAGCCCAGTCGTTTGCTTGTTTGGGCTACTTTTTCAATATTGTTGCTGTTACTGTTTTGTTGTTAGCTTGTTTTGTGGTTTAGGGTTTGCTTGGTTTTCTTTGGTTTTTTGTTTTTTTTTTTTTTGCAATTGGGACATACTGCTAAAAGTGAGGGAGAGTCTAAACATGAGTGAAGAAATACTCTAAACTCTTCTCAGGACAGAAATAATTTAAGCATTTTACCTGAACATTGATGATATTGCCAATTAGCACTGTGCAAATAAAGTTGCTATTATCATGTTTCAGAAATAAGTATATTTAAAGGAATGAAAAATATATTTTTTAACCTATTTTCCCCCATATACTATCTTTACAATTGAATAAATTTTAAAATGTTCTGCTTAGATTCAGTAACATCCAAGAACTAGGACTGGGGGAAAAGGGGAGGGGTGGACATGGCCTCTGAGCGATTTCATAAAAAACTAAAAGAAACCCTCTCAAATTCAAGTGTTTCAAATGTTATAATAGTATTCATTGCAGATTCATTACTATTATTCAAACAGAAATGAAAATTATCTGCATTTGTCTAGGCAGCATCTGTTCAAATACACCAAGAACTCGTGTACCAGATAATGAGAGCATGGTAAATTAGAAGTATTTAAATGACTTTTTTTTCTAGCCAAGGATATTGTAGTGAAAGAAAAGCAATTTTCATCATATTTTTAAGCAAAGAAAAAATCCAAAGAGTATAATGTGGCTGAAAATTATTTAATCTTTATAACAAAAGTTTTCAAAATTTTCATCTCTGTGTCTGAATTCTATTCAGAAAGCTATTCAGCAAATGTTGTTTGTTTTAAATAAATTCTGGCAGGTTCATAAAAGAAATGAATGTGTGTTGTATCAATGGCTTCCAGCTATGAAACAACCCATTGCTTTATCTGAACAATGCTATTGGGGTTCATTGAATTAACTTACTTTACTCCAGAGGACCGCTCACTTGTATGACAACATTGAGACATTCCAGGCTGCTGACTCATTTGTACAATATTCTACTACTTTATTTGATCTTAAAGGAATATTTGAGGGAAATTCAGCACTGCAATAAAACAGTGTCTCCAACAATGTTCACTGATGCTCATAGTCTTTTCTGTTTTCCAGGGCACTGCATACGTCCTCTCCCTGGTCACCCATATTCTCTTGGGGAAACAGTATCTTTACATAATGGAGCAAGAACAATGTCACTTATTCCAAACAGAGGAACTGGAATATGATGCAGGTACAAATAAATCTCAGCCAATTTTAAACCTTTTTCTTTAAGATTGTGTCTTGGGGTGACAGAGAAATAAGAATCACAGAATCACAGAATCACAGAATTAACTAGGTTGGAAAAGACCTCTGAGATCATCAAATCCAACCTATGACCTAACCCCTCCTCATCTATTAAACCACAATATTAATGCCATGTCCAGCATTTTTTCAAATACTTTCAGGGGCAATGACTCCACCACCTCCCTGGACAGCCCATTCCAATGCCCAGTCAGTCTTTTGGTGAAGAATTTTTCCCTAATGTCTAGCCTAAACTTTCCCTGGCACAACTTGAGACTCTATCACCATTTTCCTGGGAGAAGAGACCAACCCCCTCCTGGCTATGCCCTCCTTTCAGGGAGTTGTAGGGAATGAAAAGGTGTTCCCTGTGCCTTCTCTTCTCCAAGCTAAGCAACACCATTTCCCTAATCTGCTCTTCACAGGGCTTGTGTTCTGGACCTCTCACCAGCCTTGCTGCCCTTCTCTGGACACATTCAAGCATCTCAACATCCTTCCAAAATTATGTGGCCCAGAACTGGACACAGCACTCAAGATGCAGTCCAACCCAAGCTGAGTACAGGGGAAGAATGACCTCCCTGGGCCTGCTGGTCACACTGTTCCCAACCCAGGCCAGAAGCCTTTGGCCTCCTTGAACACCTGGGCACGCTGCTGGGTCATGTTCAGGAGGAAAGAACTGTACTGTTGTACAGGGCTGTACTTGCTGCATATTGCTAATTCATTCACCAACTTTATCTGTGGAGCAAACCCCACACGGCACGTATAAAATACAATGGTCTTCGTTTCCTAGTTGCTTCTCTACTCTTCCCTTTTTCCGTGCCCCTTGAGGAGATATTTCTCCTCTTTCTTAAAAACACCATGACAGTCTCCCAGCTTTAAAGTTTTACCATAAAATCAGCTTTAACCACTCAGCTGGTGTTCTTGCTTCTCCGGGCTATGTGTCTTAACAATTTTCAGCACCCTTCTGTTCTCAAACTACTTACTGAAAGCTAAGAAAAATGAGCAAGAAATGAATAAAAGAAAAGGAAATACGTTTACAGTGATGGAAAATAATAATGGCATAGATTATGACTGTGGAAACAGTGTGCTGCTGGAAATATGTGTTTTCAGTGTTTTCATCCTGCAGTCAAGTAAACTGAAGAACAAATGGCACCAACAAATGGCATTACATAACTGAAGCTTAGAAACATAAAGACCTGTGAAGTAGCCTGAAATTTAGAGTTTCTATTAGGAGATCTAATTCGGCAATGAAGTAAAAAACATAGATATGCACAATTAAAATACAACTGAAAACCAACAAAAAAACCCCGAACCAAACCTAAACCAAAATGAAAAAAAAAAAAAAGAATCCAACCAGAAAACATCCCAAAAATGAAAAAGGGATTGAATCACACTAATATAAATACAAAGTCATAAAGATGCTTAAATTTTTGCAAAATACATTTGTGTACACATACACATACAGAACTATGTTTGTACATAACTATAGAAATATATGTACATTTAGACACATATATCTGCACATATGTGTGTGTCTGTCTATCTTTCTGTCTGTCTGTCTATGTATGCATGAGTAGTGGATTGACTCTAGGCTGGATGCCAGATCCCAACAAAGCAGCTACATCATCCCTCTCCATAGCTGGATGGGGAGAAAAAATGTTACAAAGGGTTACAATTGAGAAAAGGACAGAGAGGGATCACTCACCAAATACTCTCACAGGCAAAACAGAATCAAATTTGAGCTATTAATTGCATTTATTATTAGCAAAAGCAGAGCAGGATAATGAGAAATTAAATAAAACCTTGAAAAGACCTTCCCCCAACCCCTCTCTCCTTCCCAGCTCTACCTCCTGCCCTCCATGGTGCAAGGAGTCAGGGAATGGGGGTTATGGTCACTCCATCACACACTGTTTCTCCCACTGCTCAAGGGAAAGGAGTGCTTCTCCTGCTCCCATATGGGGTCCTTGCCATGGAAGCCAGTTCTCCACAAACTTTTCCAACATGCCATGGGCAGCAGTTCTTTCCCAGGTGTTCCAACATGGGTCATTCTTCCATGAAGCAGGCACATGTGTCCTTCCATGTGTCCTTCAGGCACAGCCTGCTCCAGTGTGGGTCCCCAGTGGGGTCACAAGTGGCACCAGGAAACTGCTCTGGTGTGGGCTTCTCCCTCCCAGGGTCTGCAGGTCCCTGCCAGGAGCCTGCTCCATCCTGGGCCTGCCAGGGGCCCGTGACCACACTCCTCTCAGGCATCTGCCTGTTCCTCTGTGGGTCTCCTGCACGGGCTGCAGGTGAATCTCTGCATCCCTGTGGATCTCCATGGGCTTCAGGAGCACAGCTGCCTCACCATGGGCTGCACCCTGGGCTGCAGAGGAATCTTAGCTCTGGCTCAGCCCAGAGCACCCCTGCTTCCTCCTTTTGCACTGCCCCTGCTGTCTGCAGAGTTGTTTCTCTCACAGATTCTCACTCTGCTATTCTCTGGATGCAATTTCATCTGCATAATAAGATTTTTTTCTTCTCAGATGTTATCACAGAAGCATTACCACCATCACCGATGAGTTTCATCTTGGCCAGAAGCACATCTATCTTGGAACTGGCTGGCAGTAGTTCTGTTGGACATGGAGGAATCTTCTGACAGCTTCTCCCAGGTGCCACCACTGTAGCTCCCCTGCTATAAAACTTGGCCATGCAAACCATACAGCATGGTTCTGAATTCGCCTGTCAGCAGAAAAGAAAAATTACCCCAAGAGTGGTAACAACATTCAGTGTGTATGTATTAAGGTGTGTCTTTAAAATTTGCATCTATGGGGTAATGTGACACAACACATCACAATGATATAATGAATGATGAATAATACACTTTTTCATATGATATACAACGCAATTTGATCTTTATTACCATTGTCAATATAATCAATGCATACCAGTTGCAACTGACATATAGGGAGACAGCCTCAGTATAATGAAACGAATTTTGATAAGCAGAGCCACAGCGAGTCTGTTCCCATGCAGTGCAACTTCATTAAAGTATCCATGCAGGAAGCAAAAACATAACATTCAGGCAGTGAAATGGAGAGATTGTTCATCCCAAGGTAAGAATTTCTTTAGTACAACTTTTCCATTTTTCCCTAGAGTTAATAATCTTGAGAAATCAACCACATCATGTTGTGAAAGTCCACTTCTGTTGTTTTAGCACACCCGTGAAATGCTGAATCCCTAGCAAAACTGTGGCACTTTCAGAATTTTATCAAAATTGTCCAATTGTACTGAAATTGTGGTACTATAAAAAAATTAGTTATAAAAATATTGAACAGCTTGAATAATTATTGTACTTTTCCTATATTATCTGTACTATTAAGAAAAATCTACTGAAGCAGCAACCAATTAACCAAAATTCTATAATTAGAAAATGGGAGAGACTCAAATTTTTATGGGTTTTATGCATGTACTCTGAGACTGTTATTTAGTGTGATTCTTCTGTGAGGTCAGTTCTTATTCAGATATGGGAGGGTACTCAGAGGTTGTCACTGGATTTTCTGGTTCATCCTCTCTTCTGGAGCAGGCAAGTTTTGATATTGCCTTTAAAAGAAAAAAAGCATTGTATAGTATTTTGCATTTGCAGACCTTCAAACACTTGATGATGAGCATAATCTGCTTTATCTTCCCTTTTCCATCTAGGCAAAGAAAAGGAACAAAACCTGAACTAGAACTTTTTCTCCAAAGCCCTTCATGTCTATTAGTATCTGTGGCATTGAGATAGTGAAAATTTGAGTAAATTTCAGAGCAATCATAATCATTTTTCCTATTCTTCATCATAAGGAAATTACTTCTTACAACAACCTCCTGAATTCTGCAGAATATCTTTGGTGTCATCCACAAATGTTGGTATTTTGTCCCATTTTCAAGTTGTAAAGAGAACCATAAGAGCAAGCCAAGTTCTAAAATTCTGTACCTGTTAGATGTCTTCACTAAGACAAGAGCATCCCATCAGGTGCCTAGGGTATTCTTTGTGAGCACTGTTGGGAAGGAGAATCTTAAGGCCTACACAAAAAATCAGCCACACCACTACAATACTGTCTTGTTTCTAAAACATCTCTTTGAAGGCTAAAACAATCAACTTGTGAGAGAGATCCCTCCAAATAAAGTAACAACTAAGATGTGTTTTGATTATTACTTTAATGCTTTTAAGTTCAGACGACAGAGAGCTTTAAATAATAAGGGTATTTGGCATTTTCCTAGTTTCTTATGCAGTTCAATTGTCTGCACATATCAGTCATTTGTCTTGGATTAACTCAGATTTTTATTTATACAGTGTTGACAGACTAAAATGACTTACATAATTTTTCTTCTCCTCCATGTTTTTCATTACTAAGAACACTTTCCTCAACTGGAGTTCCACCTATGCATTACTCAGGAGTACAGATTATTTCCCACGCTTAGATAGGAGTTTTGCATTTATCTTTTTCCTGTTGTGGCAAAGTAGTTGAGAGAAGGCTCTCAGCCAGGCAAAAGAAGTGGGACACTGTGATTGCATGGATGATTATGATTACATTTATTGCAAATACAATACCTAAATATTGTCAATGCAGTGTCTAAATAACAACTCTATTACAGTGGATTGCAGATTAACTAAGTCATTGTCCTTAGCTGCAGTGAGATCACTTTGCTTTCTAAACTTCTCAGAGAAGTCTAGGTGTGGCTAGGTCCACTTAGTCTCAGATTTGGCCAACAGTCTGTGTCTACAGGGTTTGGCTAGAAACATACAAGTTTGCAGCCTTTGGCCCTGCAAAATTCTAAGCAACAAATTCCAACAAGTACCAAACAACAAAGTCCCCACGTAGCTAGTTCTACATATCACAGAATCACTAGGGTGGAAGAGACATGCAAGATCATCAACTCCAACCCATGCTCTAACATCTCAACTAAACCATGGCACCAAATGCTGTGGTATTCACATGTCCTCTGAAGAGATTTAGCTTTCTCAGATTTCTCCTGATAGAAGTTGTGAGAGAAATAGAGAAAAGAATGATCAAAACGATTCTTATCTCATTTGCTGTTCCTGTGTTTGTGCCCATGTGGAATGTGTTTTGGAGATTGTTTACCAAGGTGATTGCTTGATTGGATTCTGGTGATGGTGTTTTAATTCATTGACCAATTGGATCCACATGTGGGTGTTGGAACTCTCAGGCAGAGAGTCACGGCTTTTCTAGTTAGTTAGTTGGTGATAGTTCTTGTAAGTGTGATATAGTTTAATATAGTTTTAGTATAATAAAGTAATTAATTAGCCTTCTGATATCATGGAGTTCTGCGCATCATTCTTTCCACCTGTTGGGCATCTTCACACTGATAGAATGCTACATCCAGTCTTTTCTTAAACACATCCAGGAACGGTGACTCCACCACCTCCCCAGGCAGCCCATTCCAGTTCTTTATCGCTCTTTCACATAAAAAGCTTTTTCATAAAATCCAATCTATATTTCCCTCAGTACAGCTTCAGACTGTGTTCTCTGGTTTTATCACTTGCTGCCTGGAGAAAGAGACCAACACCCCCCTGATTACAACCACCTCTCAGGGAGTGGTAGAGAGTGATAAGGCCACCCCTGAGTCTCCTTTTCTCCAGGCCACAACCCCAGCTCCCTCAGTCATCCTCACAGAGCTTGTGTTCCAAGCCCCTCACCTATATTTGACTGGATCTTAGTGCTTTTTACTCAGACAACCAAAAGTGAGAAAGATATCCCTGCTGAGGGGTGGGGAATTGACCCAGAAGCTGCTTGCAATATTGAGATGTCAGTTTGCCCAGTTGGCCAAATATTCAGCACATTTTATATCCTTATGCAAGCTCCAAAGTCAATTGCAAATATCTCTTTTTCTTCATGTCTGGAATACAGTTATTGAGGATACAGATAGTTCTTCCTGCAAAACCCACTTGGTCTTCTTGTCTAAGGACAAGACAGATTGCACCATCACAGAGAGCAGAAAGGGAAATGGAGCGTGTGGGGGTCTGTGGAGGTGTGTGTAAGATACACATGAAGATCCAATTATATTTCACAGTTGTCAACATTAAGTTATTTGAAATTATTTCTTATGATTTTGGATGTAGACATTAGTAGCTAGATGACATATTTATCACATTATTTAATTTTAGGTAGCCACACAAGGAATAACAGCTTGGACCCATTTATCCTTGGGGTTCCCTTCCAACTCAAGCTATCCTATCTTTCTATGATTTATGATAAATCAATATTTAAGCTGCTAAATCAGACACTCAGAAGTTAGATACCCCAGTTTCTAATTTGCCTTTATCAGTCTCCTACACATACATATTTAATGAGTCTCTTTAACTATAACACCCTTCGCACCAGAGGACTCCTATCTTCAGTGTTTAAGGCAAAGAATACTCACTGTGAAACATCTATTTATATATTTTCTCTGGTTTTATTATTTAGCCCTATGCCTGTCTTGTTGAACACTGTTCAGAGTATGTTCTAAAAGGCAGAATTATTCATATTTTTTTTTCTGTGCTAGAAGATCAACATAATCATTGATTAGATTTTTTAAACCACTCCTCTGAGAAGAAGATCTGTCTGTAGGCATAAGGAGTCCAAAAGGCTACTTAGGGCACAAAGGAATATGTGTTGTTTGTTTTTATTCTACATTCTTACTTCCCACTCCTCCTCACTTGCAATTTTGAAGTATAAGTCTGTAGGAGCTGGCCCTTTGCAAGTTCTTACATTGCAACCAATGTAAGTTGGTAGCCTTACAGTGTAGGAGTAACAAAGAACCTGCATTTTTGTACGATGTCAAGGTACAGTGGCAAGTCTTGGAGTACAAGGAAGGAAACTATACATTTATGTAAGTGTGAATAGTGAAGAGATTGAACTGATTAAATTGCTTATTCAATGTGAAATCTTTTAAAGCAGGGAGTAGGAAGATTTTTTTTCATTTTAAGGCTTGCATCTAGTTTATTTAGGATATTTTATTCTATAATATGAGTGTTAACATATATCATTTACCTCATATGACAGAGAAAGCCTAGAGGAAGAAAAAGTTCAAGTTCAAAAGTGTTAGGAATTAAATTTCTTGTCTACAACATAGGGTGGAACTTTTTCAGATTTTTAAATCTGTGTAAAACAAGTTTATCTGCTGATCTGTGCAATGTGTTTATGTCAGATCTCAAATTTTAAATATTCGAAGGTTACAATGAGTGAGAATTGGGAAATATAGGATTCAAATTAAATGAGAGATATCAAACAACAGTATTTTATTAAGGGAGCCATTAACATGATTAACAGCATTATCATTACAATAGGAAACTCATATTGTCTATCTGGTATATTCTTCATTAAGACATTAACTAAATATTTTGGAAACTTTTGGTCACTTAAAATAGGGACCAGATGCTCCAAAAAGTCTAAGTTAGTCCCAAAATAGCTCTGACGTTCCAGAAGAAACAAATCCTTCAATGTGAGTATACCTGAAGAGTGATGCATTTTATAAGTCAAGTAGGCATTTTTATGGAGCTACCAGTGATAATCAACTGTGTCAAATTTGAGCTAAGAGTAAGCTGCAGTTATTGAGACACAAGCTTCTGAAAAGTAACGCTACGTAGATCTCACAGCCTTATCACAGAGTGAGTTGTGTCACCTTATAATGTGATATAGATGATTCTTGATTGAGTAGAACCGTGTAATTCAATTGAAGAGTTCTGCTGACACAAGAGCAGCCTTCAGGTGATTTATGAATGAGAGTAGAGTACTTCATTGAATTACAATCTTGGTATTCAGCTTGGGAAGGGTTTTCAATATACATCATTATTGTCATTCTGGAGAGGAGGGGGAAGAGGAATTTAGGGAAAGGAAGAGAACAGATAATAAAACTTTTTAATTGAGAACATGGACAAGGAAATAATTTCAGCTTAGATTTTTAAAACAATGTTTATAATATTTGGATCTATGTAGAAGTGTGAAATTTGGAATCTTTGAACATAACTTTATGTTTCCCCAAATCAAAATACCGGGAGTCTTATGACTGTTTCATGATATGCATCATAATTAACTGACAAGTATTTTCCATTCAAAAAGGAATTAGTCCAAGTTTTCCTTAGCAACTATAATTTAAGACCACTAATGCAATAAACTAATTCTTCCCTGAAGATTCACTGGCAGAATAAAGAGGTAACAGCTCCCACGCAGGAGACTGTTAGTGTGTGGAAAAAATCATAATGAAAGCTAATTTTCCTTTTCCAATGTAACTTGTTTTCAGCAAGAAAGTTTTCACAGAAGCAAGTGAAAGCTATGAGATTGCATCTCATTTCCCCACTTGTTTATACATTATTGTGTATGCAAGCTTCAAGGCCTCGGAGTCAGTTGGATCCCATCCCACCTATGTGCACAGATCTCCTCACAAACGAATGCCTGTGAAAGTGTCCATGCAGTGAGTCTGTGGACTTGACACAGTAAAAATCAGAACACATTCAACATTCAAGAGAATCCAAGAAGTCAGAGTGGCCTTTGGGTTTAAAAAGTAGAGTGTTAGCCATAGAGAACTGAGGAGGTACAGATAATGTGTAACCCCTTCTGAAACTTCCCTAGAACATACCAATTATTTAGTCCTGAATTATTCACTTGCACACTACTATCTCTAAATATTTCATATATTTAATTATCAATGTGGCTCACCATGTTCTACTCATGTATTATAAATATCATGCAAGAACATGAACAGGCAACAACAGAGTCGTTTTGAATAGGCAAGGAACAACAAGTAGAGTGGTATTGTTTGCCTTACAGAAAAGCAGTCAGGTACCTGTCTCTCACAGGGGTGTTATGTGAGTAAGTTCAGACATAATAGAGAAACAAGTTAGGAGTGTTGCTTGAAGCAGCTGTGCAAAACAAGTTGCACTGATTCCCTTTCTGAAGCACAATTCTTTCTCAGATTATTTCAGCATCAAAGGCATGGATTTTCTTCTAGCACATGTAATTCCAAGTAATTCTGCTGCAACAAGGATGGTGCACCAACAAATAAGGATTGATTTGGAAAGGTGAAGTTTAGCTTAATTTCTACTTGTTGTTTAGTTACATGTTATCAAGAGAGTTTTATTTCATTTTAATTTCTAACAGTTCACATTTTTGTGGTGGTGGCATGTGACAATGAGCGAGTGAGGGCACAGTCTTGAAAACCACTATTAATGTAATTTCACCATGAATATCATATGAGCTCTCGGTCTTATCTCAGCATGAAATCAAACAGTTTGCATTATGACCTGCTCTGTCTGTCAAGACAGAACACACTGTATAGAAGACTCGAGATTAGAATGAGGAAAACAGTACCATGGGAGCAAAAGGAAATTTATTTTTACAGATTCGAGGCCTGCTGCCACTGTTTGTGTAATTTGAGGCATGAACATGAGCATGAGTTCAGCTGTCATAAGGACAGCACTGAGAGAACCAGAAAAAGGTAGTGATAAACAATAAAATTCACAGTTATCAGGGGGTAAACCACCATGAGATAAAACCTGAAGAAAATATAATACTACAGCTAATGTTCAAAAAAATGTATTTTTATTAACTATCAATGGTAGACCAGCAAGATCTGATCATCAGCTATATAAAGCAGATGGATTTTTACCACTGACTTAATAGTGAATGCAATGAGGGTTATCAAACTTTAAACTCATTAAAAAAATAATAAAATGCACAGAAGAGGGTCATAATAATGCAAAGAGTAAGATCTTGAAGTGGTAATATATGCAGCATATTGTCAAAGAAATTGCTTCAGAAACCACAGAATCTTTGAGTGTCTGAGATGGTGCAGCAGCTCTGGAGATCTGTTAGTCCAACAACTTCTCAGAGCAGGGTTAGAAGCAGCAGGTTACTAAGGACTGTGTTCAGGTGTGTTTGAGTACCTCCAAAGATGAAGACCACAACTCTCAGGACAGCCTGTGCCAGTGTTTGACTATCCTCTCACAAAAAACACCTCCACTACCTGATGCCCTTCACCAGAGCGCACCTCCCACAGATGCCAAGACCTATGCCTCTGTCTCCAGCAAAAAGTCCCAAATATTGCTGCAATTTCTTTCTGCACAGGTACCTTGACCCTCAAGAGCTCGGGTCTCTGATGTGGCAAAGAAACAGAGTATTTCCTTCGTGTATTAAAGCACTCATATTTCAGTAACAGCTTCAGACATAGGCACACACATGAGATATTACCTCAAGAAAAAATTACAGCTAACAAATGATACGCGACATAACCAGAAATCATTATGGAAAGATTAAAGCATATAATTGAGATATGTTTATATATACTATAGGTAGAATCATGGAATTGAAGATAATAGGACAAAAGTACCCTTCCCCCATGTATTGATTTTGGCTGGGGTAATTTTATTTTCTTCACAGTGGCCAGTATGGGGCTCTTTTCTAGATTGTGCTGAATACAGAGTAGATAATATAGAGATGGTTTTGTTGTTGTTGAGCAGGGCTTACGCATAAGAAAGGCCTTTTCTACTTTTCATGCTGCCAGGCCAGTGAGGGTCCATGGGAAGTTGGGAGGGGATGCAGACGGGACAAGTGTCCCAAATTGACCAAAGGAATATTCCAGACGATACACAATCATGCTCAGTAAAAAAGGTGAGGGGAAGAAGGAGGAAGAAGGTGCAAATTTAGAGTGATGGTGTTTGTCTTCCCAAGTGACTCCTACATGGGGAGGGGCCCTGGTCCCCTGGAGGTGGCTGAACAGCTGCCAGCTCACTGGTAGTGGTGAATGAATCCCTTGTTTTGTTTTGCTTCTCTGCACAGCTTTTGATTCCAGTATCAAACTGCCTTTATCTCAACCCATGAGTTTTCTACCTTTTACCCTTCCATTCTCTCCTTGATCCTGCTGGCAAGGCAGTGAGTGAGCAGCTGTATAGGACTTGGTTGCTGGCTGGGATTAAACCATGACACCCCAGTAATATCTGTGAGAAACATCTACACTTTGAAATAATCTGATGATTTTTTTCCTGTGGAATTTTTCTATAGGAGCTTGGAAAAGAACTGGTATAACTGCCCAAGACCTCTCATGGAGACAGACAATTTTATTTTTTAATCCCACATTTTTATCTGCACAGTGTTATCTTTCAAGTCAACTGAGAGGCAAAATACAAAGAGGAAATAAGGGTGTCCTCTCTGACACATTAGAGTTTTGTCCATTACAGTTCCAGTCTGCCCTTCCAAGAGGAAAAATAAATGGCTCATAAGCATTCAAACCTGGAATAGTTTGGAGTTGGTTTTCTGAAGATTTGTTGTTATAGTTTGATTTTTTGTTTTGGGATTTTTTTTCCCAGTTAATGCAGAGCGAGGGAACCTGTGAGCATACAATTCAAAAATGTTATTGAATTTTCAAAGGTCTTTAATCAAACTGATCAGTTTGGGTATATTCAGCCAGAAGATTTACCATGTGGAACTGGAGAAAGATTGAGAAGTCAGCAAAAACTTGTTTTAATTTGAATCTGTAGTGGGTAGTTAGAGTGATGTGGATTTCATCTTATATACACTACATGTGAGTAAATATCTAATCCCATCTTTCTAACCTTGTTAAACTCAGTACTATAAAATAAAATGAAGGAATTGGTAATTGCATTTTCAAAAGTATACCTAGAGGCCACTGACTCATATGGATTTCTTAATTTCTTCTTCTTAACAATAAAATGGGACATGGAGCTTTAAAGCCCAGCAGGGCTGCTGTGTAGTTTAAGGAAGGAAATGAATTCTGAGAGCAGTGAGCTAATAAGATGCCACTTTTCTGACTCTCTTTCCAGTGTTCTTTACAAAAGGGGATATTCTCAGAAGCTCTCTGAATAATGAGAAATGAATATTCTAAAGAACATAACCAAAACAACTAAACCTGTGAAACAGAGTCTGTGAAACTATTCTCCTACAGTACTTACCTCTGCCCTATTAGACATCATTAGCGATGCTCTAAGGAAAAAGATGCCATCTTTTTTGTTGTCTGAGAGGTTTGTTTTTTACAGACAAAAACCTTAAGGTGAAGACGTTAACAAAAACAGGGCTCTTAACACTAGCATCTTCAGTCTTTTCTATTTAATTTTTCATGCTTGGAGGTTCATCCAGTAACTCCTTCCTCTACATTGCCTCTTTAACTCTTGCATAATGCTGCTGCTAAATTCCCTTGTTGCCATTGCAAAAAGTTCCACTTTCCAAGAGCAGCATATCATCCTGTCTTGAGGGAGGAATGTTATGGTGATTAGTCTATTCCCTGATCGTCATGCCCAGAAATGGCTGCTTAAGGTGAGTCCAGGGGTCAGAGGGAGCCTTGGGGGTCTTCAGCAGACTTTTTTGAAAGCCTCACCCCCAGGTGTCCAGGTGCCATGCAGGCTGTGGTTTTTCTGTTTAGCTAGTTTTTGTTAGCTTAGGAAATAAGTTTTTTTTCCTTTCCCTAACATTGGAGAGGCTGCAGCAGCAATCCTTTGGCAGCATTTTTCAAAGTCAACAGGACAATTTGGTTCTGTTCCAAGATCAGAGAGAATGACCAGCAGAAAAGGATCAGCCGGTATCAGCCAGAAAGGTGCTTCATTTTGGCCCCAGACCTTGGAAAAGCCAAGCCAGTGAGAGAAAGCCCATCTGCCTCATCTGCTGTGAAGGGGGGACCAATATTCACCAGGTTCCATCTGGTTTTACTGGAGCTGCTGTGTGAACCTTTTGGGTTTTATTTTTTTTTGAGAGATTTTTTTCTCCCCACCACACTGCCAGCTGTTGTGGGTTTTTTTCTTTTCCTAGCACACTGGGTTTTATTGTTCTAGTGTGGGTGTGTGTAGAGGGGGAATATGGTCTATTCTATATGGAATATTCAATATTTAGCATTTATTTACCTTTTTTTTCCAATGCCATATGGGCACTTGGTTTGTCAATAGAAAGTTGTTTTTTCACTTTCATCCACTAGTACTCATTTCTCTTTTTTTAGAAGAAACACTCTTTCCAGAGTGGTTTTCTCCTAAACCTGTCTCTAAACCAAGACACGCCCTCTCATGGTATAGAAAGTGAAAGCATTGTTTTGGAATGCTGCTTCTGATAATTTGCTGATCAGGTAAATTAGTAGAATTTAAAGAATGTAGTGGAGAATCTTGCTTTGATTCTTGCTTTATTGAAGTTTTATTGGATATGTGTAGCCAGATTTTGATAGCACAGGGGCTACAGGAGTGTTGCCTGGGAGAAGCTGCCAGAATATTCCTCCATGTCTGGTAGATTAAATCCCTGGTGGCTCCAAGACAGACCCTCCCACCCAAGGCTGCACCTGTTGGATATGATAGTGGTAATGCCTCTGTGAAAACATCTGAGAAGAAAAAAATCTTATTATGCAGATGAAATTGCATCCAGAGAATAGCAGAGTGAGAATCTGTGAGAGCAACAACTCTGCAGACAGCAGGGGCAGTGCAAAAGGAGGAAGCAGGGGTGCTCCGGGCTGAGCCAGAGCTAAGATTCCTCTGCAGCCCAGGGTGCAGCCCATGGTGAGGCAGCTGTGCTCCTGAAGCCCATGGAGATCCACAGGGATGCAGAGATTCACCTGCAGCCCGTGCAGGAGACCCACAGAGGAACAGGCAGAGGCCTGAGAGGAGTGTGGTCACGGGCCCCTGGCAGGCCCAGGATGGAGCAGGCTCCTGGCAGGGACCTGCAGACCCTGGGAGGGAGAAGCCCACACCAGAGCAGTTTCCTGGTGCCACTTGTGACCCCACTGGGGACCCACACTGGAGCAGGCTGTGCCTGAAGGACACATGGAAGGACACATGTGCCTGCCTCATGGAAGAATGACCCATGTTGGAACACCTGGGAAAGAACTGCTGCCCGTGGCATGTTGGAAAAGTTTGTGGAGAAATGGCTTCCATGGTAAGGACCCCATATGGGAGCAGGGGAAGCACTCCTTTCCCTTGAGCAGTGGGAGAAACAGCGTGTGATGGAGTGACCATAACCCCCATTCCCTGACTCCTTGCACCATGGAGGGCAGGAGGTAGAGCTGGGAAGGAGAGAGGGGTTGGGGGAAGGTCTTTTCAAGGTTTTATTTAATTTCTCATTATCCTGCTCTGCTTTTGCTAATAAAAAATGCAATTAATAGCTCAAATTTGATTCTGTTTTGCCTGTGAGAGTATTTGGTGAGTGATCCCTCTCTGTCCTTTTCTCAATTGTAATCCTTTGTAACATTTTTTCTCTCCATCCAGCTATGGAGAGGGATGATGTAGCTGCTTTGGTTGGGATCTGGCATCCAGCCCAGATTCAACCCACTGCAGAAGTCTTGGATCTTATGTTTTAGGACCAGTTTTTCCAGTCTTTGACATCAACATCTTACTACTTAAAATGAACAGACAGACACGGTTAATGTAAATCAAATAATCTGGTCAAATCTGACACTACCATGTTTTTTATATGACTCTACAGCTTTTGAATGTTAGTGATGGTAAAACAGAGAGGTACATGTATGTGAAGAAAATTAATTCAAGAAATAATTTATAAGAACACGATTTGGTCACCTCAGCTGCAGATGATTTTTCTGATTGCAAAGATCACATTAAAATGAGATTAACAGGCTCACTGGTTGGAGGCTTGTATGGAGACCCTAATACTCCTACAATTATAGCTGTGCTGAAACTAAAATATACAGATGGGAAAGAGATATGTTGTTATCCAGAGATCCTGTGAAGGATTATGTCCTAAGGATTACTCCTTCCCTCTAAATTATTCCCAATTACTTTTCCCAGCTGACATCACCAAAAAAATAGCATTTCCCCTACTCACAGTGGGAAATGATCCAAAATTAATCTTCAGTGATTTAGGATTTTAGTTTTTTGTCTAATCCAAACTATCACATCCTAATGTTTGATATTCCTACACTCAGAAGTTATCTGACACATAATAGAACTGCAGAGGTGTTGAAGAGTTTGCTAAGCCAAAAACTATAGCAGCAGTGTACACCAGTCTACAAAAGCAAAGGATTTGGTTATATGAGAAGAGGATCAATTCTAACAATGTGGAAGTATTTAATTTTTTTTTTTAAATTTGGAGCCATCTTTCATGAAAGGAGAGAAAGTGAACTGAAATAAATATTTTGGCAGTACCTGTTTTCCCCATGCGTATTTTTTCTAATATAAATACTATTTAGTCATTTTGACATTGCAAGTTAAACTGATTGTGGAATTGCATTCTTGCTTGCTCATGGCTTATATCTTACACCAGATTTTGCAGGGAGAGTTTTTTGAGCTTATATTCAGTTTCAATGGAGCTGCATTCTGTTTAAAATTCCTTTTACCCATCATTGGCTGTTTCTAGTTTATGCAGGTTAGATATGCATTCACACAAAATTATGGAAATCTACCCATTAAAAAAGAATACAGAATAATTACTATGAGTAATTATATGGGGGAGGATTTTAATTATTAATATTCTTACTAAGCACTAATAAACCTTGCCTGCTGGAGTTTGTCTGAACAAAAAGAAAACAAACTGAAACTGAACCAAACCAAACCAAACCAAAAATATAGGATTAATTATTTAAAGCTATTTCATAAGTAAAATGTTAAAAATCAATGTAAATTTAACATTTGCTAGCATCGCACAAACAGGACTATTTTCAACACCTTTTCTATAGAACTCACCACATTTTATTGTACAGGGCACATTCCTTGGGAGCATTCATAAAGACCAAAGCATTACTTTGCAATAGTTTAAAGTGTTCATGGGAATGCCATGTGGAAAAGCCAGAAATATGTGCCAGGGAAGAAATATACATGTCAAAAAGCTCAAAATAAAATCATGGCATAGTTCCTTAATGAACATTTTAAATGGTTCCTCCAAATTGGCAGGCAAATACTGAAAAGAATGCTATTCTAATCTTATACACCCCCTCCACTGCTATCAGGAAAAGTACTGACCTCATGACAGGTATTTCAGAAAACAGTATGTAACAGGTTTTTAGCACAATAGATAAAATACGGGTAGGTACAAAGTCCTTAAACAATTTTTTACTCCTCATACACACATCTTAATAGGTCTAGTATTTTAAGTTTCCAAACTTTCTTTTCCTTCTTACACTTCATAGTATTTCCTTTTAGATATTATTAACTCGTCACCGTAACTCATTTAAAGTTGTTGTGTGCCATTTGGAAATTGGTGCAAAAATACTACTAGAGAAAAAATATTGTACATTAAGTAAGTGCAATGACACTAATAGTGCTTAGTGAGACATTCTTCAGTACAATTGCAATTAAAAATCTTTCTAAGTAGTTGTGATGACTGATCACATCAGAATGACAAGGGCTGAACTGAAAATTGGTTGAATGGCATGGCCTAGAGTGCTCGCATTAGTGGAACAAAGTTTACTTGGAGGCCAGCAACTATCTCAGAGGCCAATCTTACATGATTAATCACTTGTGTGATGAGGAGGACTGTTCCCTCAGCAGGTTTGCAGATGGTACAAAACCACGAAGAACATCTGATATGCAAAAGGTTTTTGCTGCTATTGAGATGGATCTTGACAGGCTGGAGAACTGAGCTGTCAGGAATCTTAAGAAGTTTGACAAGAGCAAGTGTGAAGGCCAGCACCTGGGGAGGAATTTCCTTATTCACCAGTACATGCTGGTGGCTTCCAAGCTGGAAAGCCCCTTGGCAGAGAAAGATGTGGGGGTCCTGGTGAACCCGATATTCAACATGGACCAGCATTGTGTCCTCGGAGCAAAGAAAGTTGATAGCATTCTTGGCTGCATCAGACACACCATTGCTGGCAGGACAAGGCAAGGTCCTTCCTTTTTGTTAGGTGCTGGTGAGGACACTGGACAACTGGAGCACTGGGTCCTGCTCTACATTTCTGTCTTGATTTAGAGAGAAATTTAGGAGGGAAACACTCTGGAATGAGTGTTTCCTCTAAAAAAAGTGTTCCAAGAATCCCTTTCTGCTAATAAGAAATGAACACCAGTGGATGAAAGTGGGGGAAAATAATCTGTTTATTGACCATCATCAGAGGGCACACATGGCAGAGTAAGAGGTAAATATATGGTAGATATTGAACTGTGGGACCTTACACCCCTGCCCCCCCTTCTCCCCCCCCCCAGACATATCAGAAAAAAGATCCAAAATGGTAGAGGAAAAGAAAAAATCACTGCCACATGCCTGGGAAAAAGATGGTGCCAGCTCCTCTCCCAGGGGAAAAAAAAAATGTTCACGCAGCAACTTGGGAGCTCAGGCAAAGAGATGTGAACCTGGTGAATCTCTGGTGTTGGTCCCCTCTTCACAGCTATGTCTGGAGCACCCCCTGCCCCTCCTTCTCCACTGACTTTGGTGCCACCATATTGTTTTCCATCACATGGTCTCACCTCCTCCCAGTCTCTGATTAGGAGCAAAAACCTTGTGGCTTTGATATTCTTCTTAAATAAGTCATCACAAAGGCATGACCAATTGACCCAGTTTTGCCCAGCTCCATGTCCATCTTCGGAGCTGTCAGGGATTGGCTCTGCCAGACATGGTGGGAAGCTTCCGGCAGCTTCCCACAGGAGCCGTCTTTGTGGCCCCCTGCTACCAAAAACCAATACATTCAGATACAAAATGTCTCTTTAGGTGTGTCTAAAGCTGTAGTCAGATCTAGTTCTTCAGATTTCAAAAGCTACAGTCCTCCCATCGATATACAGCAACTGTATATCACATTTCTAGTTCTTCCACTGTATGTCTAAAATGATGGGAAGGGACCAGCTGCTCTGTAAGAGATCACTAACCTGAGTGACAGGTTCTGTGCTAACTGGCTCTCTGTTCACAACATCATTCTCACATCTTTATGTGGCTTTGCCTGTGTCTTATGGATACAAGGATTCCTGTTGATTATGCAATTTTCACTCTGCTGTGAAAATTACCCATACAATTACAATGTTAGTAAGTTAAATAGAAACTGTGAGGTTTGAAACCTATATTTGATTAAAAAAACCCCTAGTATAATCTTTAAAAACATCTAAATGTCAAGAGAGGGATTCAAACAGAGATAGATGAAATATTTACTTAATCCTTTGCTTATCTCTACAAACTTTAATTCTCTTCCTTAAACAGAAAAGGTATAACAACAGTTATACCAACATGTATAACAACAGCCTCTCCAAAATAGATATAGAATGTTGTCTCCAATTATCTAGATGAGTATTTCACTTCACAAAAACCCATTTTTAGTTGAAATTATAGTTTGATCCTTAGTGTTAATCAAAAGACAAAGACAAAAAAACTGTCAGTGCATACCACACTACCACAATATTGTAACAGCGCAGAAAATTTGGCTATACATTTCAGGGCATTCCTACATTAATTTAAGTTGCACAGAAATTAGTTGCTGGAGAAGATAATGAGATAAGAATCCTGGCTACACAATGAAGAAACAGATGTTGTTCTGAATAAAAAAAATTACTTAAATTATTGTTCTTGAGGCCTTCTACCTCTGAAACATGAGGGTTTTTAGCTACTTATCTCTCTAAAGTACGCAGAATTCCAGCAGGTACTATTCTCAATACTACTTCCTCAGTACTTTTTATGGTATTCTGTAAGTATAGTGCTGACTGCTTAATTCAGCAAAAAGCTCACAGATTCCTAAATGAATTTCAGTGCAAAGACCTTAAAGAGACAGGAGTTTAATTAAAGAATCAGGGAGGGCTTATCTAGCTAGATGGTTTAATAGTTCATTTGTTTTATTGTAGTTGTTGGTTGTTGTTATTTTATTAGGTTGTTTTAAGCTTTAGTCTCAGAATTTCATTGAGTTTTGCTTCTATACCTTGCTAAATTTTCAGAGTTATCTTTTGTTAAAAAAAAAATATATTGTTTAAGTATGAATTTTAGGAATATTTACTTCCTTTAATTTCTCAATTTTTTTTCAGCTGATGCCTACTCTGAAAAGTATATAATTCAAAAACCATTAAATAACTGTCACTAGTAAAAAAGAGTAAATTATACACATATTAAAACACAAAATAATACTTTAAATCAGTTACAGAAGTCAATTGAATCAACTACATTTGTTTATTAGCAATTATGTTGCAGATATACAAATGACATGATATTGGCCCTGGTGGTCTAAATGTGCAATTTCATTAATACGGAAAGATTAGTTGTATTTTTTATTTTATTGTATTGTAAAATTTTTATTTTATTGTATTTTTTATTTTATTACCTTGCTTTAATTTTTGCATTTACTTTGGTGTCGGTTTTAATCACACTTGATTGAGCAAGGTAAATATCCTTTCTGATAGTTATATTTTGTATTAATCTTTCCTTGTTATCTTTGTCTGTAAATTTTACATGTTAAGAAGACAGATAAATCTAATTAATAACTCAGGATTGTCTCAAAAATTGTTGCTCAATTGAAGCATCCTAAATTGCCGTTTCTTAATATAATGACCCCATATGATAATACATTATATATTAAAATTCTGAAGGTTGGAAAAAAAAAATCAGGGATTTTCTAGATCTGCTCTATTTTGGTAATCTCCAACCTCAGAATCTTTTATAAACTATTTTCCTTTCTTACATGATTCAGATCCTCGCCTGCATAGCATCTAGATCACACTTGATCTACTTGAAAGCACAGCTGAGAAAGCAACAACAAATCCTTTAACCTTCAGGACGAGTTCTACCTGCAATAGATATAAATCTCTCCATTTCGCACCAGCATGCTCTAATCACCATTTTTACACCACTGTGACACAGACATTCATCAGCATGTTCAATGGAACTCTTGTCTTCTCAATGAACGATATATAGACTTAACCAGTAAGACCAAGGATCTGCCACTAAACATTCTGTGGAAGTAATGGGCATAGAGACCAAGGGACTATTCCCTAACAGAATAAATCCTTGGGGGTTTTTTACTGGGGTGAATTGTACTTCTGAAGGGGTGATTTAAGGTCACTATGAATAGCACACACAGGAGAGACTTGCATGTCATTTCTAGAATAAATAAATGTCATAAATTTTTCAAATCTTGATTTTGCTTAAATTCTTCCTAAGTATAATGGATCTGATGTCTCAGTTCAAAAAAATTCTCTACAACTTGAAGCAATAGTAAATAAATACTAAAAGAAAGTAGCAAAAGAGCAAAGTCTTTCTGAGCAATGTCGCTAAGGCACTTTCCTAAAACAGAGCTAAAGGAAATTTAAAATCTATCCACCTTAGACTTGTTAGTCCAACCAGACATTGCTGATCAGTGAATTCAAACCTTTGGGTTAAATTGAGCCTAGAATTGGCAGATGATCCAAGAAAGACACTGGTTGATATAATGAACTCATACGTATCATAAAGGTTAGCTCTTGGTTCTAATAGGTATTAAAATCTAATGGCTAGGGAAAAGAATAATCAATAAAAAGGATGTGTCACAGTACTGAATCATTTTATTTTTTTATATGCAGCGTACTCTCTCTTCTATACGGCATAAGCAGTATAGCTTAGTGGATTTTGAAATTCTTTTTTGCTCTGGAAGGGGACCCTAGGCAAGCCTTATAGGGAGGGAAGGCTTGTTTCAGGTAAAAGCAACTGTGCTTTACTACAACAGAAAGCATGAGTGACTCATTCTAGAAAAAATATTATACTCTTTAAGACCAATAATTTCCCCTGGGAAAAATTGTTCAAGGAAGCTTTGGACCTTTAACATCTGTCAGGTGTCCTTGTCCTTCTGTGCTATTAATGACAGGTTTTCTGGGGCCAGAAAGAGCAGTGAATATTTTTCCATTTCAGATGATTAGTTAGACATCTTCCTCCTCCTTGTCTTTCTAGCCCTCAAATTTCCAAATCAGCAAAGTCGGTTTTCTTTCCCATCTCACTCCAGCATTATACATATCCAGATAAAGCATTCTTTGAAGTCTTTCACTTGACAACTAAAACTAATGTCTAAAGTGATTGTCAGTGAACAATATAAGAAACACTCCTCAGAAGGGCCTGTGCTGATGAAAAGGCCTGGCTACTCACCATCACTACTCCAGAAACCATATGTCTGATGCCATCCTTTCCCCTCTATTTCAGCATTCTTTGAGAGCCAACTGTTTTTTCCCAAGTGTCTGAAACATGATATTTGACTTTCAAGCGCATGTCCCTTGTGAATCCATGTTAAAGAATGAACTCCTTAAAGATTAGATACTCTCCAATGATAAATATTTCCATGGCTTACTTTCTTTTTTAAAATAGTTTTTCCCTCTGGCAATTAAGCTCATAACTCCAGAAAGAGCCTGGAGAGTAGGAAAAAACAAGAAAGAAAAAAAAAAAAAAGAGTGTTATCCTCAATTAAAACATTTTCTAAACGTAAACCTTGCTATGACTATTCTGCTTTTTGTGCCTTAATGGTTTACAAATCCCAAGTGAATTTAAATCTTATAATTAAGTACATCTAGACTAGCCAAAGGCAACAAAATCCCATAGAGTTAAACAATCCCTTATGTCTCAACTATTTCATAAGTATAAATGCTGGGTATTAACTGTGCATATATGTGTTAGAAACTATATGAGGAACTAATATTTAATCAGTCTATACATGAAATATTAAAAGTGAATTTGATATTGCATAATAAGCTCTGCCAATGCTTAAAAAAGCCCAACAGATAGCAGCTTTTCTGACTGAAATAGATCCCCATTTAAAGTGTACTTGGATACAGATATCTGAGTTAATATAATATTAACTCAGATATTTGTATCCAAAATATTATCGTATATGTTTTTCTTAGACACCATGAAATTATAAAAAATATGTGAAGGTTGGATCTTACAACTTTATATTCCAGATAAACACTTTAAAATTTCCTGAGCCTCTGTAGTGGATAATAATGCTGATGATGACAGCAAAATGAATGGGAAGCAAAGCAGAATGAGTTTGGTTAGGGCACTTACTACTGTCTGGTGAAAGGTTAGCATAATACTCAAAACCTTTATTTAAGTATGTAGCACTATTCTTTTTGCTAGGGAGTAAATTCCGGGATAAATGGCCAGTGAATCAATAAATGTTCCTGTTTGTGGCCTGAGAGTTCATTTATCATGAACCATTTATCTCTTCACATACTCTCCCATAAAAAACAGCCTAATTAATTTTCATGTAGACTCCTTAGGTTGTGGTGTTATCAGCACATACTAACAAATCAAAGCAATGACAGAAAAGCATATCTGTAACTTCACTGAAAGATAGTCAGAAAGGAGTAATTATTTTATTATGCCTAAACTAACTTTCTGAAATAAAAAAGAATCAATAATGCATTGATAGTCCCCAGTTAACAGTATATTTGAGGAATTATATCAGAAAATACTCAGAACAACCCTAACGCAATGAGCGATGCCACAATCATTGTATGAATATTCAGTTGTGTGACAGTGTTCACAGTAGTTTTCAGGTGAGAGAAGAGACAAGAATGTTGACTCCATGTTCAGAAGGCTTGATTTATTATTTTACGATATATACATTAAAACTACATTAAAAGAATAGAAGGAAAAGTTCTCCTCAGAAGGCTAGCTAGGCTAAGAATAGAAAAGAATAACAAAGGCAGCTGCCTCAGACTCTGTGTCCGAGTCAGCTCTGCTGTGGTTGGCCATTAATTACAAACAAGCAGATGAGACCAATCACAGATCCACCTGTTGCATTCCACAGCAGCAGATAACCATTGTTTATATTTTGTTCCTGAAGCCTTTTAGCTTCTCTGGAGGAAAAAATCTTATGGAAAGATTTTTATTGAAAAGATGTCTGGGACATATTAATGCTTGCACTGCAATCCAGTTGGTCTTTATGGAAGGCTTTACTTAGGGCACACCTTGTTTAGAAGATTCAGGATGTTGATTTTTCATTTATTTGATCTAAAACCTAGTAAAATATTTACAGAACCAGCATGGAAGCACGTCCTGTCTAGGTGCTTTTTAGCAGGGCTCAAAAGTCAGATGTAAAAAGACTAACAGCGCCTGTAGGAAAAAATATTTTCAGAAAAAAGAAGACCCTAGAATATTATATCTGTTTCTACATCACTAGAGAACTGAGACAAAGGACTTCTAGATTAGATTTTCGTGTTCAAATCGGTAATAACTAATGAGGCATTTAGTAGCCATAATAATTAAAATACTGTATTTGTCAAAACAAAGACTTTCTGTCAGCTTTCATTATCTGGAGTTGGTTTGAGTACAAAAAATTGCACCTCAGCTTGATGATGTGGTTAGGCTCAGAAAATTAGAAAAATTATTTGGAAAATGTGTTTCTCTGCAGTTCTACTTATGCAATAATGAATGCTCTTAGAGAACCTAGAACAAACTGTCAGCCAGTTCACTCATCATCCTAAAGGTAAATCAGTGAGAATGCCTGCCTCTCAGAAATATGTTTTGTATTGCAGACAAGATGACATTCTCAGAAGTGTGCTCATTCTGTCCTCCATGCATCTCTCAAGACTCTTGAGTACTATAGATTTTTGATACACCAAAATTTCTTTTTTTTTCCTTTTTTTACTTTTAAAAATTTCATAAAAGTTTGCTTTTCCAGGTTTCAAAACAAAATTTTCTGACAAACATACAACATACAATATAATGCAGGTTTTCATCTGAGGTCAAGATATTTTTTTATCTAATCTACCTATTTCAGGATTATGAAATTCACGCAGCTATGTTTATCAGTTAAAACATTTTTTTGTGGGGTCCAACAATTAGTAACAGTTTAGATACTGTCATTTTCTTTATCACTGCAAGGTGATTCATTTGTTACACACGTTGTACAATCAACAGGCTTTTCAAAATTATGGTTAGAAGAAGATTATACTGGTCTTCCCTTAAAATAATTTACATTGCAGCATAAAGAAATGAGCTGCAGTAACCAAAAAGCCTTAGTATCATACATTTTTCTTCTGAAAGGATAGCTCTTTTGTGAAAAAAAAACCCTTTAATTCATTATATTATGCCAAGAAGCAGGACAGTTTTATAGGGGGGGAAATCTCTCCAAAGAAATGCTAGTTTCTCAGAAAAATTAAGGAAAATTATTAAAATGCCTAAGAGGATCCCATATGTTTTACAATCTCCTTAGAAACATGAGAGAAATACTCTTTGCCATGCTCAGGAGGTGGATAGAGGTTGAACGTGTAGCTGCATTGGTTAAATAAGCCCAGACTATAATAATGATGCAAATTTGGGATAAGGAAACATTCTCAACAAATATCTTTGAAGTACTAGTTGATTTTAGTTTTTCTGATGTAAGGTAAAAAAGAACTTTCAAGTACTTTCACAAATACCTTTGCATTTCTGTCAAACACTTTACATGGAAACAATTTTTCAGGGTTTTTTGGGCTGAGGAAAAAATCTATACTGCTCGCAGGTATTACTGCTTATCTATTGATGGCGTATAAATAAGTTTCTCCCATTTATCCTGGTTTAAGAACCTTGAAATACTTGCTTCCTGTGCTAGGATGAAAAAATCCACAACAAACTAACAAACTTTAACACATTATTTCAAATTAGATAGGGAGTTATGTGTTCAAAAAGTCAGCTATTTTATATGTTACACAGTCTTACTCAGTTTCACTTTCTCAGTGGAACAGCCCTTTTTAGCAACCTGTGAGATACAAAGAGTGTGGTTTTCTCTTCAACAGCAGAGTAAAGTGTCCTGAGACTTTGGGAACACCGAGTGCCCGTGCACCATACAGAGGCAAGAAGCAGGCTTTCATAGCATGTAAAGAGGGATGCACTTTGGTACTTATGCCACTTTTGTCTCCTGAACTATATCACCTCTGTGCAACTTGAACTGTGCCAGGGAGACATACCCACCACAATGGACTGCTGACAAACAACCTCACTAGTCATTTAAATACCCATATTTCATGTATCTGCCCAAAAGTTTTCACTTGAATATATTTGCTTCTACAATTATCTGCAACTTATCACCATATTCAAGCAAAATTAAATCCATATGTGAAGTGGCCATATGAAATCCTAGCAGCAGCATGTATTTCTGGATTTTTTTAACACTTGCATCATGAATGGTGAAAAGATAGTGGTAAACCACTACAATGCTCTACTGCTATTAAACAGTGTCCTCGAAAACCAGATATGAAGGTTATCTGTTCTACTTTCCTGGCTTCTGACTTTCTTTCATTCATCATCATTTCTGACAGTCACTAACACAGAGAAATCTAGTATGCATTTCTTAGAGAGAAAAGTCTTGGCCAAAAGGTTTGAAAAACATCACACAAGTCTGCCCTTTTGTTACTTTGTTAATCAGATATGTTTTGCTTCTAACTTAATTTACTTGTGACTAGAACACGCCATTACTTACAGTTACACTTACATCATGACACACTCACAGGTAACAAATTTCTATCTCTTTAGATTTTTAAGATTAAAATAATGATAAAAGCAGCTATTTTTGAAATATAGGAAATATAACACAAGAAAGATTATTAATGGATTTTCTTGGAGAGATCACTCAAGAGAGAAAAAGAATACCTGCCTATGAAATGAACTTATTTAGTCAAGAATGCGTGCTTTGCTTCATTTTCCCCTTTATTTTAATATCACTCTGACTTTGCTTAGTAGGTAGGTGTAGATCACAAGGTGGGGAAGCTTCAGAGAAGTTGTGAATGTCACCCTCAGGAGTCCACATCAAGTACACAAACAACAAAGAACCCAAGCAATCTTTAATCTGGCAAACAAAGGCATAACAACTTGAACAAGCAGCATCTTGAGCAAAGAAAAGTGGAAAAAAGGTGCAAATTTTAACAGTGGGAATAATTAGCTGTTAGAATAGCTCACCATAAAAGGTAGGATCACCACTGCTTGAATTCTTTGAAAGAGTGTTTGTCTGAAAGAGATCTTATTCAAACAAAAATTGTTAGATTCAATGTAGGCATTACTTCGGATTTATGCAAATTGTTAGACTAAATGGACATACTCTTTAGCCTTATTGATAACTGAAAATAAATGCTATTTTTATCTAGTATGATGGAAGCAAGGTGAATGAAGTTTATCTTACCAATGCCTACATGCTTCAAGAGGAGCTAGAGTGGTAACTGTAGTATTTAGCTACTGCATACATGGCAAATATTTTGCAAAATATACGCTGTGTGTGTTCTCAGTGCCAGAGAATGGAAACATATCGTAGTTTCTAATGTAAGATTTTTTCACCCTTTAATACTTGTAATGTTTTGATTGTACACACCGGTGTGAATAACACCAGTAATGGGTGAATTTTATAAATTCCTTTGAACAATAACTTGCTAATGTCTTCAACAGCAGTAAAGAGAAAGTGAGTTTGCTTGGGTCAATGAATTCAATCACAACTTTTCCTTCAAAGGAATAATCAGCTCAGGATTTTGAGAAGTTGTGACATGATGCACATCAGATGAGAAAGAAGATGCTTTTACTTTACTTTTATTGGCAGAGTAGTCTTATTTGTTATGGGTGCCATATTCAACATTGTTTTCCTCATATTTTGTTGAGTGAGATGCATTTTGTCTACTGCACATCCAGCTTACAGTCAGTGGAGAGGCAATTAAAGGATTTTATCAATAACTCTTGTGGAGAACAGCATACTGGGAATTTAAGATGGGCATCTCAGTCTGTACATAAATATTTGACCATTGTGTACACCCTTTCCCCTACAGGTGTGGAAGAACACAGTTGTCAAACTGACTGGACAACTGAACAGTTCTTTAATAAACCAAAGCATGCTGAAATAATCTCAGAGCTGTCTGACAAAGTCATACTGCATAGGACACAGTCTCATATGTCAAGTTCTGAACTGATGGATGTGAATAAGGGAGCCTTTGCCACAATTTGATTTGTGCTCAAAATATTGATAAGTGTACCACAAGTCCCCTAATGGACATAAAGAAACTCAGAATCAACTATGCAATATTGAAAGAAAAATAAAGGGAAAAAAAAGAAATATAGGTGTCATGAAATCAAAGACATTTAAAGCTACCCTCTTAACTTTTTTTTAGAAGAAAACCTGGGGTGGGAAATGCAGAAATGAAGACAAGGGACTCTTCCCAAACTAAGCAAAAGACCAAACTCCAGACAAAAAACACTCTCTATGCATGAGTTACTCTGAAGAAGAGTAGAATTGAAAAGAAGATTGGAAACCTAATGAAAGCATATGTATGTCTGTGATAAGATGTAAATACAGCCAGGGACTGCTATTTCAGACAGTGCATAACACATTTTTGTACTATGCAGCACCACATACTGGGTATAATACAATGTCCGGGATACTTCGTCCTCCATCTGTGAAGTCTTTCCCTGTTTATCCTGACTTCTCTTAAGAATTTTACACATTCATCATGAATTTAACTTTGACAAAGTCTTGATATTACGCAGTGGATAGGTGTCTTTGTTTGAATCCCTTGACAGAGAAAATGAAAGGAAGTTTAAAAAAAACCCCAAACATTAAAAATAAGCCTTTAAAATTCTGGATGTAACATTAAATGGAGACCCTGCAGGCTGCCTTAAAAAATGTTTGAAAATTCTACACGTATGTGACAGGATTCAAAAGGATAATGAGAAGGGACAGGGAAGACAATATATTAGGCTACATCTCTTTTTTCTTGCCAAATTACAATCCTGGAGAACATTTTTTTTCTCATAGATGTACTTCTGGTGTGTTATGTAAGGGAAATTTTAGACATAGTCCTGCAGTGGCAAAAGAAGAAAAATTTTCACTTAGTATAAGCTCTACCCAAGTGTTTACTCTGATAGGTAATCAATTAATTTGACTGTTTTAAGTCACTTTGACAAGTCTGATACCACTTAGCAAATATTTAGAAGATATTTGGCACTAGAGAAGATGAACCTGGACAATATATGGGGGCAGAAACATTAATTTTTTCCCCTCAAAAGAACATATTACTCTAGTAGGCAAAAGTATTGAAAAAAGTTATCTGGCTTTTATGCTACGGGAAAATTGAAGGAAAATTGAAGGAAAATTTTCACTTAATGAGAAAAAAATGCTATTTTTTTACATTAAGACACAGTAACGCATAAGGAAATAAAGTGAAGTTAAAAACCCACTTTACAGAGCTCTTGAATGTTAGAATGTTTTTGCTGACCTTCCACAGGATCACAGATTAATCCTGAGACTTGTTAATGTGAAGTTTACATAGTTGGGCTTGCTGAACAAGAGAAAACTCAGGCTCAAAAAAAGTAACCATAAATAAATGAATTTGAAAAGGTCATTTTTTCTCTTTCTTTCCCTTAGTATGGTCAGAGACATTGTCAGGGTGTCTGTATTATAGCCAGTTACATTCTGCTTTCACAACTATAGATTTCCAGATATGACCTGTGTACCCATTTGTATGCACTGAATTACAAAGGTGAATAAAATGCAACAGCTGCAGGAGAAAAATTTGGTTGGGTAACAAACATACACATACTTCCTCACCCATATTTTTCCCCCCTCAAATGATTATTTCAGGTTGAAGAGAGGTTACTAAAAGTGTTTTAAGAACCAATTATTTTGTTGGTAAAGAGAGAAGATGTGCAGCTGAACTAAGAGTGGTTTCAGGAACTGTGTGTTTCACAGTTTCTTTGACTTCAAAAAAATTTCAAGAAAAGGTTCGTAGTGTTGATACATATGTGACTTTCCAGCTATTCCTTCTCACACATACCTGGATTCCCTGGTGGTATAACTATACAAAGGTCAGACTTAACTCTAGAATTTTCTGAGATTTTTTGTACATTATTTTATTTCTCTTAACTTCTAAACAAAATAAAACCAGTGTAATACATCCATGGTTCTGCAAGACGAAAGAAAACATTGCTTAGAGCACTAATAAATCAATTTTAATCTTTCCCCAGTATGTAATAAAATGTAACACCCTAACATATGTTCTTCTTGAAAACTGGTTTTAAAAAGCAATTAATTTTACAGAAATCTTGGATTTCATGTTCTATGAGTCTAAAGATAAGCAATGAAAAGTATTTTAAGTGTTAGACATTATAGCCATAGAACATGACGTGTTTAAATATTTTTTCTGTAAGATTTAATCACACCAAGAAGTGTTAGTTTATCACAGTGCCATTTCTTCATCTATTTGTATGCCAGTGCATTTACTACTACCCACTGCTGAATTTTGTATCCAGATCCTGAAATGGATGCCATCCACTGGAGAATATATAAGTATATAAGTATCAGGCCAAGGGACTCCTTCATTTTTTTTGTAGCATCTCATATCCTAGTCCTGCAGATTCCTACCTGGATTTGCTGTGGCTTTCGTCCAGATCATTTATAACTCTCCACGGGTTACTTACTTGACCTTTTCTCTGCAATTCCCTCCTAGTTTGTTTTTGGTTTTTTTGGTTTGTTTTTTTTAACTTAAACCTCTAGCTTTTTATGCTACCCTTATCATATGACCAGGGAATTGCAGGTAAGGATGAATAAAGCACATGCACACAGACCAATATGCAAATACATGTACCCTCATCCCTGAAAATGCTTCGTTTGCCATTTTTCACAAAGTCAAGGTGCATTTTGTTGAAATTTGCTACTATTGTGAGTGAAATAGTCCCTGATAGCCCCTATCTTCAGAAAATGAAACAAACACTCACAAACCTAAGTTCACCAGCCACGGAGAAAACTAATGTTTAGATAGATGATTATTGTACAAGGAGACTTTTTTCAAAGATGGAAAACACTGAAATGAATACCCATAAATCCTCCACTTATGTTGATTTTGTGATGTGTTAGCAAGAATAAATGCAAAACATAGTGTTTGTCTTCTGAAGGTTCTGAACAAATATTTTATTCAGTTTTATCGATGCAGATTTGTAAAACACTCTCCCATCCCCTCAACTTTTGCTTTGAGTTTCAAGCAAGATTCTCAAGGTAAAATTGCTGAGTGTCACCTGGTTTAATGTTGAAATCTTGAAAATCTGCATATTTCACATCATGCAAAATTGTTACATGACCCACTTTGAATACAATTAGTTAGCCAAAAAGAAAATGGATGTTTCTTTCCCCTTGCAACATGAAAATTATGCAGAAACACATTGTTAATTAATCTGCAAAGCTCCAGTATGTTTTGGCCACTCTCTCTTCAGGATATTCTAGCCTAATATTTTTCAGCATGCAATTAGGCTTCCTCACTTTCCGTAAGGGACTTTCTTTATTGATCCAATAATTTCAGGTTACAGTAGCTGCACAGTGGAAGTGCTACGAACCTCATTATTTCTTTAGCAAGCCTCATTGATTTTGATGCTACATGACCATTAATTGCTAGTAATATCTCCTAATCCAGGTGTAATTGATTAACAGTTAGAGCTATTTTTCTATTTGGTTTAAGAAACTACCCATCCTCATCAGAAAGCTGTGATATCATTAATTCTGCTCTTCTGCTTTAAGTGAAATTAATAATCAATTTTCCTTCTGCTGTCCTTAATTTGTACTGTAATAGGGACAAAACAGTCTATTTAGAATGGCAGAAAAATTACATGGTAAACCAGATTCTTAAGTACTAACTAGAATCAGTTCATTCATGGTACTGAGTTAAAAAAAAAAAAAAAGAAAGAAAGAAAGAAGTAAGATCAGAGCACTTTAAATCAACTGTATAATCAATTATGCAGGACAGTGCAAGTGCAAGTGCCCAGCACACCTTCATAACAAATGTATCGATCCTACCAGCACATCTATGAAAAAAATACTTTGGGGTTAATTATGTTCGTTTTTGACCTTCAGAGGATCAATTCTAAATATAAATCTTCCCAATTGTACCAATGTATAGCACAAAACCATGTATTCAGACTCCATGCTTAATGATGCACCATTCTTCAGCAAAACCGATTTCAGTGTGAGTGTTTGGTCTGGAAACTGTGCAATATAAAGACCCTGAAACAGCTTTGCAGGCAGAGAATGGTGTCATTTTATCACTGTGTCAGCCTCATGTCTCCAGCACATCACGGAGACTAGTAGCAATCTGATGTTTATTATCTGAAGCACTTATATACTAATGACTGAGGACTGATTAAAAAATGAGGTCCTAACCTACGCTACATCCCACAATTTTTTTTGAATAATGATTAATTTTTTCCTCTTTGATACTTTACCGATGTCTTGTATCAATGCCAAGTCCTGCAGATTGTTCACGGAACTAGCACTTCTGTGCCTGTTTTGATAGGAATAGAGTTTACACAACAGTCTGTAACCAGCAATGCTTCGCACTAATTAGTAAATCACGTTGTTAATACCTCAAGCCTGACCATCGAGTGGCAAACTGCATACCATGCTGCCCCCTGCTGAAGCACAACAAGCTCACTGCTCTTCATGTCTAATACTAAATGAAACAAGATAGTGCTGATAGGTGAAAAAAAAAACCCAGACCACCCAACAGTAGTATGTATGAATTTAATTTTTTTTTTTCCTTTTGGCTTGTGCTTTTTTACAGGTCTTATTAATACTTAACTACTTAATTGCAAGATTGCTTCATGGTAAAGTATAGCCCGATTTCTGTAGCTGCATGGAAACTCAGATTTTAGCATTGAAATAATGTTCTTATTGTATTTTGCATTTTCTTTAGGGACACTAGTAAATTACTCCTTTTTCTTTCATCACAGAAAACAGTAGCTCTTACTATAGAAAAAAAGCCCCAGCATACTGATTCCATTGTTAATCACAACAATGAAAACTTAGTATATGATTCAATATATAGTGTATATGATAGTGAATAATATGCTGGAGATAGTTATTGTGCTATTGATTTTCTGAAGGCACAGATAACAAGTAATACTGGATAGAGATAATGATCGAAAATCAATTGCTGACTAAAAACTGACTTGTTCACATATTGAGTACTCCCAAACAGACTATTCTTGGAGGAAAGAGGTTATTGAGTAAGAAAACTGTAACATATTTCATTTTGATTTTTCTTTCTTTAACTTCTGTTCTAACAACACTTCGAAATAAAAATATAAATACTTAGGAATTAACTTTCCCTTATCTCTTACCTATGTGTCCAGTCAAAATGTTAATGTAAGTTTGGTGCAAGGTTTTACCATTCTAACTTGAAAGTAGGCTTTATATCCATTTTAGAAACAAGTGAAGAAGAAAGATAATCATTAATTGGAACAGGCACTGGATCATTTTCAAACTGAGAAACTGCTGCCCAAACTGTCCTGAGAAAATCTGGATTTAAACAATAATGCCATATCTTCTAAGGCCAAGAAGAAGGAAAGCAAGTAACCAAACAATTGGTTTGTTGATTTTAATTGTTAAATCTGAACAACTGGTTGAAAATACATTTCATGGCTGTCTGATGTGAAGGTAGGGACAGGAAAACTCATGGCCTATAACTTATACAGTTTTCCTGTATAAGTTACCATTTGCTGTCTTGTCAACATTTTCCCTGGCTTATTTACCCATTGCTGGTCTATGAGAATAGTCTGTAGAAATAGACTGTGGTCTCACAGCTACCCATTTTCACTCTGCTAGCTCTCTTTTGATCAGACTGATTCCAGCTCATTCCTACAGGCTCACCGCTTTGACTCAAACCAAAGTGTGACCTAGCTGCCTTTGCCTTCTGGGTGGAGTATGCCAGCCCTTTGTGCCTCACTTTAACTTGTGCCCATCTGCTTCCTTCCACACTGCTTAGTGGAGGGGAACATATGGCCTTAAGTGCCTAACTCTGATTTCTTGCCACACCTTCAATTACGCTGCCATATGTTCTAGCATCATACTGTAATTGCTGATAGTTAGTGCTAGAAATACAAAAGGGGCATTTCACAAGCCAACAGGTTTACTTCTGCTATATAATAAAGCTGAAACAGCTGTCACTGTACCATTCTCCGATAATCTCCTCACTTGCTCTGCACACAAGGCTTTCATAATTTTATGTATTTAAAATCAGGCTATCAATCTTTGTTTATTATTTTTCTCTTCTCATCTCTTTAAGACCAGCAAAGAGAAGGCTTATTTTTACATTTTTCTGTTGCTGCATATTTTTTCTGTAACCTCTTATTCTCCACGGGAACCTCTTTGGGTCCCTGTTACTAGGGAGAATATACATCAGAGATGTCAGAGAACAATGCAACTATTTAATTTTACAAGGATGTTATATTCTAGGGAATGCTTTGCTTTTTTAACTACATTTCATTGCTGCCTAACTAAGATCTAAACCCCACTGTTTTTTCTGTAATAAGTAGGACAGTACTCCCTGTGATATTTTTGCATTGCAAGCATATGGTTGCAGTTTAGAAAATCTACTGGAAGAACATTTGTGCAGTGTGCAAGCACTCTGGATTTCTATTATTCATGGTGACAGTATAAAAGCTTCCACCTGCTTTAAATCATGTGTAATGCTGTCTAGCATTTTTTGTCTTTCTGGTTTTGTTTCTTTTTTTTTTCCTTAAATAAATTTTATTGATTACAAAACAACTTACTTAAACGTGGAGAATGCAGATGCCTTAAAAATTAAACTATAACCTTAGGGAAAGCCCTCTGTATGGAGGAAAACAAGAATGGGTTTAGTAGCTGGATTGCAGTGAGCATGTAGGACAATGAGGAGTTATTTGTGGCACAAGCTAAGCTACATGCAACCAGCAAAACATCGGTTTAAGATGGTGGTTCACACAAAATGAGGTTGTTCACAGGAACAGAAATATCAGTTTCAGCAATAACATAGTTTACACCCAACACAGAGTCTAGTATAAAAGGAAAGGATAATCTACTTCTAATAGTGTTTGCTTTCTAGGGTCCTATTTATCTATGTATACTTATCTGTCCTATTTATCTAAGTGTATACCTGTACTTAGATACTTATAAAATATTTTGTGAGGCTGGAATTGTGACATTAGGTAGCAGCCAGTGATATTTCATATTTCTAATCTTACAATGCCAGTCTTATTGTCAAGATGGCGTTATTATAAATCTATCTCTTTCATTGCCCTAATGTGTAATTCACAACTACTGAAACTCTAAATGTGTCTCCTGCTTTGTATTGTTTTTTGTTTGTGTTTTGTATTAGGGTTTTGTTTTGCAACTGCTTTACAAAGCTATTTGTTGGTTCTGTACAGAACTCTTCAGTTGATATAGCATGCTGTCACCTAAATCAGAAAATCGACTGCTTACTCATTTGACTCTACCAGTTGCTGACCTCTGCTATTCTTTCTTCATGAGTTCAACTAAATTGCACTTTCTGTTGGAAACATGAAGGCTACTAATTCTTCAGCCCCTTATCTCTGGCATGGGCCACAAGCATTATGTCAGATCTGGGACACTCTGTTATAATGAGCTGACATGGCAGCTAAGAATGTCTACTGGATTGTCTTGCCTACATATTGACTTATTTGTTCCTCCTTTTAATGGTTCTGACTAATGATTGCTTTGTTCTTACCTACCAATGCATAATATCACCTCAAGATTATTTTTTAGGATGACATATGCTTTCTTCAATTCAGAGCAACATCCTTTGTCTCCTTTTTCATTTTCAGAGAATAGCCTTTTTTACAGGACTTTGTTTGCTTTTATTTTTTATACAGATGGTCATTCAAAAGGATGCTGATCTTCGTTGTATTTTCAAAACTGTAAAAACATCTGCAAATATAAAATAGGTACAAGACTGTCAGCCTTCTTCTCAATCAGCTCCAAAGAATTGCAAAAGTACGATATAACATCTAAATATATTCTGTATTAGCTAAAAAATAATTAATTATTGAAGCAACAATTAATAATATCTAGGGTAATGCTGACATGATTATTTGGAGTTGTGTCATTTTGTTCTAGATTCCCATTCCAATGAGGTGATGTGTAAAGGGCTAAGAGAATATTATATTAAGGTAAAATACATTCAGAAGAAATACACATTAATGATAGTTTTCACCTCCAGGTAGGTTGATACAATTATTTACCATAATTACACAAATCATCTTCAGTACTTACACAAATAATTAATTATACAAATAATCTCCAGCTTTTACAAAATCAGTAGCTAGATGTGTTGTTTAGACTCAATGTGTCTTGTTATGCCATCTTTAATGAATTTGTTGGTTAACATTTTGTTCTATAAAATTATCTCTTACTGTAACCATTTCCCCTAATTTGCAGTGGCTTCTGGGTAACTTGTAAATTGGGTTTCTATAAGGAGAATTATGTGTGGTGTCTGAAAATCATGGTTCTTGCTTTAGTTCATAAATTTCAGCACAAGACTTGGACAAGTAAGAGATCTGAGCCTTTTAATTTGTCATTCCAAAGTCAGTGCTTCTTGGCTGCTGAATTACTTCTCTTCAGGCTTTTAAAATACAGTGTCTTTAACAGTATTGAAAATTAAAATAAATAACTTTTATTTAATTAATTGCACTTTTGATTAAATTCTATTTGTTCCTATACTGTTAGATCTGGTTGTGGGTTGTGAAGAGAGTGCTGCCTATGCTCTGCAGTGTCTGTGCCCCATTATTTAAAACAAATGCAATGAAGTGCTACCCTTTATCTACTAAATTCCACAATACATCATGAAAATGCTAGAAGAAGAAAAACATTAAAGAAAACCCTGAGAATAGTCTTGAAAAAAAATACTGAAGACCCTCATATCCTCTGCTATACAGAATTTTGCTTCATACAGGAGATTTGCCTTCTTTTTCCAAGAATTTGCAAGAGTGACAGCAAATCTGTGACCACATTAGTCATTCTGTCAAGGATGGAAAAACCTAGAAAGAAAAATATAATAATTGCCAAAGAAAACAGACACAGGCCTCCGTAGACATAAATTGGCAATGCTGTTTACTCCACACGCTCTACTCAACATGTTCCAGCTGTGCATGTGTCATTCAAGTGTCCAACTCTGTCTATGCAGACTGTTCTGAGTCTCCTGCCTAATCAGCTTGTGAAAGCACAGTACTCCATTTGTTCAATTTGCCTGCACAGAGGAAGACATGACAGATGTATTTGAAGCAGTGCTAAAAACTGCCCTGAATGAGGCGGACACCAATCTCGGCTAAAAAGTGAGGCTTCTAATGCTGCAGCAGCACATAATCACTCACATTTATATTCTGCTGTTTAATGGTGACGTATATGAAGGCTCATCTACAAGAAGCTCGTAATCAGATGGTAGAGGAGAATGCCAGATAAGGAACAGAGCTCCAAACAGTTTTTATAGTTTGTACATTGTTTTTGAAATATCCTGATTGCTTTCTGTGGCCCTCCTTCTATGTTTCAGCTGTGAATCTCACAGGAATTACACCATTCTATTTTATCTACATTCATCCTTTACTGAGAATGATGCAATATGATAAAGGCCTAACATAAAACAGTTCCTGAAAAAACACTGTATTTCAATTTACTGTAATCTATAAATCATCACCAAAACAGCTTTACAATTTGACAACACTAATAGCTCCACACATGCAAGTAATACAAACAAAGTTTGCCTGAATATGTCTTCATGCCCTTAATCTCTTGTGTTTCTTATTCCTCATGGCAGTCTCCAAATCTGTGTGAGTTATCTATGGGCTTCTTTTCAGAAAAATACAGTGTTCTGCTTGATATGATTCTACCTAGAAAAAACAAAAGCTTCACCAGCAGTCCAGTATTTCCTGAATACTTAAATTATTATGAATATACACAGGCACATTTCAAGGGGAAATTTGCTACTGAGAGTAAAATAATAATCTATTTTGGACCAGCATTAAATATTTAACAGACATTTGCCTTTATAAAAACAACAATGTTCCATAGTCACATACACTTCTTATCAGACATTAGTATTTAAAATACATAGATTTTTAGTTGTAATGGAAAATATGTGTACTTTAACAGTATGAAACCTTTGAAAAACTTGGTTTCATGACAGTAAATAACTGGAAATTACTATTCATTGTCATTCAAAGTCTTATATAAGTATTTGAAATTGATTAATGGAAGCAGAAAAAAAAAGATATGAGAGGAAAGCAAGGGACATGAAAAGATCTTGCTTTCACACTGAGCTCTTGTTAAGCTTGGAAGTTGATATGACCTGGGAGGGACGCTTGCTCACACAGATAACACCAATCATTTAATCAATCAATTTTTACAGGCTTTTGCCAAGTTGCAGTGGAATTTTGCATCTGATTAGTCCCTCCAAAGCACATCAGGATGTTCACATTCATTAGTTAGAAACAGAAAGAGGGCTAAAAACCCAACCCCCCTAGGTTAAAGCACACTTTGCTTTATTCACCTAGTCACACCACCACGTGGGAGCAATTAACAAACCATACAACGTGCCCTTTTATTTATGGCTTTTGAGTACTCATCCTGCCAGGGCTTGGTACAAGCCTTTCACTTGGATCCAGCCCAGACTCAAACAGACTAATTACAACTTCACGAGAATATTTCTTCACCCTTGAGCTCCAAGAAGACAGCATTGGCTTTCCAAGCAAGTAACACACTCTGCATCAGTGTGAACACGGAACCCACTCCAAGGGAAGATTTGGGAACCACTATGCCATGAAGGGTCACTTGCTGTGTCCTTGGGCTCCTTTGAGGAAAAAAGCTACAAGTCTGTAACTGCACATTTCATTTTCATTTGAGCATAAAACTAATTTTCATCTGAGCTTCTACCTTTGTGAACAGTTTGTTTTGGAGAAGCATATACTCTGCTGGCTCAGTGTGATGTTCTCTTGAAGTGGCCCACCTGAATGCAAAGGGGATGCTTAGGCCTCAGTTAAGGTTCCTAATCAATCTTATGGGGTTTTTTCCTTCTCTAAATGAAGTTTTTAGCATAGCACGTTTGCATGTTTTTTGTCTTTTGTTTTCTTTATAGAGGAAGATTGCTTAACAAATTCTTGCACTTTATTTTGCATCTTTTGTAGAAAAATAAGTGAATAGAACTGCAATGGAACTAAATAAAAAATAACATATATGAAAAAATTAAAAACATTCTGAAATACAAGCTTCTATGTTAGTGAATCATCTATGTGTATAATCATGACTACAGAAAATTTGTTAAAGCAATAATTACAACTTATCTGTGAAAAACAAAACCTGCAAAATGTAAGAGCTTCCAAAAAATGTTTAAAACAAATTTTTGTAAGAGAAGTGAACTAATTTTTTTGCCTAAATTGATTAGAGATTTATGGTAAAAGCAATGATTTCTTCCTCCTCTTACGCTTCCATAATACAAGAGCTGGAATATTTACTTGGATGGTCAGTATAATAGATACTAAAAGAAAATTCATGCCTTATATTATGAACTATCAAAAATGTCCTGAAGTCCAGACATTTTTTTTCTGCCTTCTAATTTACGTATCATTTTGCAGAAATCATTGAAAAAGCACACTGACAACCAATGAAAAAACTTCAAAACATGGAAAGAGAAAATAGAAAAGAGATAAAGAGGTCACTGAAATTTAGTTTATTATATTACCCTGAATAGTATTTTTCAACCGCCCTGTTGCTTTGTAAAGAAGCTGGAACAGAGGACAAAGATGTAAACCCCATACTGATCTGACTAAAGACTTAAAAATATATGAAAAAGATTTCATAGCAATAATAAAATATTCTTAGAAGGATTTGTAGCAAAATGGAATTCTACAAAAATTACAAGAATACAAAAAATTCTTTCATTTTGTAGCAAAATGGAATTCTTTCTTTAAATAATGCATTTAAGTACAACTATAAATACCAGGTCAGCATCAAAAAACCCAATGGCTCTTTGCTGATGAGAATAGAGTGAGTACAAGTCAGATTCTTTGGCAGCATCTAATAGGAACATTTGTTCTCATAGATATCTTCAGAGTCAAGTCTCACAGCGCAACTGGGATGTAGGTAGGAACTGACCATTTTGGAACAATATAATGAGTCTTCAATTTGCAAATCTGATCCAGTGTCTACTTTTCCCATGCTAGAGCATGGATGAGAGCTAAAACAAGATTCGTCATAAGAATTTGTAGTTCTTCCGTTTGGCTTTCTCAGTCAGACGCATATGCAGACTTATTCCAATTTTTGTTATTCTTTTTTGATGAAACAAAACAAAATAAAATTTGAAAAATAAATACTGCCGTGGGGTTTTTAAATATACATTTCTTTCAAGTGAAAAAAACTGTTAGCCTTTGGATAATTTATTGTTTACTTCATAATAATTTACTTATGAGAATAAAGGAAATAAATCACTTCAATACATTAAACTTCTTAAAAATATATTTAAATCACCAAAACATGATAAAAATATATTCTTCACTGTTACTTCTTATAAGAAAGTAATTGCAGAGCTAATAATACTTTTGATACTCTTGTTAGTAGACAGTTATTAGGATATCATTACAAAACAGCATGTTCCACTGAAACTCTGCCTTCATAATAAAAGTGCCAGTAAGTAGCAATAACTATCAAGAAAAGAAGCTGGGTAAATTTAAAATAAATCCATAATCTGAAGAAATATACAGTGAGGAAATTAGTAAGAGTCAGTTCTGCAGAGTATTAGAATCATGTTAATCACAAACAGGCAAAACATTTTGTCAAAGTAAACTTACAGAGTTTCTGCAAAAGGTGTGAGAACCCCAAAAAGAGTCCAAGGACCCAGACTGAGTACTAGAAAAAGCAGCTGACTTAGATATTTATGGATACTGGTGTGAAAACTAAAAATAAAAAAAGGATATTTTGTGTCTGGTATAAGCCTCCGCTTCAAAAACTGGTGTCCTGGTTTGGGATCGCTTTATCCCAATACAGAGTAAGTACAATCAAAATGCAACAACAGGTTTTTTTCATTTTCTCAAGACCCACATTGGGCACCAAAAAGTATTTGTCTTGGTTTGGGACAGATTTGGGAGGAAATATTTTTAGGAAACTAGGTCTCCTCTAGAAAGCTAATTTAATCTCCCCTCCACCAAAGAGTTTGGGAGGTAAACCTTTGAAAAAAGATGAAAAAATATTTATTTACCAAGTGAAGTACTTAAAAACGTGAAAAAATTAATAAAATTAAACAATGGAATCTGTCATTGTTCTGAAGAGCTGGCAAATTCAGAAAGTTCTTCCATGAATGGGAGAGAGAGAGTCTTTGCAGGTGTATTCTCAGATTTCTCTCAGTCTCTCTGGGACTTGCGTCTGGAGTTCCAGATGCAGTTTGGAGGACCCCCAGACAATAGTCCTGGTATTCCCAGACTGAAGAATAGCTGAACAACTCCAGAAAACTTCTAGCCCCAGCTAATGAAAGAAAACTAGCTAAAAGGAAAGGAGAGTTCTCTCCCACAGTCCGTGCTGCTGATACCTTAAGTTTTAGCTTTCATATTTTCCAGATTTTATACTGCATTAATATACAACTCTGAACTCCATATAAAGTGTTAGCAAGTTCTCCTCACAGTTTAGTCAGACAAAACAATCCTCTTCCAGCCTGAGAACAAATGACACTGTTGAAGCTTCAGGCCCAAAAAGTGTAAACAACAGTAAATTGAGGAGAGCAATCTGGGAGGACGTGACTTCATAACCTGAAGCTATAATTGCACAATTGACCCAATATGTAAATGGGCCAAAACTTATAGAAGAGTGAAGATTTCTGGCCTATTGCCCATCTTGGATGTAGCCTTGGCCAGGCTCTTGTACTGCCCAAAGTGTATCCTTTGGAGGCCTTTTTGATAAACACCTACTTTGTTCCTTTAATTCTGTCTAGCCTCTGTTCCAGGTAGCCTCTCAAGGCATCACAGACAACACAACTTGTGAGAAGGAATGCAGAGGAGTGAATGCAGTTTCTGCAGACAAACTCTGTGCTTTGTCCCCCACCTTTCTCACAGAACCAGTCTTAAAGGCACAAAATTCAATATCCAGGATAAGCAGAGCAGATGACTGGGGATACAAGCATCATAAAGTCATTGTAGGACAACTGGGAAAGCAAATAGCATGTGAACATGATAACAGATTGTTGAAGAGTGGATTTCAATGAAAAGAAACACTGTACAATAAGATTTAGCTTAACATCAAATTCACTTTGCCTCCTTTCTGCTGCTCATTTGTCTATAATCAATGTAGTCCCAGGATAGCTACTCCTTTCATCCATGCATGTGTTGGTTTCTCATCAACAGAGTGGCACAAAATCAATAGAACATTTCAATAAGCATGAGATGATCTTTTGAGGAAGATCTTCCTTCCTCATATTTCCTTTCTGAAGCGAAAAGGAAAACTGAGACAAACGACCTTCTGTACAATCGTCAAAAAAGATGGAAAGAGTGATGCGGGTAGCAGAATGTTTAACACCAAGATGAAAATATGTAAAGTGACTGCAGGAAAAAAACTGAAATCCTGCCGAAATTAAATGTTCAGAAGGTCTCATAAATTCACCAGATGAAACCAAGAGGACAAACCTCTTCAGCTGGAGTAAATTAGGACAATATGACCTATGTGGCAGCTCTGCCTATCCTCCCTTTCTGAAAATTAATTTTCCATTTACAGAGCTAAGCCATAGAAAACAACAACCATGATATATTACTGCACACAAGACACTGTAACAAATGGGATTTATTTATTTGTGGCCAAACTATTTCAACCTGCCCACATCAGTTTCACCATACAAATGTAACACACTACTCCATGTCTTCATTTTTACACCAGCTTCACAGGTAATATTGCAACATAAAGACACTCTCTGATTTCACAGTATTTGGAACGTTTTAAGAGTTTTTCTCTAGTAATTGTCATATAATACTTTTATACTCTTATGAGTACTTTTTCGTTTTTCGATTTGAGTAGGGAAACTAAGGAAACCCTTTAATTTCCAGTGAAAATATGAGATTGCCAGATCATGAGCTCATATTGCTCAGTATCTTGCTCTAAAACAAATGCATATATACATAAAGAAAACCAATTTTTTTTTTTTCCCAGGGGTTCTTGAAGGAAACGTCTTTGACTAGTTTCAGCATTATTAGGACCAAGCTCACTGTATATTTTGGACAAGGTAGAAAGATATTGCAATTTTGTATAGCTATGTTATTACAGAAAAGACAGAACAAACATTTTCAAAAATGTTTGAGTAGTGCTGGACAGGAGAGGACTGCATGTTGCCACATGAAAAGAACTTTTTGCAGTCTTTGTAACACCATAACTGTCCTTTGTTTCCTAATCTCATTAGGTTGTGTTTTCCTTGTCCCAACTACAATATCTCTTGAGATATTGACCACTGTATTCAAGTTGGTAGATTGTTAGATTTGGTAGATTGGTAGACTGTTAGCGTCCATTTCATAGTAGAAGCCAGTGAAATTAAACTTCTATCTATCTTTACCTCTCCTGTTGCAACAAATCATTGGCACTGCGTAGATCCCTCTTCAACCTTTATGTTCCCTCCTGCAAAAACTGGAATGATCACTTGATCTCATTACACAGGCTCCTCACCTCATGCCTGTTACTCAGTGGGCTGATATCCTTTTTGGGAAAAGTATATTTTCCCAACAGGATATGCTTGCATACTTGAGCACATACTGAGGGAAGATTCCTTTATGTTTCCTCGAATGGCTTGAATCAGGTTTCCCAACCCCCCTTCTGTCTGCAAAGCAGAAGGAATTGCATCACTGCATGCAGTACAGCCAGCAGCTCTTTTTCAGGGCGAAAATATCCGTCTCTATGCACTGCCTTGATTCGTAATATAAATGTGGATTGCTGTCTTTCACCTGTCCTGGCCATTCTCCTGAGGCACTGCTGCAGCTTGAGCTGCTCCGAAGGTTGCAAGACTTTAGATACAGTGCTGTACTTGAGATTCCTCTCACTCTTTCAAATGCTTGATCTTAGATCTCTGACTGTTACAATGCCACAATAGCTCAAAAAAGCCTGTTAGCTAGCTTATAAATCAGCTGGCTTCTTTCTTATTCTTTGATTTGGCATTTCTCCAAGGGAGATGGAATACCTGAAAAGTCAAACCTGTGCTGGAAAATGCTTTATTTTTTTTCTCCCAAATCCACTTCAGATCACTTCCCCCCCCCTCCCGCCCCTTTATATGTTAATATCTGGGCTTCATTGGGGTTTTTCTGCGGTTTTTTTCCCTGTTTTTTTGTTGGTTTGGGGTTTTTTATTCAAAGCTTTATTCTTTATAGTCTTCTCTTAGTACCTATGTCAATCAGTAATGAAAACGTGTCTCGCATTTAATTTTAAAACAATTTCTGAAAAATAAGGCTTATTTAGTCATTCTGCCAGAATATTATTTCTTCATCATAATAATTTTGAATCTTGGCCAATTTCACTGTCAAAAAAGGAGAGGCACAATCTAAAAAATTGCAATACTCTATACCGATGGAAAAGCATAGTGGTCGCTTAACACTCCGGGCATACATGATAAAATCCACAAGAATGTAAAAGGTCACAAGACCAATTCAAGAGGCTGTTTGGTCTGCCAGCTGGCCATTCAGCTCACTTACTAGTCAGCCCAACAGCACATATGTAGCTCCTATTCAATGGTAATACATGTTGTATCTTGCCCATCTAGTACCTAAAAATGGGTCGAAGGAATAGAAATAGAGAATTAAGAAAACTGAAAATTTAGTTATGGTGCGGACATGGTGGCATAAGATAGCAATTTTCCACAGTCATAGAATGTATATGACCCTATTGATGTAGAGCTTGAAGAATGTTTGATTGGCCAAACTGTATTTTTTGTTAGTGGCCTCTTTGTGGGCTATTTTTTCCCCACTTTTATCCATTGACAACTGTAATAAACTGATCCCATTCATTTTTTCTTTTTTTCTAATTTTCACATGTGGGTTGTTATGGTTATTGCATATGAATATACTGCATGTCTTGCCTGAGATCCTTCCTAACTCCTGCAGCTTTTATTTCTAGGAGTTTTCTTGTTTCCACACCACCACAGGTATGTATCTTGCAGGAGTGATGGCTGTTACCATGCTTAATATATTGTAAACCACTCAACATGAAGAATTTGGTGTTCCTGATTTAACTGGCCCGCTTACCAAGGACTCATCAGCAAGGAGTTGGCAGAGCTGTTTCCCAGGGGTGGCAGAATGGAGCAGGACCCCAGTGGGGTGACAGGGCAGGGCAAGTAGGGCTCCCGATGTGTTGAACTGTCAAGGTCCTTGACAGTGGTCAGGGCCAGCCAACAGTCCCATGAATCTGGGAAAGTGAGAGGTCCAGCTAAGTATTCCAGCCAGACAGGGGAAGTTAGGGCTGGAAAGGCCAAGTATGTCAACAGCACAACCACAGCCTGAAGACATTCTGAAGTACAGCTCCTGAACCCAGTCATGGATGGCCGGGGCCAAGGTCCCAGCACTATGGAGTGAGACCACACAGCTGGAGATGGTATTTAAACCAGTGCAAAACTGGGTTATTAATGACATTTTCCCGTGTTGGTTTTTGGTTTGTTTTTGGGTTTTGGGTTTGTTTGGTTTGTTTTTTGTTTATTTGTGGTCTTTTTGTGATATCAATTTAAGGTTAATTAATTAGAGGCATGGAATATTGGGTAAGAACAGCAAAACTAGGGCAATGCCTAGGCACTACTAGTTAAACTGGTCCCTCATTTCCCACTTCCAGTAGGATAATGAGGTGAACCATAAAAAGAAAAACCCATAGGTTGGGATAAGAACAGACTAATAATTGGAAACCATGATGATGATGATGTTGATGATGATAATAAATGGCAGTAGCAATATTATATTATGATTTTAAATATTATATTATTATTTTAAATGGTTCAGAAAATATGATCATTATATGGTTATTATAATAATTAAACAGGTGTTGAAATCCCAGAGGTGACAAAGTCTTTAACTGTGTGTAGAAACATTTACAAAATGCTCTTCTGTTACCTTACTGGAAGATGACAGTTATCATAAGGCTAACAGGTACAACAAGTTAAAAATATCACTTCTCATTTTGGCCAACATTTTCAAGGGCAGTAATTTCCATTGTAAATGGTGACATCTGACATGCCTCATTTCCTGCAAATGTAGGATGTTAGTGTAAGATGGTGAAAAATGGGTCCTGTAAAGCTAACAATAGCCCTGTAGTTTATTGATAACCTTGAATGAGGGAGATATCTGGGGATCTGAAGATAGATTTCTTTTTACCCTTTTCTCTTATGGATTTCCATCTTAAAGTTCTGAGATCATAGAAAATTTCCAAATATAAATAAATATATTACCAAGGAATCTCCAGCAGCTCTTTTGTGGAATTAAAATATCACTTGTCATATGACAGGTGATGACATTTTTTTGTTTTAATTTAATTTTTGTGTTCTATTTTGCATCTTTTTTTAATGAAACATTGCTTTAGAGAACATTGATTACAGCTGAATATGTTTCACAAAATTTATTGCTCCATTCGGGAAAAAACCCTAAACATTATTAATTTAAAAGAGAGCTAACATTTGCATCTGTACTTTAGATTGAGGGTCTTCTATTGTGATATAATGTGCATGTGCACACAGTCTTTCACCTGGCTGGTATTAAAGAAAGATTCAGAAAGATTTCACTCATTTTCTCAGTGTTTGTCTGTTTCTTTGCTCAGAGGTAGAAAATCATCAGAAGGAAAGCTGCAGCAACAATATCGGGAATTTCAAGCAACTTTTTAAGGTGAATAGAGGGTTAATAGCAATCTTACACTCAAACAATTCCATCATGCCATGTAAAAACATTTTTGTACTTAGATATTCTGAGTAATTGTCTTTAAGTATAAATGTATTTTTGAGCAATCACACAGAAATAAAAGAGACTCATTTTAATAATCTTCCTAATAGATTGTGATAGACAATTTGAAGTAGCCTGAGATTGTCACAGTGTTTTAAATTCTCTGGTATTCTTTTTCACTGTGAAAAGCTTGTGGATCAAAGAAAACTCAATGCCCCAGACAAAAGATCATGAAAATATGCACTGTTCTTTTGCTTTTTTCTTTTCAGCAGATTCAGAAACTATGAAAAGACCTTATTACTGAAGGAAACTCAAAGTCAGCACAACTACTTGAACAAGGCAATTTAATACTGCGCAAAATTATAGATGAACAAAAAAAGTAGAAAAATTTGTAGTAAATATATACCCTCTGTTCAGATGGTTTGGAGGGTTTTTTCCCTCTTTACTTTTTGTGGGAAAAATGAGCATAGTATGACAATGCTTAGAAAGAAAGAGTGTAGGAGAAAATAATACATCCTGGAAAATCCTTCTGCAATTTACAAAAGCAATTGTTAACTCTTTTGTGTGTGCATGTCAGTCTGTATAAATATGTCAATGTTTGTGTGCATTGTGTAAAGTGAAAAGCATAAAAGAAAAAACCTCGATCAGAATTCAGTCTGGACCCTTCTGCATTCTAATTCAGCTCTTTCATCAGCTGATACATTAAACCTGCTGCTTTACTGTGAAAATATCATAGTCAGCCTACCCTATTCTCTGAGAATAAAATCCTAGCAGCCTCTTCAATGGCCTTCTCATATATTACTTAGCAAAATAACAGAAACATTTAAAACATTAATGTATTCACTGCTCAATCTTCTTGGCTTTAATTAGCCATTTTGAAGACTGGGCATTACTCTTTGATTAAAAAGCATTTCCTGAAATGAGGGGAAAATCCTCTGGGAAACCCTGTTTCCATACTTGCAATTTCCTCTTATGTTAATCAGGTCTTTGCAGTATGTGTTGACTACACTAAAGATAAAAGACACCAAAACAGACCAGACAGAAGGCAACATTAAAAAAAAAAATGTTTAACTAGCATATATTATTTGCAAGCCTATATGATATCCCCATTTAGAAACTACCATCACTTTCAAGCTATTACACCCCAGTTGAGTCTGCACCAAGATGTCAGCTAAGCTGATTTATTCTTTACTTACTTAAATTAAAAAATTATTTTGGTAAAAATGAGAAGTTATTTGTGAGCACTGTTTTTGTTTGAAGTCCAAGTTCCATACATTAATTAAGTTTGCAGCCAAGGATAGGATCCTTATTATGCAGTATAAAAAGAACATTTTTCAGCAGCCAATTACCATGTTACCTATTTTGAAACAGAACTCTTTAGAGGAAATATATCATTGAAACTATTCTCTGTGCTTGTTAAATAGCTACTTTCCTCAAATGAACAAAAATGAGTTAATCAAAAGGCATTCTAGAACCTTTGAAATTAATGGGAGGCTTCTACAGATGAAAATAAAGAATGTGTTTCACCCATGATGCCAAATTTGTGCTCAAGTGTGTGTTCTTCAGCATATCAAAGAAATGTACTGAGTCTGTTGCTTAAGGGAAATGCAAGAGGGACAGGTATTCGAGAACCCTTGAATAAAAGAGTACTCACTAGCACTCACTAGTTCCATACTCCTTAGAGAGTACTGTTTCTAGCAAACTTATGAAGACATGAGAAAGTGGAACTAAAATGTGGCTTGGATCAGCTGTTACAAGTTTCCTGGTCATAAACTTTATGAGGTCATAAACAGAGGATCACTAATCATTCCATCTCACTATTTGAAAAAGGAAGACCTAGACTCTGGAAAACGAATCTTCAGCTGACTGTGTTCACACATGCATACGTGTGTGCAGAGCATTCCTTCTTCCTGCAGGATACAGCTCCTCAGCACAGTGAACTCAGCCATGCAACCCTGCATTTCTCTCTTGGACTTGACTTAGCACTTCTCATTGATATCAGCCAGTCTATATGACAATTTAGATATTTTTAAAATTGTTTGGCCACCAAAAGTAAGATGGAATATCAAAACAAAAGGCACCAGTATAGAAATTGAAGTGCAGCTAGTCTCCAAGTCTGAAGGAAGAGAAGAATAAAATTCACATTTTTATCAGCCTAGTAAATCCGAAAGAAGAAAAATGTTGTGTTTTAAATTCCAACTAGATTTCTAACCTGATGAAGCAAGAAATGTAGAGCGCACATTTCCCTTGATGAATTCTAACAAAACGTTTTTCCTCCTTAACAAATTTAAATCATATGATATATTTTTTATTTTCCCAGTCCTTTCTGCTGATTACAAATTATACAATTGCTATGAATACACCTAGATTTCATAGTCTCAAAGTTCTTGTATGTTTTTCAAAGGACATATGAAAAGCAATATGAAAACACAATAATTCAAGTTCTTATGACTGTTCATGGTAACCAGAAAAGATGTCTATTCTCTCAAGGGAAAGAACATCTTTCATATAAACTCTAAAAGAAGAAAAAATAAAACCATTATTTATTTCAGTAATAATAAGAGATTTCTCTGGAGCAAAAACCAGAACACATCCTGAAAGATCTCATTTGGAAAATGAAAACAGCAGTTTGTGTCTTCTTTCTGGTGCCTTTTACTCTCAATAGCATGACAAAAATAAATTATTTTTTCATGTTAAAGGCTTTGTATATCTATAAAGAATGGATTTTTATTGGACACAAAATCAATTTGTATCTGTAAACTATTATTCAACAACTTCTTTCACAAATTGTAATCAACGCTAATGGATATGTGGCAACGTCAAACATAAGAATGAAAACCGAGAGCCAAATTTCCTACTGCCTTCTACTGTTTGCGCATATTTTGCAAAAAACAAGGAAGAAAAATAGCAAATCACAATAATTGCTACAGATACATCTAAGAAATAAATGGTTTAAACCTGAAAAAAGAAGGAAATAAAATTTTACATGTGTTGCAATTTAAGTGAGGCAACTGATGGGCCTTTTGTGCTTCCTCAGCATGCATATAAATCACTGCACAGAACACAGCGCAGACAAAAACTGGAGTTGTGCCATGCCTCCCTGCTATGCTAATATAACTTAGGAAGATCAACAGGTCATCAGGTGACAGGCCATTTGCATCATTCTAAAAGATCTTATCATCCTATTTCAACCTTACACAAAATGAAATGGAGGCCTGCATATTCAACAGGATTCACCTAAAATAAAATCCAAGGCACATGCAGTATATTTTCAAGTAGTGAGAATATGGATTTTTTGCGGGTAATCTCTTATTTTATACTTATTGTTAATTCAACCTTAGAATGATAGAAAATCTGGTAAAATTGCTTTGTGTATATTTCATTTTACTGTTCTCAGGTTGCTCAGGTGCTTCAGTGACTGCTTAGACCAAATTGTTTCCCCTGAGGTTGTATGGAACAATAATAGCAAACTTTTCTAGGGCTTATAAAATTATTCATGATATACAGGGAAATAAAATGTCATTTCAAGCCTAGAAAGCTGAATTTTCATAACATCACATTGTGACACCAAACCTAATGATCATGTATCAAAATCTATCCTAAAAGACTAAAGATTTAGGGCAACTGGGCCTAACTGCTGCTTGCTGAAAAATGAAACTGTGATATAGTTCTCAGATAATGAAACACTAAACAAAATGTGTAATAAAAAATATTTATTTTCACTTTTTGAGCATTGTTCCTTTCTTTAGACAGTTGTATTCCCAGTTAGAAATGTCTAAGGCATTGAGTACTAAGCACTACAAACTAGAGTCAAGTAAGATTTTAAAAGCAATACGAACACACTTAGCCTTTTATTCTGCTTGTGAGACCCATACAGTTTTCCCTCTCAGTGAATTACTATTTTGTCTCTGGTCTGTTTATAAATTGTTTTCTTTCTATGTTGCCTTGCACTTAATATCTGCTACTGATGGGAATTCTTACTGATATCTTTTCTAACAGTCTTCAATTTTCTCTATATTTAAGGTTCTACCTATGATTGAAAGGCCAAGGGTGAAATGGATGAGGAACAGTAATGCAGACTAATGATGTCTGCATTAGGTAACATTATTTGTAATATTATTCATGCATATTTCTTATTAAACTAGTAATATTTAGGAGATTGATGATGACTGACAAGGTCAGTCTTATTACAGTTTATTTATTCCTTAGTGGAAAATTTTCACATTTTTAGAACGGATATCAAATCTTAAATCAGCATTTTAATATAGGTGATTTTACATGAAACTTGTGAATTGGCCCTAGTGGAAGAAGAAAAAAACATCCAAATCACATAAAATTACAGTAAGCACTAGCTACTTTCCTTTAGCTGCCAAAGGAAAAAAAACCTCCTCAGTCCTAACTCTAAAACCCCATATGTGATGGCACGTGGTGGTGCTGGCACCTCCATAGATCTCCAAAGGTGATCTGCTTCTGTTGTGGTTGTGGCAGCATTAACATCATAATCCATAATTTCATTATGTTTGCTTAACTCACACATGAATCATTTGCCTGCCACAGTCTTCAGAAACAAAATGGACTTAGTGTTCTGCATGAAGAATACTGAAAACAAACAAACAGAAAATCTGTTGTCATTATTAGAGGTGCCAAATTTTGTTTATATTGACTTTCAAGGACCATATCTCTCCTATTTTGCAATTATTTAAGCACCTGCAGAGATGAGCTGGTTGCAACATGAAATATGAAGTTGTTTTAATTCACAGGTTTGGAAAAAGCAATATGTTTTCATATTAGGGAATGTGTCTTGTTTATCATTTCCCAAAAATGCTATTTTCTTCAATTTTGAATTTTGAAAAATTGGATATTTTGGATGTGTTCATGACTGTGTCTTTCTAAAGAGAATCATTACAAAGATTCTAAAGAAAAACTGAAGAAACGCTACTATTTCTACTTACATAAAGAAATTACCAATGAAATTTCATCTATGTCTAAGAACAGATGTGGCTCAAAAGTGATCTTAACTAGCAGTTCTCTTTTTTACAGTATTTGGCACAGTTAGTCAACTGAAATTTACGCAAATGCACTGCAATTTACTAAGACTATGAAAATGGCTTACTAGCACCTCCCTGTAGTGGTTTGTAAAAACTGATAAGTTACTATAGATATTTATTCTTTACTCTCCATATGTTTCCTTGTGTCCAACAAGGAGGTGGAGAGTCCTTGTGCCTTTTGCCAAGGCAATTTTTTAAACTTTTTTTTATTATTTTATCAGCATTTTAAAGCAGAAAATGTTTGAGTGGAGCTCACTGCAGGGAGTCCCATATGTCTTATCGAATTTATTTCCTAATCTCACAAAATTGAGGTGCAGAACTGTTATATTTACTTTGTAATCAGGCAGAGTGTCCGACTATGATTTGGATCTAGTCTGAATATTTTCTATTATTCACCTTATTTAATAAACTGTCACTTGAAAGAGGGAATGATAAGCTTTCACACAATGTATCAAAGGAATGCTGTGCCTTCTTCCTTTATTATTCATGCTACATTTGAAGTTAATGAAGCGTAACCTCTGAGCTGATATTTTTATAGATGAAAGAGACATCATGTTACATATTCAATTTTTTTCATCAGCTTCTCTGTAGCCGACATAGAACACGATTGCCTTGCACTTAATATCTGCTACTGATGGGCATTCTTACTAATATCTTTTCTAATAGTCTTCTATTTTCTCTATATTTAAGGTTCTACCTACGATTGAAAGGCCAAGGGTGAAATGGATGAGGAACAGTAGTATATTTTAATTAAAATTTATTATGGACATAGTCTTGACTGATCTTTTTTTTTTTTTGGCTACATTTTCATTTTTCCCCTCCATATAATATGATTCTTTCTCTCTGCACATTATTTTATTGTTAAAATATTATTTTCATTTTACTGTATCATCAGCCAACTTGGATGTTATGACTCGGAACAAAAAGCCCACTCAGATAATAACTTCAGGTAAAACTCCAGCTGCACAGCATACAACTCAAATATTAAACAAAATCAAAAAGAATAATGCATGACATAACAAGAACAATAAAATGCTGATTGCTGTGCTAGTATGAGGCTAAGGATATGGTTTAAGCAAATGGTATCTTAGGGCGTGTATTTTTTGTAGGGGAATATTTTATTATCCTATTATCTGTTGTTTGTGGAGGAAAAAGAAATAATTATACATTTAAATCCTAATTAATAAAATATAGTAAAATGTATAAGCTGTTGCATTGATTCCTTAATTATATAAGTTCCTCTAGACAGAATTTTGTGACGTCATTTTCTCATGAAACAACTCCAGAAATTCCTGCCTCTGTGGACAGTAAAACTTGTCCATGCCTACAAAATAACAGACATACGGCAGATTTGAGTCTACTTTTCTTCTTGGATGTTGCTGAAGGTACAACAATGGAGAAAGGGACGTTTGCACTGGCTTCACATAGTCAGTCTTGTGATCCTAAGAAAAATTGTACCATGAAAAATGCTAACAGATCATTGAAGAACATTTGCAGTGAAGGAAATATGCTGCCATTTTTAGAGATAATTAAACTGCTGTTCATTCATGTTTTCTCATAACATGTCTCTTTTTAGGGCATATTTTTTAAAAGTGGAAAATTGACTTGGTGCTCAGCCTCACAGGTGAACCACAGGTAAGGATTTGCCAACTATTTGATACTGAATGTGATCTCAAGCTTTGCAGAAATTTTAGATAAAGCACTTTTTTTTTTCTTTCTTTTTTATTTGCTTATTTGTTTGGGCTTGGGTAATTGAGTTTTTTTGTGGGAGTTTGGCATTTTGATTTTTTGTTTTGTTGTTGTGTTTTGTTTTTTCCACAAGCAAGCAGAGTTGAAAAATTCTGAAAAATAGAAGACTTCTAAAGCCACACATCATAGAAAGCAAATAAGGGGACAGTAACATTTCAGACCGGATAAAGTTCAGATCTGGTGAGTGAGACAGATTGGAAGTCAAAACCTGAAAACAAGACTCCCCTCTATCAATTAAATGGTTGCAATGTTGTTTTTCTCTCTGGTCTTGCTTCTAGCTATTCTAATAATGATATTTTCCTGGACTTGCAGAAAACTTCACACATTCTGCCCATTCCAATTCCTTTTCTGTGTCTGTTTTCTACCCTGTTTACTATGCTCTCCCAATATCTGTTGATGCTACAGGCTCTATACACTTGCTTGATCTATGCCCCCTGTATTTCCCTATCCTCTTCCCCAGAGCTTATTCCATGTGAATTTAGTGAGGCATTTTTAAAGAAAACATCTTTCTCAAGATCCACTTCACTTTGTGGGCAGCATCACATGTGGTGTGCACATAGCAACTGCTATACAAGCAGGCCAACAAACAGTCTGGCAGAAGATGAGAAACAAAATTCAGTCCTTGCAATTCCATTCTTCTCTTACACCCAGAGCTATTATGTGTGTGCCCTTAGCAAGTTGACCTTGGTTTCTTCCTCCTTATGAGTCATTCTGAAGTTAGAAGGGCAAGAAAAGCTGTTGAGGTGGGGGTTTTGTTTGTTTTGTTCAGCTGGGTTTTTTTTGTGGGTGAAAAGCACCAGACTGAAGATCAAGAAAAACACACATCTTTTTGGTTCTGACTGAGATCTCACATTCTGTGAAGATGTTTAAGTACCATTCTAGTTGACTTGACTTTATCAGATACTTCAGTAGGAAGATTGTATGGATATTAATAGCAATAAAGACTATAAACTGTCTTTAAGAAAAGCCACTTTCTAGGATGAAAGATTGAGGTTGCATATGCAAATCCAAGACAGAATTTTAGAGGTTGCAAAGACAGCCAACATGCTCTTTCTCATGTGTATTTCTGTTTTCAGTAATAAAAATCTAGTATTTTGCAATAGTCAAACATAAAATAAATGTAGCGTTTGGCTATTTTTGTTTCTTTTTTCTTTTTTATTCTCAGAAAATACTGAACTGAGAATGTGAGACGTTAAAAAAAAACAACACAGAAACCAGCCACATGTAAAGGAATGCATTGACTAATACAATGGGAGGTATAAAATACAATGATAGGTATCAAATAAAAACATTTTCATTTCAAGTTTTGTAGATGTCAGTTGTACTTATTTGATACTCTTGATAGTTTCCTTTTATTTTTTTCTATTTCACTTTCCTAGCACTCAATGTATTTGATTCAGAAACTATTTGCCTTGGTTTTGCCTGTGCTTTTTGGTTGGTGTATTTTAGGAAAAAAATCTCTTTGTAACTTCTATGATGACTGAAGTGTGGTTCAGAATTTCAGAATTTTATTAGTTTACAAGTTCCATGATAAATTTCATAGGCAAATGAAACATATGTATACACATATTTTATATTTACTTTCTCTCCAAGAAAAGAATGAGAAAACCATGCATACTTTTTCTTCCATCTAACTCATATATAAATTTACTGTGCACTGATGTAAGCCCTAACTGTCACAGAATCAGAAATATAATGCTGTTTGTAACAACTTCAATCAATGATCTGCAAGTTTTATGAAACAAGATTAAATAGAAGTGCTGCAAGCTATTTAATTTTGAATTTCAGTTCATAGGCCAACCAATTCAAATTTTTTAATAATTATTTTTCTGTTATAATGTAACAGTTTGTAAGACTCCTTACATGTATGTGGATACATGCTACCTCCACAGTACAGATAATTTTAACTATCTGCATCTCTCCCTCACCACTAATCATGTATATCCAGACAAAGACAAAAGAGAGAGATGCCTCATTAGACTGAAAAGTGAAAATATTGTTCTTCAAGCTCAGTTTACTTTCCTTTCTCCATATTAGTCACAAAGATATTATTTTGATTTTTGTAAATGAATGCAAACTCCAGAGAGCAATAGATAGGAACAACAGTAAATCCATGAAGGTCAAGGCAGGACTCTATATTTCTACAACATTCCTAATTGATTTGTTAATCTCAATCTAGGAAGTGATTTTTTTCTAAGACCTCAAGATTCTAGGCTATGGTTTACACACGTAAATAATTTTTTTAGCAAACACTTTAAGGAAAAAAAACACTAAATAATTTTTTTAAATTATTAGCATTTGTAAGAGGCAAGAGAGATGTCAGCACTTAAGACAATCTTCTGAGGAAAAGAAAAAAAGTCTTATTTTGTGTAGTTTACTAGATGAGTCAGGTTATGAAAAGTAAGGATGATGAAAATCAGACATGTTGAGCCAAAAATTTGAGCTTGACATTTTGCTGTATATTGTATGCTAAATTATAGGTTAGGGTAAAGATAAACTATTGCTGCAGATTCCTCATTGAATTCTGGATGTAGAAAGACAATGACTGAGATTACAAGCTCACAGAGATTTCACTAAAGTGATTGTTTATCTCATTGCATAGAAATGCCTGATGACTGAGTGTACAGAGCTTCTTGAACTTATAATGAAGTTGAAAGCAGAGAGATCAGGGTAAAAAGCCACAGTAAATTTTTAAGCTAGAGTCACAGAAATGGATAAAGAGTGATGATAGTATTTTCTTTTTTCTCTACATGTTTTCTTTTAATTAATTTATAATTAAAAAGTCTGCCATATTGTGATTTTTGACACAATTTTGGTATTTTTTAGGAAAACACATTTTGAAAGATACTTCTTCAAAGACTTTTTAATGCTTTCATTCGACATCAACAAGAGTCTGAGGGCTCACAGATCACTCAGCATCTGCATACCTGCATAGAGCGTATGTCAGCAAAATATATTTTTTTCAGGTCACCGGAATATTTCATGACTCATTCCAAGAAATTATGCATAAAATTCTCATTTCATTAAACCCAAAGATTAATTAATTTAATTAATCCACAATTAATTAATTAATCCGCAGAAATGGGCAATTAACTGACACTGGACGGATTACCCGATTTCCTGTGGGTAATCTGCATTTTGTGCAGATATTATTTCTCCATACTGAGAGACAAAGTGGCATATCTATGAGCAATATAGCTAAGTTTCTTTGCAGATTATCAATTGTAATGGGATATTTATCCCATAAATAATGAGTGGATCAGCACTCATTACAAATGTAAGGCCATTTTTTTAGAGTTGGGTTTGTCTGGGAGTGATTACAATTGGAATAAACCTTCTCCCCCACAAAAGACATGGTGAGGAAGGAGACAGAAAATACAGCCGCAGAAGAAACTTGCCTTCTCTATAAATGTAGGTTCTTGACCACCTCTTTCTTCAGACTTCACATGCAATATCTGTGAACCTCTCTTTCTCAAGATAAAAGACACTAAATTTTGTTAAAGTAGGCTTGTTTAAAATCTTGTGTTAACCAGAAAAACTAATTAATAGCTAGAGTATGAATGTTCTAAGAGACAGAAAATTAGTGATATGATTAAATACTGGATTTTTTGTCTCCTATCCTTTCAGTTTCCTTCTTCCCTTCTTTTTGCCCCTCTTCCTCCTTTCCTCCTATTCCCTTTCTCTTTCGCAGAGGTATGATACATGCAAGGATAATACTATATGCCAGAAAAATCTCTATACTAAGACTTGCAGCCTGAAAAAAAGAGCTATTACTTCTGATTTTCTTCAGGATAAACAGATGCTGTAAAATTTTCTCAATTATTATCTGATTCCAGTGTGTACACTGTGAATTTCATACACAAAAGCTTTTCTAGCTCCATGCTGTCTCCCATACCATATAGTTCTTGAAAATTTGAGACTTATTGTTTTGTCTTCAGTGGCTTTTAATGTAAAAAAGAGCATCAGTTAAATGTTTAATGCACTCAGAAAATATGAAGTGTACTCCATGGATATTAATAAGGCATTGCTAACGTTTCTGACATTTCCTATTGCACTGCTTGGGGGAACATAAAATGAAATTTCACTTACTAAGGGCATGGCATTCCCTGCTTCTTTCTTAAGATTCCTCTATAATCTTGACATCATTGTCTATTTCTCATACAGTTTTGATTTTAGTGAAATTCAAAAAAACTGACAATGGAAAACATGTGAAGTGCTTTGAGATTTTATGAAAGAATAAGCTCTAGAAACATACATTATGCATACTATTCAAAGTTTTCTCATTGAACATATCCTTTCTTTGGGCAGAAGATAGATATGATAATAGGAGAGTGAAGACATTATCTTCTGATAAATTGAGGGAAAAAAAGCACCTCTCTGTTTCAATGATGAAAAAAGGTGTTGGGTTTTTCATTTTTGCCCTCAACTACTAACATTTCATATTTGAGCCAGTGAAAGTAAATACCATGGAAGAAGTTTCAGAGAAGGCCCAAATTTCCTATCAGAATATCCTAAGTCTAACACTTGTACTTTCTATTGTTTCCATCTGTCACGTGTTGAAAAAATGGTAATTCCTCCTCTCTGCTAATAGGGTAATGAGATATCCTAATATTAGACAGATAACGCTTTAAAAATCCCAAAATGCAAGAAAACAAGGCAAAGATACTTTACACTGATTTAAAAACCAGTGTGTTTAATTTTTTTTTTTTTTTTTAATTAAAAACAACTTTTTTCTATAGCTTTCGTCTCTCCTCAGTCCCTATTTACCTTCTGGCAAAGATGGCTCTTTTTGAATACTGAACAATTATAAAAGCTTAACATGAGACAGAAAATCCTATAAAGTAAACAAACTATGAACTTTCTCCACAGACAAGCTATGATTCTAGAATTTACTTCTTTGTGATGATGGTAGTCGTCTTCTAAGAAGGTATAATTGTTTTACATTTGAAATTAAACATAGACTGTCTGTACTGTAAGCTTATTGCTACCTTAGTTGGGGTACTTTCTACAATGACTTCTGAGATGTATTCTCTCTCTAGCTTACCATAGACTTCTGTGTTGTTTTGCTTCTCAGAGTGTAGGATTTGATGTTTTCTATTCATTAATACCTTTTTGCATCAATAAGTCAGAGACAACAGTCTGAGTGACTTTGCAATAACCAAGGAACAGCTAATCAGGGAAGCCAAGTCATTGTCAGGAAAGAGATTTCAGCATTAAGTTCACACAGAGTTATACAGACTAAAGAGACAAAAGCCCACATTCTGGAACAGAAATTCAATAAAACTCATGCTTCTATTCTCTGCCTTAAGTACTCAAACCATTAAGTTCCTAAAATAATTGAAAATGTTGCTATCATGTAGACTGAGATCAGGTTGAGTCAGAGTTCTGGATCCTTTAAAATTCAGTGAATTTCAGACTAGTACATGACTAAAAAATTTGTTATTTTGAGCCTGGAAGTACAATTATCAACCAGAGATGTGAAATTCAGAATACTGTTCACCAGGCACAGTCCTAATCTGTGAACAAATGAGTTTTCAAAAGCACAAGCCCTACTGTGCTGAAACAGACTTACATTCATTATCAGATGATAACAAAAGTCTAAAATTTACAATTTTGTTAAGTGTTTCTTTGTTTATTATGTGTTGTGTAATTTAGTAGTCTGATATCCTTCAGATCTGCATGCTTGCAAGTCCAACAAGAAGCAAAGCTGATTAGGTAGCCCAGAAAAGCACGTTACATATTATAAGTGTATGTATATACCTACATTGATCTACATGTATCATATGCTTAGTGATTATAATCACCTCGCAAACATGAACAAGACTAACAACTTATTCCCTCTTTGGCTGATCAGGATGAAAGCTCATTAGTAGAAAATACATATATTCAGGCATAAATGTGTATGTCTATGTGTATGTTTACATACACACACACATATAGTGTCCGTCCATATATGTGCATAGGTACATATGTACATAAGTACATATCCATATATATATTTTTATATATCTCCATATACATATCCATACATATCCATGTACATATATTTACACACACATGGATATTTACAGATATGAAGTGCATGTGTAAGAGGAGAGGGGGACAGTTACCAGCAGTCTTGTGAGGCATTGACGGACAGAACTGATGAGCAAAGGATAAGGACTGATTTGACAAAAAATTATAATACTACCAAGAAAAGAGGTCTTATACAGAGTAACCTCAAGAATTTGCATGTAAGCAAAGACAAACCCACCAGGCACCTTTACGGGAAAAACACACAGGTCCTTTCCCAGGCATAAGCATGCTGGTCTCTGAAGTGTCCATGTGCCAGTATGTGCAGCATGGGGAATTAACATCAGGAATTAGATACCTGTGTTGAGTTACAGGGCTACTTTCTGCGGCTGGTGGGGATGTTGCTGGGATCACAGGGATGTGATGGGATAACTTGCATGACTGGAGGGCTGCAATGCAGAGATGCATGCTCTTTAGGAGCAATTTCCTACATAGATGCAGGCACCCAGACGACCTGCAGGCGCTGCAATCTCTCCAGCTGCTGGGACCACCATGGCCTGTGGTTCTACATCCACTGCTGGTACTGACACAAGCATACTCACAGCCAGAACCATTTCAACCAGGAAATACTGAGAATTTCCAAAGATGTATGCTGGATGGAACCATATTTTTGCATACATATTTAAATATATATATACATACACATATATATACACCACCCACCCTCACCCCCTCCCCATGTATAGACACACTTATATGCACTCAAAAAAGGACAGACCACATCTGAGGAAACAGGACCATGCTGAGCAGTGCAGGGCATGGCCCCATAAGCACACTGCCCAGGCTCTTTTCACATACCTTCAAATACTTTCATTCTCTTGCTCTCTATTTTCCTATGTTTTTTCATCACAAAAACAACCCTCATCCCTCCATTTTTCCACCTCTGTTCCTGTACCTTTCGTATGTGATAATAAATCTTTGGCAATCCCAAAGGCTCTTCCCTGCATCTGAAAATGTGTCACAGGTACCTCTAGGTAGTAACTGGTTCAATTTGTAAGGTGACTTGCGGACTTGCTCTAGAAAAGGATTTTTATTCAAAGATTTTAAACTTTGAGTAGTTACAATAGACTCAAGCAAGAGCCTACACTTGAAAGTTTTTTCCATGCCTATGAAAGATTTCCTAATTAATCCTGGATGCCTGTACCAAATCTGCATTGATGTGTCTTTGAACTATTCCCTTGGATCCTATCACTGAATTTCAGGGAAAGGAGATCAGCACTTCCCTTTCTATTTCTCCTCCTCAGGAAGCTGCAGACAGTGATGAAATAAAATGCCTGTCAATGCAGAATAAAGTAGAATCAGTATTTTATTTAATGTAATTCTTTTTTCACATAATTTTAACATCTGCTGCATGGGGGTTTGTGAGTGTTTGATAATTTCTTGTATGATGTGGTTATGGCAGGAACTTCAATTGGTCAATATTTATAGGCTCTATTCTTCAGAGTCAGCACTTTCAAGAGATATGATGATTCAACTGAACACGTCAATATACATATATATACCCATACATGTGGAGGTACAGTGAGTACACACTTGTACATGTACTTAGGGTCTTATTCAAGATAATTCCTTAAATAAAATCTCATAAAGGCAGATTAAAAAACAAAATATCTTTAAGCAAGTCTCCATTGCTTCTTTTCAAACTTCCTTTTTTCTAGAGTCAAGGCAAGTTTTGTTAGGGCTAATCCTTCTGGATATTTATTTCTAACACTGAGAAAACTGCTTTATATTGATAAAAGGCCACATAAGAGAAAGCACAAATATCTTTTTACATTAACCTAAATGGAAATATTTTCTGATAACTTCATTTTATGCTATTGTTTACTAGTAAACTGAAAGATAAGACAAGAACATGCAAAAAACCCCTTCATCATCTGCAACTCAATTACAGGTGATTCAGTGAAAACATTCTTACCTTCAGCTAGATCAGTGCTCTGCAATTCTTTACTAAATTGAGCTTTTTAACCCAGACTATACATTTCATGCTAAACAGACAGAAGACTCCCTTTCTGTTGCTCTTTTGCCTCTCTTGTAAATGTTCATATTTCAGCTTACTGCGGTGAAAATGGGAAGCTGCTTTCTACTCTGCAAAATCTGTTTTATGATGAGTCAAGCAATATCTTTCTGTCAATTAAACCCTTCCACTATTTCTCCTAAGGCTTTGGTAATGATTGACTACTACAACTGCATTTAAGATGTGAGGCTCCATATCCATATCCTGCTAATATGACAATAAATAGTTTTACCATTCACTAAAATGAGAGTAGGTACAGTAGATTTATCTGAATAAAATTTAGTCTTGCTTAAACCAAAATTTATGCCTATATATGGTCTGTTGTCATATACAGATGGTTTTTCGCATTCTTACATTCTGCTATCAATAGACAAAAAAAAATTTACATAATCAGTTTGCTAACAAAGATTATTTCTGCCTGACTTTGTCAAATTTTTTTGAAGACATAATATTCTTTCTTGCAACATCAACTAACAGGGCTTGTTTTTTCTTGGTTTGTTGCTATTCAACACAAATATGCTACATTTTCAAGAGTTACATTTTCAAAATAATAGGAATAATTATCCAAGAATGAAAGTGGCCCTGAAAAACTACATTTTCAATTTTTATTTTTAATTTTACTGAGACATTTTCTCTTATTAATCAGGATTACTATTCTGATAGAAAAACTACTGATCAAAACCTTGTTCTCTATTCTAGTCTTATAGTAAGAGACTGAAATGTGAGTTAAGACCTCAAGTTTTAGAATATCTTAAATTCTACACTCAGAGAATTTAGATTTCACAATGTCAGAGGGATAGTTTTTGCTCAGCTTTTAGGTAATGAAATATAGTCTATAGGCGCAGTCTTCTACAGTTACTCTAAAAACAAGGAGGAATTGTATTTCCTGTGTTATTCTTATTCAGTTACTTGTCTTCTGACAAATAGAAAAGAATTGTGCAAGGTTACAACTACGAAAAAGTCCAAGTCTAGAGGAAAATCCCTGAAGGCACCAAAAAAGAAAATATGAGGCCATAGCTATAGTGATTCAAAGTGCTTTGAAGCTTCACCTGTTATGAGTTTTCCACCTGAAATCACCTTTTTTTAATATCCTCTTGTCTTTTGGTTACAAAAAACTAGTAAGGCAATTTAGTTCTTGCAGAACTTATAATCAACAAGGAAAAGAAATATTTTACACATGTGCAACTAAGCCACAGAAATATGAACTAATATTTAAACAGTATCTACACAACACTGAAGAGAAATTAAGCTATTGAACGGTTTTCATTAACTAAAAAATTAACAGTTGAATTACAATAGTGTAAGATTGCATAAAATCAAAATTCCCAGCATATTCTTCAATGCTGATAAAATTTAATGAAAAATAGTAGTTTTAAAAAAATGAAATATCATTAATATTTCCCTGTGTTAAATGAGGGAGCATATGTACAGGGACTGAAAGCAAGACTATTCTTATGGAAACTTAGGAAGTAGTTTTGTATACTTTCAGCTTAGTTGGAAGTTCTTTCCTCTTTCTTCTATGCAGCCAGGAATCTAGAAGTCTTGGACAAAGTCATCCCCAAGGCCATGGACTTTCTTGGAAGGATTGATACAGAGCACTACCCCTGAAGCACAGGATTTACCCCTGCTCCAAATTTGAATTTCAAATTCAATGCCTTCTTTCAACCAGTTTGGGTAGCCAAAGCATTTGTGCAGGATATAGAAAAAACACTATAAAGAAGCACAAGGACTTGTACAAAGTATCCTAGATCAAATGAAGAGATGCTAAAAAAGAGAATAAGAGCTTGTTCTTCAGAGATCTGATGTGATATTGCTGTGATACTGTGCAAAACAATCTACTGGAGAAAAGAGAGGTAGGCTGGCTGAGAGCAATAAAAAAACATAACATGATTTCATATTCCTAAGTGGGCAATAGACCCAGCAGGGAAGCACCATAAAAGTGCAGTGCAAGGTTCAGTAACTGATTAGGCAGTAGTAAGCAGGCAGGTTGTTACCATATGATAGGAAGCTATTATGGGAAATGATTCTATTTAATTTCATTTCACATTTTATTAAAATGTTCCATAGACAATAAAGCAGACATTATTACATGAGAGATTTTAAATTGCTCTGATCTCACAGGTATGTGTTTTAGGCATCTTAAGTAGTCTTTTCTTTTTCTGATTGTGGTTGTAGCTAGAATGATAATTATTGTCTCTCTACTTTAAATGCTCTTTAGATATTTATCATAAAAGTATTCCACTAACTTTTCAGCATAACTCCCAAGGTCCCGCAGTGAATTTTGATTAAAGGAAGACAGTGGTGTAGTAAACAGTAATATTTTGGATAACATGACAACTATCATATTTTTTCAACTGATGGATGTTTCTCATCTCACCCAATTTGGGCAATGAGAATATACTATGAGCAAAATAGCATCGTTAAGAATGATGAGTGATGCAAAGCTTTGACAGGACTCAAGTAAAGCTCCTTGTAAGTATACTACTTTTAAGATGCAGGTTAATTTAAAATCTGGACCATTTTCAAACAGGAGGATTTTTAATTTCTTTGGGCCAGGGAACTATGATACAAATCTAATTAACAGGGAACAAATTACTGCAAATAATGTTATCTATTTTTAGGAGAAAAAAAACATTCATAAAGAATCCTATTCACCTACTATTTCCAGCTTCGCCTCCATGTTCTTTGCTAGTATGATTTATATTATAAATATCACATTTCTTTTTCTTTTTATACATTTATAAGTGAGTCTAAAATGGCTCAAAGCAGAGTGAAGTGCAATCTCATGACACAATGAAGTCTCTCTCTTCAATTGGTTTCACAGACACTGGAAGCACAAGATAGCCCTGCACTAGATTGCATTTAAAGGAAAAATAAATCCATTGTTAGTGTCTGGCTCTGTAAGAGCCCTTCATTACACTCCAGCTTTCCTAAACCAATAACTAAAACCACAAATCTGAATTCTACATTACAGAAATTTCAAACCTGAATGTTAACCTTGGTGGCTATGGGGGCTTCACAGTATTAAAACATTTATCTTTCATTTACATCACATAAAACATTTTATTTGTATTTTTCAGATGTAGTATAAATAAAATAACACTGGACTATCTGTCTGATCAAAGAAAAATAAGAAATTAGTTGCTTATATTTTTTAAACAAGCAGTAAGAAATCATGGTTGGCAATGTCATTATTGCTTCTTGAAAATAAAAAGATCTCTTTACCAGGACAACATCCATTTCTATTCTGTGTGGAACAGTGAAGAACTCTCTAGATGAAGAATTATTAAATGAATTTTTTGTTCTGTCAAGGCTTTACCATGAATCAGTGCTTGTCGTTAGAATTACCAAAGAGAAGTGGCAGGTTTTAAGGTTATGCTCATAAAATTTCATAGTTCTTTCTATGGAAGGCAAATTGATTGGAAAAAGCAAAAGGCTTTGCTATGAGTCTTTGCACATCTCTGAAAATCAAATCCAAATTGAACCTTCCAAAGGATCTGAAACATTTGGCAAACTTTCCCTTACCTGTCCTTCAGCAATTAAGTATATTGCACTTCTGACACAAAAAACATTTCCACTTTTTGCGCCAAAAATGCAATGTGGCTAATTTTCAGGACCTCCTGTGCCAAATGTGCTGAAGGCAAGTTCTAACAGATTCCTGTGATTCAATTAAAGTGATAGTAGCTGTGAAAAATCATGGTCAAAATAAATAGGATTTTTTTTAAACTTGTGTAGACGTTTATGAAGAAATGTGGGGTTTGCTTTTGCCATAACAACTAATTGTTATATAACTAATCATCCTTTTGCATGTATAATGGATTTTCTTGCCTGTTTTACACATGTAAGAGAATGTATTTGCAGAAAGCTTATGCAAAATTACCTACTTCAAAAACCACATTATTTTTCCCTGTAAAAAAAGTCTGGAGATAAATTAAAATACTTCCTTCGTACATGTGAAAATATCTAAAATCTATTTTTAAACTTGAAAAGTTATTTGCTAGATAACTATATGTGGCTATCTGAGACAAAAGATGATAGATAGATAGAAAAAATGAATAAAAGTAATTTCTCATAAAACTTCCAAACATTCCATGATAAAAATTTTGCATTAAGTTTTCACAGTTAGGTATCAGCATAGTCAATGATAGTCATGATAGTGTGTCATGATAGTCTGCATGAACAAAGATTTGATTTCTCCTGTTTCTAATAAAATTCAAAGTATATAATTTCATTTCGTACCCCAAGCCAGCAATAATATATTCAAAACATTCCACTAGCTATACTATTTTCACTGGGTGTAAGAAAGTCTTCTATAGATAGAAACAATTGCAGCAAAAAAAAAAAAAATTAGGGTGAGTGTGCAAACAGAATAATTTCTGCAAACTTAGGACAGAAGTTTTGTTTAGTCCTAAGTTTAGTTTCACTTTCCTCTCTCTGTTTTATGAAGTTCTTTTCATACTAATGTCTTGTTTTTTCTTATAGTTCTTCAAACTTTGAATCTACTCCCTTTTTTTAAATTCACATTTCCTGATGTCACTTTTCTATGGGCTCTTTTTCTCTTGTGCTTCTCACTACAAAATACAAGTCTAGGGATGAAAAGACACCAGGAAAACTTTGCCCTACATTTCACCTTAGGTTGGACTGCTTAGGTATTAACTAAGTAATGGTTCTAGGTCAGCAAAAAAAAAACAAATATGGGGGCAGGTCAGAGGTGGGGGGAGGCTGGGAGGACAAGCAAGTCAAAATTCAAATATAAAAGAAAGTATAACTAGGTTACAGATGATATCCTTAGATAATGGGGAAAGAAAATAGGCATTCTCATTGGGGAACAATTCATGGAGGTAAAAATCAATTTTTTTCAGCATATGCTCCCATTCTCCACAGTCTTTTCATCATAAAAAATCTTAGAGGAAAAGAGAAAAGATGTCTGACTACCATTGCCAGCGTCACGTGAAATAAAAGGTGTTCTTTATAAAGCATGTACTAGGACGCAGGTTAAATGTATCTGAAAAGACCTCACTTCTGTATTTTCACCAGTTTTGACTAAAAGTAAGTGCAGAAGGATGGGTACAGATTGGAAAAATGGAAGCAAAAAAATTGAGACACAGAGCAATTTTAAGCAAAGCGTCACTGACCAGACAGGCTTTGACCCAACCAAACCTTGAAACTTGTGCATTGTATTGCTAGCAGCAAAGTAATTTATAATTTCAGATAAGATATATTTAAGGACTGGCCTAGATCTTGAGGTGAATCAGGCTTCATGTGTATTCAAACTGTGAAGATACTAGGCTGTCTTTTAAATTTACTGATACTGCTTCATTGAGTTCTCAGGCCAAGAATACTCTTTTATGTTTTAGCTTACCATTACGTGCTTAGTGCAGTTTTGAGAGGTAAGATTTATCTGTACAGAGACAGATATTTACCAAAGCCTGAGATGCTGATCTGTACTAAAGATACAATCATGCCACACAAGAAATCTTGCACTTAGACAGAGAGAATCTTCAGTTGCTATTGAAATTGTTTGAAAGGCCACCTTGCATTAGGAGGCTTTACAAAGATGAAGATGCATTGTGAGAAGAGTAGATACATTGACTGTTTACCATTTTCTTTGTTACCCTAGGCTCTCAGAGAAAGCAATAACAGACAAATCCATGGCTGTGACCATGGTGCATTCTGTTTTACCATGCAAGTGGCGACTGAGTTAATGATTCAATATTGGCTATTTAATTTTGTACTTATGTTTTCCAGGCTCATCAGGATGTGATTCCACCCTTGCTTCATCATTTCTTGTTTCTCTTTAGACGATTTGCTCCAGCACTTTTGAAAAGACAATTTAGGAGTATGGATTTCTTTATTTTCTTCTCTGAGGGGTCTGTGATTATGCAGAGGTGACTTCACTACTGCACTCTCAACTTGCTTATATGATCAGACTGCAGAAGGAAAGCAATGTAAAAAGACTATTTTAAGTCTTAATAGAAAGACTTTTTTTGTAGCACCACAGCACCAACCCCCATAGCAGACACAAAATAGCCCACACCAGAGATTCCTCTGATAAGGTCTGGGAGGAAGCCTTTCCTGCTCACTCTTTGCTCCTCCTGTTGGGAGTCAGAATTATGTCGTGTGCCTGTGCAACACAGCGCAAGCAAGGAGAACCACTGACTGCTCCTGCCCAATTGCACTTTCTGGCAGCTTCATTAAAGGCTACTAAGTCTTGGATATTCATCAACATAAGGCATCCTAACCATGGAGAAAAAATGTGGTTTTCACTTACCTGACAAGTCTTTTCTAGCCCATGTATCATATACCTAGGCTGTTGTGCTCCTATGTTTTGAATGGCTTCATAAGAGAATAGAAATAGCCAGAAGAAACCAGATCAGTTTCAGTATCAACTGAAAACATCCATAAAAATTCTACTGGAGAAAATAAGACATGGTATACAAAATATTCATTATCTGAAAACATTTTATGGTTTTGCACTAACAGTTCTGATGGATGATTTATATTAAATACATTCTTTTTTACTTCATCTTACAGGAGCATCTATCAATCCTTTTCGGTAACTAATTTTATATGCTTCTTCTTCTTTTTTTTTTTTTTTTTAATTAATCAACCCACTCAAGCAAATTAACTAGATTTAATAGGTTTAACTATTAGATTATTATTAACTTCAAATTCAACTGCATATATTCCACTAGGGTAAGCTGGACATAAAAAAAATATAAATTAAATTACAAGCATGCCACTAAATGTTCATGGGAAACAAAATAATCAAGAAAAATTACTGTTGTCAATGCAGGTTTTCCAAAGGGAGAATGGGGAGGAGAGGGGGAAGAAAATATAAAATTCAAAATGTTTGTTCTTTTGCAATACGTACGACATAAGGTATGTCAAATAAGTTTTGTCGAACAAGTACAAATATTTTTAATTTTTCACCAAGTACTGTGTGCAATACTATGAATTATCTATCCAGCTAGCTTATTGTACTGAACAATAGGGTAATGCAAAATCTAGGCACCTTTTTCCTAATGCAGGTTTTTTGGTGTTTTTTTCTTACATAAGTGATAGATAGAAAAGCAGTTTTAACAGCTGCCATCAATTCCATCACAAAGTAGCAGAACGAAGAAAAAAAAGCAGAATAAAGATCCCAGAGATTTTGTTATACAAGAAAAATATACTGTGGTTAATACAGCATCATTACAAAAACCCTAAAAGATGGAACCATTCTGTAAAATATGAAGTTAGACGTAAAAAGTCATAGTTTCAAGGCACACAAAAACTAATTATTACAGGAGCCACCTCTTGGCTGCTGCTCAACAGAACAGTAGTAGCAAATTTATATGATAAAAACAGGAACATCGGACGACGGTTGGTAAACTCTGTCTACCAAATTAGGTTGGTGAGAATTTTTGGCATCTGGAAATGTACATCTCAGATTTTAGTAATGATAATGTGAAGATAAGGGGTAAGGGTAAATGTCTACTTTCTACCCCATTCAGTAAGATCAAATTTATTAGATTATACAGTCCATTTTACCCTTAAATGTACAAACCAAGCTCAGGCTTAGCTTTTCTTCAATCTGCTGCCATAGCATGCTGATTTCCCCTCCACCCTCTTTCATCCTTCATCTTCCGCCAGAAAATTTTCTAGCAAAAAGCGCTCAAAGCTCCAGAGAATCCCAGGCCCTGGTGGGAAGCTCAATGCCATCTTCATTCTGATGATCAGAGGAGACCTGAGAAGAACCCAAATTGTGACAAGGGTAGGCAACAGAAGACAACTCTTGGCAAGGCTTACCAAATTCTCTGCCTCTCCTTTGGCAGATTCAAATCCATATGTTTGATGTGTGCATTCCACACACAAGGCTGTAGCCACTGCTTCTGCTTTTAAAAGCACTTCTGCAGCAGCTTAGGCTGAAATTTCTCCCTGACTAGTGTTTGTCTATGTGAGGTTCTTTAGTGCTTTTTGTGGGCAAACCCATACTGTCATTTTTCTGAGTCTGTGCTTACAGGAAAGCACAGTAGAAGGTCACTGCATAAGGTAATCTCTGCAGTAAGTGCCAACAAGTTATATATTCTTAGCCACCCACAAAGGGCAAATATCTTATCTTCAATAGTTACACAAGGTTTAGAATTTATGCAAAATCAAACAGCATTGAAAAATGCATTTGCTTATGAAAAGTAATATTATTTTTCAAAAGTAAATTAATTATACTGTCCTGGTATTTTCTACTTCACCACATTGTTTTGGAGACCCTCATTTATGATAATATACAGAGATGTGAAGGTCACAGACACATGATAGTCCTCCATGCATTCTGCTGAGTGCAATATCACATTTATAGGAGAAATGTGTCTCAAAATCTTACCTATCACTGTTATGATCCTGTAGACTACTAGAACTTCTTTTTCTTCTCTTGAAGAAGCTTTATGTTTAAAATGAAATGACTCAGATATGGACTACTTAAATTCATATACAAATTTGTTAGGAACTTCTCAAATTTGCTTACAGACAGCAGCTGTATGCTGACTGCCATCAGTGCTGATGCATAGGCAAAGAGAGATAGCATGGAAACTGTGCTATAGAGCTTTTTGTTGTTAGATGTATGCAAATAAAATTTTCCAATAAACTTTTCCACTTTTTAAATCCAAGGCTAAATATTTGAGGAAGTCAAAATGTCACATTCTTTCTGAATTGGAATCAATATTATTTTGGACTTTGTCACTTGCAGAGCAGAGAGTACGGTTTTATCTGAAATTCACATTAGTCTATTGAGAGAGACTTATTAATCTCTACCTCACACTGAAGATACCTTATACATCTCTGACAATGAAAAATTTCACTGTAAATGAAAATCAAGTTCTTTATTATGTAACTGCAAGGTGTTTAAGCACAACTTTATTATCCTTAAAGTTGTATACAGTTTTTGGGTCATTCTACTCCTTCTAGCTACATAAAAATGGGAAAGGTAAAAAACTAGTACAGTACTTTCAGAGCAGAAACAGCAAACAGTATCTGACTGAACTAACCTGGAGATAGAAAAAAATATGAGTAGGCATATGACACCTGAAATTGTGGAATATAGACAGTAACACATTCAGTTCATCCATCCTTCCAGTTGTCTTAATGCATTCCTTGTCCTCCACAAAATACAAGAAAACTTCTTAGACAGAAGAAAGATAATATCTGGTGGGTATTACAGTAATTGATAAACGTAGTTTTTATCAATTAATTTCTGTATATGTATGTCACTGCTACAAAGGCCTACTTCCTTTTCTTTTTCTGTTCACTAACTATATGCCTAGCAGCCCTTATTTGTTAAGAATATTGAAAGTAGTGTGTGAGAACAAACACTTTTTTTTCCTTTAGAACATGTTTTTAGGGTGTTTTTTTCCCACAAAAGAAAATATACAGATTGCAATATCACACGTTCCCTCTGGAACTCAGGCAACTCGTCATTACCCAGAGCATTCCATCGCTATTTGAAGGAATTTATGTGCTACCCCTTGCAGGGAAAAAAAAAGTTGGTTTTTTTTCAAGTTTAGTAAATGGTGGTTGTTAGTGACACAGCTCCTGAGTATGATTTATCACTTCTTGAAATTAATGACCCAAGTCTGTTTTTATATTACATTACGAGACTGACACCTACCAAGAGCTGTGGAAGAATATTCTTTTTTAAGACTTGTTAATTTAATTTATGTAAATTAATTGGCTGAGGTTTGAGAATGGATTGCAAAATTTTGTCATTTGGGCTTCTTTATTATAGAAGAGTCAGGTGTTGAAATTTTTTTTAAAGCTGTGTTATTCTGTTCTCTGCTGGTGTAGCGTGGGCAGATTCTCACTTGTTAATTATACTGAGAGCACAGGAAAGGATGAAAAAATCTTGACAGACGAAAAGAATAAAATAATTTTCCCTGGCATGCACTTAGGCTTCTGTCTGCATGTCTATATGGGATCAACACCCTAAAGAACTATAGACTCAAAGAATAAATTTTGGAATGCTTTGGGTTGGAAAGGACCTTTAAAAGCACCTTTCAGTGGTTGGTGACTTTGACATACTGCCATAGTTTTTCAAATAGGATGGAGAGCACCTTAGCAACTGTATTTTCCAGATCCCTCAGGATTCAGAAATACCTCATTGTGACCCCTCCTATTAGCTTGTATGTGTGCAGGTTCCTGAATTAGTCTCAGGATGTCCTACTTCCTTCCTCAGCCACTGAGTTGAGATTTAGGAATTTGGCAGACAGTGAAAACTGAGGCAAAGAAATTGATGAGTACCTCAGTCTTTTTCATGTCAGTGTCACCAGATGCCCCATCCCATTTATCAGAGAAAGTACAATGTAGTTTGTTTTCCTTCTCTGAGTAACACACTTATAAGATTTTATATACTCCTACAGATTCACATCCCTTGCCAAGTATATATCTTTTTGTGCCTTGATTTCCCTAATCCCTCAAACACCCTCCAACTACCCCCTCAAACAGTATCATTGTATTCCTCCAAGGACACATGTCTGTAGTTCCACTGCTTATGCATCTTCTTCCTGTGTTTCTGTTCAGCCAGGGAGGCAGCTGGGCTCATTTCCTGCCATCCATGACTGACTTTTTGTACATGGGAATCAAGAGTTCTTCTGTTGTACAAAAAAATGTCTCTAAGCAGCTCCAAGGTCTCCTCTCTTCCTTTATCCAGTTTTTCAGGTGGTCTCATCTATTATTCTCTTAAGCAGCTGAAAGTTTCTTCCCTTAGGGTTTAAGGTCTTGTCGCATGCATATAATCCCTATATAATTCTTACAATTATCTAACTGCAGTTTCTTTCTTTAACTTTGGCATCATGACAACAAAAGTGAGATACCATTTCTTTCAAAAATTAAGAATTTTTGGCTGCAGGATCACTAGATGACAAAGACAAGATTCTATCAAGTAAGTGGAACAAGAACAACATTACAGGTTAATTGTTAGACTCTCTCCGAAAGAACACAATTCTCACATTTCTCATTGAAATGAAGACTAGAAAAGCTGAATACAAAACAAGAAAGAATATGAATCTCATGTTTGCGTATTGCACAGTTAATAACACAATTTGTGTTCACTTATTATTTCTCTCTTCATTTCTATGAGTGACCTTAACATACTCATGTAGACCTACTTTCAGACGAAGACAGTATCATGTGCTGCAGAGCAGATTATGAATCTTATCTATTGGGAAAATTTTACATTTAAAAAAACAAGCAAGCCAAAACAAGTAAAAAAAACTTTTTAAAAAACCACCCTTTAGGCTGTTCACACAGTAACAAAATTTTTTTACAGCCACAATTATTTCTTTATGTTGAGGAATACATTTGGTGCAGGTAGCTCCATGTGCACCCTGCAGAGCAAGCTGCAGGCTGGGCTCTGGGCTGGCAGGAGCCCAAGGCAGGAGGCCATGACCTGCTGACCCTTTGCACAACAAAGGGCCTGGGGACCTGGGGCTGGCCAGGGAACAGGACATGCAGAGACAGCAGGAGCTGAGGACTCAACTGGAAGAGCAAGACCTTCCCACACATACTATGAGGATATAAAAAGCCATGGGGTTCCTTTGTTCAGGATCCTTCCCCTGAAGCACCAGCCCCAGCTGCTTTTGTCTTACTGTGCTGAGAACAAAAGGCTTTATGGAACCAGACATCTGGGATTCTGCTAAGGGAAACCTGTGGTTCAACTGGTAAGGAAACCTGGTCTGACTGAGTGAGCGCAGGGCATGCAGGGAGTTCAACCAGGCACCCATCAGATCACAGTGGGAATGTGATTGCCAGAGTGGCTCCTGAATGGTCAAAAGGGAAGTTTCCTTAACATTTTTCCTTAGGAACAAAGAAAACCAAACTGCACATATTTGAATAATTTCTCTGTAGATTTAAAATTGCTTACACTGAACTAGTATTTAAAAAAAAAAAAAAAAAAACACCCAAAAAAAAACAAAACTAAAAAACAAAAAACCCCCACAAACTTTTAATCAATATCCACTAAAAAAAAAGAAATTTAGACATTTTAGAGGCACTACAATGTGACTTCTTCAGGTTGCAGACTAATATCAGTAAGTGATAAGGAGTTGCAATAGAGGAATAGTCATGTTCATTGTCATAATAAACCTAGGAATGCAATGAGCAGCTATGAGAGAAATTTCTATTATGAATAATTTTAAGGGAAGTATTACTAATTATACAGAAAAAAAAAAAGAACACTGAGCAAAATGGCCAGAAATTACATATTCGTCATTGAAGTGAATTTTAGGTGCTGTGGATGGACTTTCAGACGCATTTAATAACAGTGTTGCCATGGAAGTTAACAAGAGAATTAATAGTTAAATAGGTTGAAGTGATGGATTTGAGTGAAAATTCATCTTTTTATGTCTTTTAGCACTACTGTGCAGAGAAGGTTTATTTTAACTCAGAACAGAAATATGTCTAAAGAGATTGCTGTAACTTAGCAGGAATCTGTAAACTGAGCTGCTGGCATCCCAAACACCAGGTAGGAGTGAAATAAGCTACCAATTTTCCTGATGAGAGAAGCTGAAGCTTTCAGAGAAATCAGGTAAAGGCATGTTCAAATCAGCAGGATGAAAATAGTTTTCACGCCAAACATAGTCAGAAAAGCAAATAGCAAAGTAAGTCTACAGAGAAGAAGAAGAAGAAAGACATTTTACTTGCAGAAAGTAACAGATCTAGAAAACCAGACAGTGATAAAGAAGATAACTAAACATGATGTAAATTATTAAAAATGCTGTCATTGTATTTTCCAATATCTGTTGAATAGGCAAGATGCATTTTAAAACAAAGCCAAGCATTCAACAGAAATGTTTTGTCAGCTTTCTCCCAGGCATTTGGAAGCTAGCCGTCCCAGGAAAAAAATATTCAAGACACAAATGTTTCCATTTTCTGGCCTGTATCAAATATCCAAACCACTTGACTAATTGAGCAAAATCCCAATAGTTGTCTGATCAGATAAAACACTGGCATCACAATGCTGGTTTAGTTTTTAATAGACGACAGAAAGGAAACTGCAGAACACTTTTACACACCTCATTAAATCCCTTTGATAAAGCACCTTCAATATACCTGCTGAAATTTTACTCAGTCAAATACATTATTAGGGTTTGGACACAAGAGCCATGTGCAGCACCACCATCAGGACGCGTATCACAGAGCTTGAAATAAGATGCTGCTTGGACTGGAAGGAGTCAGACAATAGGGAGTGACAAGGAAGGTTATAGAATATAGAAGATTTAAATTATAAATTCTCTAGAGTCAACTAATCAAATCCAAGTTCATTCCACAGTGCTTCAATATGGGTCCCCTTCCTGTTTCTCTCCCCTGATGACTGCATAATAACAGACTCCTTATTTGCACTAATGCTACACTACTGACTGGAGGAAGTTTACTCAACATTATGCTTTCAAATGTGAATAAAGAATTCAGTTCACAGCCATCACATTGTTAAGCTGTTGCAGTAGCAAAAAGGGTTATAAGTTTATCAGCTACAACTCAGTTAATGTAAGGAGAGAAATCTAAATTAGATTTGATGGACAGATCTTGTGTTGTAAGCTCCTTTGTAGTTGATATTTTTTTAAGCTTTTTTTCTCTTTCTAACTGTACCTTGAGGAATGTACAGCAAACATGCTAGGGAAAAAAATCCATTTAGAATCCATACAAAACAAGGTCAGAAGGGAGGATTGTTGATAGAATGTGGAAATGGAAATGCTGTCAAATATGCTTGAATAGAATTTCCATAAGACTTAGAGCACTTACAACTTATCAGGCATAAGAAAATGGGACCAAATGTTTCTGCCAGTCATAAATGTTTACACAAGTGTTCTAAAAAGCAGATGTCAGTTGAAATTACTCTGTTGTCCAAGCTCATTGCAGACTTCAGAGAGATGGTTAAGACTCTCTTTTCCCCAAGAAAATTATTTTTAGAACACATAGAACTGATCATTGCTATGAATAAATTCATTAAGATTGCCACAGAGAGTCTTACACCTTTCTTATGTTCTTATACTCTTATGACTGCAAGAGACTACAACAGAACTAAATCCCCCTGTGCAAGTTCCCTGGTGTCAGGAAGGACCCTAATTGATGATTGTGGTACCAACATGTCTTAAACTGGATATTTGACTTCTGTAGTGTACTGTCAGACACTTTTCATTCCCAATGAGACTTGGACATCTGGACCTCTGCTACCTTACTGCTTGAATAGACCCCAGCTTAGTCTGTAGCTGCACCCTCTGAATAATTTGAATGAGGAATAAACTGAATTTAGAATATGCCTTTCTAGATAGGAGGGACACAGACTCCCTGCTGACAAAAATAATTTCTTTAAATAATACCTCACCAGTGCTTGCTGATCTTGTTTATGCATGCACTTGTCTTGTTAGAGGAAAGACCTTATAAAATAAAAATATAGAGGAAGAACTCAGGCAGACAGTGTTCTATGTGTTTAACTCTTCTACAAAATTCGAGAAAGTCAAAAATTTAGAAGTTACAATGGAAAAAATTTACACCTATGAATCGGATTTTAATGAGGCTACTGGATACTTAATTCATTGGAAAATTCAGTTCATGAAGAATCTTTCTTTCTTTGAAAAACAAACATTTAAAGGGTTACTGCTTAAAAAAGTGTCTGTAGGAGAAATTAACATATCCAACCTGCATGTGCATGCATGTTGCATTGAATATGATTTTTCAAAGTCTTGATTTTAAGAAATTAAGTTTAAATTTCACTTTCATGAAATACTGGATTTAGTTCCTTTAGATTTTATTAAAATAATTTTATTAAAATTTAGTTCGCTTAGAACAAGCATATGTCACTAATTTAATGCCTGTAAGAGTAAGTATAAACATTCTTGTATAAACAAGTCTTGCAAGGATGGGTAAGATCCAAACATTTCTGCAACTATTTCTTTCTAGTTTAGTGTTATTATTCTTGTGGGCTGAATCGATTTTCCACAGGTAATTTGATTTTTAAAAATAGAGAATTACAGAACAATTGGTTTCATCTAAATTACATATTTCACTATGTAAAAGATGGCAATATATGGAAGAGTTTATGAACCATGTGAGGTTTATTAAAGTATTAGAAATAGGGTCATAGGATTTTAAATATGTAGGCTGAAAATTTGGGTCATAAAACCTTTTTCATAATTTTATTACTAACTAAAAGAGGGATTCAACAATAAACTGCTAATAAATATCTAAAGAAATCTCAAAATCACCTATGCATATACTTTCATTTAAAATCTATGTTCATGTTAAATACTTTTAAAAACTTTACCTAGCATTAGACTGTGTTTTAAACCCCTCTTCTGGGTGCAAAAGATTTTTCAGAGCCTGACAGCTGCAAGGGAAGAATTACACAACTGGGGCATCATATTTCATCATATTTTCCACTCTGTCTACATGCTCAGCATATCAGGGCACTCACCTGTATCAGGTAAATTTATGAACCCCAGAATCACAGAGTGGGTGATGTTGGAAGACACCACAGGGGATTATCTGGCCTGACCTCCCTGCTTAAGCAGGGTCATCCCAGAGCACATTGCATAGGATTGTGTCCAGATGGTCCTGGAATATCCCCAGTGAGGGAGACTCCACACCCTCTCTGAGGAATCTGTTCCAGTGCTTGGTCACTGTAAAATGTTCCTCTTCCTGTTCAGGTGGGAACTTCCTGTGTGTCAGTTTCAGCCCACTGTCTCTTCTCCCATTGCTCGACATCACGGAGCAGAGCCTGGCTCCATTTTCTTGGCACCCTTACTAGAGATACTCACAGACACTGATGAGGTCTCCTGTGTTATTTCTTCTCAAGTCTGAACACGCCCAACTCTCTCAGCCTTTCCTTGCAGGAGAGATGTATCAGTCTCTAAGTCATCTTTTCCCCTTTCTGCTGGGCACGTTTCAGGAGCTCCATGTCTTGCTTGTCCTGAGGAGCCCAGAACTGGACATAACAATCTAGATGTGCCTCACCAGGACTGAGTAGAGGGGCAGGATCACTGCCCTCAACCTGCTGGCAGTGCTCTTCCTAATTAACCCAGGATACCATTGGCCGTCTTGGCCATATAGACAACTTGCTGTCCACTGATATCCTGTCCTAGTCTGGTTGCATGTCTGTCCTGTAAAACATAGCAGAACTTTTTTCAATTAAAAGTCCTGCATTTTGGTTAAATAATTAATAATTATTTTCTGCCTTTCCCCTGCAAGGAAATATACTTGATACCCCTGCTTAAACTTCTTCTACTTCTTTGTACAATGGTTTGAATTAACAGCACTATTTCAACAAAAAAATAATGGTAAAACACTAACATTATATTCTGCAGTTTACAAAAAGAAATAAAGAAAGTAAATTTGGATATGACCCTACAGAAATTTAAGGAGAAACATTGTTGTTATATTTTAAGTTATGTGTTTATGGGATGTTAAAATATAGGACCTAGACTCATTGTGGTCTCTGAGAGGACTCCAAAATGCTGAAACACATTGGGAAACTTCACCAGCTCCTATCGAAAATTTCCAGCATAACAAAACACATTGCAACTCCAGTTTTCAGAACCAGACATTCAAATCACATTCTCATCCTCCCATTTTTTGTGTATGTTAGGATTCACTTATTCTTTTACATAACGAGGGAGAACAAATAGTCAACAATTTCATGTGATAGAGATATTATAAACTTTCCATTTGCTACTTCATAAGGTATCCACCAATAAATATTAATAATAAAAAAAAATCCTGGCTTTCAAAAAAACATTGAAGACTTTTATATGTTGTTGACTATCTCGACTCTGAGTATATTTTTATGAATCATTTCAGGGATGAAATTAAGGCCTATTTGCCTTGTGACGAGCTCTTGAGTCTGTTAGCATGGGTACTGTTCATAAGCTATTTGCTTATGGTTACCAACATAAATAAGTGTTCTTATTGTACTTCTATAAAATGCTACTGTTGGTATCCATTTCTAAAAAGGGTCAGAGTTCAGCTCCTACTGGACAGACGCCCTTATTAGAAAACCCATATCTATAATTCAGTTCAACTGAGACATGTCTCTTGTTGCTGGTACTGCAAGATCTTATTTTCTGTCTATCACACAACTCTTGAGTGGTTTTTCAGCATTAAAATTAGTATAGTATTTTTTAATTTAATTTAGTATTTTCATTCTGGGATGCTTTTTCAAATAAAGTCAGAATCTGCTTATGCATTTCTTACAAATCAAAATTAAAATTTTTGGGACTTTTTAAAATAAAAGCTCAGAAAATACATTTGAGAAAATATTTTATTAACTAGGATTTACTGTTTCTTATTCGTATAAACAGATATCAATATGTAAATTTAAATTGCCCAGGGTGAACATTCAATGCATGTTAAATATTCCCATACTTAACTCACTCTCGAGATATTGCAGGACTGAAGACATAGGGAGTTAGCACTCAAATCATTTATGAAGAGCAACCATCTCACAGGAACCATAACTTTAGGATATAACACAAACCATTGTTTATTTAATCTTTGCGGTCACTGCAGAATTTCATCTACACTACCTTCTGTCAAAAGATTTTGGAGAAAGGTACAGAGAATATAAACACTGCATTCCACCTGACATTAATGCAATTTTAGTCAAAACTATGAAATCCATGTATAAATGAGATTTAAAGAGTAAAAAAAGAAAACACTAAGAAAACAGATTCTCATCGATTCCTGGATTACTGGGGTTGTTCATGTAAAAAATGACAAATTGGTTCCTCATCTATAGCATTAGAGCATTAATATAAGACACAGGAATTTTAATTTAGAAGCAACAAAAAGGATAATTACTTCACTTGAGAAATTACTTAAATAAGTTTCAGTTTGTGGAGCTAAATGGATTAAACCTTTCAGAAATTTGGGGTTCAATTCCTAAAGATTTGGAATCTCTTTTTATATTTTTCCCAGTTTAAGGGAGTTTCATATTCCTGTCTCTAATAGATTTTATATATAGGAGGAGGCGCAAAGGAATAAGCAAGGGAGTAAATTCATATCTTCTTATATCTTCTAAAACCAAACTTTATTAAGAGTTTTCAGTATTGATAGGAACTGTTGTATGCTTCAACCAATTGAAGTAATTGGGTTCCTCAGAATATGTTTTATAACAGCACAATGGAAAATACTCGTGCAAGATTTTTCTGTAGGTTTGATGTCCTAAAGTGCAGGTTTTCTGTAATTCACATAGAAGTACAATATTTTCTATCAACATATACAACTCCACAGTTTTCATCACATGCACATCTACCCTCTGGCTATAAACACCCCTCTCTCCCAAATGCATTCCACCTTGCTTCTCCTCCTCCTCCTTCTTCTCCTCTTCACAAGGTGGCAGCAACATTTGCCCTAGCACACTCCATTTATCTCCTGGTTTGTATTCACACTGATTATGAGGTCTGACCTCTCTTCTGCCTCTTGAGGTTCATTCCCACTTTCAGCTGTTTTCCCTGTGCTTTAGAGAACAGTTGTCATTGTCTAAGACAGCCTCAGTCAACCATGACCGCATCTTGCCTTTCTTCAGCTGTTGATTTTTAAGTCTCTAAATTCCTTCCTCTGAGAGACAATAGTGTATCACTGATTCAGAGGAATTGAGCAAGCTAGCTCATTTAACTTTTCACCATGTCACTCTCCTTCAGACAGAAAATAAAACCCTTTTGATTGCACGAAATAAGAAGCATTGTACTGGAGAAATGTAATAATACTATATGGGTATTATGTTATGTATACATAACCTTTTAGCTAATATTAAAAATATTAATATTAATAAAATTTTCCCCTCAATAAATATGTGAGAAAATTGATGGCTTTACTTTATATTGTAAGGCAGCAGTAGTTCAATTTTGCATTACAAAATTAGGACTTAGCCAGCCGACTTCCTTACTTCAAACAAAGCTACAGAATTACTAATGCCTTCAAAACTACACTCCACATTAGCACTCCAAACTTTACTGGCAGCTATACAGGTGTCTGAGCCACTGTACTTTTCACACATGCCTAAATGGGCATATTGCCATAGGACCGTTGAAAAGGTTCATTACAACTTCTTTATTGTACTTTTCACTACAGTTCTGTGAAGCTAATTGATTATTGCAAAGTTTCATCAAGACATTATTGCAAAGTTTCATCAAGACATTTTCCTGGTAATTCATATGTTTATGCATATAATAATACTACTACTACCTTGAATGGTGCAACAATTTAATTGACCTATAAAATATCTGTATGAAAAAAAAATATTGTTTGTTCTAAATAAAATATTACAGATAGATTTCCTCTAATAAGGCAATCTATCATTCAGCTTTTAAATTATGGTCAACTACAGCCATAATTAAATATTATCAATATAGTGATTTCATAAAATACAAGAGATAACTGAAAAGACTTCCTTTAAAATCAACATTTCCTGGACTGTACTTAATAGCAAAAATATGGATGCATTGGTGAAGATCTTGTTGCTAGTAATAGTACTATGATATTGAAAAATATCTTACAGTTGTTATTTATTTTCTTGACACGAAGAAGGCATAAATAATATTGTTAACAAAACTATTGCCTTCCACATCTTTTACTTTCAGTTCTCACATCTATTTACCTGGATTTCTTGCCTAATTATGGTAAAGGTATTTGGTGTGTAGAAAGAAGTGTTAGAAACAAAATATGCTATGACAACAATATGGCAAGCATGACCTAAGAATGTTGTAAATAAATATTGCAATGAATTTTGTCTCTGAAAAATGTGTTTTTCATATGATCAAACAATAGTTTGGGTTGGAAGGGACCTTTTAAGGTCATCATCCAAACCCCTGCCGTGAAGGACATCTTCAAATAAATCAGGATGCTCAGAACCCTGGCCAGCTTGACCTTGAATGTTTCCAGGGATGAGACATTTACCTCTCTGGGAAATCAGTGCCAATGTTCTACCACCCTTATTGTAAAAAAAGCTTTTCCCTTATATGTGATCTAAATCAATCCTCTTTTAGTTTAAAACCATTATCCTTTGTCTTATAGTATTTTAGTGTTATAGTGTCCCTGCTAAGAATTTTGTTCCCTTCTTTCTTAAGTGGCCCCCTTTCAATATTGAAAGGCCACAATATGATCTCAGTGTTTTCTCTTCTCACAGCTGAACAACCAGAACTCTCTGCTTTTCCTCACAGGGAGGAAGTTCCAACCCTCCAATCAGTTTTGCAGTCCTACTGGACCTGCTCCAGCATGTCCATGTCTTTTACTGAGAATCCCAGAACTGGTTACAATAGTCCAGGTGCAATCTCTCCAGAGAAGAATGAAGGGGAAGAATAATTTCCCTCAACCTGCCGGTCACGATTCTTTTCACAAAGCTCAAATGCAAACACACCCTATTGGTTAATTTCCAGCTTTTCATTGACTTGTACCCCCAAGTACTTCTTGGTAGGACTGCTTTCAATAGTTTCATCTCTAGCCTCTAGTATTGATGCCTGAGGTTTCCCCTGTTCAGAGGTAAGATCTTTGTATATGCTATGACATTCCCACAGCCTCAATTCTCAAGCTTGTTCAAGTCCCCCTGGACGGCATCCCATCCTCCAGGTGTGTCAGCTGTACCACAGTTTGGTGTAGTCTGCAAATTTGCTGAGGATGCACTTGATCCCACTGTCTGTCACTAATGAAGAAATTAAACAGCACTGACCCCAGTACAGAGTCCTAAGGGAAACCACTGGTTCCTGATGTCTCTGTGTACATTGAGCCATTGACCAATACCTTCTGGATGCAACCATCCAGCCAACTCCTCATCTGCTCAATAGTCAACCCATCAAATCCATAGCTCTCTAATTTAGAGAAGACAATGGTGTAGAAGACTGTGTCAAAGGCCTTATAGAAATCCCAATAAATTACATTCATAGCTCTTCCTTTGACCAATGGTATTGTCACTCCATTACAGAAAGCCACTATGTGGATTAGGTAGGACTTGCCCTTGGTGAAGTCATGCTGGCTGTCTTGAATCACCTCCCTGTCCTCAGTGTGTTTTAACAAAGAGATGATTTGTTCTATGATTTTCCCAGGCATGGGGGTGAGGCTGACAGGTCAGTGGTTCCCAAGGAGGACTTACCCCTTTTAAAGATGAGTAAAATCTTCCCCTTTTCTTAGACATCTGGGACTTCACCTGACTGCCATGACTTCTCAAATATCATGGAGAATGGCTTGGCAACTACATCAGCCAATTTCCTTAGGAATCTGGGATGCATCTCATCTGGTCCTACAGACTTTTGTATGTTCCACTTTCTCAAGTTATCACGAGACAGCTCCTTTCTTAAGGTGGAAGGGACTCTGCTCCACCAGTCCCCATTCTACTGTCCATCGACTTGAGAGGTGTGCAAAGAAAGGCTGCCATTTAAGACTGGGGCGAAAAAGTTGTTGAGAACCTTAGCCTTCTTCTCATCCATTTTCAGTAGTTTGTCAGTCTTGCTTATCAGGACTGGTACCTCTTCTATGACCTTTCTTTTCTGGCTGACACACCAGTAAAACCCTTCTTTGTTTACCTTGCCAAGTTTGGCTCCAGCTTGGTCTTGGCTCCTTGGTCTTCCTCACTTCATCCCTACACAACCAGACCAACGTCCCTATACTCTTCCCAGGACACTTGCTTTTATTGCCTGTGCACTTTCTTCTTGACCCACAGCTTGAGCAGAAGATCCTAACTCTGCTGTGCCCCTCTCTTGTTTTCCTTGCCCAGCTTCTTGTGCCTGGGGCTATGAGCTTTTACAGTCTGTGGAAAGTGTCCTTAAACATCTGTCAGTTTTGCTCAGCTTCCTTGTCCCTGATGGCAGTTGCCCATGGAGTCCCATTAACTAACTCCTTGAACAGCTGGTAGGTTTTTTCCCTAAATTTCCAGGTCTTGACTTTAGTCTTCACCTAAACCATTTTTGTCAGGTCTGCCAACTCTACCAGTGCATGATCACTGCAGCCAAGGCTGCCTCCAATCTTGATGTCACCAATTAGCTCACTGGTGTTGATGACCACCAGGTCCAGTGATGCATTCCACATGGCAGGGCTATCTATTTCCTGTCTTAACAAGTTATCCTGCAGGGCACCTTATGTGTAGATAGCAGATACCTCTCCAGGAGTCTCATAGATTGTCTACAGCACAATGAAGATTATTTTTGGTACAAACCTCAGACAAGGTATTTTAAAAATGTGAAGGTCTCCTGAAAAAAGGGAAAAGAAAAATCCATGCTTCTATCATGCTAAGAAGGATAATCTTTTGGAAATGAGTAAGTGTATGAAAATTACTGTTTCAATTAATATTTCCATGGCAGGGTGGCTGGAATTAGATGATCTGTAAGGTCCCTTCCAGTCACAGAATTATTACAATGCTATTTCCTTAACTAAAACTGTTAAGGTAAGTAAGATTTTAAATATCTTAAAACGTATGTACTTATTAATTCAGAAGTGTTTTAAAACAAAATTACTGGATATGAACTGCAATTTTTTTCATGTAAGACATTCTTTTGTCACCCACAACACTTGGCTAATGCATCTGAAGAAAAAGAAAGGCAAAAAAACCCCTTGAACTGTTTTCTTCTTTTTATCTCATCATTTAACAGTTCGGTTCAACTGTTATAGATTAACATATTTTAAAGGAAATTAATTTCAAACTATTTATAGTTTCAGTGTGAAAATTATTATTTTTGCATAGAAACTAACATATTAGAAAAAAATATTCCAAAACAATGCATTTGAGGAAACAACAATTAGTAAGGACCATCAACACAATGCAGTTCAAATCATTTTGGTTCAAGAGGGCGAGCAGTGTTTTGATAAAATGCAATTTAAGATGAGCATGTATTTGAAATATTTTCATTCATTTTTGGTTTAACATGAAGTTTCAACTTAGAGAAGGTTGGCAAAGGTAATATTAGGACAATTGATGTTAAAATCTACCACCTGGATGCCAAAAATGAATATCAAAGAAAATTCATTCCATTCTGCCTTTGAAATGCTCAGAAATTAATGATAATTTGATTTAGGGTATTAGCGCCTCAAATCATGCCAAATATGTATTTATTGGTGTCTAGTGACAACAGGCAGCTTTCTAAAACATATGTAATTTTTAATTTTACTGATAAGCATCTCTTTGTTTTAAACATTAACTACAGAAAAACATCATGGAAATTCACAACTCCTAAGATCTTGTATTTGACTGTCATACTGATCTCAGCAAAGTATCAGTCCCTCCATAACCTTTGCAAATCTTCTAACACATAGAAATATACTAAAAATCAGTTAAATGAATGGAAATGCATTCATGAATACTGTAGCCTCTCTGAAGAGCACTAACAATCATGGACATTTCAATAAAGAAAATACCTAATGATTTTCAAGGATAACTGATGTATAGTTGCTTTAAACCAGATACGTGGAATGAAAAGGATGCAAGATTTTATCTTTGAGAATACCTTTCTGATTTTAGGAGTGCTTATTTATTCTATGTGGAAAGTCAGCCTCTTTAAATGCCCTCCATTTAATCACCAATAATTTAAGATACCAAACCCATCTTGTCAGTAGACTCCTAGTGACTAAATCACTAGCACCTGTAATTATGAGTGATCACAATTCAGTAATTTCTGAGTTCATTCTTGGTGAATTGTGGTCCCCAGTCACAGACTGGTCATATTCTGCAAATATTCTGTTAGTATTCTTGACTTTATGCTGTCCAAATATAACAGAATCGGTTTGGTGCCAGGGCCAGCACAGTTTGTGTGATTATTTTGGTGAAATTACATGTAACCATGAAGAAAGAACCCTAATAACCTCCAAAGAGCTTGTATCCCATTTCTTAAGGTGTGGATTCTAGACACTGAGATGACAGTTTTCCAAGAAGGTAAAATAGCAGGGGGAGACAGAAATAAATCTCCAGCATAAGGTGGATGTTTTGCTGTGGCTTCAGGCACTCACAGCATGCAAAATGTACAAAGTTATCATACGTTCTATTCATCTGCTAAGGAATACGGTATGATTAGCTTTAATATCTCTTCAGCTACCCCTCTCCTCACATTTCTATAGTTTGCTGTTTCAAATATAAGTTTGTTGTGGAGGATGTTCCACCATGTGCAACCATGCAATATATGCATTTTCCAGTGGAAGTCTTCTGGCTCAGCAGAAACTGGAGAATAGAGAATACATACACTCTCCTATTTCCTTTCTCTCATTTTTGCATGTAAGCCTCTCCAGGAAGGTTTTACTTCAGGTGGGTGATTTGCTGAAAGATGAGTAAACCACATGGTTGAAAAGAGGCTTATTAATTACTGGTTTTTAAAACAATAAAAAATGTCATGATTTTACTGTGAAAATTTAGTAGGACACTGAAATATAATTAATTACTGTGTAAAAGATGATACAAAGGCCTCTTATACCTGATTACATTTTTTACTTACCTCTCCAGGATAACCTCTTTTTAAAATCTTGAGGACTAGCTCAAATAGAAACTAGCACTCTGGATAAGCAACAAGTTCTGAAAAACAAATCAGTTGAGTATCAGTTGAGATTACACCGGTATTTGATGGGTCTACAGATTGAGAAGACCCCCCCTGTCTGGAATCTCTGGCTCTGAAGGAGAAAGTCACACGCCAAAGGCCCTGAGACCTGAAAGGACAGTGTGAAGTTATTGTTTTCACAGGTGTTGTTTGCTGTATGCTACACTGAGAAGAAGAAGGGGCACTGTGCCCTTTTTGCAACAATGGCTTTGGAAACTGTCCCACCTCTCGGCCATGGCTGGACTTCTCCTGAGTTTCAAGTGGTCTCCCACAGAAGACCCTCACCTGTTTTACAACCACTGTGACAGACAGACTGAGATGGAAGAAGCCTCTCCATCAAGGACTGAGACATAGAACTCCCGTGTGAAAAGGTCCCTCTGCTCCTTCCAAGGACTGAGACTGAAACCCCCAAGCCTGGGCAGGTGTGTGGGAGAGGCAAGCTGACCAAAGGGAGATGTTTGCCTGCAGGCTGTGACCACTGGACCAAGAAAACAATGGCTCTCCTTTACTGCTGAGAACATGGACTACCTGTTACATCTATTCCCTATTGTATCCGTTCCCCACCTCTTACAATTTTCAATAATAAAAACCTCTGAGTTAGCTAGAGATTTTGAGATCTCCCCAGCGTAACAGGCGGATCTTCGACTGGACTGGACTTCATCTCCAGTTGGTAGCTATATCCCTCTCTCTCTCTTTTCTCTCTCTTTCTCTATTTTTTTCTCTCTCTTAATCCCTCTATCACATTTTGCTGTGGTCATTCAATAAAGGTGCATTTGTTTTGATTATTACTGCAAACCATCTTGTACTGTGTCCATTCTTTTGCACCCTGAGATCACTCCTAGGAACCACCATGTTATCTGTTCACTAGGACAAATCGTGGCATCCACCTGGAGAAGAGAAGGTGCATGAGGACCTCATAGCAACCTCACAGTATTTGAAAGTGGCCCACAGGGAACTTGGAAAGGGACTCTTAAGCAGGAATTGTAGTGATGGAACAGGGAGTAATGGGTACAAACTGAAAGAGGAGAAATTTGGTATAGATATTGAAAAAAAATTTTTACTGTGAGGGCAGATAGGCATGGAAACAGGTTACCAAGGGAGGTTGTGAGTACCCCAAGCTCAGCAGTGTTGAAGGCCAGGCTGGACAAGCCTTTGAATAGCCTCTCCTAGTAGGCCAAACTGCCCATGGCAGAGGGATTGGGTGACAACAATCTTTAAGGTACATTCCAACCCTATGATTTTATGTCTGAGAAGAGTCCTTTGCACTCTTCTCCCAGGTAAAAAGCAACAGGTGAAAAGAAAATTGACTCAGGTTTCACGTGGAAGGTTGGTTGTCAGTAAAACATTAATCACGGTAAGGGTGACCAGGCATTGCCATCACCATCCATAGACTTGTGTAAAAACATAGTTGTGAGAGTTTGGAATATGGTTTAGCAGTGAACATGGCAATGCTGAGTTAACAATTAGACTTCATTATCTTAGAGGTCTTTTCCAGCCTCAACAAGTCTATTATCCAAAAAACGATTTCTCATCACACATCCCAGTAAAGACCAGTTCTTTTGCCAAGTTCATGAGCTCACTGACAGCCTATGTGTGGGCAGAGTATTCATAAACTGAAAAGGGAAAGACATATGCAGAGTGTTTGGCTGTACAGAGCAAGCAAACAATAACAAAATAAAATGAATGATACCACTATGTATCAAGAAGCATGCTTTAGGAGACAAATTCCACATGCATGAACTGAATGCTGATTGCATCTCCCAGCAATCACAATGAGACACCATGAGAACTACTGGCATAATCATGGAATGGTTGAGATTGGAAGTAACTTCTGAAAGTCATCTGGTCTAATATCTCTATTCAAGCAGGACCACCTAGAGCCAGTTGCCCAGGCCCATGATTTTTGGTTATTTCTGAGATAAGAGATCACAACTTCTCTGGGCATCCTGTGCTCCGTGCTCAGTCAACCCTCACTGTGAAAGCAATTCCAGTTTCAGGGGATTTCCCTATGTTTTGGTTTGTGCCAACTGCCTCTCATCCTGTCTGCGTACACCTCTTAGAGCAGTCTGGCTTCGCACTCACACCTCAGGTATTTATATAGAATAACAAGAGCCCTCCTAAGGCTTCTCTTCTCCAGGCTAGGCAGTTATAACTCACTCAGCCTTGGTTTGAATTGCTCAAGCCCATCACCTTCCTGGCCCTTCACTGGCCAGTCTCCAGAAGATCCATATTTTTTCTGTTCTGGGAAGTACAGAACTCATCACATAACTCCAGTTATAGCCTAAACAATGCTGAATAAAGGGCATCCCCTCCCTTAACCCACTGTCAATACTTTCCCTGGAAAGGGGAAAATTATGTTTCTCAAGGCATCATTAACCTTCTTTTTGACAAAGCCACATTAGTGATTCATGTCCACCAGGTCCCTGATGGCCCTTTCTGTCAAGTTTCTTTCCAGATCAGTGGGCCACAGAAGGCCCTCTGATGTGCAAGACTCCATCCAAAGGTTCAGGACTTTGCAACTCCCCTTGTCCTTTCTGAAACCTCCATCATGAGGTTCCAAAAAGCACATTCCTTTAGTTTGTTGAAGTCCTTCTGAATGTCAGCATGACCCTATCAGCCACTCCTTCCAGTTTTGCATCATCAACAAACTTACTGAGGGTACAGTCTGCCCCATCGTGTAGATCATTAGTGAGGTTGTGAAATAATGTTAGACCTAGTATTGACATCTGATATATACCACTAATTACTGGCCAGCAGCTGGACTTTTTTATACTGATCAGAACTCTCCAGGCTCAGCCATTAGCAAGTTTTCATCTCACTTCATTTTATGGTTATCGAGCCCACACCCCACACATAAACAGTTTGTCTGTGAGGATCTTACAGGAGACAGTGTCAAAGGCCTTACTGAAGCCCAGGTACACAATATGCCCTGCTCCTTCACCCTGTCTACCAGACCAGCTCTTTATTAGGCTGGTCCAGTGTGACTTCCCCTCCAATCCATGTGGAGTACTCTTGATAGTCATCTTGTTCACCTGCCTAGAAATTTTTCTCATGTCTAATTGTCATGGTTTGATACTGGTATAATGTTAGTGTTTTTATTAATTTTTTTTTTTTTTTGGTATTTGTTGTGAGATGTGATTAAGAATAAGTAAAGCAAGTTTTTATTTAGGAAAAAAAAAAAAACTTTATTAACTAAACTACAAGAAAAACACTAAACTACAAAGAAAGGAAAAAAAACCACACACAAGGAAAATGAAAACTGCACAGATACATCTCCTCCTCTTCTTTACCAAATTTCTAATATAATACATTTTCTAAATCATCAATACTTGGTCTGGCACCACTTTTTAGATAATCAATCTTCAGTTTATCCAGAGAGGAGGAATCCTTCTTGTGGCTATGGTGACTTCTTCTTTTTCATGTTCAGTGCTCTCACCACTGAACACGGACCAGAGTCGCTTGAAGGGTTGTCTTTTAAGGATGCATCGTCCCACTCCAAAAAACACAGTCTCTCTTTTGGGACGTCTGTCCCCCCCATTTCTTTTGCACCCCTAGGGCTCAGGGGTATCCACACTGAACCCTCCTGGCTCTGGGGCACTGCTCCACCCTGGACGCAGTCTCTGTATCACAAGGAAACATGGCTCTGGCCATGGCTACACAAAAGAGTGTAGCATAAGCTACTCCATCATCTCTTGTGCACTAAGGTTCTTTTCTCTCTTCCTTGTTCAGACCTCCATCTCACTTACTTAGTTCTTTCTTCACTCTCTACTCTATCTCTTCTCCAGGAAAGGTCAATGCTCTGCAAAGTTTTCATTATCCACAAAGGGGTTTAAGTTCCTCCAAGCGGCTGGACTCTCCCTCAGTGCACCCCCTCCCCCCCACCTTCTTCTCCTTCTCCGCTGTGCTGCCTGCTGCAAGCACATGTTTATCAAGTTTTAAGATAACACAGTCTCAAGCACAGGCTACACTCTCTGTCTCCGAGGCAGGGGAGTGGGGGACGGGCTGTTTGGTGTTTCCCGGTACTTCTTTCTTCCACCCTTCCACCCCTCAGGGTCAGGCCTACCTCTCCCAGGCCGCGTGGCTTTGCCCTCCACTGCTGGGCAGGGGAGGTCTGACCTGCTCCCTCACTGGAAATCCAAAGAGGGCTTCCCAGGGGAGAAGCTCTGCTTTTTAACCCCTGTCTGTTCTCAGAGGCATGTCCATATCTCCCCAGTGGCCACACCAGGTGCTAATATTAAAATCTGAAGACCTATTGGTGACTACAGCATATTTCAGAAATCCCATTTCTGGTCAAACCACTACACTAATTTTTCTCATATTCCCTTCCCAGAAAGAGAGCTGAAGCTGATTGGTATGTTACTCCCTAGATCCTCCTTCTTGCTCTTCATCAAGATAGCAGAGACATTTGCTTTCCTTCAGTCTTTGGGCACTGATCTCAATGCCATGATTGCCACGACTGATTAAAGAGTATCAAGTGTGTCCTCAATTCCAAGCAACTCCCTCAATACTCACAAGCTGAAGCATCCCATTGTGGCCCATGTATTTATGTATGTCTATTTTGCTTAAATATTACCTGACCTGAACCTCATCCACCAAGGGTACATCTTTGCTCTAGGCTTTCCTGTAGTCACTGAGTCTTTCTAGTAAAGATTGACACAAACAAAATGTTCAGTACCTCAGAGTTTCCCATGTCTTGTGTATCCAGGCCCCCTTTATCACTGCTAAATAGGTCCACATTTTTCCATCTTTATTTCATTGCCTGTGTACTTGTAGAAGCCATTTTTCTTGTCTTTTACATACGTGGCTAGATACAATTTCATTTAGGCATTAGTTTTCCTAACTTTCTCCCTGGTTGCTTGAAAAATGTTCCTGCATTCCTCCTAGGTCACCCAACCTTTCTTTTATCCCTTGTATACTTCCTTTTTTATCTGAGTTTGTTTATGAGCTCTTTGTTCACTCATAATATCCTCCCAGTTCTTTTGCCTAACTTCATGTTCATTGGGATGGGAGTTTCTTGAGCTTGAAGAAGCTGAGCCTTAAATATCAACCAGCACTCTGAGGCCACTCTTCCCTCCAGGGCCTTATGTCATAAGACTTTTCTGAAGCTTCTTGGGTGTAAGCTTGCTTTTCACCTTCCTCACTGCCCCAAGAATCCTGAGTTCCACCATCTCATGGGAGTAATCATTAGTGATTATGAGGAGCAACAGACCACTTCTCCTTGTGTCAGTCAAAATAGATTATCCTGAATGTACTTCTGAGTTACCTGTGTCTTACTGTATTGTCCCACCACTAGATACTGGGGTGTTTGATGTCCCTCATGAGTACCAGGGATTGCAGAGAAGAAGCTGTTCCTATACGTCTACAGAGAGTCTCATCTGTCTGTTCTTTTAGGTCCTACAGCAGACACACATTATAATGCCACTTTTACCTGTCTTCTCCTCATAAATCCTAAACCATAAATTCTGATTTGTCTCCTCACCCATTCCCAGACAGTACTCTGTTCCTTTCAGGTGATCTCATATAAAGTGCATCTTCCCTTTCCTATATTCATATTTTTGCCTTCGTAAAGAGTCTCTATCTCTTCACTGCAACACTCGATTCATTAAATTCAATCCATTTCAAGAATGTCACTGAAAGAGATGTCACAGACAGCCCAGAGCAGTTCCCAGGCATGACTAGTTTGTCTTGAATGTCAATAACTGATAACACACCACTGAGACCAGAGCAGACTTCCATGAACACTACTGGGATTGTACGTGAACAGGTGCAGTGCAGGAAGATGTCTGTACAGAAGATTTTATAAAATCAGTCTTCAGTTCTGCAGAAAACCAAATAAACCCTAAACAAATGAACAATAACAACAACACAACACACAACACAAAAAATGAAAATACTGTAAAGTCTGTGTGGGTAAAATTGTAAATAGCCCAAGCTAAGTCTACAGATAAGAAAAGGAGAAAGACCTGTGAAGACAAATTTACCTAGAACATAGGAAAATTTGAGCTGTGAAGACAGCTATCAACTTCAGCACTATACCACTCATACTGGTATTTGTCCTGGACAAATTACAGGTGTGGACATCTGGAGAATGGCAAGCTCTGACAACATTTGAGTTCTTAACAGCCATCAAGACATGATAACTGTTGGGGACCTCACATGGCTAAGTCGTCAGTACTTTTGCAAGTGTTTACACAAGAGAACGTTGTGTGGTGGAAAACAGTATGAAAGATAATATTAAAGACTTAAGGGTATTTTTACCTTCAATATCAGTTCAGGACTTCTCTATTAGTGAAACCAATTGTCTTGGACAATATGTCATTATACAGTCTGGGAACTGTCCTGATTAAATAACAGAGTACTAAAGTTAAATCTTCTTGTGTTGAGAACTGTTATAAGAGACCACTCATGTACGTCAACAGTTTCCAGACTCCATTAGCAACAGAGACTGGTTGACAGATTTTCTTGTCAAAGTCCTTCACTGTACTAGTAAAAAATCAAAAAATCTGTATGACAGGATGCTCTATAACATTTTTCTTGCTAATATGTTCCACCAAGACACCTGCTGCTCAGGAGAGATGACCAAAAGCTAAGGAAATGGTGCTGTGAACAGAATGGATAGCTATTTCGCTAACTGCAATGGGTAAAAATTCAGTTTGTGTTTCTTGATCTCCATGAATATCCTAAACACATCTGCACCTTGCCATGTTGTGACAGAAGAGAACACCTTTCAGTATTACCTAATTACAGGTATATATAAGAACACAAAGGCATTAGAATGCTGATGTAGATCTACATCTTGCTAAGACTTATGATCACACAGGCTCAGTCTCTTCAAGGCCTGTAATATTGACATGAACACATCCCAATACAAAACAATTGTATTTGCTATGTTGTCTGGTAGCCATATTTTCATCAGGCTCCAAGAGTATGCTGAAGTGACTGCTTTTTCTGGTCATTGGAACTGCTACTCCTAAACCACTTTACATGGCATTATGAGTCAGGAATGGGTACCTGGTGAAACCTTACCAGGGACCATATCTCTAAACTATTCTCTTTTCTTAAAGCAGGAAGTCAGCTTCCTAAAAGAAGAAAATGGATAATGTAAGGGTATGTGGAAAGAATGTGTCTGCTCCTTGATGTATCTGGTCAAGGCCTTTCTCAGTGCAAAGTAATGTGAAGAGGAGGTCACGAGCAAGAACATACAGGCAGAAACCTAACCAAGAAATCCTAAGGGAGGTAGTGATGAGAACAAACCTGGGCAGCCACACTACTTAGTAGGGATATGTGAAGTGTGACAACTTTCATTTTTTTCAATCTGACCATATGACTTAGCACCTATTCAAATCTGCATATTTGAACACAGAGAGATACAACATCCTGAGACATAAAACCTGAACAATTAGCATTAGCTACAATGTGACATTAATGAGAAATAAACCTGGTCAGTTGCATTTACTGATGTGCTACCAAGAAACTGCAGGGATACTGGGGCTTTGCTACTGATGAAGACTAAATCTTAGGACCAGGATGTTGAAGGTGGATCTGAGGGTCAACCCAAGCAAATGGATGAGGGGTAGGAGAAGCAGGGAGGAACAAATCAGAGAGTAGAAGGAAATGTGTCCAAGTGGGTCAACTGTAATATAGGTTTCATTCATATATTTGTCTGGCTGAACCCCACAACTGATCAGGACAGTCTGTCCTTTTTTTTTATATCTTCACATGAAAGCTTTTCTTTCCTCTCACTGAATATTTTCTTAACTATCAGTCACTGTACCCTTACTCTCTATTCTATAGTAATGTGTGGAGTAGCTGACCACAAGATTTGTGTGTGTGAGGGAAATTTGGTGCCAGCTACTAGAGGCAGACTAGAGTTCTGACTGGTGTTGTAGGCACAGCTGGCCTAGTGTCTGCTACGGGAGCATGTTGGGAACTTTTAATCTCTAGCCACTGGGGTGAGAACGCTACTATATGTTGCCTGAATGTCAGCTATGAGAGGACTGGCATGAGTAGGCAGGTGGGTTCGAGTAGGTGAGCTCTAGAGGTCCTTTCCAACCCTAACTACTCTGTGATTTTGATTCTTTGAGATGAGTGAAAGGTTCAGTGCCAGCAACTACAGCGGCACTAAAGGCAAGTGTGCCTGGTGCTGGCACATTGTATCTTCCCCAAACATGTAGTGTCCATTCACCAGCAAACCTCAAGTCAAACAGCCAGCATTCTGGGAGGTTTGGATCAGGGATCAGGCTGGTTGAGCTCTAAGGAACAAACCTTGTAACTCAAACTTACCATTTCTGAAAAAAAGGTTATTACGGAGGTTGATGAAAATACTCATGCAGGTTAAGGTCTGAAACTAACTTTTGAATTAAGCTCATTGTTAAGTGGTTAATTTATACAGCATCCTGTTCTCTATAAGTAAGGATATTTATTAAATCATTTTAAAACACACAATAATGGCTTTTAATTTAAAGAATTCCATAAGTGTTTGGTTTACCTTTCAAAAATGTGCAATATGTACATCTTTTGGGGGGATTGGTTTGCTTTTAGAATAGATAAGGACACACACATATGCTGAACCTTGATATTTTTCAAGTACTCAGAGAATCTTAGAATTAGATTGTACTTTGTGTATATGGCAGGGGTATAGTAGCAGGGATGTGCATAGGGCTGCAAGGATGACGTTGTGAGAAGACACGAGAGGCTGCCCCCATGTCAGAGCTGACTGACTCCAGGACCAGCCTTTGGCTGGCCAAAGGTGTACTGATCTGTAGTGTTGGAAGTTGGTGATAACACACTCAACACGGAGAAAACCATGGCCACAGCAGCTGTGAGAGAGAGCAGTGAACATATGTGAGAGAAACAGCTCTGCAGATACCAAGATTGGTGCAGAAGGAGGGGCATATGGTGTAGATCCTGGGGAAGATTTTGTTGAGGCAGCTGTGCCCCTGCAGCCCATGGAGATCCATGGTAGAGTAGAAATCCACCTGCAGTCCATGGAGGATTCTGTGGCAGAGCAGGTGTGAATGACTTGAAGAAAACTGCAGCTCATGGAGAACTCAAGCTGGAGCATGATCTTGGCAGGATGTGCATCCCATGGAGAGGATGCTACGTAGGAATAGCTTTTCTGGCAGGATATGTGGTCCAATAAGTCATTAGAGCAGTCTGATGACCTATGTTGGAGCAGTTCTTGAGGAACTGGAGACTGTGAGAAGGACATACTGGAGAAGTTCACGAATATCTGTTTCCCGTAAGTGGAACCCCACAATGGTACAGAGGAAGAGAAGTAGAGATGAAGTGCTTTGAGCTGACTATAATCCACATTTTTCCTGCACCCCTTGGGGTGGAGAAGTTAAGAAAGAATGAGTGGAACAAAGACATTTTTAGAGTGCTCTTCCTTCTCATTATTCTACCATACTTATTTTGAAGAAAATTAATTACCCCAAGCCAGGTCTGTTTCATTTATGGCAGTTATTGCTGAATTTTCTCTGTCTTATCTTGACTCACAATTTTTTCATTGTATTTTCTTCCCCTCCCCTGTTGAGGAGGTGGAATCATAGAGTTTGTGGGCACCCAGAAAATAGACAGGAACAACCTACCCAACTGCTGTTGCTGAGGCTGGAAGGCATCTCTGGAAATCATTAGTCCAACACTCTGGTCATTGAGGTTGTATTACCCTCTGGATGCATCAGATCCTGTGTATCCTAGACTAAAGACTCCTCAGCCCCTCTGGACCATCTGTTCCAGTACTTGCCCATCAGAGAAAGAAAAGACAAAAAAGAAAAAAAGGTGGGTTTTTTTTTTTTTTTTCTGTTTAGCTGGAGTATCTTGTATTTCAGTTTGTGACCATTACCTGTGAGAAGTGGGCCCTTCCTTGTTCCCTCCTATCAAATATTTATGCACGTACAGAAGTGCCTGAATCTTCTCTAACCTGAGCACTTACAGCTCTCTCCCCTTTGCATCATGCTTCAAGCCCTTAAAAGCCAGACAGAGGCGTCTCATCAGGGCTGAATGGAGAGGACAAGATCACCTGCCTCAGCCTGCTGTCAATACGTTTCCTAATGAAGCTCAGCATGCTATTTGTCTTCATTGCCATATAGTGCATTGCTAGCCTTTGGTCAGCTTGCTATTGATGAGAACTTGAGGTTCTTTCCTGCATGGTGTCCCTTTTGGTGCAGGAAAAAAGAAGACGACAATAGTTTCACAACCCTGTATAGACTGAAAAGCAACAGGACTTGGTCACTTTGATGATGCAAAAATTATTCTCAGAGATTCACTAATTAAACTGGAAACTAAAGTTCAACATATTCATGTTGTCTTAGATGAAGATGAAGCTTCCCATGCTCCATATTTTTTGTCCTTTTTACTCCTTTATTAGATTCATATTTAAGCTGTGTTTGCCAGGTACTCACAAATATCTGTCAGCAGGTTGTCTCAGCTTAGAAAGCCAAAAGCGGACCCTTATAATAATGGTATTTTTACAGTAGGTAGATTGAGTATTGAAGATAAATCTTCTATAATTGAACATGGCTAAATCCATGATGTGTAGTCTCTCCCTTGCAGAACAGAGCAATAAGCCCCTCATCATTACCACCCACAAGGAGCACAATTTTAGGGCAAGAAATATATAGGGAAAAAAAAGAAAAAACAGTGTCAGAAAAATAACTTTATTTGTGAATGAATGATTTAAACTTCACAGAGGTCAAACCATTTGTAACTTGCCAGAAGAAATTTAACAGCCCTGCTCTCTTCTTTGTGACTTGATGTAAACTGACAGACACAGATGTGTCTAGAGTATGAGTCTTAGGCCATTTACACCATGATATTCAGTAGCTGCCCTGCTTTAAACAAGGATTATACAGTGTGACAACCTGAACACAGCCAAGATGCTGCTCTTTCTCAGGAAAGCCAAGAAGAGCAAAAGTGATTTTCTTTCTGTTACTTCAGGGAAAAAGGAAACACTTGTCAAAGAACATGAGTAGGTTTAGAGGGCTACAGAACCTGAAGGGATTGCTGCTTTTGGCCAGACATCTGCCTTTTAAGAGTGCATCACTTACTGAGAATGTGGCTGAATGAGTTTAGGGAGAAGAGTTAATAAATGCTAAAACTACCTAGGTCAGGCTATAGTTAATATAATATTCTGCAACTTTCCCTTCAGCCAGTCAGAAACCTGAAGAAATAAAACATCTAATGTATTTCACATTCCCTCTTGGGAACATCAGACAAGGGATGGCTATAGTAGTATAGAAGCAGAGACCAAATTTCAGAGCAAGAATATTCCTCTTTTGCTTATTGCACTTGTTAAAAGTATGTGAGAGACATAGAAGCACTCCATTATTATCTTTTGTATCACTTTCTCATTAAAATTTCCATTCCACTGGATTTTACTTTCAGGATCTTAATAGGAACACACACAAGGACATACCTTTAGCAGATAAGCATCAATTTCTAGTCTAAATATTTTAAGCCCAGACTGCCTGATTCAAAAATGAGAATATCATTCCTGTCTCTCTATTTGTTTTCAAAAAGTTTTAGCTGCCTCTTCATCCATATATAAACTGAAGCTAAACAAAGTCTGAACCTTGGTCTTGGTCTGCAAAGAACTTGAAGCTCTTCAGTTGTGTCGTGAATTCACACTTTATTTTCAGTAATAATTTAACAACTTACTGATGTAAATAGACAATAAATTATTTTTTTGCCTGTTAAAGGAGTATATGGGTGCATACTATATAGGTGTTACTGTCGCAGCAATGTCCAGTACAAGGTCAATTGTTCTTTTTGTGACTATAACAGGAACAGACACAACAGTATGAAAAACATATTAATGGGGCAGTTCTTTTGTCTTTTCTTGCAGTATGAAATGACAAATCTGTTTATCAAATACTGTTGAAAATCCTAATTGTATTGATAAACATCATTTAAAGCAAGGGATGTTAAATTACAGACCTGAACCTGTAAACTGAAAACAAATTACTTAAATCTAATTAACTGAATTACCTGAAAAAGGAAGCCAGAGATTTTAAAAATCTATATGCAAAGTTCCCATTATACCCATGACCAAATAACACAGACAAAGAGAAAAACATTAAAAAATATTAAAAGAGAGGGGCTAAATCCTCAACCTCATGACTATCTATTGCATAATGAGGTAGGCCTGAAAGGATTGCACCAATACAGAAAGAGAAAAATAATACTGAATCAAGGAAAAGAAAAAAAAATCACTATTATATATGATTTTTTTTTTCCTGGAGGATGACTACTTTTGGAAACAAGAAAGAGTCATTATTACATTGAAAGCTTTCAAATCTCTCACACTATGTCTGATTTAACTCTCACAGTTCTTTAAATTGTTTTTTGATTTTCTTACATGCAGCTGTAAGTGGATGGAGAGTTGTATTACAGCTGATCTTGTTTTCTCAAACTATTCTTCATTCTATACACTTTTGCTTAATAGCATAAAATGCTGCCAAGTAACTCATAGATGATCTGTGCACATCATTCTCTGATCTTTCTTTCTCACACACCTCCAAGGACACTAATAGATGTCTTTTCCTTACATTGCATACTCTAAAGTATATTTGGACTTTTGGTGTCTCATATGAATTGCATCACTCCATCTGGAATATTTAGTTCTTCTTCTCTGCCTCAGAAGTTCTCCTAAAGCTCTTTTCCTGAGTGCTCTGAGTAATGGTTTCTTCGCCCACCTTATTTTACTTCATACCTCTGGTACTGCTTATTAAGTACATCAAACCAATCTTTCAATCTTGAGACCAAAAGGCTATCCTTTATACTCCATTTTTCATTTACATTTGACCTAACTTGATGCTACTTTTTAAGACCCTTCAAATATTCCACCTGCTCATATCTTGACGCCTATCTTCAAATGACTTCCTCACATACTGTAGGGCACTTCACCTGCTCATTCTAATTACTTTCCTTAAAACAATCTTCCATTCTGTTTCTTTTATCTCTTTTGACAAAGTGCCTAAAGAAAATCAAGCTGAATATCCCATTTGCTTACACAGCTGTAGCTCTTTTAGCACCTGAGCAGCTTCTAACAGATATTGCTCATTAAACAGAAGATTCATCTCTGTGCTGATTAGAAAATGAAAAACAGAATTCACCTTTTTTTTCCCCCATGTCCCAGATCTTTGGCCATTTAACATTTAGACATGACAGTCCTAAGCCAGGGTTCTTTTTGTAGTTTATCAGCACTAGAATAAGCTAACTTTACTTATAAGTCCCTGACTCAGAATTATTAATATATTTTTTTTAAGAATACCTACAAGTAGAATTCGGTAACAGGTTGTAAAAATCTTCTTTAAAACATCATTATTTTTTACTGTATCCTAAATTATGTACAGAAAGCATAACCAAGTTATTTAATAGGACTTTAAAAATAATATTTTAAGCTGTGTCACAACTTTTTCAAGATGTCACATTTTTAAGCTGTGTCACAATTTTTTCTTTCACTCCTGTGTCTTATGTACACAGGAGTGAAAGAAAAATTTTTACTGCATTTAAATGCTGCACCAAATGCAAGGAGATGGGACATATGGTGTTTTCTGTCTCACAAAGAAGAGATTATGTTGGAATATAACAGCATGTGTTATCAAAAGTCTTTTAATTTAAGAAAGTGCTTTTAAAAACTCCTCCTCCAAGTCCCTTAGATATCTTAGATTTATGACTTTGGTGACTAGAATTCAACACCTAAACATAATAATTCTGTGTTTACTTTTTTCTGAGATTGTTCATGACTATGTTGATGAAAATGATCATATTCTTGCAGAAAAATTTGTTTTGTGATTTGATTATTACTACAGACAGTAACTTCTGTGGCTTCAGCTTTAAAGCATTTTTGGGGGGGAGTGTGGGGGGAGCGGTTGCAAATGAAACAGAAGTTTTGGCAAGTTTTATTGGGCAGACCCTCTTGTTGAGTCAAGGGTTTCAGAAAAGGCCACATGACTTCAAAACTCCTACTCAATGAGGAGCCCAGGGTGGCTGGATCCAGTCCTAATCCCAGATATGGTCAACAGTTTATGTCTAAAGGCTTATACAACTGTAATAGAGACTTTATGGAACTTTATCCAGGATCAAAGCTTGCACTCCAAATATATTTATATTAATAATTAATATAAAATTAAATAATTATTAAAATGTATGATAATGGTAACAATTAGACAGAAATACTTTAATAAGTGGTATTTACTCTTTATGTAGCTATAACTACTAGTATAATGGACTTTTTATTGAAAAATATTGAAGCAATGATATTAAATCAATCAAAATAATTATTATGTAGAAATTGATGCTACTCACCTATACCAATTACTATTGGTATATCTCTTTTGCTCCTCCTCAAGAAGTAATGTTTAGAGACATTACTAGTCTAGGGAGGAAGCTCCACACACACTCTGAGAAGGGGTGTGTTAGTAGTCCCTGCCATTGAAAATTGGGGCTGCGCTTTTCTGGCATAAAGTGATGATCTGTCATTCATGTTTCTAGGCTGGCTGTGTCAGCTCAGCAGCTTTGGATAAGTGATCAGTACCATGATTTCTTGGGTCCCTTATTAGATCTGCCACACCTCAAGGTTGTTTCTGAAATATTGTTCTTCCTAGTAATGTTTAACTTTGAGATTGATGAATATCTTAGGTTACAACGGAAGAGCATGGATGTAACCAAAGGTATGTATTTGAGTACCATCTTCATAAGCTTCTTAAGGCCAGGTAGGGCAGAGTTCTTTATCTCCTCCATGACTCATACCTGATAACTCCCTCCAGGTGCTATCTCTGCTAATGGGCCATCAGGCCTCATTGCATGACTCAAAAATTACATCATCCCATTGTGAGATGCTCCACCCAGAGGGAGGAACCAGGAATTCCTACCTGGATATAGTATGAGGTTTGGAACATGGGCAGTCCTACCTACTGTTTTCCCGGAAGACAGGAGTACCTAACCATCACTGCATCTTTAGAGAATGACCAGGCCCTTCTACAGGATCACTGCTTCAACACAACCCTGTCCACCATTTAATCAGACTGCTACCATCACTCTGACCGACAGGGTGTCAGGTTGTATCCTGACTCTGTTAGTTTAAGCCAGTGTTTTCTGCCCTTGTTTTTATTTACCTATTAAATTGTAGTTCTGACTTGAAATCTCCCACTGGTTTGTTTTGCACCTAGTACAATGAGTCAGTCTGGTTTCAGCATTCCCCAAGACCAAAACTAGTGTGACCCTTTCTCCATTCATCATTGATAATTTTTGTAAATAGGATAAGGATCAAGTTGGTTCACCTGAACTCCAGGCACAGCCCTGCTACAGGGTGAATATTGTTCCACAGAATAAGCAGTGTGCTCTCAAATTTAAAGCCTGGCATGGAGAGTGTATAGCTAGTAGAGAAGAGAGGACACAGTAAGCACTGGACTCTAATGATTCCAATTTAAAGATGCTATGGCAACTTAATGTTATCCTGCTAATGATTGGCTTTAATGGCCTTGAGGGAGATACTGATTTTCATGCATGCCTTTCTACTGAAAGTATCAAAAAAAGGAGCTGGCAGTATGAGACAGAAAGAAAGTATAACAAGGTAGAAAATATAGAAACTGCACAGCAAGTATAAAAAAACAATAAAAAAGGACTACAATAAATGAGGCATCAAAAAGTTGATTCCAAGCACACACCTAAAAATATGTCAGTGCTTCACAGCTGTCAGATTTCTGCTTTGCAAGATGCTCTGTTATTCTTTAAGCATAAGGATGGAATAAGGAAGAGATGAGGGGGCTTTCTACACTAAATTTGGGAAGGTTTCCCCAGAACATATAGTTGCTTGGCTAGCTACACAGTGAAGACACAAAGCTATCATATCCTCAAATTTTATTGATCGATATTATGGCAACTTGAAGATTTTATCATCATGCATATCAGTATCTACTCAGCTTTATTCACATCTAGAAGAGAAACTGAGTTTTAGAAATTAACATTGTATGGAGAACTAAAAAAAGTCTGTACAAAAGACAAAATCTGGACTTTGTGAACTAAGTAACTTGTATTTTAAGCTCATAAAATGTACCTAACATTAAATTAAATAGTCATCAGTATTGGTATCAAAAGGCAAGGGTATTGCCATAGAAATGGTATCATGATGCATGATTTTGCACTGAGAGTCCAGTCTCTTTACAATCATCTTCATGTACTGCAAAAACAGATTATTTGTTCTTTATTTTTCAGAAGTTCTTTTAATTAAAACACTCTTGGTCTTTGTGGGATTTTTTTTTCAAAACCAACATACTCTCAAAAATGGTCATCTTTTGAATTTTGTTCAAAGTTTTTCTGAAAAGTAGCCAATCGAAGACTGATTTTAAATCTGTTTTGCAGTCATAGCTTACAGCTGCAATTTTTTTCACTTGGTTTTTCTGTAAAGAAAAAATTATCAAATCTCTTGTCTAAGTTCCTCATATGCAAAGTGTTTATAGTTTAAGTGAAAAGGTATTAACCAATACAAGTGATTTATTCTAAGTTTTTAGATCTAAATTTTTAGATCCTCTCAGTAGCAATATTGTTTTATTGGCTGATATGACAGTTGATTTCTCTTCTGACACACAAAGTAACAAAAAAGAATGAATTTAGTTCTAGTTCTCTTCTTCCTAATTAAGAATCCTAATAATTTGTTTAAATTATGCCAAAAATAGCTAGAGGTTAATAATGGGGTGAATTCTTAATTGCAATTCTTTCTTGCCTCTTGACACAGACAATATTCACCGTTAAACTTTAATTTGCTACATCAAATTAAATTCTTTGCCTTGAATCCAGAATTGTCTTTATGTTTGCTTAATGGTGCTTTTTCTATCCAGAGATATTTGGCATACATTAAGAAAAACTATTATATAATTCACCCTGTGCTCCTTTAGTAACTATTTAGGTGCCTGTCAACACGAACACTCTGTACTCAGCTGGCAAGTAGGTAAAATAAACCGTGAGTCAGAGTCTCTTCTTGCTTACCATGATGCAAATTAGGTATGTATCTGTTGAAAACAGTGAAATTACATTTCTGTAAAAACGAGTAATCTATAGGAGAATTAGTCCGACATTACTCTATATTATCAAATTCTTACACACAGAATTATGTTTCGGAAGTAGAGGTCTTCCATGGTTTCAGACTTTTCTCTTCAAAGGAATGTCTTAAACATATATCTGCTCAAGACAAAATCTATCTCTTAGTCATTCTATGTCTGCACAGAGCAGTGTTTGACAGAACTCTGCTCTCATCTGAAACTTTCAATGGAAATTAAAAAGTTTGCCAAAAATAGCCTCAAAGTAATCTACCAAGAATAGAAGAAAAAAATACTTTACAACCTTTCAGGAGAACTTTGCCAGTACCCAAGTCTCAAAATATCCTGTATCTGAAAATGTTTTCTGCTATTCAGAAACTTTGCAAAAAATTAAACCATTATTTTTGTGGACTTAATTTCAGAGAACAAAAATAACGGCAGCTATTTTTATATGTGTTTTCATAGTTCCTTTAGGGGGTATTAAGCAATTTGAACTGTTTCATCTTTTAACTAAGAAACTGTTTATGCCAATGTTATTTTACAGGTTGGATTGGGGAAGAAAAGAGTTTAGAAAGCAGTACATCACACTGCCTTGCACTGAAGTAATTGGACTTGATTAATTTTCTCAGCATTAATAATGAAAATAAATTCCTACAGAATCCCAGTAATCTAAACAAGAGTGGCATCTAAAGGATTTTGTGCATCTACAGACATGTGCCAGACATAATGCCATTAGGGAAAAAAAAATCAATTCAATTTTCATGCTTGATCTAGATTTGGTGACAATTCACTGATACTCAGGAATATGTTTATCTTAGTATGTATGACAAAGTTATGGACATGCTTGTTTGCTCAAGGTTTACTGTGTGGTTACTATGATACATTTATTCTATTAAAAGGAAGGCGTCCGGGAAGCACAAGCTTGAATTGCCCAGGATGAACACAAAGAAATATCTGGCCTTTTGGGATAGAGAGAAATCCCTTTGCTCTAACTAACTGACCATGAACAGAAACAACAGCTCTAGAAAAGACAGCATTCCGATGGCTCATAGAAGTGTAGGGCACTTCTGAAGCCAGCATGGTATGAGATTAAAAAAACGTTTCCTAGGAGCACAGAGTAGACAGGGTAGTTATCAACCAGGAAACCACCAAAAGATGCCAAATTGCATTGCACAAGCTGAGGGGGAACAAGCCTGGCAAGGGCAGAGCAGACAGGTAACATGGGACTTCTTTTTAAGCCCCCATCCAGATTGTTTCAAGGCAGCACATAAGGATTTGCTATATTTCCAAGTAATTCTGTTTTTATTTAGTATGAAATTTTTCAAGTAAAGCAGAGGTTTAAAACAGAGGCTTTTTCTCTGATGTATTTGCTTCCAAAAGGAAAAAAAAATTAAAAAGGAAGGTCAGGTCCAACTTGAGGATCATAGGGGTCTCATCACAGTATATATCTGCAAGAAGTTTATAAAGAAATAAATCTTACACAGTATAAAATTTAACAATTGGTTAAATCACAGGAGAGATATCTTCATATCTCTGCATCACTACAGACCTCTTTCATATCTAAGAACAAATCACATAGCTTTATGTGCCTTAGGTCTACATAACATGAACTAGTGGTTTCCCCTTCATATAAGTTTGCTTTTATAAGAGTTTGTGGATATTCCAGCAGTGGTGTCCAAGTTTAAACCACAAAATGGATAAGGAAAGAGAGATGTAGAAGTTGAAAAGATTGGGTGGTGTTTTAGAAGGCCAATGAATCAATGTACTGACTAAGAAGCCCTAGTCCTTTAAAAGTTATCTTGCCTATCTAGTGATGATAAAGTTGTGGGCAAACATCTTCAGGGTCAAAACTTATAAAGTGCAGCTTTGCATAGGAAACAGGTTGATTTTCCAAATGACTGGGAGAAGCTATTTTAATCAGAAATGGTGTGAACAACACAAATATGACTATTCTCCTGAGTGCTATCACATCCCACTTGTTAGTACAGACTCTGCCAAAATAAGATGTGTTATAATAGAGAGAAAAATAATAAGTCCACATTATGTTTTCTTTAAGAAATGAAGTTCCTGACTATCCCCTGGAAACTTCTTTGTTCCAATCACTTAGCTGACAATATCTCCCTCAGTGTCCAAATCTTATTATTATTATTCACAATTTGCGTTACTGCAGAGTCGAAATTTCCAGTCATAGACAAATACTTCATGAAGCGAAGCATTACACATGCATTACCAAAAGGAATCCCTAAAGAGCTTCCATTCTAAACATTAAACCAGAAGCAAGGGATCTGCCTATTTAGTTTACAGAAAAATTTAGTTCGCTCTCAAAGGATTTTGCTTAGAAGCAATAGGCAAGGGGTAGACAAGTCATGGGCAGTAGAAAAAAAAAAAGGAAAGAAAAAGGAGAAGACAGAATGAGTATCCTCTGGGAATTCTTCACATTCTTCTAGCTCTGCCATTTTGGCAGTCATTTATCAAGATAATTTTAATGTGCATAATTACCATAGAAGGTGAATATTGCAGGTGTTGGAGAACCTTTTGTGTGCTTGCAATTTAATTTTTATTATGGATATTAAAAATGTTATTAAAAAAACTGTCAGGTATGATAACATTTAAACTTGTTTAAAAAAGACACAGAGACTCGTTCACATCAACACTAAACAAAGAACCTGTATTTCATAAGCACTGAACAGTGGGGAGCTCAGCCCCACAGAGACATGTAACAGAGACTGATGGAGTCTGCAGCCAACAGGACTAACTGGTTTTGTAAGAACATACTAGTGAACCTCTACTAAGGCTGCAGGAAACACCAGGAGTAAGGAAGGAAATATATATGTGGTCTTTTCCTTTAGGTATTTATGTCTCACTCTGCTATTTATATTTTGGCAAAAGAATATATGTGTCACTACATGTCATCATTTTACATAATCTCCAAAAGGAAAATCATATAGATAGGCAGTCTTTCTGAACAATGACATTAAACATAGATTAGACATAGATTTTGAGTGGACTAAATCATTCAACCTCCCTCTCAGACTTTCAATGGAGGCAAATGAGATGAGTGAAAGGGGATTTTAAGGGCACAGCCTATCTTGTTTTGTTACGTAAAATGTATCTCAAAGAAATCCAAGAGACTGCACAGCAATTCCTTTACGAAACTGTCATTCATTAGGAGTAAAATTTCATTTACCAACAAAGACTCCTTGATGTCTGAGGTTAGGAGCCTTCTGAAGTCAAAAAAGGTATCACAGAATGTCTGAACTAGAAAGTGTATAATCACCAGCATTCCACTCAAGAAATCCAAAGCATTAAATTCTCCCTTCTGTAAATCAAGTGTTAATCACCTATATCAAACACTCATTACTGCTCTGCACCACTATTTTAAAGGATCTCATAAACTCATAGACTTTAGCATATCAATTTGTCTACCAGTCCTTCAAGTACACAGTACTAACACTCACCCAGAAAAAAAATTGAAAAAAAAATAAAATTATGCAGCTTGACATAAACTGATGACAGAGTTCCTTGGAGATTTTGATACAGTTCCATACTGCGGCAGTGATATCATCTGCTGCTTAGATTTCTCTTAGATGGATCTTTGGCATAAAATACATTCTAGTCTGTCTCTCTGTAAAGCTCAGTGAATAACTGAACATAAACTTAAAAAGTAAAATCCAAACTTGATGTTCACAGATGGGTGTTTCAAACATAGGGATTTGGATGAAACACTGCTTATCCTGGCTATTGCCAAATCTTTCAATAATTAAATTTTCCACTTGAAAATAGGGAAAATATTAACAATCTTTCTTTGCAAAGAACAGTTGACATTAAAATTGAGACAATACCAAATAACAACTGCAAAGTACCTCAACACTACAAAAAAGAATACATAGGGAGGACAACATTGATATCTGTCAGCCAGAAAAAGTTCTTTCATAATCATTTTTCCTTCATATTGTAATAACAATAAAATCACTGAAAATGGTTTTCATAGGTGCAATGTGTTATAAGTAAATTCTACAAATTCTAAATCAAAAGGTTTTGATTCAGAAAATGTGAGCACTGCTCCAGAATATTTAGTCTTAGAATTATGCCCACACATCTGTGAAAGAAAAGTTCCACATAATTCATGTAGTATATCAGAAGAACTTAGTAAGAATGAATCTTATGCACATAAAAAATGGTTGTCCAATAAATGGCTCAGTCTACAAATCTAGAATTATTCACAGAGATTTTTTTTTCCCCTTAAAATTTCCTCATGTGCTAGGTGTTTACTGAAAGACAAAGTCAATTATTCACTTAACTAGTTTCTCAGGTGGGCATTGTTGTTTTGGCAATGAGTGTAATGCTACTAGTCAGATATGAATAAGAGACTATTTTTCTAAAATATTCCCCATGGAAAAGCAAATGACAGGTTATTGCACTTGAAGGAGACAGTTCAGTACTAAGTTATTTCCTGGAAAATTTTATTACACAGTAGAATGAAATATCACTTAGATAATTTGGAAATATAGAATCCTTGAAGCTATATTTTTCAAGCAAACCTTCTGCACTGAACTGAGGCATGTTTTCTAAATCTACCTGTAGATAGTACTTCTGATATGCAAATACTCACAGGTGGAAAATTTTCAAATTCTGATTTCCAGAAGATAGAGAAATAAAATTGCATCATACTGTCGACCTTAACAAATGTATAAGTATATGTAATATTTGCCCAACAAGTAATTTATTGTATTTGATCTGAATTTTGTAATAGGCAACTGCCTCTTTTGTTTATCTGACTTTTATTGTATTATCTAACATGTAAACTGAGCATGTGCATTACTATTCTGTTTATGAGCAGGTTTTGAACTGAATTATCTCCATTACCTCTCTTCAGAATACAACACGTAGGGAGATTGTAGAGAGATTGTAGATGGCAAACTGGATTCAATTGGTATTAACGGAAAGTGGTATTAAGATCATCTGCTTATGAAAATTCAGAGCATGGAAGCAATCTAGAATCAGTCAGAAGTAAATTAATGAAGACACATTATAGATGTCAAATTCTCAGCATTATTCTGCTTTGCTCTACAGGTTTACTCTAATTTGTATTGTGTTCCTTGATAATATAGACATGGCAGTGACTGCCTCCTTTAGAAGAGGCTTTACCTAGAAACAATTTAGAATGAGAAGCAACAACTTCTTCATTATCTGTGTGTCAATTTCTTTATCTAGAGGATTCATCTCATTTGGCATAGACGTCATTCAAAGGTGTCACTCAGTAAAGCAGGATTGTTTACACAAAAAAAGCCCCAAAAAACTAGAGGAACTGATCAGTGCTACTTTCCAGACAAACAAATTACGATTTTTTTATTGGGAGAATTTTTGGATGTATGCATGGAGTGTTTAGTAGTAACTATAGATAACAAAATTACATGGGAACCAAAATTGTATATATTTACTTTCGTTTTCATAAATGCCCAAGTTCTTGAACAAACATAAGGAGTCAGTATTTCTGAATTTGCTGAACTGTGTTCATGTCACAGAGAGACTGAATAAGAGGACTGCTCAAATAATACCAATGTGACAAATTTCAAAGGCTAAATACAGTGAAGGCAGTATTTAATTTTCCATCCTTTAGCTATCCCTGTACTCAGACTCCAACCTGATTGCAGGAGAAAATTCCAAGGCAATGTCAGCTGAACTGTGTGAGATAAAGTGTGGTTGAGCAGATCATGCCTTCCTAGTGATACTATTGATTCTGTTTACACAGATCATTTAATAAGAAGCCTCTTTTTGTGACTGACATTGCTTCATTCCTAATGGTTCAAACAAATTTCTTAAGAAATTAATTATTTTCTTTTCATAGAATTGACATAATGGAGTATTCTGGCAGTAACACAAATGGTAAATAGGAATTATAAATTAAGAATTTGGTGCATTTCAAAACTCTCTTATATGCATTACTAAATCTTGGTGTTCTCTCTCTTTTTAACTCTTGTAGAACGCAGATGTGAGAAGACATGAGTATTTTCAGTAATTTCTCTTAAGGCAGTACAGGCAAATTCTGTAGTACGTCTGGAAGGAATGGCTGAATAATCCTATTATAATTCTATTCCTGTATCAGTTTTACTTTTCAATGTGCTATTCCAGGTAACAAGGTTTCCGTGCTGTGGTTACTCAACGCTCCTGCATTAAACACACAAAAATATGTTGACAATGCCAGATTTTTGTCCAAACAATGTTATATGGGTTCCATCACTCTGTCTTCCAACACACAGCTTCAAAATAAGTGGAGAAGGGGCTATGGGTTTCAAGTAAGTAACTATGCAATTTAAGTGAAAGGCTACTGTACTTGTAGTACTTCAGCATCTCTGCCTAACATCTTTGCATTCTTTCTTTCTTTCTTTCTTTCTTTCTTGCTTTCTTGCTTTCTTTCTTTCTTTCTTGCTTTCATTCTTGCTTTCTTTCTTTTCAGGTGTTTTTTTTTTGTTTGGTTATTTTTGGGTTTTTTTCATTATTAAAAAAGTTTGTATTTTAATAGACCACTTTTACTTCATAAAAGGGTTATTGTGAGCAGATCTGTTGTGAGTCAATGATACCAAGCCTAACCTAAAGTACTATATCATAGGCCTTTCATTTCTAATGCATGAGGAAATTTAGTTACCATGGCTATAATTACCATAATTTTACACCTATTAATTTTGTCTGTAGCATTCATTTCCATAATCTAGAATTTGAAACAAAAACATGATATTCAGTTTTGTTGCTGGCAAGAACAGAATTATTATGAAACTCCTAAATGTCTCTATTTCTCCCTTTTTTGAATGTCTCCAGACACTTTACTTCTTATTAAATTCAAACATCTGTGAAATGGCCAGACAGCAAGAAGATAAAAGCAAATGTGAAGCACCTTCATCCATGCTGAAAAAAATAGTATATTATAAACAGGTTTTCAGTTGAAGTTAGAGAGCAAATTAAGAAATACCTAAGGCTATAATTTACTAAAAACATGTTTCTTAAATTTCTGACAGTTTCATTTAGCTAACTAATTAAATTGGCTTGTAGGCATTTCAGTAACATAGTCTTATAACTGCACAATCATTTGGAAAGAAAGTGTATGTGACTTTTCTGTGGAAAGATGTTAGCTATCTTATGTCTCCCCCACTGAATATTTGATTAGTATCAACTAGTCATACTTTATTGAATCAAAGGAGAATGTGAAGCTTTAGTTAAAGTAACTTTAAAAATGCACATGCTAACAGTCATATGAGATAAAACATCATCAAAATACACGTTGCCAAGGAAAGTAAATATTCAGGATTTCAAATACACCTTTAGAGATGTATTTTGTAGACCTAGTTAAAAAAGTTAGCATGATAAAAGTCAATATTCTCACTGAAATCAATCCAGTATCACCAAACTGCAATAGCTATCATTCAATACAATCAAACAATATAATCATAGTTTATTTTGTCTTTAAATTGGAAGTTTAAAATATTTTAAAGGGTGCATTATGTCAATATGATACATTCATATGACATTCATATGTAAACAAAAGGCTTTCAACTGAGAAAGAAGTTGATTTGAATGAAAATTAAAAAAGATTCCTTTCCCGTCTGTGTTACCTCACATAAAGAAACACAACAAGTGAAATAATTTCTGGAACAGTAAAAGTTACTGTTCCTTCCAGCTTTTGAGAGTGAATAAAATTGAGCACCTTCATCATTCCACTAAAATCATGGCAGCTACTTCCAAATAATTTTGCAAGCATGGAATCTACTGCTGCATGAGAAAAACTGTACCATGAAACAACCTACAATCTTGTAAAAGTGTAATACAGATTAAGTCTTTAATAATGGTCAAAACATTGATATATTATTTTTACTTCTTGAAAACAGCTTAGCATCTTCCCATATAAGAGAGAAAGCACCTGACAAGTTTTAATAATAGTTTTCTTTAACTATAACTATGTTTTTGCTTTCAGGAAAAAAAAAAAAAGACAACGAAAGAGAAAATGTTAAGAGCTGCAATTATGTGATTATTTTACAAAACAGTAGTTCTTTATCATTGAAACAGAATTGTTGTGTATCTAAGGCAGATCACAACAAACCATAATAGGAGAAAATTATATTTATGTATGAGCAATAATGGGATAGCTTTGAGAGTGTTCTTTATAAAAAAAACAAGAACAAAAAAAAAATCCAAAAACAAAAACAAACAGACAAAAACACAACAACAAAAACCGAAAAATTAAAATAGCAAAAATTTCTATTCCTGGATAAGACAATATTGTGGGCATTGCAGGAAAATACAGCAAACACCATTTGTGTATCAACTGAGTTAATCAACTGATTCAAGCAAGATTTCTCTGCAGTATAACTATTTAAAATCCATTAACCAGAATTAAGGAAGGTAAAATGAGCAACTTTTATTTAGCTATGTCCATGATAATGTTTAAATCATTAGGATTCCATGATTATCAATAAAAACATAGTGCAATTTCTCTTCCCCAATCCAAAATTTGTCTACACTATCATGCCAGTCTTTCAAAAGCCACAACATTTTCAATATTTTTAATATAATGTGATAATGCTATTTATTCTCCAGTAGCAGACACTCAGTTCAAGCGTGCAAGAGTGCACATGACATATATTATTCCTCTTGAGCTGCAGCTCAACATGAGAGGAAAAAACTGCTATGATTGCTGTTATTGCTGCTACCTCAGAAGATCATAAGAGATTTGAGGTTAGTTCATCTTAAAGGAATTGTGCAGAAAGCAGCTCCAAGTCATCTTTGCTTCTCTGAACTCCAAACTTTGAGAGCAGACAGTGTAGGTTAGAGTGACTTTGGGGTGTTTGGAATCTCACCAGCTAGATTCCTGAGGACAGGGAGAGAATAGAGTATGGCTGCTCTGGCATCTGCTGCCTGTGTTGATGCCTTCTCCTTACTCTGCTGTACTTGCCTAAATTACCTCGGTATTCAAATATGAACTTCTCTAGGGTCATTAGTCTTCTCATGTAATGTACTCAATATGAGTCAAGTTAACTCTGCTCTCCTCTCATGGTTTATTTAGTGAGGATGAAGGTCTCATTTTCTAGAGGAAATTGGTCTCTATCATAGCAACCTTTGATTATTGCATCAGATGCGATTTTCAATGTATTGGCTTAGAGAGGAAGGTCCTAATGGCTCATGAATTCACTGAATCAGATTTATCTAGAAAGATTCTTTTGGAACTTCCGATTAGAAGACTGGAAGAACTGAAAGAGACTAGATCAGAATAGAAAAGTTCATCTGGAAGAGACCTTCAATGATCATCTAATTCAACAGCCTGACTACTTCAGGTTGAGTAAAAGTTGGAATATTAAAGGCATTGTCTAACTACCTGTTAAACAGTGACAGGTATAGGGCATCAACCACCTCCCTCAGAAGCCTGCTCCAGTGTTTGCAATTCTCTTGACAGAGAGATGTTTCCTAACTGTCAGATCTAAACCTCCCCTGATGCCTCTGTGAATCCTACCCAGGCATCCTATCACAGGATATCAGGGAGGAGTGATCAGCACCTCCCTCTCCACTTTCCCCCTCAGTAAGCTGCAGAGAGCAAAGAGGTCCTCAGCCTTCACAAACCCAGCTGAAGCTGTCATGGGAAGGTATGTCCTCTGAGACTGTCCAATGATTCAATTTGCATTCAAGCTCATAATCACCTGATCTCACAGATTCACATTTCATTTAAGAAATTCTCTGCTTCTCATCTAAAAGGGGGGTTTTGATGGTTGGTTGAGGAGTTCTGAGGGTGTGTGTGGGGTAGTTGCTTTTTGTTTGGGTTTTTTGGGGCTTGATTTGACTAGGAAGCAGTGATTCATTATGTCATCTGCACCAATTCTATGATCACTGAGTTGATAATACTTCTATATTAATACTTCCTCAAAATCTTAGCACTGGGAATGCCTAAACTTCCAAGTCTAGTGCCCTCAGGATTTTGAGACATCTGCTTGGAGCCAGGAAGCTTGACAGGATTTCCACCTCACTCTAAGACACATCTGGAGAGGGGTGGGATCTGTTAGTGTTGAAGTGTGGGAAAATGTCCCTTGCCACATTAGCTACAAAGCTCTGGAGCTTTAGCATCAAAGGTTTACTCTTCCCTCACTAACAGCTATTTGTTCTCCTCAGACATCTACTTGTATAGCTGCTTCCAAGCACACTTTGAAGCAGGCAGTGGAAAGCTTGGCTGGAAGACCTAAAATCGACCTAAACACCCTGTTAGCTAAATATCTGCCATGGAGTTCATGACCACCATGCGCACAAGGGGACTAAAAAAACAGGGCAGTTAGTTCAAACCAAAAAATATTAGAAACCTTCCAAGTCCCAAGCAGATCACCCTAGTGAAAATGCAAAAAGTAAGTAAAAACTTTGAGAAAATTTTATCCATATTTGGTTCTATACAACATTCTTATTTCTACTGTATTTATCCAAACTACAGATTTACAGACAGTAATTATACTGAGAGTTTACATAGGTCAAAAAATCCAGCAAATGAGAGTTAAAATACAGTGAGGGCTATCACATAAACAATAGTCTTCATTGTGAAAGCCACAACTAACTGCAAAGAGAGAAAATGTCCTGAGTAAAAACTCACCACACTACCCTTTTCTTACTCTTTCTCAAAGTTATTAATTATAGCCATAATTCTAGGACACAGATCTTTGATCTGATCGAGTAGGTTACTTCTTGCACATTGTATTTAATCTGTGTAGTGTACAGACAGATGAATCAGAATTGAGAATATCTGTATTTGAAAGTAGAGCACCTTTATGATACCTGATTGCTAATTACACTTTATTTAGCTCTAACCATCCGATCATCTCTTTGCTGTCCTGATTTCTTAAATTTCCCACAATCTTTGTCCAGAGGTTCTTTACTGATTTTATTACTGTAACTCCTTAGGTTTATAATCATAATGCTAATATTTGCCTTAATTCCATCTATAAATAGCTTAATTAAACCATAGATCTGAAACAAATAATATTTTTTTTAAAAGTTAAACAAAATTAAATGATATATTTAAAAAAATAATAAAGTAGGAAAAAAAACCACCATGATTTTTTTTTAATCCCAGTGTGGAAACAGGGCCTGAGCAATACTGTTTTCTGGTGAGGGTAACCCACAATAACATTTTGTGCGGGCAGTGAAACAAACATATGTAAGTGCCTGGCATTTGGCTAGTGTCAAATCATGACAGGTACAACCTGCTAAAATACCCATCTTACTATTCATGGGGTTTTTTTTCTTTTTTTTTTTCCTTCTTATGCCATGAATAAAATATTTCAAGCAAAGCAATGAGAAGTCTTACATGTCATTTAGTCTTAAAACTTATTTGAGCAAATTATTGATTAAAACATTTTTTAAAATTTTTGATAGTCTGACATGTTGCTTAAAACATAGTCTGCCCTCTATGAGTAATGATTATAGGACAATATATTTTAAATATATTTTAAAAGAGAGAAGGATCAACACTTTAAGGGCATGATTTCTACAAAAGGTGTCAGAAAATTTTCAAAAAGAATAGTAATATATAGAAGAATTGTGGTAAGGTATTAATTCCCTGATCTAGTTCAGTCTTTTTTTGGGGGGAGGTTGCAAAAAAGAAGCAAATCACTTTCCTGTCATTGCGACTAGATACAAAAAAAAGAAAGTGAAGATATAAATTCATGTAATAAATAAATCCACTGACTTCAAAAGCTCTCAACATGATCATTTCTTAAAATATGATTGCTATTACTGCTTTTCAGTATAGAATTTCTTCTGCTGTGCCCTGCTAAGCTGTTGGCCTCCTCAGCTGTTGAGCCTGGACAACTAAAACAACCTTGAAACAACCTCTTTAAAGACACCCCAGTTAAGAGAAAAGAAAGCTAGTACTGCTAGAAACCATACTGTGTCCTGTCTTGATAACAATATTCATCAACAGTTAACGGAAAGGGGGAACCCACTTAAAGCTTCTCACACAAAGCAGAGGAACCACAGGGATAATTCTGTTATATGGATTTTTATCACAATGCTGCATATAAAGCACAGAAAGGTTTCCAAATGTTTACAATCTCAGAACTCTGGCAAACACATAGAACAACTGATGTATAAAAATCAATGGGGAAAGGAAGTAGAATGAGTCTTAAGAAAATGCCAGTCTTAAGAAAGTTTTAAAATCTCCCAAAGCTGCTAATTGCATGGAATTGGAATACTGTTATCACTTACTCCATGCTAGGGAAAAAATGAAATTATGGTAAGTCTCACAGAAAAGTTGATTATTGGGTTTGTATGCAAACCTGTTTTTCAAAAGCTACTGACATATGTGCCACATCTGCATATACTGTTCTGATACTCTCTTGTTTGATCAGATTCTTGTTAGACTTTTATCTAGCAATCTTTTTCCTTATTTATGGCAGCTTCTGCTCCCACTCTCAGTTTATAACACAATATGGCAAAAGGAACTATTTTTTCATTATTATTTTAAATTTGCATTTAATGTATTTAATTTAAAAAAATCTGTAAACAGAAACAGAGACACACATTCTCTGAATACAGGATTATAATACATAGACTTATAATTAATAACACATAGATTTTCACATTTTGTAGAAGTTTATGCATTCATACACACATATAAACATGTTTATGCTCATACATACAGACACATAGATATCATTTTCACATGAACACACAAACACTGCCTATCTGAGTAAATACTAAGGAGCTGCTTTATCTATTTGGGGGTTTTTTGCTTGTTTTGGGGAAATGATTTGTAGAATTATAGGTAAAATGTGTCTCTGGAAGTGAGGGTGACTGATTAAAAGAGATGAGAGGAGTAGGGAAACTCACCCAACTATGAATCTGCTCAGTGCAGATACTGAATAGCAGGCCAGGTGAAGGACCTCAGAGTCTTTCAAGATCTGTTTTAGGTCATTCCGTTCCAATGCTACAGAAACTGATAATGAGAATATCACACAATGAGGGAAACTGCATTTTGAACATGTATTTTATCTACATAATAGGAAAATGGATATTTTGAAGAAAACTATAATTAAGAGTGCTTTATAAAATATATCAAAGAGATAATAGGAAGGATACATACTGTGTACACCTCAAGTGAGTTTGGAAAATTATGATCATTTTAACAGTGAGAATATCTGTGTGAATGCAGCTTTTAATATATTTTACCTGCTGCTTATACTTTTCTAGTTCATTCCAAAAGAATAGCAGTCAGTTGCTAAAGCAGTTCAAAACGCCAAGTGAGCTGTAACTAAATTGGCAACGAAGAATGACTTTGAGTCACTTCCACAAATGTCTGAAACTTCCTTTTAAAATTTAGCCACAAATAGAAGGAGGAAACCAACATAAGGCTTCTGACACAAAGCAGATGAACCCCAGGGATGTCTGCCATAGAGACTTTGATCACAACATTTCATATAAAGCACAGAAAAGTTTCCAAAAGTTCACGATTTTAGAACTCTTGCAAACACATAGAACAATTGAAAAAAAAAACAAAAAGAAAGAAAAAAAAAAGAAAAGTAATTGACTACAAGTAGTCTGAAAAGACCTAGAAAAGAGTGAGATGGAGAAATCCAGGTCACAAGCCTCCACCCTGGCATTCATCCCTCTCCAATACATTGGGAAACATCCAAGCCACCAGCGCTTACACAGACACTATCGTGGCACAAAAACCAGTAAAACAGAGCCAATGCTTGCTCAGCTGCATAGTCCCTGTAGACTTTCAGACTTTGCATGTTAAAATTCTGTTCCTAAGATCCTTTGCTGTTGCAGACAAAACCTTTCAAAAGCAGTCCTTGGTGATGCTTCTGAGGATGCAGTTTATGGCTTGAGTTTATTCCCTTTTTTGAGGGTAACCTAAAAGGTACCCATAAGGAGAGCTTTAAACAGGATTTAGTGGGAGAAAAGGGTGGAATTTTGAGTAATAGAAAAGATACAGGGGCTGTTGATGAACTAGGCATTAAGAGGGTGATGCCTTAAGTTTTAGCTTTCATATTTTCCAGATTCTGTTCTGCATTAGTATATTACTCTGAACTTCATATAAAATGTTAGCAAGTTCTCTTCACAGTTTAGTGAACAATCCTTTTTCCAGCCTGAGATCAAGGACACCATTGCAGCTTCAGGCCAAAAAAGTATAAATAATAGTGAATTGAAGAGAACAATCTGAGAGAATATGACTTCATAACCTGAAGCTGTAATTGGACAATTAATCTCAATGTGTAAATGGACCAAAACACAGAGGTATAAAAAACGTGTGACCTATCACCCATCTTGGGTGTAGCCTTGGCCAGGCTCTTGTACTGCTCAAGGTGTATCCTTTGAAGGCCTTTTTAATAAATACCTAATTTATTTCTTTAACACTGTTTAGCCTCTGTTCTAGGTACCCCCTCAAGGCACCAAGGGGAACACTTGTCATATAGCTCTGTATTGCATTTTCATGGCAAGGTTTTCATGGGAAGGGCTTCTACAAGAAGACACCAGGAGCTGTCCCCATGTCAGAGAGCCAATTCCAACTGGCTCCAAGAGAGACTCAATGACAATAAAGAGGTTCTGTTGCAATCTCTGTAGGACTATGGTCTGTGGAGGACTCCATCCTAGAGCATATTCTGTTGAAGAGACACAACACTACATCAGGACAAAAGTGGAGATGGACTGTTGCACGGCTTATGTTTGGGAGGACAAAGAAGAGTACTTAAGCTGAGTTTGGAAAGAAATGAGTGAGAAGGTGAAGGTGGTTTTGGTTTTGATTTTATTTCTCACAATCTTATTTGCAGGTTAATTGGCAATACATTGAATCCATTTTCCTAAAGTAAAGTCTGGTTTGCATGTGGACTGGGTGATTTCTCTGTCATGTCCCACGATCTTGCCTATTTTATTTTCACCCCTTGTCCTGCTGGAGAGGGACATGTCTTGGTGAATGTCTGAACTGAGTGAATATCTTGATGGCTTGGGGTGTGACCAGGGGCTCAAATATGGTGTATTTCTCTAAAAGAGAGACAGTCAATAGCTCTACCAAAGTGTTTCTATACCAGCGCACATAGCATGGTGTCCTAATTCCAAATAGGTTAGAGTTTAGTTCTTTCCAGTAGCTGATACAGTTCTGTGTTTTGGATTCAGTATAAAAATACTGTTGATAACACACCAGTGTTTTGGTTATTGCTAAGCATTGCTTACCTTCAGTCAGGAATTTTTTCAGTGTCTTGTGCTCTGCCAGCAAGGGAGTGCACAAAATGTGGGAAGGGAGCATGGCCAGGGCAGGTGACTCAAACTCTACAGAATATCATGCCTAGTATTAAAAGTGAGGGAGTTACCTGTAACAGGGGCTGGTCATGGTGCACTATGGGGGATTGCTATCAGTCAGCAGGTAGTGAGTGACTGCATTGTGCATCACTTGTTTTCCATGGGTTTTCTCTTTCTTTTTTTTTACTAATTAATTATCATCATCTGTAGCAGGCCTAGAGCCTGCAAGACTTCCCTGGTATTCAGAAGCCTAAGGCAGAAAATGCCAAGTCATGGTGACTGGAATCTTAGAAGCCCCTCTCTTCTGCCTTTGGACCCCTTATTTATCTAATCTGTAAGACTATAGGTCAATTTTCTTTTAGCCCTTGCTACTGGACACTTTCCAAAACCCCTGAAACCTATATAAAGAGCTGCTTTTGCCCAGCTCAGGCAGAAGAGCTGTCCCTGGGAGCCTTCGCAGAAGATTCAATAAAGACATTGCTGTGGAACCTTGCACAGCCTTCTCCTCTCTCTCCCTGTGTCTGCCTGCCGGCAGCACCTAGCAAGCTAAGAGCTGAAATCACAATGAGCTGATAATCACTAAAGAGCTGATATCACTTAAGCTTTCTAAGGCGGCCTGCAGCTGAGAACTGCTTGGGAGCTCGGACAGCCACGCCAGGCAGGTCAGAGCTATCCAGAACCTGTTGCAGCCTGCTGGGGACACCCTGAACCCCAGCAAAGGCCATATTAATCATCATCATCCTATCCTATTACACTTTTATCCAATTATTTAGCTGTTTGCATCTCAACCTACAAGTCTTACTTCTGATTCTCATCTGCATTCCACTGGGATCAGAGTATGAGTGAGTGGTGCTGAGTGAGTGCGTAGTGCTGGGCTTAAACCAAGACGCGTGGGTGACAAAAATTGCTGTATACCAAGATAGAGAGGCTGCCCTGTCCATAAACAATGGATTGAATGCACAAAGCTGACTTTGAAAGGCAGCAATGACTGGGTTGATATTATGGGTAACATTTGAAGGCTAAGCTGACAAAGGAAATCTTGTGGTTGGTATTTACTGGAGGCTGTGTGATAGAAGGGAGTATGGTAATGTAGCATTCTTATGTCAGGAAGAAACACACTAACAAGCTCTGATCTCACTGGGGGACTTCAGTCATCCTGACATCTGCTGGAAAAGCAACTCACCAAGATATAAGCCATCCAGGAGACTCGAGATATATCAAGGGTATCTTTGTGAGTCAACGAGGAGCAAGGGGTGGAGCTTCCTGAGTTGCTGCTGAGTGGCTGACTATAAGAGGTCTCTGGGAAGCGTGGCAACCCGGAGCACAGTGAACAGGATAGGGCGAACAGGGGTGTGGTGAGTCTCTGGGGCATATACAAGGCAGTTTGCGCGGCAGTTCACGCCGGCAGGGCAATCAGGCAGGGTTGGCAGCCTTCCTGCTAGTAAGGAGTCCTCTGGGTTGTTCGAGGTCTTTCTGTTGCCTGGTTGTGTTTGAGGTGTCTGTTAGTAACGGTTTCTACATGGTCAAAAACTGTGGCTGGTATAAGTGTAAATGACCAAGTTGAGCCCTCCAAAAAGGATGTGTCCATACAGACCCATCCCTGCCCAGAGTGTTTGAGCCTATTGGTGACTTCAGGGAGCATTATGAAGGAGACCTGCCTGTGGTGTGAACAAGTGAACGACCTCCTTTCACTGGTGGCTGAGCTTAGGGAGGAAGTTGAAAGGTTAAGGAGTATCAGGGAAAGTGAAAGGGAAATAGACTGCTGGAGTTCAACCCTATCATCTTTAAGCGAGGCCACTGACCGAGAGACTGAGGACTTACATGCCTCCCACCCTCAGGCAATAGAAGGGCACCTGGTAGATGAAGAAGAGTGGAAATGGGTCCCCATTCAGGGAGGTAATAACAAAATCTCCTCCCATCCCCATCATCAAACCCGGTACCACTTCAGAATAGGTATGAGGTCCTGGATCTAGAGACCCAACTAGATGATTTAGGAGAAAATTGTCTGCCCAGTGAACCCCTGATTCATGTGTAAGATGGATCACTACCTCTAACATCAAGAAGAAAAGAAGGGTAATCGTAGTAGGTGATTCCCTTCTGAAGGGAACTAAGGGCCCCATATATTGATCAGACCCATCAAACAGAGAGAGGTTTGTTGCCTCCCTGGGGCCCGAGTACAAAATATCACTGAGAGACTTCCTGGGGTGATTCAGACCTCTGATTATTACCCACTGCTGATACTCCAGGCTGTCAGTGATGAGATTGAAAAGAGGAGTATCAAGGCAATTAAGAAGGACTTCAGGGTATGGGGTCAGGTAGTTGATAGGGCAGGAGCACAGGTAGTGTTCTGCTCAGTCCCTTTGGTGGTGGAGGAAAATGATGAAAGAAACAGGAGAATCCACATCATCAACAAGTGGCTTAAGGGTTGGTGTCATCGGCAAAATTTTGGGTTCTTTGATCATGGGGAAACTCTTACAGCATCTGCTCTGCTAGAACCAGATGGGGTATATCTCTCTTTTAAGGGCAAAAGGATTTTAGCCCATGAACTGGCAGACCTCATTGAGAGGGCTTTAAACTAGGTTTGAAGGGGGAAGGGGATGTAGCTGATCTACCTGGAAGCAGGTCCAAGGGTTGCAAGGCTAAGTTAGGGGTGAAGTCAGTAGCCCAGCTGAGGTGCGTGTATACCAATGCACGCAGCTTGGGCAACGAACAAGAAGAGCTGGAGGCCGTGGTGCAACTGCAGAGCTATGATGCTGTTGCCATCACAGAAACATGGTGGGATGACTCACATAGCTGGAGTACTGCACTGGATGGCTACGAGCTCTTCAGAAGAGACAGGAAAAGAAGAAGAGGTGGAGGGGTGGCCCTTTATATTAAGCAGACTTTTGATACCGTAGAAGTTGAAGCTAAGGAAGATGGAGTTGAATGTCTATGGGTAAGAATGAAGGGGAAGGCCAGCAAGGCTGACACCATACTGGGAGTCTGCTATCATCTGCCCAACCAGGAAGAAGAGGTAGATGACTTATTCTATAAGCAGCTACGTAATGTTTCAAGATCATCAGACCTTGTTCTTGTGGGTGACTTCAACCTACCAGACATCTGCTGGGAACTTAATACAGCAGTCAAGAGGCAGTCCAGAAAATTCTTAGAATGTATGGAGGACAACTTTTTGTCACAGCTTGTAGGGGAGCCCACCAGGGGAGGGACTGTGTTAGATCTTCTGTTTGCAAATAGAGACAGACTGGTGGGAGATGTGGTGGTTGGAGGTTGCTTGGGACAGAGTGATCATGAAATAATAGAGTTGTCAATATTTGGTGAAGTCAGGAGGAGCACCAGTAAGACTCTTACACTGGACTTCCGAAAGGCAGACTTTGGCCTGTTTAGGAGACTTATTCAGAGTGTCCTTGGGAAACAGCCCTTAAAAACAAAGGAGTTCAGGAAAGGTGGGCATGCCTCAAAACAGAGATCTTGAGGGCACAGGAACAGACTGTCCCTGTGTGCCGAAAGATCAGTCAACAGGGTAATCATCCAGCCTGGCTGGGCAAGGAGGTTTTGGAGGAACTTAGGAATAAAAAGAGGATGTATCAGTGTTGGAAGGAGGGTCAGGTCTCTAAGGAAGTATTCAAGAAGGCTGCTAGAGCATGCAGAAAAAAAATTAGGGAGACCAAAGCTCATTTTGAACTTAGAATGGCAACTTCTGTAAAGGATAATAAAAAATGTTTTTACAAATACATTAATGCTAGAAGGAAGGGTAAGACCAGCTTTTGTTCTTTATTGGACAAGGGAAGGAATTTAGTATCTGCAGATGAGGAGAAGGCAGAAATGCTCAATGCCTACTTTGCCTCTGTTTTTAGTGGGAAGATGACTTGTCCTTAAGACACCTGCACGCCTGGACTGGTTGATGATGTCAGGGAGCAGAATGGTCCCCCCCATCATCCAAGAGGAGGCAGTCAAAGAACTACTGAAATGCTTGGATGTTCATAAATCTATGGGACCAGACGGGATCCACCCCAGGGTGATGAGGGAGCTGGCAAACGAGCTCGCAAAGCCACTCTCCATCATTTACCAACAGTCCTGGCTCACTGGTGAGGTTCCGGATGACTGGAAGCTGGCCAATGTGACACCCATTTACAAAAAGGGTGCAAAGGAGGATCCTGGTAATTATAGACCAGTCAGCCTGACCTCAGTACCTGGTAAGCTAATGGAACAGTTTATATTAAGTGCCATCACACAGAATTTCCAGGATGGCCAGGGTATCAGACCCAGCCAGCATGGGTTTAGGAGGGGTAGGTCATTTAACCAACCTGGTCACCTTTTATGACCAGGTAACCTGCCTAATGGAAGCAGGGAAGGCTGTAGATGTTGTTTATTTGGATTTCAGCAAGGTCTTTGGCACTGTCTCCCACAGCACGCTCCTAGACAAGCTGGCAGCCTGTGGCTTGGACAGGAGCACTCTGTGCTGGGCTAGGAACTGGCTGCATGGCCGGGCTCAGAGTGCAGTGGTGAACGGTGCTGCATCCAGCTGGGGGCCAGTCAGCAGCGGTGTCCCTCAGGGGTCTGCGCTGGGGCCAGTTCTGTTTAATATTTTTATTGATGACATGGATGAGGGTTTAGAGTCTTTCATTAGCAAATTTGCAGATGACACTAAGCTGGGAGTGTGTGTCAATCTGTTAGAGGCACAGAGGGCTCTGCAGAGGGACTTGGAACGGTTGGATGGATGGGCAGAATCTAATGGGATGAAGTTCAGCAAGTCCAAGTGCTGAGTCCTGCACTTTGGCCAAAATAACCCCCTGCAACGTTATAGGCTGGGGATGGTGTGGCTGGACAGTGCTCAGGAGGAAAGGGCCTGGGGGTGCTGGTTGACAGTCAGCTGAACATGAGTCAGCAGTGTGCCCAGGTGGCCAAGAAGGTCAATGGCATCTTGGCTAGTATCAGGAATAGTGCGGCCAGCAGGAGCAGGGAGGTCATTCTCCCCTGTACTCGGCACTGGTGAGGCCACACCTCAAGTGCTGTGTCCAGTTCTGGGCCCTCAGTTTAGGAGGGATGTTGAGATCCTTGAGCGTGTCCAGAGGAGAGCAATGAGGCTGGTGAGGGGCTTGGAGCACAAGCTGTACGAAGAACGACTGAGGGAGCTGGGGTTGCTCAGCCTGGAGAAAAGGAGACTCAGAGGTGACCTTATCACTCTCTTCAACTTCCTGAAGGGTGGCTGTGGTGAGCTGGGGGTTGGTCTCTTTCTCTGGGCAACAACCGACAGAACAAGAGAACACAGTCTCAAGCTGTACCAAGGGAGACACAGGCTAGAATTAAGGAGGAAGTTTTTCACAGAAAGAGTGGTCAAATACTAGAATCATCTACCCAGGGAGGTGGTGGAGTCACCATCCCTCAATGTGTTTAAGGGAAGACTGGATGTGGCACTTGGTGCCATGATCTAGTTGAAATGTTAGAACATGGGTTGGACTCGATAATCTTAAAGGTCTCTTCCAACCTAGAAATTCTGTGATTCATTGATTCTGTGATTCTTCTTAATCCACTAATAAGCAATTAGAAAATAAGTATTAGACCTAAATCTACCTTCTTTTGGTTGAAGACATGACCCTTCACAGGCCCTTTTAAAAAAGCCCTCACCAACTTTCTTGTAGGCCTCCTTCAGGAATTATTCAGGTTGTTCAATCTGGTGAAGAGAATGCTTGAGAAAGACCTTATGGCAACATTTAAACCTTTAAATAGGCTTTATAAGAAAGATGGAAGGAGACTATCTACAAAAACCTGCAAGGAAAAGGGGTAATAGTTTTAAAATGAAAAGTATTGTCTTCGATTGAGCATAAGGAAGACATTTTTACTATGCTAATAGTGAGACACAGAAACAGACTACACAGAGAATCTGTGGATGTCCCATCACGGGAAATGTTCAAGTTCTGGCTCAGACTTTGAGCAGTCTGGTCTAGTGGAGGGTGTTTCTGCCCACGGCAGGGCAGTTGGACAAGCTAATTACAGACTCCTCCCAACCCGAACTGCTCTTGTCTTCTAAGACTGGCATCTTGAACTGGCTAGCCCACATCAACACACTTTATGTCACTTCACAGGGAATCAAAAATGAATCATACATTAAACATTTTTTAAGTATTAGAAACCGTGTGATAACACCTTTAGCCATAGTATCTGCAAGACTGAGGGAGAAGCAATAATACAGACACGTGCTTCTGCACTTGAATTTCACTGTTAGGCAAGCTTGAATACTATCAGTAGTTATTAATCACTCAGAAACACTACTGTGAAGACAAATAGAGGAATATAGACCAAAATATAAATTAAGATAAACCACTCTATGTTAAACAACAGATACTACCAGTATGTTCCATCAGTAATTTTTAATTGAATTCCCTACAGCTATTTGATCTAACCACAATGAAAAAGCCATTGTGATTTTTAATTGAATTGTGTTGGGGTTATGCTAAACTCACATACAAGACATAGGCACATTTGAAGATGTAATTTTTATGCACAAGGATCACTCCTTGTGAACTGCTTCTTGTACAGCTGCACTAAATCACTGTGTTGCATAATATAAGGAACTACGCTGTTTAAATTAGAATTGCAGGAGGGAATTAATTAGTAAATACTTCATCCATGAAAAGAACGCAACTACCAGGCTCTCAGCCTGAAGAAATTATAGCATTTTTACGGACAGACTTTCACAGCAGATTTTGGTGGGGATAAGTAGCCAAAAATTTTATATTCATAACAGCATATTTTTGGTTTTTTCTGTACAAATACAGAAAATGTATTTTCCTGCTATTTATAAATACTAAACAATTAATCAAAAGACTGAACTAATCTTATTTGCATAAAACCAAAGCAATTTAAAATTGTGTTTTCAATTAATTACATGCCTGTGAGGAGAAAATCTGTCCACTCTAATCAATCTAATCAAATATGGCAATCGCCTTTTTGCACTTAACACAACACTAGTATCTATGAAGATCTTGAATATAGAGTCTCTATTCTTCACAAAACTTGTCTAAAGATTTACACCTATTTATACATCCCTCATTTATGAGACATCATTACTAAGATGAATGATGCCACTCACAATTCCACTGAAATGTTCAGAGGTCATTAAAATGTACCTCTGCACCAAGGTATATCCATCTTTAAAGGAAAACAAAATGCAAACACTGAAAAATTTCTTAAAATTTTCTTGTGGTAGGTTCTTTCCGTAAATTAGTAGCCTTGTAAAAGGCACTAATAAATAAATAAACTAGTAAAAAACAAAAAATATTAAACATCTGCAGAAAAAATTGCAAGCAAAATTGTATATAATTTTGCCAAAATTTTAAAGCTTTTTATTTATTTAGAAAAACAATTGGGTTTTATTACTAATTCACTGCTTTTATCACAGAATCATAGGATGGAAGAAGTTCGAAAGGGCTGCTGAAAATCGTCTTGTCCAACCACCCCTGCACAAGGAGGATCACCTAGAAAATGCTGCTCAGGACAATGTCCAGATGCCTTTTGAGTATTTCTAAGGTAAGAGATTTAAAAATCACTTTGTACAACCCGTGCTAGTACTCAGTCACCCTTCTAGTGAAAAAGTGCTTTGTGACATTCAAGTGGAACTTCCTGTGTTGCAAGCATTGCCTCCTGGGCTGTCACTAAGCACGGCTGAAATCAGCCTGGTGTTGACTTTCTCGTAGCCCCTCTTCAGGTATTTGCACACATTGACAATATTTCCCCTGAATCTTCATTTCTCTAGCCTGAACAGCCCAGCTATCTCAAACTTTGCTTAGATGACATGGTCCAATCCCTATACCATCTTACAGTTGAGTAGAGGGGCAGATCATCTTTCTTGGCCACTGTCAACAATTTTCCTATTGCAGGTCAGGATACTGTTAACCTTCTTTGCCACATCAGCAAAATGATGGCTCCTGTTAGACAAGTAGCCCACCTTGGAGAGGTAATCTAATAAAAGAGACATCTGACAGACCTTCTTTATTGTTTAGGAAACATAGATTTTAAAAAGACCTAAACTTTCAGTATTGATATTTCCTGGTAAGACTGAGTTAGAAGGATATTTTGTTTGTTTTATCTGCTTTGTAAAGATATGCTAAGTTCATTCATTGTTTTTCTTTATGAATATGCTCTTCCATACATAATGTATCATGCTTTTATTCCATCATCTTTGCATTTTCATTTACCATGCTTATATTATCTCAAGTTTGAATATTTTGTTTCATCTTGGTTTCATATTAAAACAGTCAAGAACCATTCTTAGCAGCTTTTGAACATGTGTAACTTTTTAAACAATTTACCAATTATTATTGCAATGAATATCAGTGTGATTGAAATTTGCTCTCAGCAACTGCTTTATGTACTTGAGCACTTGACATATTCTGGCAGTTCTACAATGGTTAACAGTCTGGTGGTACAAAACTAAATGTGAGTTCCTACTATATTCTTATCCCTTACTATGCCACAAAATCACTAGAAAAATAAGGTCAATAAAAATCTGACCTAAATATCTCACTGAAATTAAATTATGTTATATTAAGATATTTATACATACTTTCTTGGGAGTTTTCTTCTTTTCTTCTTTAGTATTTAGTTTAAGATTTTATTCTTCTGTTCCTTGTGTCTCTTATTTTCCATTAACAGTAGTAGGTATAAATTAAAAAGGCATGGACAAACTGCAGGTACCTTGGAGTAAGGCAGATTACATTAAAAAATTAATGTAAAATTACATTTAAAAAGCTGCTAACTACTTACTTATACAAAAGAGGTGTTACTCTTTAAGATTTTGTAGTTGTCTGTTTAAATTTACTTCAAGTAAATTAAACTTCTTCAAAGACACAAATCATCTAAATGGCAGTAGTAAAACTGGATATAGCACTCTAGAAGTGATCTAATTTGTTGGGGAAATTATTAAGAGAAATGAGCATCTCCTCAATTTACGTACTGCCTATGTTTCTGAGCAGGTTTCTGCCTGTTGGTATCTTCAGGGACTTTTCAACAATTTTTCATCAGTCAGTCACCACTTAGGCAATACAAAGGGCTAGTCTCTGAACCTTAAAAGGGGTTACTCTATACCTATCACAGACATATTTATCCTTGTTTAATTTAATAGCATTCCTTTTGGTCTATTCCTTCAAGGTGTCCATGGACTTGTAAAAAGCTGTTATCAACCACACCCTTGTTTGATTCACCCACAAGTTTTGTGAGGACACAACCACAGAAGAACAAAATACATTGAATGGGATAGGTTCAAGAAAGATTTCCCAAGAAACTCACTATTACTGGCCTCCAGACAGAGCATGACAAAAACAACTCTCTGTCCTCAAAACCTCCCAGTCCATTTGCCCATTTAGTAGGTCAGCTATACGAGCCATAGTGTTCCAGACTGAATCCTTGAAACACAGAATGATAGAATCACCTGGGTCAGAAGGAACCTTAAAGAATCACCTAGTTCCCTAACCCCCTCGACCAGGTTACTCAAAACCACATCCAACCTGGTCTTGAAAACTTCCAGGCATGGGGCACCCATAACTTTTTTGGGCAGCCTGTTTCAGTGCCTTAAAACCCTCAGATGGTTTTTGTTTCCAATATCTAAACTAAACCTACTCTCCTTCAGTTTGAGGACGTTCCCATGCGTCCTGTCACATGTCCTTGTAGATAGCTTCTCTCCAGGTTTCTTGTAGGCTCCATTCAGGTACTGGAAGGTACTACCGTTCCCCATCAATCTCCACAGCCTTTCAGTAATGACCAAAAGCAAACTAGCAGTATCCTCAGTCAGCTCTCTCCACAGGAAGATATTTTGGTTTTCTCATGGTTTAAGCCCAAATGGAAACTCAGCCTCACACAGCTGCTCATTCACTCAACTGCAGTGGGATGGGGGAGAGAACCAGAAAAGTAAACTTGAGTATACCCATGGGTTTGATCAAGACATTTTAATAGGTAAAGCAAAAGTCATATGTGCAAGCAAATAAAAATATTTTATTCATTCACCACTTCCCATGGGCAGGCAGGTATCCAGCTGTCTCTAGGAAAGCAGGACTCCATCATGAATAATGGTGACTTTGGATGACAAAAGCCATCACTTCAAATATCCCTCTTTTCCTTCTCCCCCTCAGTTTATGTGCTGAGCATAATGCCATGAGTATGAAATATCCCTTTGGTCATCTGGGGCCAACTGTCCTCTCCCAACTGCTTGTAAACCTCCAGCCTACTCCGTGTAAGCACTGTTCAGCATAAATAAAAACATCCCTGTACTATCAACACTCTTTTCAGCACAAATCCAAAACACAGTGCCAAAGCTGTTAATGCAAAGAAAGTCCACCCTAGCCCAAACTAGCATAGCTTCCTAAATATAATTGCTCATTTTGAGTGACATCATTTGAAGATTAGCTTGACCTCATATACAAAAAGGATACACTAGCACGGGGCTATGGGTCTAAACACACAAACAAGGTAAAATATTTTAGAAAATTAAAATTCACAGGGAAAGAACATATAAAAACTACCTCTATCACCACTCCTCAATGAATTCTTCTATCTTCAACACACATCTGTGTTGGACTTGTAGAGAAGAAAGATACTGTGCAGAAGTATTCTGATTTTTAATTTAATTTGATAAAATCAAAGAGAAATTAGTTTCTGTGCACAGATTTGCCAAAGTACAGGTGTAGCTTTCATTTAACATTCTTATAGTCATATCAGGTACAATGACATTGCTAAGCTCAGATAAATCTCTCCTGGTAGCTCATTCAGAATAATATTAGCAGTGAGAACATAATACAAGGGATTTTATTTCCATATTATTGTCCTAAAATTTATACAACCTTATATAAGAAATATATCATGTTAATATTTAAGCCAACCAAAAGCTTTTGCATAACCAGATATTATTTATTTCCTTGACTGTCATTACCATACAGATTCCCAATGATAACCTTGGAATTCAGGATTTAGTAGATTCTATTATTTTCTTTTTAGATGCTCCAGCAATTTTATCTTTCATTTTAAAATATGCTGTATCTGCAAACACATCACACCAACACTGATAATAGTTTATAAATAAGCATTGTTACTCATTTGCATTTTGCAATTCCTGTAAAAGATGCATTACCCTTCATTATTCTGTTCATGAACCTGATAATAATTTCTACATTGTCTTTTTTAATTGCTTTCTGAGTTCACAGCACTTCTTCTACATAATAATCTTACATTTACATTGAATTCTTTATCCTGAAAGATACCAAAGCCCTTCAAAAAATGTGAGCTGAATTCTATTCTCTGTTTTATCCAAGCACCCACCAGCTGCAAAGAAATTGAAAATCTCTGAGGAGATAATTTGATAACTTGAGTAAAAGAAAATTGATCACTTCAGCAGAAAATACAGAACTAGTTCAAACTGGTAAGAAGTGGCTTCCTGTAATTTAATTTGTTTTTCTTCTGGGATTGCTCATTTTTTTCACAAACAGGCCTCCCTAGCCTGCTGGAAGTTCACATTTAGGTAAAAGATTGTCATTATCAAAGGTTGATTTTTCCTCTAATTTCATGCCAGTTTTCATTGAATTGCTTTATCTCTGCTCTTATATCATGTTCTGCTTTTTTGCACACCCTGAGTTTTTCATAAGCTGTTAAATAGATCCAATAATATTGCAATTCTCTGTAATTTCCCTTTTACCATGTACAGGGTGGATCTCTCATTTTAATCATCTTATTACAAGATTTAGCCTGATCAGAGTATTCTTGTAGCTTTTGCCAAAAATATTCATGTGTTCTCTAATAGTATTTTAAGAATCATGTAACATGCATGCTCTAAGTTTCTATTTTCAGACCCTAGTATTTGCATGCTATGCAATCTATAAATTGCATGAAAATAAAGATTCTATCACCATCCAAAACACAGACTCTGGACAATGTTTTTTAATAATCAAGTGAATCAAGTAAAATAAAATAAAAATACTAAAAAATAAGGAATTTTTCAGTACTATAGAATATAGTGAGGAAAGCAAAGCAGATGTGTTTTCTGGGGATTTTCAGGACACAGATTTCTTATGGATTTGTTTTAGTTGTTGTTGTTGTTGTTTTAATTTATAAGACTGTTTTATCAAAGGCTTCTTCAAAGGCTATATTTCTCCCAGTGTCTAAGGAACAAATAAGCACTGCTTGCATACATATTTTTGTCTGTAAAAGCATGACATTGAAGACTAGATAAGTGTTGAAGATGGTCTAATGGAGCATGTTTTAAAAAATTTATGGTCAAAAATAATGTCAAATTGTATTTCTAAAAACAACTTGCTTTTCCAGCAAATATTTTTCACTTAATTTTCGTACTGATTCCAGACTTCTGCTGTTCCACACTTGCAGACCTACCATGTAGTATAAATTTCAAAAAAGCTTTATAAAGTAGGCATGAATGTCTCTCTGTTTCTTAAAATATTGCAGTGGCCTCCAGTCTTGGTCTGCCAAAATATTTGTTTACAAACAAGTCACATTGAGCACAAAGACATGACAGATGAATCAAACAAATGAAAAAGTATTATTCTTTAGAAAGATAATACCCTGTTTTGGACACATTTTCTTACTTTCCTTCAGCTAGAAGGAAAAAAATTGATGAACACTTTTTAGAAATGTGCTTTATAACACACTGAGAACTTGTTTGGTCTGATAACAAAAGATCACAAGGCCCAGACAACAATGCAATTGCAAGTTTAACAACGGCAAGGCAAAACCTTTTACCCACAGATCCATATAACTGGGGCAATGGGGGAGGATATTTTTTTCTAATGTAAAATTCTTAGTGAAGCACTGTATTAATTTCTTAGAGTTAATAGTTATCTTTCTTAAAGCAATTCTTTTGTGAGCTTTTTGAATCTCACTGAACTCCTATGGCACTTAGAACACACTCCTTGCTTTTTTGCACATCCCAGTACTGCTGAATCCACAAAAGAGGAATCAAACGAAAAATCACAAGACCAAGATGCTCATTCAGGTTTTGTTACTAAACTGACTAGAAGGTTTTTGAACAAATGTGTTCAAAAGTGAATATAAATAATTAATATTCTCAAGGTAGCTCAGTATATCTTGTCTCCAGATTTGGGCATCTATGTTCTCTCAGACACATTTATTTTAATTCTAGAAGTCCACTCACTTCAAATATTTTTCTTAGCAAGAGGAATACATAAATCCCAACACCTTTCATCGTATATTCTGCTCTCCATGTTTTTTTCTTAGAACACTGAATTACTAACTACTAGCTTCCACAGAGGTTTAATGAGTATGGGTTATGACTGTATATGGTTAAAGTAGGAGTAGAATGGGTTTTCAACTGAAAAAAAAGGTATTTGTGCTACTAATATCTTACTCATCTCTAGATTTTTTTTTTTTTTTACGTTTCCAGGAAGAATTCTTATACCTTTTTGCATGAGAAATAATTCTGCACTTGAATGTGCAGCTGTTGTTCATCTGGGCAATCTTGTTTCTGATACTCAGGAGAGACCTGCCACAGATCATCAGCTGTGTAAAGCCTTGAGGGGCCACACATGCCAAAAAGAGAAAATGTAATTGCAATTCGTATGGGACTGTGAAGCGCTCGTATAAAAGGTCACAGCACATCATCATTTATTCCTCAGTAGCTGAAGTCTGGAAGGAGAAACCTCTGTAGAAATGTAGAAACGGTTATACCCTAAAACAATAAGAGAAGAATACGAGAGGTCACAGAAGAAGGATGTCAGAGGTGCAGAAAGGAAGACTGTGTAGGAACTTAATTATCATTCACCATTACTGAAGAGATCTCCTAAAACCCCTGAGGAAAAGTCTGCTCAGACATCTCAGGCAGATGTCCAAGGTATTGTCTAATTTATTGTGCAATAGGATCCAAAATAATTTCTCTGTTAGGGAAGTCTCCACATCCACTTCTGCTAGGGCAAATGGCCAGTTGAAATTGCACAAGAAACAGCAGGAAACTTCCACTCTATTTAACTCACCTTTTATGATGATAAACCCTTTTATACATCTTTCTTTGTTCCCATTCACCTTTTCAGCAGTTTCTTCCACTTCATACCTGAAGATATTGAAAGCAAACAGGCTTGAAAACCATTAGATTGTCTGTTTTTAACTTTGGGTACATTTCATTTCTTCTGGATGGAAACACACAAATCCTAAGGGGTCTGGAGAGCCATGAGATTGCCAGACATCAGCGTGCTTTTCAAGATCAGAAATCATTTAACGGATTACATTTCAGGCAATGAAGTTACATACAGTTAAAACAGACTGGAAATACATATAGCTTTTTCCTTTTGTAATGGAAAAGAATCAGATTGATTTTAATGGGTCAGAGGATATGTAAAGCACCCTGCCAAAAAAGAAAAGGAAAAGTTTAGAGGAGGTAGAAAAAGGCATTAATTTAGGGAAAAGTCATTATACTCTGAAGTTTATCCTACTTTTTTTTAGTTGCATATTGTCAGCACTTGGATTAAAATAGATTTTAGAGATTCTGCTTTCTGAAAAATTTGTTTTAAACGTGCATGTGTGCAGAAGCATTACCAGGAGTTACAGGAATGAGACAATCCTAAGAGAAAGTAATAAAAAGGTTTGCCTCAATGCAATATTTAAAAGCTGGAACAGGCCATTTCTCTCCTACAAGGCAATTAATTGATTATTGCCCTGTTACAATCAGAACTTACATTTGCTGTCTTCCTACCTCAGCTTTCGAATGCCAAGATAAATGGGGAACAGAAACTACAGAAATGTCATTCCCCCTTCCGTTCCTACACATGCAATGTGAAACATTTTAAGTGCCTCCTTTGAAGGTATTATGAAGGTTTTCTTGATACTTTCCAAACTACTTTTGACTGGGGCTCTGCCATCACATTACAAATTTTTATAAAAGTGGCAGGAATAATACAGACCTTTAAAAATTTACTGGAATATCTAGACTCCTCTGTGTGACTCACCCACTTAGAAGTTTGTTTTCACATTCACAAGGGCTAGAACCTCTTCTTGTCCAAAACAAAACCAAAACCTGTAATACTTATGCTTTCATACCAACTTTTAAGCACTGTTTTTCAGTATAGTTTTTTTTTAACCCTATCCTGAATCTGACAATGATAATATTATCAACAACAGCAACTGTTAAAGATATACATATTCCCACATATAACCTCCTTCCACACATGACACCAACAAATAACACAACACCAAAATCACAAATATGAATTTGAACTTCTGACCATGAGAGAAGAAGAAAATATTATGAAATATAAAGCTGCCTTTGCATGCCAAAACCTATCTCAAATTCTCCTATACAACTGACTAACTTACTAAATTGATTCAACTACTTCATAATGCTACTTTATAGATACTGAAAGTGTTTGTTGAAAGCAAAACTAATTTACTGTGGTGTTGACAAAGGACTGCATTTATGTAAGCAGTCGAAGCAGACAAGACAATCTGTCACTATGTGGTGGCAACACGAGTCTCTGTTGTAAGGGTTCTTGAGATGGCATCTTTAACATCTGCCCCACAGACCACTCCTCTACAGTTTCTATAATCTAGCTGCCCCCGGTTTTACACGTGCCTATCAGCACAAATATAAAACAAGACCATAGTAGAGGAACATAGACACAACTCAGGCTGATGGAAACCAGTTCAATCTTCCTCTAGTTGTCCTGCATATGAGGTCAGACTAGATCAAAATAACAACCTAAAATTTTCTGGCTTGTTTTGCTCTACTGCCTAACTGTAATCTGGATGATCCTATCTGATTCTCTCTTGTTTCAGCACCTGCACAGTGTTTCTCTGTAGGGGGATACATTATGAAGGTGGTATAGAATGTAATCTTATCCCCAAAGAGTTGCAGCTGAACCAATGACTGAAACTAGGAGCAGGCCTGGTCTTAACAGGCCACACCTGTAGCCAATAGGAACAGTGGCATAAAAGAGTGGATTGGTGGAAACTAGAGTCAGATGATTACTGCAAGGACCAGGAACAGTCAGTGCTTAGAGGAGCTGCCTGTGAGAAACATTGAGGAGGTATGAAACTCTGAGGATTTGGAATCCTTGCACTATAATGATAGTAGAACTCTTAATATATAAGACAACATTTCTTAGTTTTTCCCCATACACTAACATGAACAGGCTGGCTGGTGCCTCCTCAATTGCCTGACAGTGCCAAAGACCTGCTGTTATGTTCCTCTAAAGCCATCTCTTCTCCAGGCTAAATGGTCCCTAGACTGTAGAAACCCGCTACCTTCACAGAGCTGTTGGTCTTTGCTCCCAGCACACACCATGGGCTCCTCCTATCCACCATATCCACCAAGCCTGTTACAGAAGAGCTGCTTGTCAGATAGTGAGTCTCCACCATGTACAGTTATAAAGGGATCTGCTCCTTCCCAGATGAATGATTTTGCATTTATCTTTGTTGAATATAATTAATTTCATGTTGATCTATTCCTCCAACTTCTCCAGGTCTCTCTGGACAAAACTGATATACCTTGGCTGCTGTTTAGGAACACCTTATATGCAAGTATTCCATAAACTCCTCCATGTTAACAATCAAGGTGCTAAGCAGGGTTGGTCTACTTGCTGCCCGACTTGTTACCAGCAACCTGGTAAAGTGCATTTCAACTCAGCCTGCTGAGCCTAACAATCAAAAGAGTTTTGTACAAATCTGACTCAGACTGTATCAATGTAACTTGGATAGAGTATTGTGGAAGACTGTCAAAAGCCTTGCTGAAGTAAAAGACACCCATTTTGCCCCTGATGGTCAAAGATCTGGTAATTTTTTCACATAAGGAAATCCAATACATCAAGCACATTTTCACTTTGATAAATCAAGGTTAACAATCACAGCCACAGAAATGGTTTTTAGTAAGAGCCACTCTGTGACCTACCGATCCTGGATTTACCTCAATTGAGTCTTTTTGGTAAGGAAAAAGAAGTGACCTTCCCTGTGGAAATAGTACAGCTTTCTCCAAGACTGACAGAACCAATAACCAGCTAGAATCGCCGTACAAATCCATATATTTTAAGGAAAGAAGCATGGGAAAACCTCTGTCTTGTTTCTGGATTTGAAGTGGTGGCTGGGCAGGGTAGGGGAAGCTGTGGGGCTGTCTTGGTTTAGGGCAAATTTTGGAGAGAATTTTCTAAGGGGCTCTTCTAGGAAAGCAGATTCAATTGGCCTTTCTCTTTAACTGGTTTGGGAGAAAATATTTCTTTGGAGAAAAGTGGAAAAAAACCTGTTTATAGCAATAAAGCTTGAACTTTATTAAACAATAAAACCCCTTGTTGCTCTAAAAGAGATGACAAACTCAGAAAGTCCTCTCTCTGGGTCATAGCTTAGCTTACTCAGTATTTTATTAGTCTTTTTATAGCTGGAACTGCTGTGGCCCAGGTCCAGGCCCAGCCCGGTGGGCCACAGGTGTGAGCTGCTGGTGCTCTTTTGGTGTTCAGTTTAGAGCAGGTTTAAACAGGTTTAAAGAAAAGGGGGAGAAAAAAAGAGTCTAGAAAACTTCTTTGCCTCAACTAGCTAAAATTAATTAAAACAAGGGAGAGCTCTGTCCTGCTGTCTGTCCATCCACAGATAACACAGTCCAGGAAAAGGAATGTGGTATGGAGGACTGAGTGCAGTGTCTGAAAACAAACTGGGCACTTCTTCTCTCCCCCTTTCACATTCTGAAACAAGTCTTAAAGGTGCAAAACTTATTATTCAGCATAAACAGAACAAGATGACTGGGGATGAAAGCATCATATAATCAACCCAGGACAGGGGCCCAGGCCAAGGCTAGGCCAGGCCGCAGATGCTAACATCCTGGCTCCACTAAACCCTGTGCCACCGAGCCCCAGGAGCAGCTCTGGGCTAGGCCTGGCCTGGCCATTTCGTGCCGCTGCTGTAAGATTAACTCTTTCAGTACTCTAAAATTCCATTTAAAAACAGATAAACCTGTGGGTGCCGCTTCTCCCAAATCAGAAAAAAGGAAAGTTGAAGGGATGTGAAGAGAACAACATAAAGACACCAATGTCAGTGAAGAAAGAAAAGTCAAAGCCCAGATGGCAGGAGAATGAGGAGATGCCTTAGTTTTGGGCTGAAATTCTTTTGAGAATTCTATGGTGAAGATGTAGTTGACACATTAGACACTTTTTCCCTTTAACTCATGGAATGCATTGGGAGGATTGAGGGTTCTAACCACAGCCATGAGCAAAGGCACCAGTGCTGAAGCAAGATGTTGAAATAGCTGTGATTTGATGAGAGGCTTGAATAGAGCGAGAGATGAGAAAGATGAGAAATCTTGACCCAGGGACAGAAGAAAAAGACCTCTGTTTCTCCTAGATGGATGAAGAGAACTTTTGTCTCTAGGCTAGAACAGCTTATCATTAAAATTGTACCCCAATAAGCTGAGAGTGGTTGTGAGAAGACTACCAAATGTGAGAAGGACTTAATGTTTGTAAATTTCTGGGTGGCTGCTATGCGTGAAAATTAAAACCACAATAGAACAGTTTCTTGTGGAAAAGTCTCTATGGCATGGCAGGAGAGACTCCTGTCCCTAAGCAAAATGAAGAAAGACTATTTTAGAGGTGGTACTCTGGCTGAAAGTCCCAGATTTTGTTTCTTTACATTGTCAGTACGAAAAGAAAGAGGAGGTGGGGGCAGGGGAGGAGAAATGTTCTGAAGGTTTGATTCTTATTATTCTTCTTTTAGTTATGTTAATAAATTTTTTTACTCTTTCTTTATACTCTTTTAAAGTTCTTAGCCTGCTTTTGCTCTTCTCCTAATCCTTATCTCACAGCAGAAAATGAGTAAATAATTTTAGTGGGTGCACTGGCATTTAGTCAGCACTCAACCCACCCCATTATATTGGTGCCGTGACTCAGACTGGCAAACCAAAACCACTACACTACCATAGTATCAAAGTTGGTTGACTAGTTTCTACTTCCTCAGCTAGTTATTTTGGTACTTTTTGATTAGACGTTGTCAAGGGTTTGACACTGGCAAAATGCCAGGCACCCATGGTGTTGCTCATTCATGCTTCCCTGCCACAGATGGGCAGAGGAGAGAAAAATTGAATTCTGGGTTCAAATTCAACAAAAGGTTGAAGAGTTGAGATCAGGACCAGAAGAAAACACTCCAAAGCCAAAAAAAGCTCAACTTAGAAATACAAAGTGAATTTATTGCCACAAAAATCAGAGGAGAATACTGAGAAGCAAAATAAGACCTTAAAAAAATCCTTTTTCCTCCAACCCGTCCCTTCTCCCCACCAAAAGCTCAAGGAGACAGGTGGCAGGTGTTTGGTCAATTTATCACCCCAGATCTTCTTCCACTGTTCCAGGAGAGGAATCCTTCCCCTGTGAGGCTGTGGGGTCCCTCCCACAAGAGACAGTTCTTCATTAACTTCTCCAGCATGTCTTCAATCTCATGAGCAGCAGCACTCCCAAGGCTGCTGCAATGTAAGTCCCTCCCATGGGCACACAGCCCTCCGAAAACTGCTGTGGCATGGGTCACTTTCCAGGGTGCAGTCCTCCAAGGACAGGCTGCTCCAGCCTGGAGGCAAGGGCCCTCTCTCTCCATTAGGTCTCCCACTGGATCACAGCCCCCTCAAGACATTCACCCACTCCAGCATGGGCACCCCCACCCATGGATCTCTGCAACCCCTATGGATCCCCAAGGGCGGCAGGGGCACAGCTGCTTCACCAGAGTCTCACCATGGCCTGCAGAGGAACCTTGGCTCTGGTGCCTGGAGCACCTCCTCCCCTCCCCTCCTTCTGCACTGACCAAGGTGTTGCCATGTAGTTTTCCTCACATGTTCTCACATCCTCCTCTTCTCTGGCTGGTAAACAAAACCTGTGTCTCCCTACTGTTTTGATTTTTTTTTCCCAAATACATTGGCACAGAGGCGTTACCAACCTCTCTCATTAGCCCAGCTTTGGCCAGCACCATGTCCATCTTCAGAGCCATCAGGGATTGGTTCTGCCAGACATGGTTGAAGGTTCAGCAGCTTCTCACAGGAGCCACCTCTGTGGCCACTTCACTACCAAAGACAGACCGTGCAAAACCAACACAGAAGTGTAATACTGTTTCTCCTTCAAACATCTCAGACATTCTCCAATTTTCATTATTTTAAAGATGCTAAAGAGCAGCCCTATGAAAAAATTCATCAGCTCACTCAGAAACCTTCAAAGACGCTTGTCCATGGATATACTGTGGGTCAAGTTCACCAAAAGAAATTCTGGCTTGATCTGCATCCACTTTCTTCTTGAATCTCTTCACAAGTCTTTGCTGGTAGACTGAGGCTTTGAAGGCACTGAGTATCTCTGTCCTGTTTGTATCCATGCTCATTAAATTATTTGCCCTATGGAGAAACAAAAAGAAAGTGCCCTCCTCAACAGAATGGCCCATTCTAGAGAGTATGAGGATGAAGATCCAACTGGACAACATGACAGTGGGTGCCTCCAAAGCACCTCTCACTCCTGAAAAGGGTATGATTGGTCTTGCAATGGAAGGCTGAAATTCCACTCCCAACAAGAGGGCTAGAGCAGGGACAGTGCATCCAGGAATAGATATCAAATGTCAGCACTGCGTGGGGACATCACTAACCATAATGCATATACAAACATGCCTATTTTTAATAATAATATTTATTGTCATCATGTGTAATGATGGTGACAAAAACAACAAAAAACAATTTTACTCTTACTTGTTGTGAGTTTGTATTTGATGAACCACAACAATGGCACTGGATTTCTGAATACTTTCTGACAATGGGCAGAAAACATCTTTTTTGTGGTCAGTGTTATTTGCATCTGTATAAAAGTTATATTTAAAATTTTTTCATATTTACTTGGCTTGTATGTAATGTACTGCCATAACAACTATAAAAGAAATGCTTACCTGTACTAAGCCTCCTAGTTGCTTACAGAGTGACAGACTCCAACCCCTCTGTCACTAAGAAATTCTGAGTGACTGTTTTGTGCAGAAGAGTGACACCCACAGTGGCACACTAGTGGGATGCACACTTTTATCAGCATTGTTTCTTTATTATTATTCCAAATTACATCTATGTTGTCACAGATGGCCTACTTTTTCAGGGGGTTGTGTGTTTTCATTTCATCTCAAGCATCACTAATGTCTTCAAGGAAGCAAAAAAATGAATTAATTTGTTCTTTGGGCACTGGTTTATAGCTAGTCACTTCTCAGACTGTAAGATGCTTGGTAAAGGGAAGAGCTGTTAAAACTTACACGATAAGTCCATAAGAAAGTCTCCAGTTTATAGTTTTAATACATGTGCTAATTTGGAAAACAGCAGGTCAGTAGCAGGCCATTGAAAGCAGATACTTGTATGTTAACAAATATCAGGTAATGATTGTATGCACACAATAATTTTCAAGAATAAATTACTCAATGGTTTGATTTATCAAATTTCCATCCTCTGATGCTCATCTGTGTCTTCAGAAACTACCATTTAAACACAAATTAGACCTTTTTTATTTTTTCCTTTTTTTCCTTTTTTTTTTTTCTGTTACTGGAATCACCTGCAACTTTGCCTCTTTATAGTGTTTTTAATTTTGTCTAAAACCAGGACTTTAGATGTGATGTATATGTATTCAGCCCACATTCTAAAACCCGAGTGCTTCTATCTTATGTGCAAACTTTTGTATCCTTTTCATCATGTCTTTCTTACTGTATATGTCATTTACTTATGAACCATGGGCTTCCCTGTTCTAATTTATTAACTGTTGAAAGAATTATGCCAGTGCTAGCTCTGTAAGATTAGATCTTGTGTTTAAACAAATCTCCCTTACAAATTATACCTCCTTGCAGTTCTTATACTAGCACTGCAGGTTCTGTGATTTTCTTTATAAATGAAGGAAAACTCCTTACTCCATTAAAAGGATTGGTAAAATTCCTGCTGAATTCAGTGTGAATAGATTTAAACTCTCATGTCTCGGTTGTCAAGTAATAGCTAGCACCTCCAGTGATAAACACCTACTCTTTATTTTTTAACCTTGACAACATAAACAGGTTAATGTCAAAGGAAAATCAAATGGCAGTTTAGTTTGATGACACCAACACATCACTTTGATTTGTAACTGCCTCAAGATTTCTGTGCTTTTTAAAATTGTGCTTTTTTCACACATCAGGTATTCCAGAGTTCAGAAATTAACTTATGGAAGATGGAAGATAAATGTTGCATTTCCATGAAATTCACAGTGTTACACAGTTAAAAAGCACGGTACCAGCAATTGTTTTACCCTTTGAGAATGAATTTTTTCTGTGGAATGCCTAACACATTATGGCTGGTTCTGCAAAGCCATAAGGTTTCCAGCATGTTCATCACCAAGTGAAATCAATCAAATATTTGCTGTCAAGCACAATGAATTTAAAAGCACTGGCCTTCATGCAAAAATTTATTCTGTGAGTGAGTTTCATAATATTAGCATTTGACAGGCAAAACAGTGATGAAGATTGGCTAACGTGATGACTGGCTAGGTGGAGAGCAGTGGATATGTTTATCTTGGTTGTATCAAAGATTTCAATATTGTCTTTCATAGTATCCTAATAAACATGCTGATTAAATATCAGATAGAAGAATGGACAGTGGATTTAAAAAAGGATTTCCAGGTTAAAAAAAAGGGTTGTGAGCAGACCAGCTTGAGGCCAGTCACTAGCGGTATAGCCTGGAGACTGATACTGAATCCAAAATGACCTGGATAAGGAGAGAGGGAATCCTTAGCAAATTTGAATATTGAATAAAATGGGGAAGAGGGACTGATACTCCATGGCAATGTTGCCATTCAGAGGGTTCTGGACAAACTGGTGAAATGGATTAGGAAAAACATCACAAAAAAATCACATTTTTTCATATTTCACTATTTTCTGGGAAAAAAAGCAACTGCTTCAGACTAATAACCTCAGTTCATTCTGTTTATTCCTGCCCCAGCCATTCTTGTAAGACTCAAAGCCACTTCTGAGAAGTCTTTAATATAGCTAACATAAGCTACATGAATCGTGACATATGACTAAGCAGAAATGCTACCCTCCCTCCCTACATTCTTTCCTCCCTTTCTTTTCCTTCTGATATACAAGAAGACTCAAATATTCTACTCTCTGTGGAACAGAAAGTTTGCTACAATATCAAATGGTAGAGCAGATTTCTGAAGTGCAAGGTAAAATTCTCTGAATTTGCTACAATAAATAGTACTTACAGATCTCAGCATCATAGCTATTAAAAAAAAAATCATATCCAGATGATATAAATCTTGAATTGCAAGGTCAAATGTCTTGCTCAGTAATGGAAATGTGAAAAATATTTACAATCCATCACTCTCTCACATACTTCTTACAAATGAGCTGGGATATAAAGTATTACATTACACCATGTTTCAAACCAGCTTTTTTTTTTTTAATAGTATATTCTCCGTAATTTGATCTACAAACACACACCATGATTAGATTTTTGTACAGGGTAACAGGATAATATAACAGCATCATGCCACAAAAAAAAACACCTTAACCAGAGTGTTCAGTTTAAACTATTGCATATTTTGGCACTGCTAAGAAAATAACACCCAATAGGAACTTCTTGTCAGAGGTTTCTCTGATTCTAGGTATTTTCCCTGGCATTATATTAGAGTGTCTTATGTTTTGCCATTTTTTCATTAATAACTTCTACTGACACTTACAGTCCAGAGAATTATGTTTCAAACAGCTAGAAACAATGGTAGAAGCACCCTGTTGAAAGATGTTAACAAAAAAGTCATAAATTTTTTGTGCAGCAATTTTTAAAGAAAATATCAAGGCTCAAATCTATATTCTCTAATTCATTTAGACAAGACTTTAATAAGGACTTACCTGATATATTTTCTAGTGGAAAAAGTAACTTTTAAAAAGTATTTCCCAGCCTTGAAAAACATAACAAACAAACAAACAAAAATTACTTCCAATGCAATATGGTGTACTGCAAATGTGACTAAAAATTTCAGACTTAAACAAAGATGGAAGAAACCTTTGCAATTCATCCATGCAAAACCAAGCTACTTTTCCCTGAAATCTTGACAAATTATAGTTTTTAGCAGTAATATTAGCTGTAATATATAAGGTTCAAGATTTTAAAACAAGGTATTTCACCAATAAACTTTCTTATAGTCCCTTCAGATTTTCAGATGTATGACTGAAGTACTTCCAGTGCTGATAAACATGGCTGTGTGGAAATGCTTCAGATTCTTCTCCTCCTAACATCTTCCGCTATCCCTTTTGCACTGACTGAAGCAGTACACCTATCATGAGCAGGACATGCTCATGAGAATTCACTGGAATTTGTTATTAAAAAAAAAGAAAACCACAAAACCCCCCCAGAACTTACAATTTATTCTCTCCTACACCTAAATCTTCCACGTTGCTGTAAAGCTCGGTGAAGAAAAGTCAATCAATGGTTACCCTAAAATGTTAGTAAGTAATTTTAATATTTAGATTTCAGTAATACTTAAGGTGAAATTATATTGGACCTCCATTTGGCTGCATTCTCTGTGCAGATTACATCATAGGAATTACTAAAAAAACCCTATTTTTGCCTTTGTGAAACACCATTTCTGCAGGCTCTCCACTACTGGTTTTAGTTAGACAAATGAAATATCAGAGATAAATTATATACATACAACTCACATAAATACATAACAGACATAAAGTGTCTTCTTTTATCAGGCAGACTTTATTTATTTATTTACTTATTTATTCACTTACTCACTTTTTTTTTTCGCATATTTGGTTCTGTGCTAGAGAAGTGGCCAAGGAGGTGAAAGAACATTTTACCAGCACATCACTGTCAAACCATGAATGGGTTTCAGTCAAACAGTTAAGGCAATAAATGCCCTAAATCCTTCCCCTGAAGTGTTGAAAATCTGAAAAGAAAATGAAGAGCATCAGCATGACCTGAAGTTAATGCTTTGAAACTGAATTAGAAAGAAATCTGTGTTTAAGTGGAAATGCATCTGAGGCAACAAAAACTAACGTCAGCAACTCATAGGTGAATGTCACAGCCTGCTGATACATTGACAGTAGTACAGACAAGAATGCTAGGCATAGTATACCTGGTAAGTATACCAATCTTAAAAAGTACCCAGAGCCCTGTTCAGCTTCTCATTCAAAACTGCATGAGAGTAGTTCAAAAATTTTCATGCACAAATTTTATGTTTTGAGCTGTCTGTTTAGATGGGCAATGTTAATCACTTTGCTTGCAAATTATAGTTTTGCTTTCATATTGCAATTGTAATGCTGTACATTATTGTTGTTTTATTCTAAATATATTTATTGGAATTCGGGTAATAAACAAAATTTAAAACAGCAACTTTATGAGCAACAGAAACAGAAATTTTCTAGTCCGTCCATGAACATAAGCAACCGACTGTTTATGAAACAAATCAAGAAACTCCTGTGAGATAAGTCATATGATTTAGCCCAACATCCATGCTAGTGCATTAGCAGAGGAGCAATTATGCTTCTTTTTTAAGTGTACTATAGAAGTTTGCAGTAACAGCCCATGTGAATCCAATATTATCCTGCAGGTTTCTTGTTTTGATTGGCATAATCCCTAACAGCACCTTTTACTTCTTGGTACAATGAAAAATGACAAGAGTGACTTTTTTGAGGCACAATTATCTCAAGTCATAAAACTGCACACATTATAGCATCTTCAGGGAATAGCTGCACTACTGTATCACCTTCTGCAGACATACATTTAGCATGGGAATATTTATTTAACATACTCTTTAACTCTCAGTCTTCTTTATTGCACCTTTGACACACATCAGCTAGAAAATACTGAGACCACAAAATGAATATCTAAAAGAATATGACAAACACTTCTAAATAAACTTGGAAGATTGAAAAGTCATTTAGTATGCAAAGAAGACAGGGGTTTTTAACTATTATGGCTGTTATGGTACAATCAAAATCTAAGTAGTATAAAATTTATTGATTCATAAAGGCCTTTTTCCCTTAAAGGCCACCCTAAATATTATACTCATAAATAGGTACTTGATCTTCAAGCTTTTTCTCCTGCATCTCTTCCTTTTCTTTCATAATTTTCTGATTCTGCATTTTCCAGCAGTCATGCCCTATACACAAACAATGCAGTTATCCTCCAGTTGTTTTAATTTTCTGAGTATGTTTTTGCTGATGAAACCCAGTCCTTGGAGTGCTGAAGTGTATATTCTTGTTAGTACAACTTCAACAATGAACACTATAAATTTTTCAAAAAGCATTGAGCAGCTAATCTCAAGATTTCACATAAATCATAAAATATGACGTTTTACTGCAGTAATCCACAGTTTAAAAAGAACAAAAGAATATCAATTTGTCTTTGAAACTCTATGGCATCTAAACAGAAATACGAAATATTGCTAAACTTAAGATTTTTTAAAAAGCAACAAACCTGTCTCCTTGCCCAAGACATAATGGGCTATTCTATTTATAAGCTTTTCAAAAGCTGTGCCTGCCTAGTTGTTATTTATGTCACAAATGTCAATGACCATAGCCTTAAAAATCTTTCAGTCAGAGCAGTATTATCATTAGCTTACAGATGAAGATCATCTGAATCATCACAATTGTTAAAAGCTCTCTGAATTTATTTATAAATAAATGCAACATATGCAACATGAGAGGAGGTTGGGTGTATACCAGAAGAGGTGGTGAGGAATATCTGACATTGACACTAGGCAAATCCCTGGAACCATTGCTAGGTCAAGAAAATCACTCAAGAGTGAAACTAGCCCAATATTTAAATATCAAAACTCACTGAATTCTCTAGCCCTTAAAGACAGCCTGGTAAACAGTATTCCTAAGGAGATGTTTCTAGAGTTTCATTTATACACCTTTTGCTCCAGTTTCCTATTAGTGCAACCGTTATCTCAGTCTTCTCTGTTCCTGCTCCATGGTGAACTATTCTTGTGCACTGGTCAGGTAATGAACAGCCATCTCCCCATGGGAACAGTGCCTATGGCTGGAAAAGAAGAAAAATAAATCTAAGGTAGCTTACATGTCTCAGAGAGCCAGGGACTTAAGCTAATTACAAGCTGAACTGTTGTTATGTGCACTTTTGAAGCTCTTGTCCAACTCCATTTGATTGAAAATTTCTATCAAATTAATCTGAGAAGTATTTATTTTGTTCACTTTAACAACAAACACTTGGCAATGAAAAACACAGCACAACAATTCTTGTGTTGAGGGTATATGCCTGATCTTAACCAAAGCAACAGTATAAGCATACCCAAAGTGGGCCACAAGGCTATCGCAGTGCAAGAAATTTAAACTTCATTACATTTTATGAGTGCTAGTCCAGAGATTTCACAGTCTTTCACAGAAAGATTTTTTTAATGGCTATTTAGATTATTTTTGTGTGAGAAAATATGCCAGCTCCAGATCCTCCTTTATGGCATAATCTGGGCATATAGCACACTCGTGTATTCTGGTGTTGTGCAACAGCTTTGTATGCCACCTGTCATCCTGTAATACACAATTCTGCTTAAACCACTAATATTTTGTGTGGAACCAAATGCATCCACAGACATAATAAATAAAATACATTTAAATATAAAGGAAGTCTTACACTGATTTATGGAGACAGAGTAAGGCTTAAAAAATTCTCAAAATTATTCCTTTATTTTTTGGAACATAAAGACAAGACATAGACAAGGAAAAGTGGGGTATTTAATCTGGATTGTTATAGTCTAGATAATTAGAGTATGGTAGGACAAAGCAAATAAATGTTAGAAGAGAAAGAATAAAAGATATGATGTAAAGAGATTGCCTGGGAAAATAACATTGCTTAAAAAATCCTCATATGTTCTTGGAACACAGGTGCAGAACTTAGCTTCCTAAGTTCCACAACTTGAGTTGCCATTTCATACTGTTTAGACAAAGCATCAGACTTTTGGCAGATTCATTTCAGATGTTTTGCTTCCATTCTCTTGTCTTCACGCAGCTCCCGCATTTTATATTTCCTCAGGGTGAGACTCAGCAGAGCTCCTAAGCGAGGTGAGTAGAGGCAAAATGAACAACCAAACCACCACAATACTTAGCAAAGCATAGTAAATCATCCAGTGTGGCATTTCTGAAAGAGTAAAGGATTTACACCTGGGTGGATTTAGGGCAGCAGGAAGTTAGGCATCCATCAACCCCCATCCGTGTATCACTAGCCCAGTTAATCACCACTTAGGAACTATTAGGCTGGACAGCATGAGCTCTGTCAATCACAGTTGGTACAATGTAGTGCTGAAAGTGGAGCAGTCACTAAGGATGGCCCTATTTCTAGCTAACTTGTTTTGGCAGAATGTTTGTGTGCATCAACAGACTGAAATGTCAGAGAGCTGAAGATGATGTGGGTGAACGTGAAAAACCAGAGAAGACTGCAGAGAAAAAGAAGAAACCAGAATAAAAAGTGAGCAAGTAAATATAAGGAAGAGCAGCAGATTAAAGGTATGAATCAATGCTGTAAATAATATTATTAAAACAAAGACACAGGAAGTTTTCCACTAAGAATATATTTCAATTAGGTGTTAAAGGTAGGATAAGCATCAATAAAAATTGCTCATTCAGCTTATTAAATTCTTTGTGTCACAAGTGCCTTTCAATCACTCGTTATACCACCCAGTACTCTTCTGTAGTTTCTATAATACAAAAAGAGGGAAAGAGGCAATAGAAGTCCCAGGTGTGAGTAATTTTGTACCTTATGATAAGACAGGCACCCCACTGAAGCTGGCCATCAACAAGATCCACAGAGCTCATAACACTTAAATACATATTCATATCTCTGTATGACCAACTAAAGCTCTAAATAATATTAATACAGATATTTAGGATGTTCACTAGGTATTCCTGTTGTACGTAATTATTACCTTTTTTTCACTTTCACAAACAACTTAGGTTCACTTTCACAAACAACTTAGGTTTTTTCACTTTCACAAACAACTTTAATCCTGCTTCTGTGGTTTATTATAATTGAGGGTTTGTTTGTTTTATGCTGGAGTAGAGGGTTCACTCTGAGTACATCTATGCTTAATTACTATGCATCTGTACTTAGCACAACAAAATAGAGAAGGTGCAACAGGCATGAACAATGGAAAATTCTTCAGGGTGCAGATAAAATATTCTGGACATTGGCACAAGTGTTGCCCCTTAATTTCTTTAAAAGAGAATGGGAAACAGGTCTCTTCTCTCCCTAAACCAAAAATATTGTCAACAACTTAGTTATTTAAGGAGAGTGAAACATGCCAGAATGGCATGTTTGCAGTAAGTAAATTAGCTCAGACCTCTCCATTTCTGTTGCTTATTCTGCTTCTATGCTTTGTTTTTCTTCTCTTTCTTATCGTATAAAATGTTCAGAAAAAGCATGTAGCAGGTTTTTCAGTAGGTATATTGGTACAAATTGGTTAGCCAGTCTATGCAAAGAAATGCCACGGACATTGCAGATAATTCTTTTGTGGTAGCGACATAATGGAAAGATCTCGCAGGAGTAAAGTTCTGAGTATGTCATGCTAATTGTAAATGTCAACATTATCTGGAAATTGGTGTAATTTTGTCCATAACTGGTTCGACACTAGCAATTTTGTCCATAACTGGTTTGACACTAGCAACCACCATAACTACTTTTAATAGCTTCCTTTAGCTGGCAGCTAGCTTCTGAAAAGTGACACACACAACTAGATGTCTCCTGTAAGACAGAGCAGAGTCCATTTATTTTCAGGTTCATGTCAAGAGCCACTGAAAAGTTTGGTTTGGAAGTCAGCATTAAAGGTTATCCAGACCAACCACTTCCTGCAATGGGCAGGGACATCTTGAACCAGATCAGATAACTCAGAGCCCTGTCTGAACTGACCTTAAATATTTTTAGAGATGGGGTATTTAAGACCTCTCTGGGCAACCTGTAACAGTATTTTACCACCCTCATAATAAAAGATTTCTTCTGTATATATGCCTTTGTAGTTTAAAACCACAACCTTGTCTCCTATTGCTACAGGCCCTGCTAAAGAAGCTTGACCCATTCTTTCTTATAATCCCCTTTCTCAGTGACAAAAGCATTCTCTCCTTTAGGCAAAGCACCAGCTTTCTGAGCTTTTCCTCACAGGATATCTGCACCAGCCCTCTGATTAATTTTTTGCCCTCCTCTGCACTCAAGGCAACAGGTTCGCACCTTCCTCTGTACTGACTCCAGACCTGGCAATAGTACTCCACGTGGGGTCACATGAGACCCGCCGAGGAGGAGCTGGTAGTTAGGAGCTAGGGGAGTTAACATAAAATCTTTACATAGGTTAGTAGCTATTTCGTTCTTTTAAAGCTATTTTTAGCCCGATGTTAGCAGCCCGTGTAGGTTTCTGCAACGCTGTACAGCATACCTACCAGGAGAAAATCTCCTAAATAGCTCCGGAGCGCTATGGTTCCCTGAGCAGAGGCTGTCACACTCATAATCAGACTGTGTTTACAGGAGCAGCAGCACTCTTGCATTTACAGGCTACTGAGCAGCGGCCTGGAGAAGGCAGAGGCGCCGCTGGGCTGGGGCCGGCGCCCCCGGGCGGGCACTCCCGGGCTGGGACCGGCACCCCCCGGCCAGCATTCCCGGGCGGGCGCTCCCGGGCTGGGGCCGGCACCCCCCGGCCGGCATTCCCGGGCGGGCACTCCCGGGCTGGGGCCGGCACCTCCCGGCCGGCATTCCCGGGCGGGCACTCCCGGGCTGGGGCCGGCACCCCCCGGCCGGCATTCCCGGGCGGGCACTCCCGGGGTGGAGCACTCGGGGCCCGCAGCACCCGCCCCGGGCGATTCCCGGCGCGGCGGCGCCACCTGGCGGCGCGGCGTGAGGCGAGGCGGGCGGGGCGCGGGCCGTGAGGGAGGCGCGGGCCGTGAGGGAGGCGCTGCCCCGGGCGCTGCCGCGGCGCGGCCCGAGCCGGCCCGGGTCTGCCGCCCCCAGCCGCCCACACCATCCGGCCCCGGCCTTCGCCTTTTTGTTTCACCAGGGCATTGCGTCATCTTTTTTCTCCACGTGGAGGTAGCCTGGATATAGTATTTAAAGATTCGCCCCGCTGATTAAAATTCCTTGTTTCTGCGCTCTTCTGTTCTGCTTTTATAGAAGCAGTGAATTCCAACCCTGAAATATGTCAAATGGGAGAGAGATTTCTGCCTGAAAGACACAACCGGCTTCATTTGCCATATTCAGTGAGCAAAATACATACTGTTGGAGCAACACACAAAAACAGAACAAAAGGTGGTTTGAGAGGTCCTTTGTTCTTTTCAGTCCTAAAGGAAGGTATTGATAGGAAAAAATAAAATAAAAAAAAAAGCCACCTGCTATCACAGGTGTCAGTTCACCTCAAGATAAGAACTGCACCAGACCCGTCTTATTTTAGTCCACGAACACAAAGGTGCTGCTGGCTGAATCAGATTTGTTTCAGTGGTAGGATGTCTTTAACAAGGTTTTTGCTATCATCCCTGCAGTACAGCCAGGCAGGAACCATGATGGGCGCTATGGGAGAGTGGTAATGGGTAAAGCAAACACAGCTCCATGGATCTTTTAAAATGCTAGTTTTTGTGAGTTACACATATTTATTGGCCTTTTTAAAAAGCAGCAAATACTGCAATTCCTTTAAGATTTTAGTAGCGGTACACAAGAATTAAAGAAGAAAATAGACCTAGATCCTTTCCCTTAGAAATATGATGTTACAGCTGGCGTTTTGATATATGCATTTCTGATTTCATGGCAGTATTTTCTCCACTCATCATGCCTAATTTCTTCTTAAGTTTAACTCAGATTCTAACTTTAACCCTTTTGAATCTGAAAACTAAATACTAGGGAGAAAAAGACAATTTCATTTATGTTTAAAGAATTAGCAATTAAATTAGCTGAGTACTGTACAAATTCAGTGATAGAGTGTACAGTTAATGATAGTTACAGTTATTTATATACCCATATACATATATATATATACACACACATATACACGCACACACACTACATATACACTGTAGAACATCTATTTGCCCATACAATTTTTACCTCTAGTCAGTAAGGTATAATCAACAAAATCAATCAGGGAGTGAAAGACTATAGCAGAAGTGCTAATTTTCCAGTAATACAGAGAACTTCTAAAGATAGACTGTATCCTTGCTCACATCAGAAAACTCCAAGACATGGTTTGTACACAGACATTTAGTGGTTCTTAATAGCCTGATCTTACACTTTACGTTATCTGCATAACTGGAAATTCAATTTTATCCTGCAGCAAAACCAAAATAAATATATAATTATATAAGCATGTAAGTAAGGATAATAGTATTTCTTATAGATTGAAGTTTCTGGGAGCTTTTGATACGAAAATTGCAATGATTCGTTTGAATTCAGTATAATGTTTTGTGTGGATTTAGCGTGATTTGAAATAAAAAAATTAACATAGTGTTTTAGGCCTTAATTAGTGCAACTAATAATGTGGCATTAAGGCTTTTAGGCTGAATCAAATTAAGAAACTAGTAAGGTTTCTTAATTTGAAAAGTCTTCTTATGGTCCGTCCTGAAAGTTTTAATTTTAGCATCACTTTCCATTTTTTTTCCCCAGTTATAGCATAGCTTTCCATCTGGCCTCCTTTTCTGAGCAGAACCAGTAACAAGATGTAGCAGAGGAGATAGGGCAAAACAGTGTATCCACTGAAAGAAGTTCCAGGGAGGTTTGTCCGTAATTAAGTGTCCATTGTTAAAAAGGTGGTCCGCTCCATCCACTATCCAATCTTGGCTTGTCCATCTTCTCTTTATCACTCTGCTCCATAGCAGCACCATTTAAACACTCATGGCTAAGCTGTGGGTAGAAAACAAATTGTTTGCATTGAAAATGACCAGACATAATATTGGAATCTCTCTACTGAATCTGATTTAGCTTCTATGGTGACATATGATCTACAGCGGTCGGCTTTATCTGCTGAGCTTCTGTGTGTATTTTCTATGTCTGGTTTGCAGTTTGTTATTAGATCCTGTATGTTCACGCAATTTACACAAAAGTTCCCTCCTCCTTTTTCTATTGCAACCTCAACCTTTGTAATGATTGTTCAAAAGGCACTCCAGTGATGCAAGACCACCTGCCTTTCCTGAGTGAAAGCTAAATTACTTGCTATTGGTTTGAAATACATTTCTCTTCCTGAAGATTAGTTAGCTCTGCAGTGGCTGCAGTATGGCAATGTGCACGTATGTAATACAGGTTTTCAAGTAACGCACAAAAAGTAAATTGTGACAAAATTTGAAACAGTAGTAAGTACCTAAAATTATACCTCTTTTTACTAACTGATTAAATCATTCCTTATATTTGTATTTCTGATTTATAAGTTATGTTGTTACTTCTCAAACACAAAATACACTTTTCTTGTTCTTTTTTTTTATAGGCAGGTGGTCCTACTTAATTTTTTATGCGAGAAGTGAGAAACATCATATTAGTACTTCCATGAGATTATGGTTTGTGTTCAAAGTAGCACTCGAAAAGGTGCAGGAGCCCTTTTTTCTTTTGTCAGTGTCTGCTTGTAGGCTAATGGACAGAACTACATAGAGGAAAAAAAACACTGTCAGTTGCCTCTGCCAATTCCCTAGACAAACAGAATCTAGTGTGAACCAGCAAAACAAGCCTAGGCAAAACACACAGAACTACAGTAGACTGGGTTTTGGGAGTGGTTTTTTGTTTTGTTTTGGTTATTTGTTTGCATTAGGTTAGGGCTTTGGTTTGTTTTTGTTTGGTTGTTTTTTTCTGTTTTCTTTTTCTTTTTTAATGCAACCTATGAGATATAATAGAACACTGTAAAAGCCAAAACAGATTCAATATAGTAAGCAGCTGTACAGCTTTGTCCCTTATGGATTAGCTAATAATATGTTTTGTTATTTTGGGAACAAACAGGTTGTTTTCTCTTCATGTTGCTCAGACTGGCAGTGAACATACAAAGAGTACTATTATGGATCTCAGTGGGAAGGTGGGAAAAAGAGAAAATGAATATAATTACAGAATTCCTAACATCCTCTTATTGTATTTAGCCTAGTAAGAGTTCATTTTTTTAAATTATTTTGTTGTTTTTCACAATTGGACTTAATCCAAATTTTTAGTGAGTCTTGGGCCTTATGTAAATCTTCCACTTTCAAGACTCACAGGACCACCTCTGAAAATATCTGAGTGCTTGAAGGAAAATTGTATTTTGCAAATACAAAGTGCTCCACAAATTTTGATGTGCCCTGAGCCCTCTCAAGTAATTGAGTTCTGTGTCTATATGAGCTACTGACAAATTCATATCATTTTCTTCAAGGTAATCTAGTTTCTCCTGTCTCTCCAGATTACACCTGTCTTTCCCAGTATGAAGGTTCCTCATAGATCTGAACAACTGGGAAAATTCTATATGGTTTCACTTTCTACTTAAGATTAGAAGGAGCAAATTAGATCTCTGATTTAAGATTATTGCTGTCTCTGATAACTATGAAACAAATGCTCAGAAGGGTCTGCACATACACCTTTCTACTGGAACCATAGAATTCTGTTAAAAAAATAACTTCTAACACCAAGGAACAAAACTCTTCAGCATGACATCTTTTATGAGTAGTTAGTAGAGAAATTGGAGAGTAGTCAAACTAGGAAAGAAGGAACCAAATTCTATCAGCATTCATTTTCTGCCAGTCTTTGAGAAAGTGGAGTGCCCTGCTATCATACCATACCAAATGATACTTTAACTCTTTATCCTTGGAAAATATTACACAGTCTATGGAATCTGTGAGCTGTAATGGTTGTAGTATCATCACATTATGCCCTTTATTGCATCTTTTCCCATTAGAATTAAATTTTAAGTTCCATTTTCATTTATGTCACTGCTTTTTTATCCTCTTGATATCCTGATAGCCATCATGGCAAGAGTTACATATTTTTTTCATTGTATTTTGTATTTGGTTTTGTATGCTGTGTAAACAGTGTAATTCTTGCATTTTATCCATAACACTCTTTTCATTACCAACATTTTATTCTGATGGGGTTTTTTTTCTTTCTCTCTTCTACTTTTAGATTGTTGGAAATAAATGTGATTGGTAATTCCCAAATTCTTGGTACTAGTGATCATATGAGATTTTATAAATACTATTCTTTCTTGAAGGTAAAAAGTGCTGTATCCAATGCAAACTACACTGACCTATGCTTTGTGTGCAAGATAAGCAATTAAGAAAACCAGTGATTCTAGCTCAGCTTTCCTTTTGGCATATGGAAATTAATTTCAAGCACCCAAATCTCCTTCAAGATGTGTGCAGGTAAAAGGAACAGTGATGTATCTTAGGTGCTGCATACACCAGGCTGGATAAGAGGGTGAAACCAGAAATATTACTTTGTCTTTACTTTTATAGAATGCCATGCTGTGAACATCCTTAACCTGGAAACTCTCTCCTTTCAGTTTTCCTGGTGCTTTGTAGCTCTGTATTTAGCCTAAGTGAAACACTCTTAAAATCCTGCTCTCAGAACTAAAGGTAATGAAAATATTAGAGTTTTAGTGCTTATGATATCATTTTCATATTTTTTTTCCTTTTGGATCAGTGTGTGGTTAAAAAAACAAAACAAAACAAAGCAAAAAACTCCAGCCAACAGTATTTAAAAAAAAATAAAATGCAATTCCACCATTAAAACCTGAAACTGCTGTATTTATGAAAATTAGAGAAGGAGAAGGCGAGAGAAATGTCTTTTATGATAAAAATCGTCTCATCTAAGATAATATCATTTACTGGTTCAGCAACTTAGCTGCAGCCTGGCTGATTTCTAAAAATTCAGTACTAAAGAAGAGAAAGGGAAAATTAAACCCCTGGCTCAGTAAAAAATTTCTGTGCTGTGGGTTTTGACAGAGTTTAAAAATAAAACCAAGACAAGGTAAATCTAGGAGGGAATTTTTTGCTGTTTAAATTGCACACTGACCCTTTAAACACTGTTCCAAACACTATAGCCTTAGGCACAGCTTCAAGGCATAACCATGCCCTGTAGCTGACTTCATCATGGGTTCTCACCTCCCTGCCCAGCCAGTCCTGAAATATCTAGCAACTTTTCTTGCCCCACTTTTGATATGCTTTCATATATCCCAACATAATGAAAAATAGCTGCTACTGCTAGTGCTTTCTACACAATGAAATACATTGGAGAAGTGAAGGTAAAATAAGCTTTGTTGATTTCCCACCTAGAATTCAGACAACATTTTGAAAATAAGGTTAATTGCCTTATATGCCACACTCTCTGCATTTTCCCCTCACATGTACAAATGCCCCTCCAATTAAAACTACACAGCTTTCTAGATGAAAAAAATTACTTGAGCTATTTATAACCCCTTGGTGGAGACTTTTAAGAGCATTTTTAATCATAAAATGTATTTATGTGAATCTAAAATCTCAACATTTTAATAGTCAAGCAGACTATTTAGCTAGTAAATGTAGTATTTTAAATCTGACACAAGCCTATTCATGACTAAAAGAAATAAAACTTATCCAAGCCATAAATCCAATCTTAGATGGTATTATTATTTCCTCCCTGTTATTTCATTCTTTACATGGGTCTCCACCTTCATGAATTATTAATGAGAATATATAGGATTTAATTTTTTCATTATCTTGTGTTTTTAAATAAAATATAAAATTAAGATAACATGTTTGGGCTGACCTTCTTTGTTCTGTGCCTGATCTGTGGTACACATTTATGTATTTTTAAGGCCAAAATTGGTATCAGTCCCGTATCCAAAGATATTAATACACTTGGAGTAAAATAATAACCTGTTCCTATGATTCATGTTAACCTACTGCAATTAAAAAAGAAATCAGTGTTCTTGACTGTCTGAAATATAATGAACAAGGCCTACTTAAGAATATCATAGTCACAGTCTCAGAAGTTTTGTAGAATCATGATAGCAATCAGAAAAACTGTTGAAACAATGTTCTATTCTTAAAAATTACTTTGCCTCTTTGGTGATGTCCACCTAAAAAGAAACAAACACACACAAAAATCCCAGAAGAAAAACTGTTATAAGAGAAATTGTTGGGAAAAAATAACAGTGGTCATGGCATGAAATAGAACATCTCCCTAACATTAATTAGAGCTCTGTGGTCAACAGCTTCATTACTGTTTTCTAAATTGCCTGTAACTGTTCAGCTATCTTTATTACTTTCTGTCTTCTCATTCTTTATATTTTTCTGGACTCCTTAAAACCAATATTATTCTGTTGGGGTCAAGCCTGAATTTTCATTGGTGACCATGCTCATTCATGTAGAAAATCTTGTGGTTATTTTCAATGTAGTAATTGTCTCCGCTTGCCCAAAGTAGTTGTAAAAAATCCCATCACAGCCTCATTATTTTCCGGACAGAGAAAGCTGAATGCCACAGTTCTACTCTGCAAGGTTTGTCTGACATCAAAACTGAATTCCTCAGACTTCAGCAGCTATCACTTGCATTACTGCTTATAGCTCTTCTAAGTCTTGGAAGAGGTAATATTGACTTAAGTTAGTATTTAATTTAAAAACCAGCAGTTTCCCATTGATTGCCTTCCTTTTTGATTTGTTTTTTAAGATGCTCTTCCTGCCATGCTACTCTTGAAGGTGATTCATTACCAAAATTGCTACCTAACCCCAAAAGAGGGAAATAGATTTATTCCATTATTTATATTTTTGCCACTACATGTCTAAAGGCTTTCGTTTACATACAAGGCATTCATTACTTCAGTAATCACACTCATAACAGATGTTTTTTACTATCTGACTGGATTTCCAGAGATCTGTTCACTGAAACTCAAGTTCTTCTCACCCTTGTGGGAATCCTTAAAATCAGAGGGTTTTGGGAAAGCTGCAAAAGACAGGCATCAGAGACAGCAGAACTGTGATTAGAGCTAAGCAGTACCCTACCTATAAAGTACTGTAATTCAGGTTCTGGACTGTTGCATCTAAAATGTTACAGAATATCATACAGTCTAATTAATATATGTCAAGTTTTGGGGTTTTTTTTACTTCTCCTTGTCAAGTACTTTTTACTTGTTTGGTTTGTGAGAGTATTTCCTTTCACAGAGAGAAAAATTTTTAAAAAGATGAGAGAAACTTTGATACAATATATACAGATTTTATCTACTCTTTGAGATATAGGTATCCACCCAAAATATTCATACTAGGCTAATTCTATAAAAATCAATAGCTCAAGTCTGTAAAAATTGGTTCATGCTCTACACCAGTTTCTAAGTCCTCATGTATTTGTTGAGGCTAGCACCATTTTTGCTCTAGCTCATTAAGACACAGACTTTGTGCCCACATAATCTGATAAGTTCAAGAACAGTTTGTAGTACAAGGCACTCTGCAGGGCGCCTACCCTTCAGCCATGGGAATGGCTTGCAGACAAAGCAAGTACACAGAGCCAATATGTGTTCAGCACATAGCATTGAGTGGTTTCCAGAAGTAGACACTACCTATAATTGCAGCCATGGGCAGTGGACTTGCCCTTTTGAGGGCTGTTGCCAAAACATAATATAGAAAAACCCTGTGTCTCCTAGCTCACAATTTAGCAGTCTTATATGGCACCATCATTCTTTTAGTTTTCCTTCTTCCCACAAACCTCACATTCTCAGACTGATGGTGTAACAATGGGAAATACCAACGTGAAATGCACTAAGCTGTCTGTGTATGTGTGTGTGTGTGTGTGTGTGCATGTGCACGTGCATGTACTGTGTGAATAAGCAAAACAAGCAGAGAAAATTTAAAAGAATGTATATGCCTCTCAGATATTCTCAATGCACTGCAGTTTCCTCCCCTTTGCTCCCCTATTCTACTGTTCCATGCATTCTTAACTTTCTTGTCCTGCTGAGTTTTCTGTCTTCAAACCACCATACTACTATTGTAATGCTATCGTGGTTTTATCCCCAGCCAACCATTAACTACCACACAACCTCTCAACCCATCACCAGGGTCAGGAAGAGAATCAGAAAAATAAACATAGAAAATTCATGGCTTGAGATAAAGGGAGTTAAATAGGTGAGGCAAAAGCTATGCACCCGAACAAGATGAAACAAGGTATTAATTCACTATTTCTTATGGGCTGTGCGGTGTTCAGCTGTCCCCAAGAAGTCGGGGCTCAATCACACATGACAGTGGCTTGATGAAACAAACGCCATAACAAAATGTCCCCCTTCTTCCCTTGTTCCCCACTAAGTGTGATGCAATATGGTATGGCGTATTCTTTTGGTCAGTCAGGGTCACCTGTCCCAACGGTGTCCCCTCCCAAGTCCTTGTGCACCCCCAGCATATTCGCTGCTTGGGACCGTGTGAGCAGAAGTAAAGCCCTTGAGTCTCTCTCTAAGTGCTGCTCAGCCATAATAAAAACATCTCTCTGTTATCAACACAGCTTCCAGCACAAATCCACAACACAGTCCCATACCAGCCACTGTGAAGAAAATTAATTCTCTCCCAGCCAAAACTAGCACAAATGCATAAATTGGTCTTCCAATAATTTGGTTCTTTCTTGCAATAGGATTCTCAAAAGAAAATGGACAATTAGCCCACGCTTTTCTACTTCAGAAGTTATAATTGCATTTTAGCAGAATATTATGTTTTTAATTTAAGTTCTAACTGCTATCTGAAATAGAACCTGGGTATTGCTAATTACCTCAGATCATTAGACTATAGTCCTGTTGGTACCCTTGAATTTATACTCCCATAGCACTCGCAGCCTAAAATGATACTGATGACACTTCAAAGATGTTTAACCCTCCCTTTGATATTTCCTCTACCTTTCACCACAGTTTTTGGTATTCCCATACCTTCCCTCATCAGGAGATAAGTCATTTTTTAATATCATATTTTGTGTGCTTGCTGTATAACGTGATTCACCTTAAACACTAGAAAATGAAACAGTGTAAAATGTATATGCAATACTATACCTTATTCTTAAGATATCAAAGAAACATCTAAACCATATATTCTCATGCTAAAATACTCTGATTTATTACCCCCATCCTCCCCTGCCTTGAAATGTATACCACAAGGAATGACCTGTCCTTTTACAGTTTCTGTGAAGAGCTCAAAAGTTCCTGAAGGTCAGTTATGATTAAGAGAGAGAAAGGGAGGAAAAAGCTGCCATTAGAGGAGTCCTATGAATTAAAAGAAATTCTAGAAACAGGATATCTTGGTTTTAGTTTAATTCAGGTTTTTGGATTATTGATTAAACTGGAGTGGAGAGCAGAATACTCTATATACTGTGGTTTAATTCAGGCATTGAGAAATAGGAAGGTAAAGTATAGAAACCATTATGACTAAAAAAAAAAATGAGGGGACGGTAAATCCCACTAACTTTCAAAAGTGTGAGAGATATTTTCTCTGTATTAATAACAGCTTATCACCTTTTTTTTTTATTTTGAATGAAAACAAGACATTCAAATAATCTCATTGCTCAAATAACAGTTACTTGTTTGTTTTTAACCTGAAAATGCCAAGTATTTAAAGAGTTAACCTCTCCTAAACCTCTTCTTTTTTTGTCTGTGTGCCAGTGACCAAGACAATGTCAGCTGTCTTCTGACTTTAGTTGCCAAGCAGTTCAACTGTAGCTAATTTTTGATAGTACAGGTGCAGCATTAAACTATCAGGAACTTGTTACATAGCGGTCAGTTACAAATAAAAAACCCCAAACCCTCTAGCACAGTTTTCTGTGAAGGAGTAAGTTTTGAATATGTATGTTTCTGGTAGTAATAACAGTAATAATAACAACAAATACTAGCGAATATAATAAAGGCTTCAGAAGAACGTCTAATGGTGGATTAATAAGGTACATTGAATTTGTGAAAACTGCAAGCTACACTTCTTATTAAATTCTGGGTTTAATATAGTTTCATTACCTCATGCTCTGGCTCTTGAGTCTTACCAGTTTCATGCCATCAATAACAAGTGGTATAATAATGTCCAGCTAAAAAGGCAAGTATTTGCCACACTATATGACTTCATAGGTCTGAAAGCCCAGTAGTACATCTGAAGCAATATTAACAGTAGTTATAGGTATAATAATTCGCTGTACCTCCACTCATTTTTGAGTTGCACAAGCAAGCCAGCATACTTAGGATAGTTTGCTCTTCTTCAATATGCTTCTGAGACAAAAAAGAAGATTTTGTATCCAGTTGAGGGTTCATGTCACATGTTCTTTTAAGGAAGCCACATGTACTGAAGACATCCTGAACATCTCTTAACCCTTGTGAAAAAGGCAGCTGGGTATAGTCTGTATCTGACCAAACTTAAATCTACATCACTATTTTCCTGTGTCCCTGTTTCTATTGTCTGCCATAAAATTGTTCATGGCCAACCAGGACTTTTCTAATTTTAGAAAGAGCTTCTTTTGGCTCTAAAAACAGACACATTTCTTTCCACTTTCTCCCGTAAGAATTGTTACATTTGTTGTATATTCATATTACTAGACAAAAAATTAACAAGCTTAGAAATAAATCCACAATACATTTATAGTTTACCTTAATTCCAAATTTTGTCTATAAGATGAATTTAACTTTTTAGGTAGTTTTGTATATATTTCATCACTTTAGATTTTTGCATTTATGTTTGTTGTAATTTTTTTATTGGTGTACCTTCAGCTATATACTAACCATATATTTGAAGTGAAATTTGGACTAAGTCTATTTCTATCATAATTCAGTAAGTCATTTTTAAAGTCTTAAGATGCAAAAGACTTCTATAATCACACTGTCAGGACTAGAGTTGTGTAATTTCCCAAGTTGTATTTTTTCTGTAAGGAATTCTAGTCCACAAGGTAGAAACAATCCACACTATCATGAAACTGAGAAAAAACTGCATCCATTATTGCTCCATCTTCCTGAGGAAAATTAAGGTAAATTTACGTATTATTTATCATATATTATTGATGTAAATCTATGTATTATCTTTTTTTATTCTTCTCTTTGAGAAAAACAGTACATTGGATGATTTTGATCCCCTGTATCAGGCTAGTAGAAGATTAAGGCATTAAAATCTAACATCTGAAGAGTCTTTGTCAATTCTAGAAACATATTTGATTCCTTTCCACCTAATTATGTGTTCCTATATGAAAATAGCAGGAAAAAGTCCTTTGGTAAAAGAATCCATCAGTCATCTTACTCATTGATTTTTTTATTCCTTTCTCCAGTCAATCTTCTTTCTCCTTTAAATCTCTAATGACTTCTGAAGGCACTACATACACTCTTCTAAATTATTGAAGGCCTTACAACAGTTTCTTTTTCTGAGTAGATGTGAGGCTGCATACTGTACAAGGCTGAGTAAACAGAGATTCCTGCTTGCACACCATGAGAGTAGATGAGTTACCTTGAAAATGGTGATTGTGGTTTGGAGATTTATTAGCCTTTTATATTTTTTTCTCAGGACACCCATTTGTTTTGAAGTAATGGAAGAAACAAAGAAAGAGGCAGTTTTAAAGCATGGAAAAGAATGATCCTTGAAGACCAAAGTCTTGCAATTCATATTTTTGTAGAGCAGAATGACATTGCTAATAGTTCTTGGCTATCTAAATCTCAATAAGCATTTGCCAAAATCAGCATGTACACAATCCTAGGAAAAGAGGATTATATTTTTCACAGGTATATATTGCTCCTTTGATGAATGGCATAGAGATCTGGTGGATTCATGTTCTTTGTGGATATCATATCCCAGTTCACAAAAGTATGTTTTAAGATCCCTTTCTTGATCTGCTCTAAATTTTATTATGAGCTACCTTTTATAACCTAGTCTTTCCAACAAATGGGAAAAAAAAAGGCATGTTTGACCTCTGAATAGTGTTGCAATATTCATCAATTTAACTTTTTTTGAAATAGGGGCTGGAATCTGCTTGTATATCACAATGAGAAATGCAATACACAATGCAACTGAGAAATGGCTTTCTCTGTACAGAGTTTCAGAGTCAAGTATATTAATTTACTGTACCAAATTATTTGTCCTGCAGATGATAGTTGGTTCTCTGCCCTCCCTGCACCCAACACACACCCGAGAACAATGCTACCATGACATGCGTGCACAGTAAATACAATATGTTCGTTGAAACATTTTCAGTATTTAGAAAACCTCTAGAATGTGTTGCTTCTTATTTCTACTGGTTATATGAAATTATTGTAAAACCATCACTGTGAGACTGAAAATCTCTGATAAATATAAAGGAAAAAGAATCGCAGCTTAGAACACACTCAAACAAACTAGGAAAGAGATCACACACACAAAAAAAGAAGCAATATATATATTTTGTAAAAAGGTTGTATTTTATGATGCAAACTGCTTATTTATAGTGAAAAAGCTGCTGCTGAGAAATGACATTCTACCCGCATTGTTTCACAGTCAGGTATAGTAATTTGTGGTGCTATATTATTAGTTCTGCAGATGCTGGGTTCCCCATCATTATCTTCACCACAGGAATGATACTGCAATGTGGCCCATTAGCTTCCTGTTAGCTGTTACTTCAATAGCTCTACACACATACCTCTGATTAATGAAACAGCCTATATATATTAAAAAATCATTTTACCGAAGTGTCTCATCAGAGATTTGTGAAATAGTCATAAATATTGGCTACCTTACAACATGGTGCTGAGAATGATTAAAATGGTTTACACTAACACCACACTTCCAGTGCACCTCTTTCTCATTCTCAGTGATGCTACCACCTTGGCTGAGAAGAGAGAAGAGGAAATGCTCAGAAACATTAATATATTCTCCCAAGTTATCCTATATTTTCTGTGTAGATTAAAAAACCTTCCCTTTTTCAGTCAATTTAAAATTAATAAATAGCAGAGATATTATTTTTCACTATCAAGGGAACTAATAAATTCATACTGTAGAGTTTCTTCATTACTAGTCAAGTATTTTAATATGTCCTGCTCTAAAACACGTGTAGTGTAATGATTTAGGAAAATATGACAAATTGTGAGTTAAAGGTTAGTTTCTTTTCCTTAAGAAATAAGGGTTTCTAACAAATTCCACTTAATGAGAAATCAGGTTCTGTTGTCATTCAAACTGATAAAGCTTTTGTTAATCTATATTTACAGGTGCGAAAAATGGTTCACCTGCATAGAAAAAGAAATCAAAAGTGTTAGTATTTTTTCAAGACATGACTAAAAACATAATAGAGACTATCTACAGCATTCCAGCCAGCAGAAATTTGGAATAACGATGGAGCTCAAGCAATCTGATCTATATACGTGCAGGCCTCTGAGAAAGGTAAGCACTAGCTACTGTAGGATCAGTCATATAGATATTACTAGTCATATAGTAATATCTCACTTTCAAGTAACTATAAGAAATTCTTCTGAGTCAAAGATTTCAAAAAAGAATGGGCTAGCTCACATCTATGCAGGGTATATTCCACTTGGAATCACCAGATATACTTGTCAAGTGTTGTACTCTTTTCTTCTCACCTCTACACTGGATGGAGTGCTTTTGAGGCTTGTCCAGCTTCTTACTATTATCACAGAAAGTGTGCACCACAGCCTGCTCCAAATAGGATATGTTTTCGCTTTAAACCATATATTTTATGTATGCATATTATGTGAGCAGATCTGGATTTCCAAAGATGAAATAGCTTTATCCCAAAAAAAAGCACCCAATCAAACAACAGAACAAACAAAAGTTCTTCCTGTCCATCTAGCTGAAAAACTAGAATAGAATATGCCTGGACATCTTTTTTCTGGGTGCGATTACAGAAGATGTCAAGAAATTAATGTGGATTAAGAGTAAAAAAGCTCCTAACAATGTGGGTTACTAGACTTAATGTAGGTCAAGAGAAAAAAAGCTCGCTACTGACAGATACTAATGCATTCTACACGAGAGTCTAGAGAGTTGTCTACTGTTTAGAGAAGTAGAACCTGGGATATCAAGAAATTTTATTGGCAAAATCCTAAACAGACTTTAAGGTTTGCAACCAAGTCTTTCTTTCTCTTGTAAACTTTTTTTATGTAACCAGTTGTTGCTGTCAACAGGCAATGTCTGCTTTACATCAGCCTCAGTAATGAGAGCTTGCCTCTTCCTGGTGGGTCTTTGAGCTCTTGTATGGATTTTCCTGACTTTGGGAACATTCAGTCCAGCTCAGTCTAGTGCTCAGCTCCCAGAACTTACTGTAGCTGTCACTGCTGTTGCTTCATGTCACACTGACTGATGATTCAAAGCCTGATGATTCAAATGCTTACATAATTAAAGGGCTGATAATTTTAAAAAGTCCCTGACTATGATGCTTTTTAAGATCCTATCACCTTCCATCAGTATTTTGACTCAAAATAGCAAATCCCCAGTAACTTATCTGTACAACTTCCCAAAGCACTCTTGTTTTCCCTTCTGTTCTCCCATACAACCTCATAACACCTAGTAGATTTTATCGGAAGAATAAATGAGACAAGAGCTTGGCACTATACGTCTGCAAGCTGTAGTATATGCCAGTCACCACACATAGTTTTTCAAGTTCATCTCCCTCTTCAGGATTTGAGGTCAGTAACAGTAACAGGAAGAAAAGCAGGAACAAGGTAAAAGGGCATCAACTTCTTTGCTTTGTTGGCCTGATAAATTTTATTTCAGAAGGAATTTTGCTGTAGAGATAAACAATTCAAGGTCAAGTCAGTCATGGATTTTGTATCTCCAGAAGAGTAATTCTAGTGAGGAAAGCTTCATGCATGCAGAAGGAAATCACTTCTGGCTGAATGACTTAAAAGCTTTAAAAGGTTAGAATCTAAAATTCAAGCAAATAGATTTTATGGCATCTCTTGTATGTTTAATAAAGGAAATGGTAGATCTTTGGGAAAAACACTAGCACAAAAAGGCTACACAAATTTCATATATCTAAATCATTCATAGAATGTGATTCTGAAGTCCTTTAATTTATTCAGGATGACCTACTCTGCTACCTAAGCATTTAATATGGGTCTCAGTCACTAGGACAAATGTTGTTCTGGGCTAAAAGGTATAAATCCATCTGAATTAATGGAGCCTTCCAAAGCAGTATATATTGGGAATACCTGCCCCTGAATAAGAGCCCAAATGGTGCGTAGGCATTCATAGTCCAGAACATAATTTGGCCCACTGAGATTGCAACATTTTCAAAATAGTAAAGAATGTGAAATTATGATCTCAACTCTCCCAACTCACTAGTCTGGGTGGGAAGTGGGGAGGAGTGGGAGGGGACATTGTCTTATCTCTCTGTCTGTCTGACTGTCTGTGTAAAGCTTTTTTTCAGAAGGCCTGTCCCTCACTTGATCCTCTTAATACAGTCATGTTTTCTGGTGTTTCATTTTCACCTCATTGCATGTGGCTCATCAAATGTAGATGACCTAAAGGAAAAGAACATTACTAAGGGGCCAAGTCATCCTGTCTGGATCAGTAACACCCAGTTGGATGATATATAAGTGTATTGTAATCAAATGTCTTGAAACTTGATTTAGTTAGCTTTATTATAGAATCATAGAATGGTTTGTGTTTGACCTTACAGATCATTAAATTCCAACTCCCCAAAGGTGGGCAAGGAATGTAATACCGCGATATAATTCAGAGTAATTTGCAAAAAAAAAAAAGGTACACTTATTCATAAAAGCAACAGACCTAGTACTGAACGGAAATCATTTTCAGAGAGGCTGTCATGAAGCTATGGAATAAATATCAAAGTATTATTATATTGCCACAGGACTATGTGTTTCTACACTACCTTCCACAGGAGTTTGGGATTTGCACTTGATTTGACTGTTACTTGGCTTAAGAAATCTGTTAGTTCTTATTAACTCACTACAAAATGGGGTACTTCCAGATTTATGGGATCCCATTCTTATTATTCTTAAAAGCAAAGTTCTTTTATTGGCTTTGGTTCTGTTTGGGGTTTTTTGGGGGCCCACAGATCTTTGTGATCCTTAATCATCACCCGGCACAAAAAAAATGCATGTAGCATAAGTGTTCCATTACTCATTTGTCTTAAGTAACTTTTGCAGAAAAGGTTCTATTGCTTGCTCAGACAAAACTTTTAAAGATTAGTGAAGTTGTTATTTTATGAGTGGTTTTTTCCATAAAACAGAAACTCTAAAACCTGAAAACAGATTCTAGCTCTCTTTAATAACCACTTAATTTTCAAACTGTTTTGTTGTGGACATATGACTTACACACTTGGGAAAATTCTGTTTTTCTCCTAGTAAGGCTTGAATCATATTTACCAACTTCAATCAAATCTGAAATAAACTTCATATTTCTATTAGAAATAATTTACAGTAATGCCAGTATGGGAAGAGTTAGGTGGGTACTTCTTTTAGAATTGTATTGTATTCATCAGGAGATGGGAGAGTTCAGACTGTGTATTGTTTGCAGCAGCAGTGAAGTGACCACTCAACAGCCATTTCCTGCTGTACTATCCTCACCAAGTGCTGTGCCAGCCTAGTTAAAGAGGATGAAAAGACGTCTGCTTTATCTTATCTGTGTGGATTAGAAGGCAAAAAAGTGCAAACTCATTGAAGGGCAGATTTACTTATTTCTAAAATTAATGGAAAAAATTTGAATTTAAAGAACATTTTGTCCCCCGTGGGCATTAAGCACTTGGCTATTATAATCCTTAGATGACTGGTTTATCCATGTTTTGATGTAGTTATTGTCACCTAGTTGAAGTGAGGAGGTAGTTGAGCTATGACATCCCAACTCCAGAGATCCAAAATATTGACTGATAGGCTTTCACTATTGCACAGACAGGCTCAGAAGTAACAAAAAAATGACACAGATTTTCTGATGTCAATATGAAACTCAAGTATTACTGCCTCTCCATTTCTATCCTCCCACCTATCTCCAAGAGGAAAACAGAAGAATCCATCTTAGTAAGGCAGAAGAACATCTGCTTTTGAAAATAGGGCTAAAGATGGAAATCTTTGTAGGTAACTCTGTGTTTCAATAGTGTGCTCTGCATTTTCAATGGTATGTGTACATTAACTGCTAAGCTCATTCTTTATAAACAGCTATTAATAAAACAGATATTTATATTCCAAAGTATAAAATATGGATCCAAATCATCTTCACATCTTAAAAGTTACTTGTATAATTCATAAGTCAGTGACAAACCTAATGAATTAGTCACATAACTGGCACATTAGAGACAAAACTTTGAATTTGGATGCATGTTTTATTTAAAGCTTGGTATGCTATATAAATAAATCATTAAAATATACTTCTGAATCAGACTGTAAATAATAATGTAAAGAACAGCATCTTCTGGTAAAAATAAATTGTGGGAGAAAGGGTAATTGAATGACTTTGTGTTATTTGGCTGGCACAGGCAAGTGAGATCCCTCAGTAGCACTTTTAGGTCCTTGTTGCTTTCTGCCAGTTTAAAGGAGTGATATCAATCTAGACTTGACTGCTATGAAAGATTGTTTATACTTAAAGTAAGCAGCAAATACAGTCCACGTTCCTGTATTAGGAATAAGATGCAAATTTTTAATCTCTGATTGCTTGAGTTCTCATAGTAGAACTTCAAATCTCTTCCATCACAACTTTTCTTTGGTCCTTTTCTATATGCTTCTGCATATGAAAGTGGACAACTCTGTAAGTGGCACAAAAAATAAGCACCTCATTGAAAGCCAGCTTGGTAACAAATTAAAATGTATTATTTTGAATGGGAACAACTTTGTTAAGAGCTTCCATGTTGGAGGAGTGGAAAGCAAAAAAGAAAGATATGAATGACATACAAGGGTAAATCTATTGATTTTGTTATTTAGGAGATGTTTTTATTGCTTATACTTTGCTATATCTAAGATTCTAAAATGCTCAAAGTTAAGGAAATAATGAAGTCAGGTACATATCAACTCACAAAGTTACAATTATAAATGTAATAAAAGAATGGGTTTTTTTCCCCACAATACCACCAAATCCTTGACAGCTTGAACATAATTTGGTAGCCTGAACATTAGTGGTACAATTTTTCTTCTATAAGTACCTCTAGACTGACTCATTCCCAGTTAAAAACAGTGACATGGCTTTGGTGAAAAGAAATGTCTAAGCTCACTTGCAATCAGTAATGCTTCAAAGTGCTAAAAATATACATACACATGTTAGATGAATCAAAACCCTATTCAGGCTCTTGGTAACCAAGTGCCTTTTTGTACAATGAAAATTCCCCAGAATTAAATTCATGAGTTCAGAAAGAATTGCCAAAAGTACTTATTTTGTATTCTATTAGGTGATATCTAGGTTTGTTAGTTAAAATTTCATTTGAAAATATGTGTGATTTATAAGACATGCTAATTCATGATTGGTAGTAGAGCTTGAAGTTTGTTTCAGAAAAGAAAGACCATCCAATTCTCTCAAATTATAAAATATTATTGTAGTCCTGGAGGAATTCAATCTGTGATTCTTAATCTCCTTACTTCCATATATGGGATCTCCACAAATAATCTAGTTTTAATCTGCACATTCTCTTCTTTTCCTTCCTAATCAAGATATAGTTTGTCCTCATTAAAATCCAAAAGTGGTGATTCTTAATTCCTCTTTATAGCCCATAATACTTATTCATTAGAAGTCCAGAGGTCCACTACCTTAATCTTTTAACTATTTTTTTCTTTACTTATCTTTTTACTTTTGACTAAATTTACAGTACATGCTGAAGATTAACTTGTTTTTTTCCTCCTCAAGAGCCTGTGAGGATCACTTATATGAGAATTTGATATGCAGTCAGATTGAAGAAAGAGGGAACAGAAGATCAGGGAGATGCAAAGGCGATAGGCATTAGCTGCTTGACGCTTGTGGGTCATGTGTAACCCTCTGCCCTCACTTCACCAGGGTTCTTAACCTTTTGCTGAGAGATGAAGTCAAAACATGGTGCCCTTACATTCACAAGGAGAAAAAATTCCCTGTTACATACAGTAATAAAGACTGGAAGCTCTCAGTTGTTCTGAAGAAGAGTAAGGAAGGGCAAATAATCTGAAGGAAAAGGAGTAACTTGGTTTTCAGGACTTCTGCCTTTTCCTTGGAGACACATGCAGAGCTCTAACAACAATAGACAGAGAAATTTGTAAAGCCAGCAGGTCTGAATTTATGCGTATTTATAAAGATTCTACAAATAAAATCACTTGACAAGGACCTCAGATGCTTTCCCTTCAAGATATTTAGTGCCTGCAAATATAAGATAAGGTCTCTGAACAAAAAAATTTCTGGGTTCACAGTTCTGTTTCCATGGAGCCCAAATACTGGAAGAATGAGACATGGATATGAAACACCATAAATAATGAGGAGTTAAATTTTTGTTGCTATTGCATAGCAGTTATAACACATTAAGTGCTCATTTGCACAGAAGTACCTAATTCTAACTTAAATGCTCAAAAATTAAAAAGTTGAAGATTTCCTTAGTGTTTTTTTTCATTCATTTGATATAATCATAAGAGAGTCTCATGTCCCTGAAAGGAGAGGGAGGAGGAAAAAGCCTTTACATCTGCCACCTATAGAATAAAAGGCCTCCGAAATTGGAAATTAATTCAAAAAACTCTGCATTATAAGAAAAGCATTTTGTTAACAATGCACTGGCAAGAACACTACTTGACTAGGTGGGAAAAAAGAAAAAATGAAGGGATATAGCTGTTGTGTAGCTATAAAATTCAGCTACAGGAGCAATGTGTATTTATCCAGGTTTTAGAAATGTTTTTTGTGACACTTCAATTCTCTATGAAATAATTTTTAAAGAAGCAAATTCTTAAGGAGAACTCTAGGAATCAAGGTTATCAGCCTGGATCAAGGATTATAAATAAAATCAGGAAGATCCTTAGAGTTGAAATTGAATAAGAAGGATATCCTCTATCATCTCAAGACATAAGCCTGTTTCAGTTAACAAGATAGGCCCTCAAATCTTCTGCAGAGCTCATAAAGTCACATCCATGTCTTTTTATGTCTTGACAGAAGCTACATGAGCTATGATAATGAATAACTGATTATCAATATATTGCAAGATACATTTGGTAACTCATGCATAATCTATTCCAAACAAAGTGTTCTTTCTACTTTATCAGTAGCTTGGCACTTTTCTAATGGCACGTGCGATGGCCCAAATTATTAGACCAACAAGGATGAGGAATCAAGTGACAAAATAAAAGTCAAAGTTTAAGGCCTGAAAGTTTAAGGCCTCGCCTGAAATTTTAAAAAATCCATTTAAACATACCAGTCATAACCAGCAGGTTTTGGTAGTGGAAAAGGATCTGCAGTGATGATCTATGGAAAAGGTAATCTGGTACTTCTCTGAGCTGATCATAGCCAGTCGTAGATAGCTCTGTTATGGGCAAAACCAGCCCACTGAATACACAACTGCACCCATCAGAGGAGCATATGGTGCTTCTGCAAAAAGTGTATTTATGGAAGGATATTAATATCTTAAACCAAAAGATGCAACAGACCAACGCCAAGGCAGGTGTGATGCCTGAGTGGAGGCAAGGGCAAAAATGAAAGAGATGCCAGGGTATAAGGGACAACATATCCGGAGAGAGATGCAGAAGAAAAGAGATGTCAATGAGACAAAAGACAGCAGAGTAGTAGTCTTCTGAGGAAGGCTGGAGATGCAGCCCTAACAGTTAGGAGCGAAGAGAGGCTCAAACAAGGACTAGGGCAGAGACTCCTGAGAAAGGCTGTACCAAACATATACCAGAGCAGAATATAGCATAAAGGCATTTGAGCAGGGACTGGAGCTGAGACACCCAAACAGGGCAAAGCAAAGACAGTTAAACAGGGCTAGTGCTAGGAGACACCAGAGGAAAGGGAGATTTAAAACTGGTGGGTTTTTTTGATCCGTGATAACACAGGAAGGACCTCTTTTGTAGATGGCAAACAGCATATCTGCAGAACCCCACTGACCCCAGCCCTAGTAACCTAATCTAGTTGGCTGTGCCCTACTCAGTGAAGTAGACTAGAGAATTCTGATGGTACCTTCCAGCTCGAGCTGTTCTGTATCTGAGACTTTAGGGTTTGTTACCAGCTTAACCATGGAAAATTTCTCTTTCCAAAACTTCATTAACAACTTTTTAAAATACTTCAGGCAGTTTCTAATAAAATTTGAAACCTGTGGGTAAATGGAAAATACATGAACAAAGGAATAACTAGGGCAGGTTCTGTTTTGTATACTTTCCTATTTGTTCCTCTTATCTTGCAGAAATAATATTTTTAAGAGCTCTGAAGGGCTACTGCCAGATGAGATAGAAAGTGGGAGACAAAGGCCATTCAATACACTGGGAAAACAACAGGCAGAGAAATGTCACAGCATTATCACCTGGAGAGGATAAAAATGCTATGTAATTTTTGCTTCACCTTCTTGATCAAGATGAAGTTGCTGTGGTAAAATGAAACTGAACTTAGTTGTTTCCAGTCAACATAGTCATTGCTTATGTCCCAGAGACTTCTGGTATCAGAATGGGTCTGTGAGACTTTGAAGCTCAGGATGAATGTAGTACCCAGAAAGCCTAAGACAGTGACAGGGCATCAGATTAAAAACAACTTTTAAAATTAGCTTCTTAAGAATTGTATTGGTGTAGAGAATCTGAAGTCTGGGACTGTCTAAAAATGGGACTATTGCTAAAACTTCGTGTGTTGGTTGTAGCTCACCATCCTAACACTCCTTTTTTAAAGAGGCTGCGCTTATTATTTTTTTCCTACTCCTACTTCAGGACTCCACATAGCTCTTAAGTTATCCTGGTGTTTTCTTTATAAACATAAAGAAATAGTTGCCTACATTAAGTTTGACTTACTATTTTTTTATTATTTTTGTATTGTGGCTTTACGGTACCATGAAAAATAATATGGCAAAATATAGTGTTTTGGACAATATCTCATCTTGGATTCCATTCCTCGGACATCTTAACAAATACTTCCCATCCCCTCCTGCTATCCAGCTGTCCACTCAAAACTTAAGGATAGAAAATTCACACATTTAAAAATCTGTCTTCCTCATTTTAGAAAGCCATGGTGATTGTAAATAGATTTTAGGAATTTCAGAGAGAAAAGTTAATACTATTGAGATAAACCATTAGAAAACTAAAACACCATACTCATATTTTACTGATGTTTTTTCCTAACTTCTAACTGATTGCTGCATAAGCCTAGAAAATTTTTATCTTCCCATTAATATAACATAAAATGTAAGCAATTCTAGGAACAATCTCACACAAACCTCTAAATAACAGCTGAATAAAACATGCATAAAATGTGCAGAAAGATACATGGATTTAGTATTTCAGTGACTGTTTCATTAGCTGCTTATTACTATCTAGACAATAATTGTAATTTTATTATATTTTCAAGTATATATTGGTCAATCAGTTCAATGCAATTTCTCCTGATATATAGCAATAATAAATTGGTCTATAGTTCTTCCTTGTTTGCTTTCCTTAAGAGTAATTAACTTTATAGTAGAAATCACTATCTTAATTTGTTGGTTTATTTTTCACCTTTGAATGATCAGCCTAGACCAGTATTTGATTCATGTTTGAAAACAGGATATATTTCTAAAGCCTTTAAGAATCAAACTGCTGAAAAAACAAGGTGCAGTTTAAAATGATTGCAAAGATTAATCTCTCTATAAGCCTTCAAATCAATAGTATTGATTTCAATTTAAGGTTTTATTTATCCCAGTTATTTCATTTAGTAAAGATCTACTATTTATCTAGAAGCAAGGCATAAGCATATAGAGATACTAATACCAAGTCATTGTTTTTCTTTGTCATGTAATCCATCTCCGGCCCAGCACTCAAACTGTCCAACAAGTAGAGAATTTTTCAGCAGAAAAGACATATTTGTTTTAGACATTATAAATAGTCCCCTAGTCAAATACTTTTTAGGTTTTAAATTCTATTTTTTTTTATTAAGGTTATGTTTGCAGTAATAAGTAGTAATTAGTGCAAGAGAATTTATTGTCTGTAACAATGATCTATTCTATTGATGGGAGCAACAATCACATCCCACAGCACTGTCAGAATCATAGACAGATTCATAGAGTAGTTTGTGTTGGAAGGGACCTAAAGATCATTTAGGTCCAATCCACCTGACAGTCATGGCATCTTTCATTTGACCTGCTTACTCAAAGTCCTGTCCTGTCTGGCATTGAACACCTCCAATGGGCAATCACAACTCTGGGCAACCTATTCCAGTATCTCACCACCCTCACTGTGAAAAATGCCCTTCATGTATCCAGTCTAAATCTTTCCTCTTTCAGCTAATCACCATTGTGCCTTGTTCTGCAATTGTCAGTCTTGGTAAAAATAAAAATGTCCATCTTTATCGTAAGTCCCTTTTATATATTAAAAGACTGGAATATGGTGTCCTCAGAACCTTCTGTCCAGGCTGAAATAACTTTGACTCACTCAGCCTTTCTTCATAGGAAAAGTGTTGCATCCCTCTGATCATTCTAATGCCCTCCTCAGGATCTGTTCTGAGAGGTCCATGTCCTGTAATGGAGACCCCAGAAATGAATTAAGTATTCCAGTTAGGGTCTCAGCAAACAGAAGCAGAGAAGGAGAATCAACTCCCTCATCCTGCTGATTGCCCTTCTTTTGTGCAATGCAAAAGACAATGGATTTTCTGGGATGCAAGTGCAGGTTGTCAGCCCAAATCTAATTTTTCATGCACCAGTATCTCCCAGTCTTTCTCTCCAGGGCTGCTCTCAGGCATTACCAATACTCTACTGATATTCAGTAATACCTAAGAGGTTACCCAGTAAAGTTATAGATTCCCCAACCCTTGACATGTTCAAGGTCAAGTTGGATGGGGCTGTGAGGAACCAAATCTAGTGTAAAATGACCCTCCTCATAGCAAGTGGGTTTGAACCTGATGATGTTTAAAGGTTTCTCCCAACTCATGCCATTCTATGATTCTATGATTTTCCTGACCCAGATAAAGGTCCTTGCACATGGACTTGTTGAAATTCATGAATTTCACATGGGTCCACTTCTCAATTTTCCAGATTTAATCTCAAACTTGTCAATGTCCCATGGCCTATATGTTGTAGTATATTTTTCTTCCTTTGATGTATAGATAGAAAATATATTATCAGACATAAGTTCTCTAAAGTAATTCATCAGCTGTAGAGGTTATAAAGTCAGAACACTGGTTTCATTCTTTTGTGCAGCATATGCTTTAGGTGAGCTCTATATCAATTGTATTCCAATGGGAGTTTTGCTTTCAGATAAGTATTGCATTTTGTCTCAATTTAAAGGTTGCTTACGAAGAATTAATTGCAAATCATACCACTTGTTTAGTTGGTTGACAATATTAATTAAAATTTGTATGACTTAGGGAGTAATTTTCTGTAAATTAGCTTAAATTCAATATACATGGGTGACTAATTTGTCATATTTCTATTCATGTAAGTTATAGAATCTTCTCACCCCCTCATATTGTAATTTTCTGTGTTCTTTATACATTTAGTGATTCTATTAATATCCATTTTCTAACAATTTCAATATTCTATTGAATCTATGCATTTTTTCCACTGATCGGGCCAGCTCTTCTGGGACTGGGAACAGTTCTATACAGAGGGATAAGAGAATCAACCTATGTTTACCGAGACTATTGCTCACAGTAGTGAGCTTGCTCACACAAGCAAGGGATACAATATTTTTCTGAGCACACTGGTCATTCATGGTCATCTTTTATTTTCTTACCTCTAATACCTAAGAGTTATTGTTTCCCAAGCTGGAATCTTGCACTCTGAAATAATGGCTTGTGTTTTTCTGCCCTTCATGCGCACCCTGCATTTAGACAAATTTGACATGTTTGTAGATTGACTTCACTTCTTAATTTTCCCCTTTTCATCTGGCCATCCTTGAGTCTTTTATGAGTATTATCAATCATGTATATTTATGGTAAAATTGTTAAATGATGAAAGACAAGAACAAATATGCAAGAGGATTAGAATAAAAACCTGCCTGTCTGGTTACTTCTGTCTGATTGACTTCACTGGAAAATCTATCAAATATTATGACTGAGTTTGGAATGTTTTTCAATGGGCTATTGTATGAAAATACCTAGATGACACAATTTGCTGCCAATATGCTTGAGTAAACAAAATTCTTGCAGATTCTCACTATACTAATGTAAAAAATTTCCTAGAAACAAGCAATCAATCCCAATCAAGTTACTGCTTTAGAAATGAATAAATAAAACCATCATTATGAAGCAGAATATTTAACAATACTTTTTTTTCTTGCATGTTTTTTCACACTTACTTGATTTAAATTTATTAAGGAATACTTCTAAGTTGAACTTTTCCAAATTTGAAAAGAATACCCAAAGGAACACTGAAAATTGGATTTTAATTATTTCTTTACTTTTTTAAAGTGATAAAGTCAATGTAACATTTTAAACAAAAATGTATTAAGCATTCAATGTCCTATTTATAGGGGAAGTTATTTTCATTATTTAGAATCACCTTAAATTTAATATTTAAGTTTGATAAATTGTTATTTTATTCAGAAAAGGTTTTTTATCTGGATCATTTGGTAGTGAATAAATTATATGCAATCACCATTAATCTCAGTACTTCAGGAATAAAATAATTAAAGTATACCTCTTCCATCAGTTCATGGTAGAGTACTGCACAGAAATAAAACAGATGTCCTGATGTCATATAATGTCATATAATCAGATACAGACATAATAATGCATAGGAAACTTTTGCCTGAGTATATCCATTCTTTTTCCCTATTCTTTTGTCCTATTGAGATTGCCATGAATGAAATGCAAGTGGCTGATAGCATTTTGTGTAGCTGATTCTCTGTTCTGTCAGGGCACAAGATATTTTTTCATCATATCACAGGGCATTTAATTGCATTACATTTAATCCTTTGTAATCCTTTAAATCCTCCTTTTAAGCCTTAGCACAATGACACCTTTTTAGCTTGTGCTTTGCAGCATGTCTTTAAGGGCAAGGAAGTTAGATTGTGCTTTCAGAAGGAATACAGCACTCCAACAACTTCAGAATTTTGATTGTGACATCATGCAGATTGCACAAGTACCATTCACTTACTTGACCTAGTCAGACTGCATATAAACAGCAGCCATTCAGTATACTCATATGCAACAATCACACATTTTAAAAAATCCATGACAGTCAGTGGGATTTAGAGATTTGGATAAGCCCCTCTATGGAGAACAGACATTGAAATTGTGCGGTGTGCTTACTAAGTAGCTGTGTTTAACATCATCCAATAGTTCAAGCAATTACCTTTCTAATTTCAAATATTGAAAAACTTCTTCTGTGGTTTAAAAGAACAACAAAACCAACAAGCATTTGCATTTGCAATCTTTTTACCTACATGGCCAGTGGCTAAAATGCAGTTTTAGACTAATTAAATTTTTATTTTTCTATTACCATTTAGCAGTGCCATTTTACCTAATATTATTTACAGTGGTTTGACGTTTTGTGTTGTAGTTTTTCTTTGCTTCTTTTTGGTTTTCTCCCAATATGCTGTAATTGGTATTACATATACTTCAAAGATATCAACCCAGAATACACAGAGATATAAACGCATGTATATATAGTTATATAGACTTACAATTTGCCACTGTTTTCAGGTTATGGATTCTCTGTAAGGCAAACTAGGTCTACTACATGAAAGAAACTAGACCATTGAAAAACTAACAGCATCCTGATGTCAGCTCTTTGCACATGTGATACTTGATCATCTATTCTTGTAAAAAGTCTGGATAGCTAATGGAGAGGGAATCCCAGAATGTAACACATGAGGAAGAAAACTCTTTTAAAAATAAAGCTCTGGGTATAACTTTATTTGCCACCTCCAGAGAAGATTTGTACCAGAGGGCAGAAACAAGATTACAGCCACAAAGAGCCTTTCTCAGGAGAGTAGTTTGTATTCAGTAAAGAACACAGATTAAATTTTTTAAAGACATCTTGCTTCATAGTAATCCCTGATAAGGTCATTCATGTCTGGACTGCTACCCACAGTTGCACACTAATGATTTGGAGATAAAGCAACAAACACTATGAGTAAAGTCCTTAAAAACAAAGATGTGTGGCTCAAGCCTTAAAAGCTAGATGCATAGCAGTAGTACAAAGAAGGCACAAAATCTCATGGTATGACTTAACTAAGTGTTTAAAGCATACAGGTGTATGGAATATTTGTGTTGATAACTGTTCAGATTTTGTTTTTATTTGCTTTGGTAGCTCAGTTTTCTGCATGATACTACCAGAGCAATATCAGATGTCTATCTGACAACTAAAAAAAACCCCAGAACTTTGCAGGCAATTTGCAATATAGCTAAATTTCTGAACTGGTAGTACCCATTTCTCAGCATTGATGGTGCGCTATAACTTGTGCACAAAATTAATGAACAAAACAATTTTTGTTGTTTTCTCCATATAATTTTCACCTCATATCATTGTTAAATTCTTTGTTCCAAAATAAATATGACAATTAATATCCAAGTTAATTGTTAAGACATGTCTGCATAATCTCTAATAACTTCCAAGCAGTAAATATTAACTTGATTTCCAATGGCTATTCTAAAAGTAAACTACTGTTCCATATTGTCTGCCCTAGTTATTTCCATTACTTCAAATATCTTCTACCTTCCACAAAAAACTGTACCAATTGCTTGCATTCTCTCATAAATTTTTGAAACACGGGTGGGTACATACACAAGCTGTAATAAAACATACAAACACAAATAAGCAAGCAAGGAAGTTCAAGATCATGTATGTGCACAGGAAGGAGCTGTATTTAGGACAGCTAAGTTAATTGCTAATCAGTTGAGCATTCTGCCTTATTTTTAAATTAGTTTCATCAGTAAATGCTTTGTTTTGAAGGAGAATATGACAAATGTTGATTATGACTCACTCAGAATTGCTCAATTTTGTTTATATATAAACTGATATGTGAACAGAGGATCCTACCATTTGAGGTTTTAAAATATTATCAAAGAAAAGTGAAAGTTCCCACTTGTCTGTCTGTAGCTTAACACAATCTCAGTGTCACAAAACCTCATGGTGTCATTGGTATTCTTGAAAGCTAGGGAAAATAATATATATTTATTCAGTATGAACTTAGAGAAGTTTTTAACTGTTTACTTTGGTAATGAAAGAGCATGCACATAGGTTTTCCTTTTTTTCAGTAGAGAGACCTCTAAGAAGAATCTGTTAGATTCCACGAGAATCTTAATTTTCATTAAATCTTAATTTTTCATTAAACCTTTTGTCAGATATTGAGATTCGTGTAATAAACATATTTTGGGAAACATTTTTCATTTTAATCTAAATCACTCTTTAACAAGAATGATACAATTAGGCAGTTGTACATTTCTAGCTAACACTAGAGTATAACAAGTGAAACCAAGCCTTATTTGGAAAAGAGCATATCATTGCCTTTGTATCAGTAATATAGGAATAGAGTCAGCCACTTCCAGAATAGCTTTGTACATAAACAAATAATCCCTAAAAGTTGAAAAATGGCACATCCAGTCCTCAATGCAGGACTCATGTTGCATTAATAAAATTTAAATTTTTAAGTCCATGGGATTGAAAATTTACCATGCCCCATCATATAAATATGTACCTATTTCCCATATTTGTGCATCTCTTCATAACATATGAAGAAATACATCATTTAAGAACCTCTGTGAAGCAGAGGTATATTATCACTTGATTCCTTTCTTAAGCAAAGAACTATGAAACTACTTTATCATATGGTTTAGGCTGCCTGTCATGGAAAAAATCTTAGTCAATATTCTCAAGTAAAATTGCTTCTTTCTTCATTCACCCTTCATTCTTCTGCAGAAGGCTAGCAAAGTCATCAAAATTATCAAAGAAGGGAAAATTAGGAATAAAATATTTACTTTTTACATCTAAAAAATATTTTATTTGGATTGGGGCAGTAGGTATGCTGCAAGAGGAAAAACAGCCTATGCCCAGTGCCCTGGCAGTTTATATACATTCACAAACGGGACAGGACACTCTAAAATTAGCCCAAGAGTGGTTTATTTCTGCATCAGTCTCAAAACATTGTTACGACAATGGAGACAAGAAATGCAACCAGCTCACTGATTCAAACAGAATGTCAAAGAAATGTAGTGTTACAGCATAACATAAAGCCATTTCCATCCACGTTTCAGCCAATCACACATAGAGCACAAGTATATTGTCAATACTTCAATCACTTAAAGTACACGTAGCTTTGGTTAAAACAATAGCAGCCTATATTCAAACCCAATAGCTTGTTCATAAGAAACAAGGCACAGAGCTCTATTCATTTTTAACCTTCTAAACATACACATTAAGTAAACTTGTTACCACCTAAGGCAGCAAATTACATAGGCCTATTGTTCTATTTCTCATGTCTGTATTACTATTTTTTCTGCTGCTTTAGCATCTCACTGTCTTTGCTGTCACTGAGGCCTGTCTTTTTCCAAACTTTCTCAAAACCCTCTAATTTTAAGGATTCCAGCACCCACGGGCAACCCACATGCAGTCTTGTGTGTTCGTTAGTGACTTAAGTGATGACAAGGCTGCAGTTCTGATAGCCCAAATAAATGATCACACATTTTTAAATTTGTTTTTAATTAATTAAAGCTACACTCTTTATTCTTAAAAAAGAAAAATACAGAAATCTAACATCAAAGCTCTAAATGTAGGTTCTACAGCAACTCTGCTGCAAAATACAGAACAGCCACATAATCATAGTTATTCATCATGCCTTCTATAAGAAAAAATCATTTAAAGCACAGGGGGTTTTGTGCAGGGAGATGGAAGGGGAGAGGATTTGTGGAGCAACCTGAAAGCAGAGGAGGCTTTGACAGAGTATAAATACTTGAAAAGATATGTGAAGGCATTCTGTCTTAGAAACAGTCCCTGGTATGATTTCAAAAATGTAAACATATATCCTCATGCACATATATATGTATGTATGTGCCTGTATGAATTGAAAACTTAATGTAAGTCTAGTGAGAGCTAGAGCGAGTCATGAGAGTCATCAAACTCTTCCTTTTGTCTCTTCCCAAAAAATTGCAGTTGTAGTTGAGAACTGGGTTACTAATCATGAAATCAGAGGATACGTAAATATTGTTAAGTGGTACTCCGCGACAGACTAGCTAAGTTACTGAATGAAAGTCTTGTTTATAGCATGTTTGGTCATGTCCCTAAGGCTGCATTGTTCTTTTAACTGCACTTCCAGATTTCTCAAATGTTAAGCACACTGAAGTGCAGCCAGCTGACTTACACAAGGCTGGCAGGTAGAAACAAGAATAAATGAGTAGCTGATTAGTTGGCAACAGCAATTAGTCTGTAGTCCAGGATCTTTACACCCAGAAGTCATCATTTGGCTGATTACATTCTGGCCTGCTTTGAGACAGCCCTGAGTATCTTCAAGCCAAAACCATATGGAAATAGTACTGACTGGCTTGTCCAAATTAAGCCTGGGGAGACAAGGCTGCCCTCTATCTCCAAAACTGAAGGGAAACAGAGAGAATTATACCAGCGAGTGAATTAACTGGACAATGGCCTATCAAAAACTGCTAATTCCAGAGACAGACGGTGCAAAAAAAGTAGATGGCCACTCATTTCAACATGATAACAATCCTTGGGAATATCTACGAATCCTAAAAAAATTATGACTGTATTTTGCTTTTTTAAAAACTGGCAGTGTAAATGTGTGCATTCCCCCAAATCCAACCTGGAAGCATAAGAGAAAGGGCATTTCAAAGGCAGCTGTAGATACAAATTCTAAAAGAAAAAGTTTTACTGTTCCAAATAGGATGATATAGACCAAGGTTTTGCTTTTGACACTAGTCATTTGGCAGTACTGCCTTTCTTGAATGTTTTACTTCAGACAATCAAAAAAATGTTGACACCTCACCTATGAAAATCAAATCCCTTATTAGGAATCCAAAAGAGGTACAGAAGAATAGAAATATTTCCAGTCAATAGCCACTGTTAAAGACCTTAAGACTCTGTTCCTCACTTTAGCAATCTAGTTTATCTAGCTAAACAATAAGCCATGAACAGGCTTGCTTTAGATTTTCTTTCATGTTGATAGAAAGGTGTTTTTAGAGAGTCTTTCTAGAGGTGTTTCTGGAGACTGTTTCAGAATGCTTCAGACTAGAATAGAGAAAATGCCAAGTTTGTTATCAGTGGTGTTACTAAGTCAAGAGCATGACAGGTCTCTAGATAGTAGCTGTAGTCAATTTTTGACAGATGCCTTGTAGGACTTCAGGTGTTAGAGAACAATGAAAGAACAAATACAAGTTTATAAGTTTGATTAAGAAGTACCTGCAATTTTATTTCCTTTCTACTTTCAGGAAGGAGATCTAAATTTCACTGTAAGCTCAAACAAAATAAATACATAATATTGTGGTCTTTTGGAACAAGAAGCCAAATTCAAACTTTGATCATATTTTTCAGTTGAAATTTAGAAGATGCTTTTGGCATTGTCAGTCAGCTTTTCAGCAGAAAACAGGCAGTTAAGTCAAAGGGTAGGTGTTATCTGATCTGTATTTATGGGTAGATGCTTTTTGCATCTTCAGTGGGAGAACAGTTCAAGCAAGGTAATAAATCAGGTGGTGCAGTTCCCCACTTCTGTATTTTTAGTCCATTTCTATCACCATGCCAATCTGATGTCCTTCTTGCAAATCTTTCCAGCCTATAACTAAGATCCCTTAGCTTTTCTGCTCACCAATGAGCAAGGGTAGTTCTGGCTTCCCATATTCAGGTTGTCAATGGAAAACATGTTTCTTAAAGAGCTCTATGTTCTTATTCCTAGCAGTCTTGATGTCAGGACTGTTTTCTTCAACCATGGCAGAGAAATCTCAAATAGAGAAGGGAGAATGCAATAACCCCTGTATGCTTAAAGGAGGGCTTCCTCCTCTGCTATTCTTCCCCTGATCTTCTGACAGAGGTTTACCCATTTAAAGGTCTGATAGCCAGAAGCAGAGGCCTTAAAGATGTTGTAAATCAATTTCCATCTCTCTCATCATTTTTAAGCTATTTTGTCTAAAGTTCCATCTCTTTTCAACTATTTTTATTAGCTAGAATTCCTTTCATACTGCAACTTCTTTTAGATATTGGGGAAAAGAATATTTTCCTTTCTGAAAATATGTTTCTACAATAACTGTCAGGTGATGTACTTCATTTCTATATGTAAGGAAGTCTAATTCTTTATTCCTTTGTTTAACTTTGCTTATAGTTTTGATTATATGCTTTGTTGGTATAAGGTATTTTAAAATATATTCTGCTCCCTTACCTATGCTGACAGTTGCTAATGCATAGGAATTATAAACCACTTATATTCAAGTCAATTTTTTTAATCAATTTTTTATCAATATTGCTAGTACAAGATGACTCCATTAGTCATTTCTTCTGGACTGTTGTCTTTCGAAAATATCTATTAAGTATCTTAGAGAATGTGAATTTATGAATTTGAATTCAGTACATTAATTCTCAAAATAGAAAATGGGAATAAGTCAATGGTAGTCAATATATAAACAGTTGGCAGAGAATATAAATTCAGGAGCATTCAGAACTGACGTAGAAAAGGGGTGGGCCTTTTATTCTTTCTAACAAACACAAAATGAGTTCACATTTCCCTTGCAAATCTTTATATAAAATATGAACCTTTATTTTCACCAAGATTTTTGTTTATAAGAGACATTATTGCAAAATCAAATAAGAAGTATATTGCATCACAAAAACATTCCAAGAATTGCTCCAAATGCTGTCTCAGTCATGATCTTTCTCCAACCAAAATTTAAATATTAAGTTAGCAACAGTTAGTAGTAAGACCAGAATCATAAAATACCATAAAGCCATGAGGAAAACTATTTTTATTTATGATGGTTAAATACAGTGCCATGTAAACATGTATTTCCTACTATCTGCATTTATATCATTAGTGCCAGCACACTAATGCAATCCACCTGCAGAAGCTGAGGCTGGGTGAGCACATTGCAAAGTTCCTGGGAAGCAGTATAGCCATGGCTGCAGTGATTTGAATCAGATTTAAGTGGTCTCCATTTCTTTCCAGTATGCATTTTGATACAAAATGAAATGTCCTGTAAATTATGAATGTATCAGTTCAGATTGGCATTAGCTTGAGCTTCCTGTTCTAGAGATTGTGATACTATCTACTAAGCTGGAAAGGAAAAACATAGGAATAACAACAAAGCAAAAATTTACTGATTGTCCTTCCTCATTCTAAGTTCTGTTATAAAATAGTTTTAACTATACAAAAATTTAAATTATTATGCTTAATCATGCATCATTTAGTAAAACTCTTCAAGGAGGACAACTAGTTTGTAAGCATACAAAGTAAATACTGCCACTGAGCATAAGATAAATGCTCTAATAAATCTACTTTGAGATATGTCTCACTAGAACCATCTACTCTCTTCCAAATATAGTGAAATTTAATCTAGTGGTCCCCAAATCCCATGTGAAAATAAAAAAATAAAAATGTAATCAAAGAGGTTTTTTCAGTATCAACAGTTTCTGTATCAGAAAATGTTGGCTACTGACTGTTACCTTGTCTCTTAGGCCTTGAATTTCTCAAGATCTGTGCATCACTTGAAAAGAGACCTACAGATTAAATAGGAATGATGGTACTGTATATCAAGAGAGATTCACTATGTTGATGCAAGATTAACTTGGTAAACCAAAGGGATAACCCAGCTTGGTAGAGCTTGGGCCATGGAACACAGTTTTTCTGGGGTATCATTACAGAAAATTTATAGCTTTTCCCCTGTATGTTTTATATGCATTGGTATCTAAAGAGATCCTAAGGGTATCTAAAAAGACCCTACATTTTCTGGTTACTTCTCATTTCCCTGATAATTTATTTAGATTTGTCTGATTATTACCAAGATGACATGATTATGACCTGCTATTGACCTCAGCAAGCACTTTGCTTAAGTTTCAAAAAATTGTGGTTTAATTGTTTCAGTTTGGGCACTAAGAGAAGAAACAGTATCCAAATGAAATTAGGTGTTTGAAAGTGAAGTTGTGCTTTCTAGGAAAACCTACGAATACCTCCTTCGAACAATCTTTTTTTGTTTAGCCCTGTGACTCTGTGATGCATTAATACTGTCCTCATTTTATTATATTAACTTACTAAATGTAATAAACGATGGCCACCTAGAAGAGAGAGCTTTCATCTTTTTTTTTTTTTGGCAGTACAAGTAAATGTGATGAATTGATGGTTGAAGAACTGCCTAGAAAATGAGTAAGAGAGGATTTTTAGATCTTCTGCAAGTCCTTTCTCCAACATTAATTGATTTATTTCTTTATTTCTTCTCTTGAACTTGCTAGGCTTTGTTTTTTATTTTGAAAAACCCATTTGTGTCTGGCAAGCCATATCATCCACATGCTGTCATTCATAAGTATAAGTATGTTTACTGTCATCTGTGCTCTACCATAAGGGTCAGAATTTTACAAGCTGGCATGTGAATCAGGCCCTGACCTGTGCTCAAATGTACATAAAGAGGGAGCTTTTGCATTTACAAACAATATTTTTTTTTAAACTTCTGTGCTCTGGGCAGCTTTCTGAAAACAAATGTAGAACTATAATCACTGTTTCTGTCAAAGAAGAGAGGAAGAACAGAGGGGTGGAAGGAGAAGTAAATTATGTATTTTGAACACCATAATTGGAGAGCAAAATATTTTATAGGTGACGACTTTTAAGTTCTTTCTTCTTTTTCTTGGAAGAGAGATTCAGGGGTTTAAGAGGAGGACTTTGTCCAACAGAAAAGACAAACAAAAAACCCAAACCTAAAAAAAACCTTGAACCAAAACAAAAAAAAAGTGCAAAACAAAAACCTTTTCTAGATTTAATCTGACAGTGTTTACATTACAGACCTATTTTGATATATCTGTTTCTTTACAGTGAAAGAATGTCAGGACTTGCATGCAGCTGTCTTTCTGGGTCAGCATAGAACTGAAGAAGACCTAGAAGTTTATCAAGGCAGAACACATTCATCATGGAGTACAGAGGATTCAGCTTGATGCAAACAGGCAGAAAAGACAACATTAGCATCACTGTAATAAGAAGCAGCTGGGGATATGAAAGAATTTCTTTAGTCATGGTTTGAAAAATTGTGTCATAACATCAGAAATCTTATAAAACTGTAAAAGATGTTCTCTGTACTTGTTTCACCCAATCATTTGATTGGTTATTTTCTGTACACCACAGGAAGTCTCAAAAAGGAGAATTTATTTGCTCTGAAACAAAATCAGACACTGCTTATAACAGTGAGAAAATAGGAGATTCCCATTTTACATTTCTGCATTCTATATCCTTGTCTTTATACTGTGTATATTTATAAAATATGCTATCATTTAGGAGAGCCCAATGTTTCTTTTAGAAGATCTTATTTAGTTTCTCAGTTTTAAACTCTTTATTTGGATTTTTTTTTTTCACAGAACTTGCTGCTGTTCTTGCTTTTTATAACCATTTCTATAAAAGGTTTCAGCCATGTCCAATAAAAATGTTGGATAAAACATGGGCTTGTTCACATCAAAACGTAGCTAATTTCATAGAGAAAAGTTGTTATCTTTACATTGAAAATATTTAATCTGATGGAAAAATCACCCACCAATTTATTTATGGGCAGAAAGTGTCTTTGAGACATGATGGATAAACATCTAGACCTTTCCTTGAGACACTAAGCAAATTTACCTCATAAATATATGTCTGCATGAAAGCCAGTTCCTTTTCAGAGACAAATTCACTTATGATTGCATCTCCTGAGCTTGTTTTGTCCTGTCATGTAAATCAACCCCTCACTTTGTAGGTAGAGGGTAACTAGTAAGCTACAGGATTTTGACAGTGTCATGGCATACTTATTCTGTCCTTCTAATATTATTCCCTCAGGCATTGCTGTGGTGGCAGCTGAAATAACAAAAAGCCTAAATTCCATCTATTTTCAGACTTACATCCAACCTCAGTATGGAGAATTGACAGCATAATGCAAAAATTAAGGACAAGCTTAAGAAAATTTAGATGCAGGGGTATTCCTGTTCATGGTCTCATAGAGATTCTGTCTGACTAGGTTCCAGAAATTTTCAATTTCTGCTTTCTTGGGCTGCTTTGATCCTTTAACATACACTGACTCCATAGCCCACGTGACTGGCTTTTTCAAGTGTCATTAAGTGGATGGAAGTATCACTATATTGAAGACATTTTCAAATCAAATATTTGGCTTAATTAGTGTCTTAGAGTATCAAAACTATATAAGTACTGATCCTTTGATATCCTTTAGTCTTTATCATTTTTGGATTACTGGTTGGTGATTGACTTTTGCAGGGGGGAGAGGGGAAAATAAATTTATTTCTCTGAAAAAAAATTTAAATAAAAATTAGAGATACAAGTGACTTTGAATTATACAGATCACAAAAAAGAATGCATATGCAATTTGAACGCCTTTTTTTTAGCAGTATTTTTGTGCATAATTTGAGAGACAATATTATTTGCAGAGCCTGCAGTATTGCCAGTTTCCTTCAATGTGATGCTAGATAGATTTTTACTTTTCAAGGCCAATGCTATGTTTCTGTCTTTACAAGATCTGTGTGATTGAGTTAAAAAGTTTTAATTTTATTGAAAGCAGATGCAACAAAGTTTTTTGAACATCTTGACTGCTTGCATTTGATCTCATCCCTTTCATTCATGCATTAGGTTCATGAGGATGTATTATCTGCATCAACTTTTTATGACATCAAGATCTACTTCTTTTCATTGCTCCAGCAATTGCAACATAAATTATCATTGAAGTAAGGGTAAAATCCTCTTTTAGTAAAATTAATTATTATTTCAATAACAGCCATAATTTCAGTAAGGGGAATAAGTTAAATTTACTTTACCTTGTACATCAGAGAAACATAGAATCATGAAAAGTGACAAGGTTGGAATAGGCATTAAAGATCACCTACACTCAACTTCCCGTGCCATGGGGTTCCTATCCTTCTGATCAAACCAGATTGTTCAGAGCCCCATCCAACCTGGCCTTGAACACTTCCAGGGATGGGGCATCCATAACTTCTCTGGACACCCTCTTCCAGTGACTCATAACTTCATAGCAAAAATTTCTCCCTAGTATTTAATCCATATCTACTCTCTTTCAGTTTGTACCCATTCTCCCTTGTCCTATCTCTTACAATTTTTGATGAGTGAGGTTTCCACACAGCCTTCTCTTCTCCAGGATGAACAACCTTCTCCTCTCTCAGCTGTCTTCACAGAGGAGGAGCTTCATTCCTTTATGAACCTCATGGGCTCCTCTGGACTTGCTCCAACAGTTCTGTGTCCTTCTTATGTTGGAGACACCAAACCTCTATGCAGCACTGTCAGTGGGGTCTCACCAGAGCTGAGCAGAGGGGCAGAATCCCCTCCCTGGCCCTGCTGGTCATGCTGCTTTGGATGCAGCCCAGGACTCGTTTGGCTTTTCTTTGCTGCCAGTGCCCATGGCTGGGTCACATGGAGTTTTTCATCAACCATCACCCCCAAGTCCTTCTCCACAGGGCTGCTTTCAATCACATCCCCTCCCAGCCCACAGGTGTGTCCAAGATTGCTATGGCCCATGTGCAGAGCCTTTTGCTTCTCCTTGCTGAACATCATGAGGTTTGCATGGGCCCAGCTCTCCAGGCTGCCCAGGTCCCTCAGGATGGGACCCTTCCCTGCAGGGTGTGGCTGCCCGTGCAGGCCACGGCCAGGGAACGCCTGAGGGTGCCCTCAGTCCCACTGCCCACGTCCCCTGCAGAGATGTTGAGCAGTTTGGGCCCTGGTGCTGACCCCTCAGGGACACCACCCATCACTGCTCTCCCCGTGGACAGCGAGCCATTGACCACAGCTCTGAGTGCAGCCTTCCAGCCAGGTCTTTATCCACTGAGGCACCCATCCCTCAAACACATGTCTCTCCCATTAAGAGACAAGAATATCATGTGGGACAGTGTCAAACTTTGTATAAGTCCAGGTAAAAAATATCAGTTGTTCTGCCCTTATCCTTTTTCATAGAAAAGTCACCAAATTTTTCAAGGTGACTTCCCCTTTGTAAAGTCATGTTGGCTGGTACCAATCACCTCTTTTTTTTTCCATTTGCCTTAGTATAGTTTCCAGGAGAATTTCCTTCATCATGTCACCTGACACAGAGGTGAGACTGACTGGTCCATAACTGTCCAGGTCTTTTACTGACTCCTTTTTACAAATGGAGGTTGTGTTTCCTTTTTCCAGTTATCAGGGACTTCACCTGACTGCCTTGTTTTTTTCAAAAGTGATGAATGGTGGCTTAGCGATTCCATATGCAGGCTAGCTCATGATCTCCTGAGACTTGTGCACACTCAGGCTCCTTAGATGGTTATGAGCCTGACCTTCTCCTACAGTGGATGCAATATCTTCATTCTCCCATTCTGTCTCTACATTTCCTTTTTTCGTCATGGCCAGCATGGCTGCAGCACTTCCCATTGAGGACCAAGGCACAGAAGTCATTGAGAACCTCAGCCTTCTCTTTGTCCAGGTAATCAGGAAACTCCCATTTCCTTGCAGGGAGTGCCCACATTATACCTAGTCTTTCTTCTGCTTACAGTCTATCTATTGAAGCCCTTCCTGTTGTCCTTGATATCCATGACCAGACTCAATTCTAGATGGGCCTTGGCTTCCCTAACTTTGTCATTTCCTTTTGGTTTTGTCTTCACAATTATAGGTGGCCTTTGAGTAACAGTATGTATTGTATAGGTGGCCTGTGAGCCACAGTGAAATATATGTATTGTATAAGATTGTATAAGTGGCCTTGCCCCTGTAGGTCCCAGTTGCTCTTTATGGGCTGCAGCTGTGATGTCCTTAATTGGGCAGCAGCTGTGGCTAATGAAGTTAACTGGGATAAAAGGGGGCAGTTTGTCCAGTCAGGGAGAGCCTTGGAGGAGCTCTGACAAGAAGAGCTGCCTGTGAGAAGACCACCCTGAAGGTATGAGACTTTAGAACTATGAGAACAACAACACAGAATCTACTATGTTACATCAGAACAATGAATCAGTATGTCAATATCCACAGGCTTATTTTAAAATAAACTTTTACAGTTTATATATTTCTAAAAACTAAAATTTATTTTCAATATTTGTTTAGGGGATGTTGATGCTCCTGAACAAAATTTCTATCTAAACATTAGTAATATTTCAAAGCCTTCGGGGAGCTGAGAAAGACATAGCATCAGGAAAGCAATGCAAGAGGATGTCTTTCATACATGTTTGAGAATTAAAAGCATAAAACTGAACTGTTTTCATATTGAGTTGTTGTTACTAGTTTGAAAATGAAGAAGGCTTCAGTTTTCTATTAAAAAAAAGGACAGCAAACCTTGAACAATTTATACTTCTTAGACTATACAAGCTTCTTGCTTTCTGATGGCCAGTGACTATAGGTTTTACCTAAGAAGTCTAGATTCAGCTCTCATTCTCTGTGAGAAAAAGTGAATTCCCATTTCATTTTATATGCATAAAATCTCAATGCCATAGTGTAAAGTGTTCTGCCCTGAGGCTTTTGAACTTATGTCTGCTTAAAGTCTTTTTGGTACATTTTATATCAGCTAGACAAGAGAAAGAAAATAAAATATTAACTTTTTACAACAATCATTGCTGCATAAAAAGCTGGTTTTCAAAAACAAATTTTCCTAAATTTTTAATAATTTAAATTATAATCCTTAAATATTAATTGGACAGGAGACTGAAGTACAGATCTCTCTTGTCCAGGTAAATATCCAAAGAAGTAGACTCAAAAAACTGCTTTTCTGTCTCTCAGTCAGGAAATATTAAAATCTATCTTTTAAGGCAGAGTATTGTCAGCTGTGGCTAAAATCCTCATTAGAATATTTTACTTTCCATGGGTTCTCAGTTCTTAATTACTGGACTATACCATCTGAATTCATATTGTGATTCCAGTTCTGTGCACTTGTATGCAGATTCTAAGTAGAGAAAGAATGAAATAAATGTGCAAATTAGGTATTCAGTATTCTCTTTGGTTACTGTGGAACTTTTTCAGCTCTGAAGTTGTGCATATAAAGCCAAAGCCAATACTGAACTGGGCCCATGGAACAGAATAGCCTGATGTCAGCATTTAAACCTCTTATTTAATTTTTCAAAGATTTCAATTTACCCAAACATCACTGATTTTATAAGTCCTATGTGACATTTGTGGCTCAACGTAGATAAAGTGACCCAAAAAATGGAATCCAAGACAAGAAAGAAGTAAAGATTATTTTCGGTCAAATACTACCTCATATCTCTGTTTTCCATAATAGTCAGTTTTCTAATGTTAAAACTTTAATGGTTACCAACAAAGGACTGTTTTTTTCTTTCCATCTTCTCTTTTTTTTCTGAGTAATATTTTACTCATTTTCTAGATCTGCTACTCATACCAACTAGTTCCATAGGTAATTTAGAAACCTTTTACTTCATCTCTGTTCATTCCTTTTTTTCTTTTCCTATGAATATATCACCCTCCACAACAATTAATAAAGATTACAAAATATATTTGCTGACTTCTACTGCAAATGTTCCATCACTGCTTTGATTCTGACTATTTAGTTTTATCTACTTTTTTGCCCACTACCATACTGTAAATATATTTTCATGGGAAGCAGGGGGCTTTTTTCCTCTGTTGTTGATTCCTGCACTACCAGTGTTATCTCTTCAGGTGGTTGCAGGTACAGAAGCAGAAAATAGTGACAATCTTCCAACTAGTCTGATGTGTAATCTTGCTCCTACTGATGGTTTTATCTCATCTACGTGGAGTCAAACCGTGTCATGTAATTAGTTCATTGTGTACTTGCTACCCCATGGCAGGATAAGTAAACACTGTTCACTGCCAACCTTTGTGTTTCAGAGTTCCTGGGATAGGTTTCCTGGAAAACTGGCAAGAAAATATTGTTATTTTATTTGTTTACTTTAAAACAATAAACAACTTGATTTTTGCCAGCTTGATTTCTTGTAAAAAGCTCTTTCATTATTATTTTTCTGGTTGCCCTGATGAAAAAAATGCTCAGTGTCAGCTAGTTTTCTACTGTTTGTTGACAGCCATTAAAAGAAAAATTCTGACATCAGATAGGCTAGAGGCACACCAAATGCTGTGTCATTTCCAGATAAGGTTTTTCAGAGGCATTGGTGTGCTCCCCTGAGATGACATCTAAAGCTAACCAACAAGGACCCTTAATTGTTAAAGTAAGAAGAGCAAACTGGCTTGATGAAGATAAGATTATGGTGTCTCTCATGTGGAACCTAAAATAGAAGAACCAAATGAAATAAAGTATAATCCTGCACAGAGGATTTTGAAGTTGATTTAATGGCATGCTATCACTTTCACTATGTTTAATACTCTTATGAGCTTACTGAGTTGCACACACAGTGTCAATTCCATTCAAAGCAACCTTTATCACAATGCACCAGTTAATTTTTGTCTTCAGGGTACAGTAATTATGCTGACAGACTGCAAAAAAATTACTCACTACACACATCTGAAAACGCCAGATTGCATAGATTTAAATTTTGTCCTTTCTCTGGTATGATCTCAAGATACTCATTTGATGATAGTAGCTAAATGAGGAATTGTAACTAAATTTTCACATCCCAAGTAATGTAACTTAAAATTTTGTACACTGCTATCTACCACTACTGAGATAATTGGAGGATTTTATTTTTTTATTGAATGTAGTTTTTGCTTCACTTGGACAGATGCTATAACTATGCAATTCAAGACAAGACATTTGCTTAATTTTGGCTGAAGAAAACAGGACTACTACTAAAAGTGTTGCCTGTATATTGTGGTAAGAACTTAAACTTTTTCTTACTGCAGCAGCAAAAGAGGTTAAAGGTTAGAAAATAAAAGTACTACTGTCAGATGAGAATATTCTGAAATTCTTTTTAATGTATATTTTTATTAAAATTGTTTACCGGAATAAGTGGTTTAAAGAATATGTTTACTCCCCCCAAAAAAAGAAATTATGGGAACTATATATTAATTGTTTAAAAATATTGTTTCAAAGGTGTGAAATTACTCCAGGTACTTAATGTGAAAAAAGGAATTAACTGTAATTACAATAATAATAAATTGAAAAAGGAAATTGAGTTTATTTGGAAATGTCAAAAAATAGATTGTTTACCTTGATGTCATTGTTCTGTTATCTTTTCCATTATGTTAAAAAAATACCATATTTATGAAAAATTTCAGACAAGTAAGATCTCAGTCACCATTTCTGCCCTAATCAAACTGATAGATATTTTATTACCTCAGAGACATGGATAGTCAGAGACTCTTCTGTCTCAAATGCAATGTCCTGAACTTTTGATGCCTAAGGTCTATCAAGAAGAGAAGATCCTAAAATAATTAATTTTCTCTTATAATCCAAATCATATTAAATATTTATCTTACACAACCTAAATGAATCAGAAAGCAAAAAGTAAACAGATTTGTCAATGTCCTTGTTGGATTTCTGTCTTGTCTGTCCACTTAAACTGGTTTGCTTCATGTGAGGCTACAAATAAAAGTTGAATTTTCTCTAGGAAAGAAGTAGTGTTTTGGTAATTCCTATTGCTGATTCTGTTTCTTCTGTTTTCCAACTACATCACATGGTTCCCTAACTTTACATAGCTTTAAACAAAAGCCAGTGTGACAAATTATGCAAAGAAGGTTTACCCATTTCTGCAAATCTAATTTCCACATATTTCTATTTGACTGTTAGCATGTAACTCCAATCCTTAGCACGGTGGGCTTCTGAGTCAGGTAAGGCCAGAGTGCAGTGCTGCTGCACTTGGGAAGGGCATATGATTCCTTTTAATTCTTTCATCAAAGTTTATCTCTGTTAAGCACAGCAATACAACCTTCTTTCCCCATGGGTACTGTTAACAGGCTTGTTAATTAGTCATCAATAGCTGTCAAATTGTTAAACAAGCAGCTAACACCCAATGGTAAGCTATTAAGCTATGGAATTGCTGATGAGCCTCTGGCTTCAGTAACTTGTTATTTGAAATTTAGAACATGTTTTCCTCCACCGAAGTCCTGTGGCAGAGTTTGTGTTCCCTGACTGTATAATCAGGTGATTAGTGGTGGAGAAGTCCTGACTGAAGCATTCTACAGTGAATATTCTGCTGTGCTAAAAGACAGAAAATGTTTGCATTTCAACACAAACCCAAGGTCATCACTCACTCTGGTAACACAAATCACTCTATGGATGAAGTGAATGACTTGACTTTAAAATCTGCTGGGTAAAGAGGGGAATGAATGTTTTGTCCTTTTTTTTTTCCTAAGCCACTTTAGAAATGCAGCAGGAAACTGCTTGTTACTTATTGATGCTGAAAGAGAAGAACGAGCCTGCCAAATGGCAGACTGATGACATAAACTTCTGGCAATCTTTTGCCTCTTTTGAAAGTATGTTTCCAAGTAAAATACAAATCCTCACCTACCACTGCAACAGCCATTACGTGTACTCCAGTAACTGAGAGATAAAGCTGAACCTGTACAATCTGGAAGCCTGAGCATTTCCTCAGACACCTTCATGTTTTAAAAGAAAACACATCATACTATACAGGTGCAGATTTATGATTAACTCTCTTGGTGAAATACTTGCCAATGCCTGCAAGAATGATGGTGCGTCATGCTAAGTTGTGCTACAGTTGAGTTTGAGAGCCATCGATAGCACTTTCTTTCTGTTCAGACAGCACAAAAAAAAATCACAATGTTCAATAACCATCTAAGCTCTCACTCCTGGTGACGTGATTTACCGCTGAGTTCTTCAGATCTCCTGGTAAGGCCTAAGTCTTCCACTGAGGGCATACAATCCAGTTAAATGGTTTGCTATTTGAGTGAATTGGTTTTGTTAAGCACAATAGAATTGCACACATCTGGGCCCCCACTGAAGTCAGTGGGAACCATTCCAATGATTGCAGCAGGCTTTTTGTCAATTGCTTGATGAAATCTTGATTTGAATGTATCTATCTCTATTGCTGATTTTTAAATTGGTGTTTTTGAGCGAAGGGGAAATATTAATAGCTTGCCATATTCTCATGGCTTAAGACTGTGCTAAAAATGTCTTCTCAGACAACCATTTTTAAAGATTTGATAAAAAAAAAAGACCTGCAGTTATTTTTGGTGAAGTATTGTATGGCAATTTTATAGACTCCAAGTAGGAAAAAAAAAATCCATAAAAGACCCAGACAAGAAAAGTAGTGACTCTATACATATTTTCAGCATCACGGCATATAGGATTTTCTGTCTGTCAGCCTCTCAGATCTCTTAATAGCTGCAAAAAGAAATATCCTGTCTGCAGATTGCATACATAAAAAACCCAAGCAACTGTTGTCTCACATGAGCATCTACATGAGGTACACATGCAGCGATGTCCTACCACAGTGCAGCAGCCCAGATGGGTTTACTCCTGCATTGCCAATTGGTTTTCTTCCACTGCTGCAGCCACCCCCATATGGCATTAGCCTCCATCCAGGAATCAATGCAGAGGTTCAGGCAGCTTTTCTCATTCAGCAATCTCTAGGGCTAGTTGAATGGCTTTCATTTCTGCAAACTGGCTTGATGCTTTTCCCTGCAGCAGCCTCAATGACTCATTGTGTGGGACTCCACATGGCAGATTTTCATCTCCAGTGGTTTCCTATCACATGACAGAATCCATCAGTAAATGCAACATAGCTTCTTCCATTGCCTGGTAACTTGATATGTGGTGGTGCTTTTTGGGCACATGTCACCTTCCCAGGCAATGCTCAAAATCTCTGGCTTCTGGACAGGCCATAATCTGTTCTAGGATTTCTGACAAATTGGATTTTCTTGTTTGGGCTCATTGTGTAACCAATGCTACCCACTTATGCTGTGTAATGCTGGTAGTGTGATATGTTGAGAGGTTGTTTCCCATTTGATTTGCCATGCTCCTTTTGATCTCTTCGTTGAAGGACCTGCTTCTTAATCTAGCCTCTCCTTTCCTGCTTGTATTTCCTCTCCTTCTTCTTTTTCTTTTCCCTTTTCTTCTTCCTCCCTTACTATCAGCGGTATGTGGCTGTAATTTGCCTTGTTCATTTTTTCTTTTCACTGCTGGGACATTTACTGTAGTTGTTGTGGTTTGAGTCCCTCTCTCAGCCATAGTGTCCTCAAATGCAGTTTCCTGCCTCAACTACAGTTCTCTGCAAGTCCTGAATAGTGGCTCGGCAAGCACAGGCCAAGCCCCAGCACAGGGCCATAAGCTGCTGGTTTTCATGGGAGTAAACAAGGCACCCTTCTATTGGTCAAAGTGGTAGTTTGTTAGGGTTATTTACCTGTTCAGGTGTAAAGTCCCAGGCAAAGGGAGGTGAAAACCACCCTAGGGACCTGTCTAAATCCTTCCATGTACCCTGCCATCCAGGAATTCAATGCCTCAGAGTAGATTTCAATAGCTCCTTCAATAGCAAAATAAAAGTTATTTTCTCTTACAGCAAGATGATGACAGAATCCATGAATTCCATGACCAGGGAAGTCTGCAATATAAAATCATTCACATCCACTTTGGGCAGGGAGAAGGAAGAGCATCCTCTGTGACGGTGGTCACAGGGGTTTGTAGAGGATGGAAGAGACAGGGATCTTGATTCCATGATCAGAAGGCTTGATTTATTATATTTTGATATATATATAACATTATAACTATACTACATAGAGATAGAAAGGAAAGGGAGCTTCTTCAGAAGCTGGCTAAGCTAAGAATAGAGATAGAAAGAAGAATAACAGAAGTCTGTCTCTCAGCAGAGAGCGATAGCAGCTCCACCGTGAGTGGTCAGTAGATCCAAACATCTACAGGGGACCAATCACAGGTGGACCTGTTGCATTCCACAGCAGCAGATAAAAATTGTTTACATTTGTTACTGAGCTTCTCAGCTCTAGCAGGATAAATCCTACAGAAAGGATTTTTCACAAAGGATGTCTGTGACAATCCACTCATCATCATTTGTGTTAATATGTTCCCAAATTCAGCAAAACAAACTGATTAGCAAGGTCGCTGGCAAATGACATGTGCCACACAGGAGCTTGCTACTTGATAACTGGTATTTACCATTTACTATAGCAATATGTATATATAAAACTGCCTTTATCTCAGCCCACTGGGTGCCTAAACTGGGTGCCTAAAAGGACTGTAGTGGTTTGACCTTGGCTGGGTGCCTGGTGCCCTCAAACCGCTCTACAACTCTCCTTTCCAGTGGGACAGGGGACAGAATAAGATGGAAAACAACTTGTAGTTAAGTGATTTTACTAAAGCAGAAAAAAAGACAAGCAAAAAAGTAAAAAACAACAAACAAAGGGAAAAGCAAGTCTCTACTTCTCATCAGCAAGCAATGCTCAGACACTTCCTGGGACCTCAGGATTTTAGCACACATAGGGGTTGCTCTGAAAAGCAAACATCTTAGAACAACAAATGCCCCCCACCCCATTCTTCCTCTCTCCCTTAGCTTTTGTATCCAAGCTGATGCAATATAGTATGGGATATCCTTTGGGTTACTTTGGGCCAGCTGGCCTGGTTGTATTCCTTACCAGGATTTTGTGCACTCCCAGACCCTAGACAGGGGCAGAAGAATGTTAGAGGGACAGCGCTGCTCAGCAGTAGCCAGAATGCTGGTGTGTTATCAACACCCTGCCAGCTATAAATGTAAAACACTACACTGTGAAGGCTGCAAAGGAAAAATTAACACTCTCTCAGTCAGACCCAATACAAGCAGTTATCCAGGAACATTGAGATAAATTAGAAAGACATACAGGCATTATTGACCAAGTGATTTCTGGAATGTTAGACATGAGCAAACAGGAGAACAAAAGGAAAAATACATTTATATGTTTAAAACAGTGTATACCTGAAATTATTACAGAGAAAGTAATATCTTAATTTGCGGTTTTGCATATACCTGATTAGAATCAGCCACCTTCCATTTGTGATCTAGAGCATCCCCTTCTTAAGCTGTCTCAGTGATTTTTCATACATTGTCAGAAAGCCTAATCACACAGGAATGCCATTTTCATTGCAATGTGAATAGATAGTATCAACATTGATAAATACATAATCTTCCAATTGGCATGCTTAGAGATGGAAGCATTAAATGAAAAGGGGAAGAGGGAAAACTCCTAAAGGGCAATATCTTGGGACATGACAAGTAGTGTACAAAGCAAAATGACATAGACATATTTCCCACAGACACCATTGAAAAGTTGGGGAGAAATTTAGGAGTTTGTATTCTAATGCAGGAGAAAGATATGTAATTCTAAACCAGGTTATATAGGTTAACGAATTTTTTTTTTCTTACATTAGAGTTACCTATTGAAAATTCCGTTATATTACTGTCAAAATGAAGTCTTCTAGTGTCGTTGTCGAGGCAGTCACGACATAAAGCAGAGACCACAAGCAGTCTCAGTTGGCAACACTTTATTTTCTAACATGGCTAACTTTTATACACTTTTCAATTGTTGATACTTCTTCTACCTGATCTATTGGCCACAATAAATCAACATAATGCTATTGGTTAAAGTTATAGTGACTCCACCTATCTTTCTAAAATTACTTCATCCAGCTGCAAGGTATTCTTGTCTTTCTTCTCTCGATCTCCTTGGTTGCAGCCTTGGAGGGAGCTCCTTATCAGCTTCTTCTTACTTCTCGGCTTCTTCTCGCTGCTTTAGCTAACAGGCCTGCTGTTAGCCCCTTCCACATTCTAGAATCTTCATGATGATGTTGCTAATACTCTTCTGTGAAAATATATTACATGCAAATATTTCTCCACTTTCTTGATTCCTAAAAGCGTCATTCCTAAGCACAAATTCATAACCCTTCCATGCTTCATCTTCCAAACACTTCCCTGTCAATTTATCAGTCCCGTTAAAGAACTGTCACAGGTCATCTTGTTGCATCTGTCTCCAAATAAAATACATGACATAAGGATTATTTTCTTTTCATGTCTGCCTTCCTTTATCATAGCCTAATACTAGATAATTCATGCATTATTGAGAGGAAGAAATGCCTTTACTATCTGTATTTTTTCATGGATATGTTAAGAGGAATAAATGGTACTAGCCATGTTAGATAAAAAGGCTATATTTTCATTAGGTAATGTTCCTTAACTATGGTCAGAAGAAAAATCTGTATTATTGCTGTGCCAAGTTTATATTTCTAGAAGGGTTCACCATAAACCACAAACTCAACCAAAAACCAAACTCCTTGGTTGAGTAAGGTGAAAATAAGGACCTGAATAAATTTTCTTCATCAAGGAAAGCAAGGAATGTGATAGCAAACCTGGATTAACAATGTGCTATCTAAAATATTAATTACTTCAATCAGCAAATATTTCATTCACTTGAAGAACCACTACATTTGTAGACAGTTTTAAGAGATTTTTTTGTTCAGAAGAACTAGAATGTAACCCTGTAGAAAAGGTAAAACCAAAGCCAACAGAGCAATCATTCGCATTTCAGCTTCATGTACAGAGGTAAGTATATATTTCCAGTTTACACTGGAATGAATTTAATCCATTATCTTTGCTTCTTAACACAATGAAGATTCTCTATACAATGCAATAAATTAAAGAACTTGTTTATAAAAAGAATCTCATTTACATGATCCACAGACATGATCTAATAGAGATTGTTAATATGAATGAAGTTATACTTACATATGTAAATTTTGAGCTCAACTACAAATGTGACATCAACATTTTATACATGCCCTTACTCAAGAAAAGGTAGGATAGGTAGGTAAAGTATCAATTTCACAGATGTCTCAGTCTTGATCATATTTTTCTTAAGCTTCTTCCAAGCAGTGAATCTTGAGTAAGCATGATATTAAATAGTACCATTGTCATTTGTAAAAGTCTAGAGAAAGAAAGGATACCACATTGAAGTACCTCTACACACTCAGTTAAAACACAATCCAAAATTAAAATGCATTTTGAAGCATCAGCAAATGTCTGCTCAAACTTGTGCCAGCCCACGTCTGCTTTGTCTGCAATATTTACTGCAGAGACAGAAAACACATTTGACTGTGAATGGTGTCTTGGGGGACTTCATTCCAAAGCTGTTCTTTAAGGATTTAGATAAAATATGTCCCTCAGCTACTAGTAGTTTTCAAGAATGCCCATGCCTGTGGTTCAATATATCATAATACCTCTTTGCTACTATCTTTGATTACACATTGGCATTCAAAACACAGAAATTGAAAAATGGGCAACATAAGAACCAGCTTATCAAAGAACCAACATTCCTAATCTCTTTTACCCTGTAATTAAACTCATTTGTGGTGTTGTCATTTGAGATGTTTTTATAATTACTGTTCCTGTAGTCTTGTAATAATTCATTTTGCCTATTTATGCTCATGTTTTTTTAAAATCTGTAAAGAATATATTTTTAATGTATATCATAATAAAATAACCATTTAATATGACAAAAAGTTATTAAATTGAAGTAACAGAAGTACTGTTCAAAAACGAAATAGCTCATTAGGTCAAATTTGCTAAAAGACACAGTATAAAACAGAACTTTCCTGAGACTCAAAAAAACCAAAGGGATATTGTCTGTGTGCTGACATGGGTGGCTGATGGGGAGAATATCTCAATATGGCAGTTGAAAGAAAAATAGAAAATTGTCAATTCATGCTACAGACCGCAGTCATCTTGTCCTCTTCTGGTGTCCTCAGTACAGGACAAAAGGGAATAATTTTTATTTACAACAGATCTTAAACAATATTGCTTGAAGGCCTTTGTGTATTATAACTGCATATGATGGAACAGAAATGCACTAATGGAATAGTCCTGACCTCATGTGTCAATTTTGTGTGCTATGGGCCCTGCTATCAGTTTGTTCTATGGGACTTTACATAGGGAGAGAACTCATGTATCTTATCTTGGCAATTAAAACCATAACATGGGGTCTAGGACACCCAGAATTTCAAGCTACAGAAAAGAGAAAAATGCACAACTTCTTTTCTCTTCCAGAAAGTTGTCTTAAGATTAGGATATCATGGAGGGAGACTTCTGATACTGTTTTGTAGATGAATGTAAATGATGTTAAACTTCTTCTGCAAAAAAAATCATCATCAGAGATTATTAGTATACTTAACCCTCTCAAAATGCAAGTGTTTCTGCATAATAATCCCCAACTACCTTAGCCAAAAAGTTTAGCTTGTGATGTTTCTAGGTACCATTCCTTTTAATTACATATGGTTATAAGAAATATTTAGTCACAGACAAGAACAGGTCCAAGTTTTCCTTAGATACTTCAGTTCACAATTGGTGGTTGCCTCTACTGATTCTGTAGAATGTTTTTGCGTTACATAGTATAACTTGTTCTTCCTGAATAATCACTGCTTTTGAACTTCAGTGAATCTCCTATGTATAAGAATCACTAATTATATATAATTTTCAAGGGGTTTATTTCTGTTCTAGGAGGAAAAGTTGGTTTTTGCTTTAATACAGGAGTGTGTCTCTTTCATTCTTTCTTATTGAAACTTCATAGTTTACAGAACAGTCAAAATTACAAAGGAACTAACTTTATTACCTGCAAGGAAAAACAGTGCTTGGGGCATGAAGGAAACAAGCTTCTAAAACTGAGAGTATAAATAGACTCAGTGTTTCCAGGCTTTCTTTTGAAAATAATGTTTTTTTCTTTGAAAAGACGTCTGTCAATATGAAAAGCAAACACAGCCAGTGTTTTCTACCACACACAGAGGAAATTATAGGACTGCTACAGAACAGCATTTTAGAGCCACTAAGCCTGATGGTGAAAGCAATTCTGAAAATGATGGTGGATCTTGCTAGGCAGGGTAAATACATGAACTGGTTGCTTTAGAAAAAAAAAAAAAAAAGTATTTCTGGGTTTAAAAGTATACATACAGTTTCTGAAACCACTCAGTCAAATTGATGAAATGTAGCAAAATTATTCTCACAATTCTAAATACACTAAACAACCGTTCAAAAAGGAAAAGGAATAATATCAGGCTTTTATGAGCAGAGGAGAATCTAGACTTCAAATGGAGATTGATGCTTTGACTATTTTCTCTTCTGTAAGAGATTAAAAAACTACTTTTCCTCTGGGCTTGGAAAAAGTTTACTATCAGTTGAAAAAAAAACAGGGGTATGCATCTTGTTGCAACAGAAATTGAGGATATTTGTGGAGTTTTTGTTGAGTTAGTAGGTTTCAATCTGCAGAAGACTACTGAATAATTAGTCAAACATCAAATACATTAGATGTAAAGAAGGTAAATATCTTTGGGTTTTAATCAAACTGAAACTCACTGTGTAAAACTAGGGTCATGCATTTCAAGTTCTAGCGAAGACCATAATCCAACAGGGTCTTCTGTTAGAGACATCAAATATGAAAAGATTTTATACTACTTTAAAAAAGAAAATTATTTACTTGTCTTTTATATAAATATCTCTCACAGGGATATTAGGAAAAATATTATTCTTTCATATTTGTCAGAATGTCCTTTTAATAGATAAAAGCAATCATGAACTTTTTTGATATGCCAGTATATTCTAAAGATTAGATTAAACACTAAGAATAAATTTTCGTTTCTCAAAAAATAAATTATTTTTTATACTTTTTAATTCCATACCTATCTCTAATTACACTTAATTAAGCAAATACTGTGGGTATAAGCTAGAGTACATGTACAGATATCAAGAAGAAATTGTCCAAGAAACATCCTTTAGCACCTGGGTAAGCCAAACAATCGGGAAGAATTAATATGGAATTATGCTGGTTTTATCATCTAATTGAAAATCTTCAACTCTTGCAACATAATTTTTAGGTCATCCAAAAATTTTCTTAGTATCTGTTAAAGATTTGGGTCTAAATTTATAATATATAGGCTGCACCACTGTAGTGGCTGACATTGTGACTACATTTATCAGTCTATTATTCCTACTGATTTCACATATTATGAAAATTAAAACACTTATTTAAATTTTAAACTTTAAACTAAACTTTTTTCATTTTTATTTCTATCATTATGTTTTTATGCCTTGGAATTATTTGCTGATTTAATTTTAATCTCAGCTTTCCATCCAACAAAATAAATTCAGGGGTGGAGATTGTGCCTAAAAAATTGTAAATTCAATGAGTAGGCGCATGTACTAGAGAAAATAAACTTTCACCAATAAAATGTCTCAAATAAATTTTAGCAGAAAATTGAGGCTATACATTTGAACTTAATCTAATGACTTGAACAAAATATTTAATCTCTATATAGTAATTTTAAGTATTGAAGATAAAAATATAGAATAATTAAGGCGGGAAAATATCTTTAAAACTATCAAGCCCAAACATCAGCCTAGAACTCCACCATGTTCACTACTAAACCATGTCTTCAAAAGCCATATCAACAAGTTTTTTTAACAATTTCCAGGATTGGAAGTTGTTGAAAAAACAAAAGGGTTGCTGAACTTGTGGATATATGGAGATGGGTCTGTATGATTCCATTATGCAGAACACGAAGATTTTATTCCCTAAATTTCTTTATTACAGATTATTGCAAATTACTAATAATAACTGAATAAGCTTATGATTAATAAAGAGAATACATATAATTTACTAAAAAATTACTACCAGATAAGAAAATATATATATATATATATATATCTTTCAATAGTAGTAGCAAGCATATATTTCATTATTAAGGTTACTACAAAAATAAACAACAGGAAACTGTAAAATATACCTAGTTACTTATATATGTACCTTTATGTTTATCGTTTGAAGTAGTAATTGTACAATGCTCATCAAACTGCTCCCAGAAGCAGAGCCAACCAATGATGAACAAATTCTCACTTGGGACCATGCCACAGAACCTGGAGTCACCCAGGGTGACTCCAGAGTCCTGTAGGGTTGCAGTGTGTCTAGCAGACCTTTCTAAAGAGAGGCTGTATTTTGGGGTGGAAGAAAGTAATTTTTATATGGTAGGGACAAGAATGCTACCACCTTGGGCAGGCCATAGATGTTGCTAATTCCATATCCCTTCACGACAAAGTTACCTGCCAAGTGGTTGAAGGCAAAGGACGGCATTTTTTGGGGCTTTTTTTATTTTAGTGCACCTTTCAGGGCATCTAAATGTCCAAAATACAGCTAGGCATTTACACAATAAAATGAGTGAACAATGATCTGAAGACTCAGGCTCTAAGAATGATAGTAAATAAGGTAATGAGTGTCTGAGGCCAGTCATCAGCAGTTTTCCTCAGGATTCAATTTCAGTTCCAGTTTTCAGAAACGTCTTTGTCATTGACTAGACATCACTGTTGAAGGCACACTGAATTTGCCTGTATTGTTAAATTATGAGAACCTGTTGATTCTCTTGAATGTAGAAAAGGCCTCATAGAAAGACTTCAATAGAGAGACCTTTGTAGACTGCATGACATTAGGAAGAACAAATGTAAAAATTCACTCCTGGTTTCCTGGGTCCAGCCAGGACAGGGTTAATATTTGCAGTGGGCAGCAGAGGGGATGGCAAGACACAGAGGTTATTCTGTACTACCTTGTGTCATTTTCCAGGTACAGGGGGAGAGCTTGCTTCTGGGTCAGGGGAACATGCAGCAGTTGGGTCAGGTCAGGTGAGCATTTTGTGTGTACTCTCTTGTACAGTTTTGCTGTTAATTTTGTTGCTGTTACTGTTTGTTTTCTTATCTCATTGCTGTTTCCAGTTAGTTGTTCTTATCTCAACCCATCATCTTTATCTTTTGTGACTCCAATTCTCGTCTCCAGCCTGACTGTTATTTTCAAATTTAATTTGAAGTATTTCAATTTTTTTCTTTTCCTTCTCTAATAAATGCAGCTGTGTACAAAGGCTCCTTCTCTTCTTTTGTTTTGATCTGATTTGTTTTACTGTTCAGAAAGTTTAAAAAATTGCAAATAAGAAATAGTAATTCTTTCCTCTTATAACTTTTTCACAGGTGAAAGTATTATAAATTGTTACATTTAAAAAAAAATTTCTCTAATTGATATGCTTACTTTGACAGGTGGCCTAGTTCTGGAAAGTGCTGAAAATACATTTGAATACAATTTATTTGAAAATTTATTTTAAATACATGTCCTATTACTCCTTCAAAATATTACTGAAAATACTGCAGCATACCATGTGCAATTAAAATTTCTTTTTAATATGATTAAATCTACCTAACAAAAAGAAAAGTTATAAGTACACTGTATGTATGTATGGTTTTTCCATCAGTGTCCACATATTACCTCTCTGGAACTTATTTCATTACTCCAAGTCTCGTGTAAGAGCAGATGAGCCAAAACATGGCAATTTAACCCTTTAGAAGAAATTGTCTGGTCTATGCGCCAGAACAAGAGTCAAACTACACACATCAATCCTATGTTCAGGGATGCTATCACAAGAAAGACAGTCTTGAAGGATGGACTAGAACAATAATGTTTTGCACCCTGTGCTCTTTAATTCCTTTTTTTGTTTGTTGGATGCCTATCCTACAACTTCTAAAAATATCGTGGTACCTGGACTGGGATGATGTTGATGTATCTCTTATCAAGGCAAAAATCAGGAGTTAAAGTCCCATTAGTTTAATGAAAGAGGATTGTAAATGGATGAAAAATAAGAGTAGAAGAACAGAATTTGAGGTATATTGACATTACAATAATAGAAGTCTTTGTTTTCATATATGTACCTTTTACTGTAGATGGATATTAACATGGCGTTTTTGTCAGATTTATGTAAAATTATTGGATGTTATGTGACAGTTGAAGGTGTCTCAAATGAAAGGATCCATTTCCTTTCACCTTGAAAAGGACATATTAAGGTCATAGGCATGTCAGGACAGAATATAGTGTCTGGGACAGGACAACTGAAAATTGACATATTTTAGAATTTAAAAGAAAGTCTTCAGTGCTTCATTTCAAATAAAACGTAAAGTAGCAAAAAGAATGAGAAATATGAAGTATCCATTTCCATAACTAATGACACTCATATCTATCCAGTAGTAGGCTGACTATAATTCAAGGATGTGAGAACAAATTGTTTCATGAAGTTAATGCTTTCATTTTGTGTTCTTAAGGACCCTGATGTTGGAACTAGGTTTTTTAAGACTTAGAAAAGGATTAGAATTCATCAATACTGTAAGACCATGGGAAAGATTGATTCAGTGATTAATCTCATGTTAAACACATGGGAACAAAACAGCTGAGTATATTTGTCTCCATAATCCCTTTTCCCAAATGTAATTACAAATGGAATTGATCAACTTGTGTGTTTCTTCAGAGTCAGTAGCAGACTTGCTAGGCTGTATAACACTTAGTTCAGATCATCAGTCTTTAGTGCTCAAGAAACTTAGCTACTACCACTGTATTTTAAGAAAAATTTTAGATTTCACAACTTTTCATGGAATATTTTCCAGGGAAAATGTCAATTCTCTTAGATGAATTACTTTTTTAATTTCAACCATATCCTTTGTATACTGAATATCTTCCCTTCTTAGGGGGACCATTTTTATTCTATGAATTAAATACCTGCGGAATTGGAACATTGTATTCCATGGCTTGAAAGGAGTAGAGGCAATACTAGACAATAACCACTCTCTTGTAATTAGCTTTCTTTACTTCAAGGTGAACTTCTACTGTTGCTTTTGTTACTGTTGGTTTCTGTGGAAAAGAAATAGAGCAGGCATGGAGGATCACAGGTATTACAATGGTATGAGTTGAAACACTGTCTTGTATCTTAGAGTTGGTTGCCTAGGTTTCTGGGAGAAGGAGAGCTGAGCTTGTTTTCTTCAGGGCTTCTCATTGTTTTTGACCTGATTGACACATTTACTTTTTTGAGACCTGCCCTATGACCCCACAGACTCTACAGGTAGAATAAGTTGTTTACCCAAAGACTTTTTCACGTAGTAAACAGCAATGCAATGTGCTACAAATGTTGAAAAATTCTTCTTGCCCTAATTCCTACCTATTTCAGACCCTGTGTTTCCCCCCACAACACCACAAATGAGCAATAGATAGCTAAAGCTGTGAGGTATAAAACTTGTGTGAGGTGCACGTTTTTCCCTCTGGGCAAACTGGCAGTTATATCATATACTAAATTCTGTTTTTAAATGTGCTTAACAGTGGTCTAACTGCTATCCATTACAACTTCTTTTTTAAAACAGATACAAGATGAAATAAAATTTAGATTGCTTAGGTTTAGGTTAAATGATAAAAGTTTCTGTGTTCATCTGACACACTTAACAGCTTTATGATTTCCTTCTATGTTCACCATTTACATTTGGTACAGCTGTACAATCTATCTTTCAGTAGAAATCCAACTTGGGCAGTTGCAAATTTCCAGTGATTGAAAGGTTACAATAAAAATACAATGTTAACAAAACATAAAATATAAGTTTCTGATAAAAATATAGTCTTCCACAGCATGTTTCTGATCAAGCTAATATTTTTTATTTAAAATTAATAAAAAAACCTAAAGTAAACAAATTACAGTTACAGAGATTAATTTTTTATTTGTACTTTTTTCTTTTTAATAGACATGGTATATTTCTTATGATTTTTCTAGGATTTAAACTGTGAGAAAAGAACAACTATATTTTTGTTCTTAGACCCATTCACTACCCCAAAAATTTCAGTTTGTGTGAGAAAAATTGCTTACCATATACATGTACAGAAATATGTACTCTTATGCAGAAATATGTATATATATCACACTTTCACTGGTGTCCTAAAGGGGAAAGAAATGTTTCCAGTATCTGTGGAAAACACAGTCTCTGATGCACTTTGGATGGAGTCACAGCACAGCAGAATTATATTAAAAGCAAAGCTGTCTGTGTTATTGTTATTAATATCAGAAAGAGCTCAAAAGATTTGACACTTGGGCTGGAGTCATACAGTCTATTCACACTTTCCCAGTACATCCAAATGATTTGACTCTGAGGTTCCTTCATCAGAGCTGTTTCATCCCCTAGGAAAAATTATGATTAAACCTATATATCTAGACCTATTCAAAGGCCATACAGACTTGCCCCTTCTGAATTTCATGTGGAGAGAAGAAAAGCATACATCGACCACTCTCACTGGTTGTTGGGGACAATATCAGATGTTACACAGCTCTTAAAATATACAAACCTACTTGTCCCTTTGGGACAATCTGTGCCAGGTGGAAGATGGCTCCCCTAGAGGTGGAATATGATCATATATTTAACATGCACATCAGAAGCCTCAGTCATTCCCAGAAGCATTACATTGGAAATTTCTAAACTTCCAAACGCATTTCTTCCACATTAAACTTCTGTTAGCCTAGTTATATTTTGTGATGGACAGCAAGGGTCGGAATGTGGAAAGGTGAAGAAAAGAAATACTATCCAATATGTCATTACTGTAATACCAAATAGCACAGTAAAATTCTTGGCAGTTTTGTGCACTATGGGTTTGGGGTTGAATTTGATTTTTAACTTACTGTTGTGAAGACTCCTCACTATGGAAGCAAACAACTGTACACCATGTGCATATTTTTGCCTTGTCTGTGGTGGGACAATAGTGAAGTTTGAAGTAACAGGTTTAAATTCCCTATCCAACTCTTTCATTTCCTTTCAGTGTGTCCCTTTATGTAAAAAGAAAACTTTAATTAACACTCTTTCTTTTATTTCTATTCAACCAGCCTAATAATAAAAGCATTAGTTGGTAATGTGAGATCAAGAAATAATTAACTCTTCAATTCTGAATCCTTGATAAATTTGCCATCAAGATTTGAAACACATCAAAGTGAAAATATTCAGATGAAAGCACTTTCCAACACCAAAACCAAATTGCTTCATCTATCTGTTAAGCTTTTGTTATCTTTAATTCTCATGGTCAGTTGTTTTTCTCCAGCTCACAATTACACTCTCTTTTGACAAAATTCTTAGCAGATTTTCAGTTTCAGTGACAATTATTTCAGCTAGGATTTCGTTGTAGCTGAAGCAGGGCAGAGTCTCCTTCTTACTCTTTTGTCTGAGTGTGGGCATGCTCTCTTGTGTGTGTATGCGTTGCAAAGCACAAAGGTACACTGTTATGGAGAGGATTTTTTTCCTTTAGAAAAATATAGCTTACAGCAGCTGCCAATGAAGAGGGGAAAAAGCATGGAACAGACTCACACTGAAATGCAGCTCCAGCCATTGGATATCTTTGTTAAGCCCATCTGATTAAACTGTTTATTGTGCAACAGTTTTGTTCATGATTTTTTAAAAAGCTACCTATCAGATCTCAAAACTTGTTGTTTCACTTAACAGAGGATGAAAACAGCAATCTAATTTACTCTGTAGTTACTCCTCTATATCAAAAAACCCCTAAACGTCTAAAGAATGAAAACCTGGTAAAAGTGCTTGTGAGAAAAGTTAGTGTAGCAGTCCCAAACCAATACAATGTTTTTAGGATGGAAAAAAACTTCTGTTTGTAGGAGGGAATTGAATACCCATGAGGTGGAATAGAGAGTCTGATGTTGTTGGGTATCTTATTTTCTAAAAAACATTTTCCTAATCTATGTTAGGTCTATGTCCTGTCATTGGAGATCTTTCTTCTTATTGTCATCTAGTGTATTTTGTAACATCACAGTTCAAAATAACCTTTGGATATATTCTTCAAAAGCAGGCATTTATTTTTTTGTTATGAAAAGTATAAGATATTATTTCTGCATTAGTGATATACAAAGCAGTGTGCATCATAGCAGTTTCCCAAAAATCTGTTTACCCCCACAAACACTTTATCACCACTGTTTGCACTTTGAATGTGTATAAATATTAGTGTTGAGCTAATGAACATTTATCTGGCATGACTGATCAAATTATGTCTCTTTACAGACAAATGAGTCTTTCTAAATAGTGGAGTGCCGAAAAACCTCCTTTAGGAAAAATAGTTGACAGTGAAGTTGCAAAAATAAATATTTCAGACTTCGAGAAATATTTAGATCTCTGGATCAGTTTTAGTATGACTTTTAAATGGGAGAGAACTGTAGAGCTGCTGCTGCTGCTGCAGTAACATCTAATGACTGGAAGATCTTCTGCTGTAATGGTATGGATGAAATATTTTTTCCACATTAATTTACACAGTGCCTGTCACCTAAGCAGCCTGATGTAAAACTGGAACATGCAGAGGTGACTGCTGAGTGGAGGACCCCCAGCACAGAATATTTTTTCTAGGAGACAGTGTTCCAAGCTATTTTGTATGCAGAGTTTCAAGGCACTAGAGAGTGAGAGTCCTGGGGAGACATCCTGAGCCTCTGCACCACCCAGCTTAGGGAGCCAGAAGCTCATGTTGTCCTCTCTCACAGCCACCAGAATAAGAAAGCAGAGTGAGCAACCCACACATGTGCTAGACTTTTTCAGCTCTGCAGGCAGCCTGTTAGGCACCACAGTGACACAACTTTTGATCTCTACATAGCTGGTGGCAAAGCACCATGGAATACCTATTCAAAGTGTATGCTTAGTGTGTATATTTAACTAGTAAAGAGAGTGTTAATGCACAGAATTTATACAGAATAATGCACAGAATCTGTACAGTTTAAATGGCAGGATTTATTCAGGATATTAACTCTTATCAAGCAAAAGACAAAAATTTAACCTGTATGGGTACTAATGAATTCAGTTCAAGAAACTAAAAATGTTTTCAGGTTCTCTGCTAAGTTACTGGTCAAGGAGCTGAACAAGGCTCTGAGCAACCTGATCTATTTGAAGATGTCCCTCCTCATAGCAAGGTTTGCTGGATTAGATGAACTTTAAAAGTCCCTTCCTACTCCAACTGTTCTATGACTCAATCCTTCTGTCATCATTCTAAGCTTCATTTGAGTTGTAAAGGTCCTTGCTGCTATTTCTATACCAAGTTTCAAGTCAGACAAGACAGCTTGTTTTCTGGATTAAGTAAGGTTTGAATTTAATCAGTCTTCTATGATCTTTGCTTGGGCTACAGGTCAGCTGCTAAGCCACTGTATAATTTTTTTTTTAATCAAAAAATAGTGTAGCATATTATCTCTTTTCTTGTTAGACCTGGTTTTAAGCAGCCAGTTTAGAACTCCAGTTTTATAGCTTTAATTTTTCTTCAATTAACTGAGATAGTAAAAGCATTATAAATAATTTTTTTTTTCATTTGAGGGACTAGCTCTATTTTGTGAAGAATTTTTCTAGTAGCAAAATTATTGGGAAATAGGTCACCTTAAAGTGTCACACACACATTCAGTGTACATGATCCTTTCCAGAACACATACTGATAGCAAGCTTTTAGTCATCAACCTACAACAAATCAAACAGGCTGGATTTTGATTGCCACCTAATGAAGTTCTATCCTTTTTCTATTAAAATAAAGGTAATCTTGACAACTCTTGATTTTTATTTCACAGTAGTTTATGATGTTATTGTCACAGGTCACTTATATAATGCAGTGTACAGATAGAAAGCTAATTTGCTTTATAAGGCAGAACAAAATGCTCTATGTTCTAGGAAATAGTAAACTGATTTAATTAGAGTTGAAGAGTCTAAGAAATCCCTTTTTGACATATTGATTCAGCTTGCACATCTTTTCCTCTCTCTACATACCCACATATGAATATACGCATGCATATATCTACAAACATTTGTGCAATATATTCCACAGCAGAATTCTCACACAATAGTGGCCTAGACATTCTTGTATGATCATTATTGTTGGACATTTTATGGAATAGCTTTAACAAGGAATGTGTGGGACCTTTTATGATACAAGCAATCCCAGTGTGCCATGGCCTAGCACAAGAAAAGGGAAGTGCCAAGAAACGTGTTTCTCCAGAAACTGCGGTACAAACACGATGTTCTTCGCCACTCAGCTTGTTGGCTCAAACTAAATCAAAATTATTATTAATCAGGCACAGTATTGGCTGCACAAATTATTTTTCTCTCTTGCTTTTTAGAAGGAAAGATGACTTGCTTTAGGGTCCTTCTTTCTGCTGTTAATAACTTCTTTTTTCCAGAAGTATTCATGACCATTAGCCTAATTCAAGGGGAGGGGGTTTAAGGAGGGAGTGAGAGGAGGGAAGAAAATGTAAGATTTAGTTGGTATTCAGTGGCAAGTAGATCACTCAATAACATTCTCAGAAGACTGAATTGTGGCTTACAAACCAAGAAAACTTCTCATTGACCTTCAAATTTAGTACAAACTAGTCTCTTTCATTATTGTTCTTCAGAAAAAATTTAAGATTATTTTATACACAAGAAAAATGTAATCTTCAAAGAGAGAAACAATTTTAAATGCTTTGATTCCTTTACTATCTGTATTATTACTTGCTTCAGCAGGCATTGATCAAAAGCAAAAAAATTTGCATAAATCCGTCATTTTCCATTGGAATGGACATGAAACATTAAAGTATATCTGTAGATTAGGAAGACAGTGTTCAGTAAGATAAATCAAGACTATTATTCAAGATAGCAAAAAAATTGACCTGACTTTTTTTTAAGGTTATTTAGGCACGTGAAATTGTTATTTATTTATTCATTCATTTATTGAGGAGAAAACTAGGTAAATAGGTAAAAGAATATTTTGTCAGGTTTATTGGTACTTCTCTCATCATGAAGGCAACTGAAACTCCCAAGAAAAGAAAATTTCATTTGTATGTTAGCTGAAAAGAATTTGAAAACTTAGTTAAGTGAGACTTTTGCTGAAAGTCTAGTGACAGATAGCTATTAATGTTTTACACTCTCATTGTAAATTTAAAATAGTTTACTCCAGTGGTCTGCAGATCATATATGAAAAAGAATTCTATTATAATCTATCTTGTCATTTTGATATTACTGCATATGGTGAGTTTGAAGCATGGACAACTTGGAATAAAACTGGTTTTTTTGCCGCCTGACTTCTTCCATGTGTCAAGTTTTATCAAGCAACAAACAAGTGAAGCACACTTATTAACCACTAACCATTGTGTTTCCTAAAAATATACAACAAATTATAAACCATAAGGGGCGTATTTCTTTGTAAATCCCTGTTTTCAAAACTTATAACATTTTTTTAATATTATTCCTTTGAACATCCTAAAGAATCCTTGGAATCTGACTGCAAGCTACACAGGTTCCTCTGGAAGACACTGAAAAGCGTAGATGGTAGGAAAGATTGGGTAAGTCTATGAAATTCATACAGCATAATAAAAAGAACTTCTTCTGAGGGAAATTTCTAATGAGAAGAAATTTAGCTGTAATGATATATATTTTCTAACTTGTACTTTAAGTCATGTCAGCAAAATTTGTCCTGTATTTAATCTAAAACAAATGGCAGGATTATTTCATTTAAACAAATTAAGAAAATTTGTTCTGACCTGATTTTCAATTTGCAGCCAGATTTTAGATTATGAAAAGTTACCATGATCTTAAATTCCATCCTAAGACAATAAAAGTCTAGCAAAATTGCTTAGAAACATGAATATTGAGATAAAGTGAGGCTTGTTTTGACTAATGAGGGATTTCATCTGCATTCTTGATTATTTATTCATTTGCATGTTTCTGCTCATAACAAGGTCAAGGTTTCATTCCACGGAATTTTAAAATTTTTTAAAATATTTGGTTGATGTTACAAGTAAAGCTACATTGATTTTTGACCACAGTCTTTCCCTTAAGCTGGGTCATTCCACCTAAAGTGAACATATGTGTTAATATTCAGTGGAGGCTTTTCTCGTGACACCAAAGAAACCTGCACCTCACTCATCCAGCTACGGACTTTATTAACTTTTTTCTCTAGCTCTTCATTCTTTTCTTCTTTTTTTTTTTTTTTTTGTTACATTTATTCACAGTTGACCCACTATTTTTGATGCTGTAGGAGAGTCAGTATCCTAGACATCCCAGGGATTTGAATGACTAGTATAATGCCTGCATGGGAGATGAGAAGCAGGAGTATATTGTTGAACCTTTAAAGAAAGGTTGACATTTTCCTGGCCTTGAGCAGCTCTCTTTGGTATTGAAGCTTTTGCAGCTTTCAGCCCTTTGATTTATGAGCAAAAGTGTAACACATCTTGGACATTATGGAATCATAAAAGTCTTTTATATCTTCCCATTCCATTTTAACTTTAAAAAAAAGCAAAAAAAAGTTAACTCCTTTCCTATTCCGCCTCCATTTTTAATATATTTTTTCTATTTTCAGAATAGAAGTTTATTTATTAATTTTTTTTACTGTTAAAATGATATGAAGACTTTTAGATGTTCATTCTCATTTCAAAAAATCCTATAAGGATTCTTGAACAAAGTTGCAAATTCAGAAATCAGAAATTAAAACACAAATTTAAGTGTCTAAGTAGTAAAATCAGCAATTTTGATGAGAAGAGAGGGCTATGAAGAAAAACTTTGAAAATAAGAAAATATTTTCTTGTAGGATTCACATCTCATGGGGTTGAAACCACCTAAGAACAAAAACCAAAGAATTAAGCTTACATAAGTTTATTGGTTTAATGTAACTGTTTCTTTTTCATGTAGTCTGCAGGAATCTTTTTAATGTAATCATCCACTCTCACTAATAATGATAACAATTTTGTTCTGCTGCAGCATTAACAATTTTTTTTCAGATTTTTTGAAGGAGTAAGCATTGATTATAGTTGTTATTGATGGTAATTTATTTCTGCAGCCTCATACAGTTTATGCCTGTTGTAATCTCTCTCCAATCCACAGTAAAATTTCTATCAGCTGCACTGAAGGCAAGATGACACTACTAGCAGTGCATTCCTATGGTTAGTGTGGACACTTAACAGCCATTTCATTATCATATTAATTATTTTACCTTCATTTGTGTCTCTCTCCACTGTGAAAAACAAGCTGGTCTTGTCCTAGAAATTTAGCTCAGTATTGAGATTATGATCATACTGACTTTCAGTGGGATTTACTGATTTTAGTTCAGCCTTACACTAACACTGAAACAACACTCACTACTAACCAGCTTCTACAGGTCAATGCAAACCCTGACTAGAAACACGTTTCATTCTCTTATTATTATTATTTCGTGAATAGAAATTGACAAAAACAACCCTTCTGGCTGAAGCTCACCTTACTTGCTTTTGTAGATTTTACAGATGCTCCTTCCAAATCTTTTCTTCTATTACTCTTGCAGAGTCTTGCGAGACAAAAGATTTGAAAAACAACTTTCTTATCAACTTTATCAACTTTCTTCTTATCACTTCTAATATTCTAGTAAATATTCTAGCTAGAAAGTAAAAAATTCAGATGAAGGCCGATAGGAGCAAGTGAACTGAGACATATGTCTCAGAACTACATTACTGATTTTTAAAAGACTCAAGAAGAGACTCCTGACTTAACAGTGCACCACTAAACAACAAGAAAAATTTATATATTCAGAATCTTCTCTCTTGACACAGAAAGAATAAAATTTTAAAAGCCAGAAGAATAATGAAATCATAAAAAAGCCATATGAGTCATAAGCACAGATTTTAGGCACCATCCTGGGTCATAGGTTTAACACTTCACAGCCACTCTTGGAAAATCTAGAAGGAATTCAGTTGCACGCGTGTGAACATCTGGTGTCATTTCAGGCATCCTGTGGAAATCAATTTTTTCTTTCAGGTGCTGCCCTGAAAGGATGTGGAACTGTCAGATTTCACAGGAAACAGTAGGAGGCAGTTTTCACCGAAGTATTTTAAATTACACTTCTAGTTTGAATGCATTACACCAAATGAGAAATCCCAACAGGTAATCATTACTCAAACTTAGCTCTCTCAAATTTATTTTCTATTTATTTGTTTGTTTCTTTACAGGTTTTAGTAGGTTAAAAAAATCCAAAAACAAAACTAAAAATCTCCACACCATGCCTATCTGTCAACACTTAAAAATTTATTAGAATAACTTGCAGTATTAATTAGCCGGTGAATAAAATCTAAGGTACATGATAGAGCAATTTGGTTCATATTTCATTCAATAGTCTGCCTATTTATACCAACAAGACATATATAGATAGTATAAGGTAAACTCTTTCAGGAAATCCAACAAAGCAATTAATGAGTTTGTGTGGTGTGACAGTTAAGTGCAGTTCAAAGAAGTCAAAGGAGAGACTTTAGTGTGACAAATTTATCTATGTCATGTTAAAAAAAAAACTTCTTAATTTCTTCTTCTCTACAGAGTCTCTTAATATCATATGGTTGACATTGGTCCGAAAAAGATGGCAATCAGAACAATTTAAAATGAAAAATGAAGGTTATGAGAAGAAATAATAGCATAAAAGTCATTGTCTTTCATTTGAAATAATGAAAGAAAATTCTTAAGACCCTACATAAATCCAGAAATATTAATTTGTATTTATACAGATTAATTTCTTATTGGCAATATAAATTACTTTAAATATGATATTTGAATTTTCCCATTTTCTTTTCAATTCTCCATTTTATCTTATTTTTAAACTCTGTTTCAAACATATTTACTGTCTTTTATTGACAGACTAAACTTTTTGTTGTTCCCAAGAGAGTTAACATGCTCTTTCTCTTTTTCATTTTGCTTCTGACTCCTTTGGGCAAAACCAGTGCCTCTCTGCCACACTAGAATGTCAAGAGATTTTATTAATACATTAAATAATTTCGATTGGGATTTCCAGATATAAAATGTTGTAATCATAACAATTTATTTCATGTACTGCTATAGAAAAAACAAATTCATAAAAACAGAAAGAGGGGCCACAACATCAACCATAATATCTTTCTAGACTGTTATCTTTTCTAATTATGATATCTTGGAAAAACACCATAAAAGCACAAAACTGTAGTATCACTTCCCTCAGGTTCTAGGTACATGCTCTCATTTTGTGTAACAGCCTGTGAATTATTTTTATCATTAATTTCCCTCGTTGAACTTTCTACAACCATATTAATTTTAAGTATCTGAACTGTCAATTGGCAAGGAAATACACCTTCTCAAAATAATGTGTAAAGAAGCATATCCTTCTGTTCACTCTTAACCTGCTATTCTCAAGTTATAGCTGATGTCCACATTTTATCATATTTTGAATGCACTATGAACATTCTTCACTTCCTATGCTATGCACAAATTTGCTGTAGCCCTACTTCTCAGTTTCTATCTTATCTAGTATGAAAAATGCTGATCTCATGGCCAGCTTCTTTAATCAGAGGAGGCTCCAGGGAGACCCTCTTTTGTGTGGCCTTTCAACTACTTAAAGAGTGCTAAAAGAGAGGTGAGTGGAACTTTCTACAAAGACATGTAGCGATAGGGCAAGTGACAGTGACTTCAAATTGAAAGAGAGTAGGTTTAGATTAGATGTTAGGAAGAAATTCTTTCACGTGAGGGTGGTGAGGCACTGGATCAGGTTGCCCAGAGAAGCTGTGGATGCCCCTCCCAGAAGCGTTCAAGGTGGGGTCTTCAGCGGCTTGGTCTAGTGGAAGATGTCCCTGCTCATGGCTGGGAGGGGTAGGAACAGGGTGGTCTTTAATGTCCCTTCCAACACAAACCATTCCATGATTATAGGATAATGGGATTATTGAATCAGATCTGTTCTACAAAAAGCAGTGTTGGCTGGTACCAAGTACCTCTGTACAGGAATTCATGCAGGAAGAGAGGGAGGGACAAAAAGAGACTGCAGGGTAAAGGGAATATGTTTTTTTTTTACCATTTTTAGTAAAAAATTACAATTTTCATGGTTTAAAGTAACAAGGAACAGAAATGAAAACTAGTCCAAAGATTCACGTAATAAAATTCTTTGACTAGAGATACAGTTTTACATATAAACTGTCATTTTCTTCATGTATAGGCGGCAATGAGATGGAAAACAGACAACAGAAATACCAAAGTTCAAAGAAAATAATCCTAAAAATAATTTACCATGATTAACATCTAACCAGGATTCAGAAGTTTCCCAATTAATCACTTCATCACCAGATTACAGAATATCTAATGGGAAATGTAATTTTAGAGAATAAAAAATAATAAAATAAAAATTTTTGAACAAATATAATCTACATCTGAAATAATATTCTTTAAAGGCAAATCCAGTCACCTAGGTGATTCTGATATGCAATTCTTCAAACTCTGTGTTTGAACAATATAATACAATTTTGACTGATTTCTTATTATTATTATTACATATAATATTCTTGGCTTGAAGATTGGTTTTATAGATAAGATTTGTCTTGTAGATAAGACACAAATAAAAGTCTTTTGTATGAAACAGGAAATCATAAAGATAGGGCTGGGCTTGAATATGTTATTCCTTCAGACATTAGAGTCAGTATTCCAGTGTTCAATGGTCTGTTTCTGCAGCAGCATTTCTTTTGCCACTCCCACTGCTGTACCCACTTGCTTACTCTTCTTCATACAGAAACTAAATCCCTCCTTCAGTCTTCCTCTCATCTATTTCTAATGTTTTTTTAAAATATATTTGATAGTATTTTTTTAATATATTGTAACCACCATCTCCTTCCCACGGCTTCTGAGAGCTATATTTGTCTACTTGTTAGCAGAAGTGATAAAGAATTCCTGTTATTAATTTGAGATATTACCTTTAAAATGTTTAGTGTGAGACCATGTCCCTCAAGTTTTCTTTCCTTGTTGGTTACATGTAACTCCCTTCATATCCATTGATATTTCATATTTCCAAAAATTCTTTCCTTTTTATTTTTCTCTTCAAATTAAAGAAACAAACAAAACAAACTTCTGTTTACAATCTCAATGCTCCCTCTCCATGCAGCAAAGTATATTAACATGATTCCTCCCTAGGTAATACTCCTAATTAAATGGTTATAAACATTAACTTGTTTAACTAGTATACCAAAGAGTTTCTGTGTTAAATTGCATTTTATCCTGCTTGTGTGAATTGATTCCCCAACTGAGGTAGACATGCTAGACACCAACTCCTGAAATACTATCTTTTTTTAAGCAATATACAAAGGACTTAATGCATTTTGCATTTTGAAGGACCTATACATATTCTAAAAAAAAAAAAAAATCAACCCATAAAGCCCTGCTTTTATCTCTACCGAGAAAACAAATGTCTTAGGACACAACTACAACTAGATTAGACCAGCTCTCAATGTCTGAACCTCATAAATTATGAGGCTGTTGGATTCTTCTTCTTTTGGCTAGATTAAAAAATTACAGGCTTATGTGATTTGGAGTGGACATGTTGTGGTTCTTTGCCCTTCACATTGAAGAGACTGAAACCAACACATAAAAAAAAAACAAACACCCCTCCCCACCAGTAAATTAGTTGGTAGGTAAATCCATTATTTGCAAACCTGCATACAAGAATTCTGTATGATTCACAAAGACACACCTATGAAGTTTTGCAAATATGTTTGGTTTTGGTTTTTTTTTTTTTTTTTTTCTCAAAAATACCAGTTTTAGAGTAACAACAACACTTAATTGTACAGAGAGCAATACCATCAGCTCCTACTTCTCTCCTACAGGAGAAGAAATGCCTGAGTGGTATATTTTTACCTTCAATGTCAGGCAGTAAGAATGGAATGCTGTGAGAGAAAACTTACGACACAAGCTTTCTCTATTGTGTTTTTCCCACTGGAATCACCGGCATACAACTTTTGTCTGTTCACAAAACTTTAAGGAATACACATTTCCTGTCTAACCCACAACATTTTTCTGCTCAATTCCACAGGAAAGAGTGAGATTTTCAGGAGGAAGGCAAATCATATTTTTAAATCTAGCCAGCATGAAAAGATATTAAACTTTGGGCAGTTATTTCCAAAGGGAATTAATCAAGTTTATTTCCCTTTTCCCTCTTTAAGATTCAAAATTGCTTCCTGAAGCTTAAAACCATCGAACAATAAAGATCCAGGTTCCAAAAGAACACCAGAAAGAAGGCAGAAGTAGTGAGACTTTATAAAATGTGTATTTGAGATACTATAGCCAGTAAGTCGGCAGAAACATCTTTGATTGTCAGAAAAATCATTTTCTTGACAGGAGAGGATAGCCACAGTGAGTGTCATGCAGAAAAATCAGAGTTAATGGTCCACTATGAAAATTTTGTTTCAAAGTAGAATTAATACTGGCAGCTCAAGTGCAGACAGGGACTTACATGTAAGATATTTAAAAAAAACCCAAACCCAAACCAAACTCAGCTTTCCAGTTGTGCATGAGACATAAAAATTACCAGAATTCACATATTTTCTTGCACAAACGGCAAACGGGGTGAAATCCAAATAAATTGGATACAGTTTGGAAATGTTGAGGATGCAAACAGATAACAGAAAATATCTCAAGCTGCATTCACCCAAAGGACAAGTACAGAGATAGCCAGCTTTGCATTCAGAAGGTTTAATTCTAGGCAAAATTCTAAAATAAAACTCAGTTATGAGAGTTTCTTTATCAGCTGCAAGTTCAATGTCTTACTTGTGACATGCACCCCTATCATGGCTAAATCAGAAAAAGCATGATGAGTAGACACAAAGATTAAAAGCAGAACTGAATAAGGATTAACTGGAAATTTAATGGAGCTTTGGTAGATTTCTGTTGCTAAAGCAAGATGATACATCTTTCCCACTACCTACCATCAAAACTCAGGCTAAATATTCAAAAGTCCTTCGCAGCAGCATTTTTGAAAGCAAAAACTTCTCCTTGGTTGGTATTTGGACTGAGCACACAGAGAGTCTCACTCACATTTTATTCCTGAACAGAAAACAAGATTCCAGTCCTCAAACACTAGCTGATGCAAAAGTCCTGTTGGTCTTTCTGTTGGAAAAGGCCTAAAAGAGATGAAGGACATAAGCTAATTGTGTCAGATTGATGGCAAGGAGAGTAATTAGAAACCTTGCTTCATGGAAGGAAAATTTTACTCTGAGTCTTTCTATGCCACTAATCCAAAACCAGCCTTTGTGTTGGCACTTTATATTAAACTGATTTTCATCTAAACAAGCATGTGCAGAGAAGCAGAATAAAGGCAGTAAAGAGCTGCTCAGTGGCATGAACATCTTTCCTAGCAAGTTCAGGCTTCTGCAACCTTACAGGCTCTCAGAACCTTTTTTTTTTAACAAAGAAATCTCAAGTGAGTTTAAAGTGATTAATTTTTTAAGAGCTATGAATTTATTTAAATTGTGGTAAGCATTTTAAAAGCTATGAATTCATTTAAATTGTATGTGCATCTTTTATCTGGGCCAGCATCTTTCATTTTCAGTTTTCACTGTGGCTTATATTTCCTGTACTTAAAAATGAGCTCTGTTCTGAAGTTTGCATAGTACATTATGTACTTTATGGATCAAGTTCACACTGAAGTCAATGAGTTTGACTCAAGGGAAAGTGCTAAGCATGTTTCCAGCAGGAACTATGATGAAGATTGTTATGATGACATAGTTCCAATTCTCTGAGAGCTATTATGAAGATGACCTATGTTTCAGACAACTTGAACTTTGAAAATACCAATTCTTAAAAAATAAGTCCTCAATAAATCAGTATCTCAAGTGATCAACACAAAAGCAGATACCTACAGAGGTTTCAATAGAAAACTGGAGGAGAAAAAGCAAAGTTTAAAGCGGAGAACAAGAAGCAAAACTACTGAAAAATACAAAGGAAGCTCTGTTCCAACCATGTAGGGGAGAATGTGAGCTTCTAGTTGAACTTCTGTATTGATTACCTTGTACTTATTTAATCTTCACAGGTTCTGAATGATAAGAGACTTCTTACCCATAAACACAAGTTATAAATGCAAAACTGAAGCCCACAAATGGAGGCTGTTTTGTGGGGTTTTCCACTACAGAATAAAAATTAGTCACAAAATTAGGTATTTGCATAATTGAATTCACAAAATATCTCAAGCAGAAGAGGACTTTCAGACAAAATTTATTAGAAAATTCTGCCTCTTATAGCTCCCATTGAGCTACAAGAGGCAGAAAGGGCCCCCTTGCTTTCTGAACCCCTTTCCAGAGAGGAGTCAGAGTGCACGTGTATCCAATCAGTCCCAGACTTCACCAACAGTTTATGTGTAAAGGATTATACAGGTGTAAAAGAATAAAGGGTGAAAGTTTTTCTGAAGAATTAAAGATGGAAAAGCCAGATTGGATAGATATAGATATAGATGATGAGATAGATAGATAGATAGATAGATAGATAGATAGATAGATAGATAGATAGATAGATAGATAGATAGATGATAGATAGATAGATGATAGGTAGATAGATAGATAGATAGATAGATAGATAGATAGATAGATAGATAGATAGATGATAGATAGATAGGAGCTTAAGTGGTGTCCCCACCCAAGGAGGTACTCTCCACACACACCCTCCAAGGGGTATGTTAGGAGACCATTGTTTTAAAGGTTGGGGTTGGTCTTGATAAAGTGGTTGGCTGCCAGTCATACATCTCCTGACCAGCTGCATCACTGCAGCAGCTTTAGATAAGTTAGCTGTAGTATCAGTTGTTTGTTTCTTTAGCCAGATATTTTAGCAGTCTACCTTATCTTCAGCTCACTATCAGGATATTTAACTTTGGGATTGATGAGTCAGACAATTTTAGCATTAATCAACACCAAAAGTAGCATGATGCCCCCTTCTTCATTTACCACAGATAGCTTTGCAAGCAGAGCATTGTTTGAGTTGTTTTACCTCATTCTAGGCAGAGCATCCTGCCACAGAAAACATTGTGAGGAACCAAAACTATAATTGTCCTATGCACCATATTGACTAGGTGATGAGGGAGATGTTTAGAAGCTGTTAAATCCACTAAATCCCAGAAGAATAAATTTTTTTAATATCTGTCACTCTCTGTCACATCATTCTCTTCCTATTACCTTGGGTGGATATGACTGAATGATTTATCTTTTTTCTTCTAATTCTTAATCTCTGATATCATCTCTAAAGCTCCTCAGAATGTGGGGATAGGAATCTCTAGCTAGTGTTGTTGCCATGTCTTGAGTTTTGGTTCAGAAACCATATGGATCAAATGAAACAGTATTAATATGAAAGGAGTATTGGGAATGATGTATTTATGTGTTATTCTAAAATGAAAATTACTGCATCACTTTTTTATATATGGCTTACTTCACTGTCCTTCCTTTCAAGCCTAAGTCAGTTTGGACTGGTTGTGTTATTTTATTTTTTTGTTCTTTGTTTGCTTTATTTCATTACTGACATTTCCTCTATTTTTCTCTTAACACTTTAATCTGTTTAAGAGCTCAAGAAATTTTATAAAGATGAAGATTGGAGGGGTTTTTGTCTTTTTAATCCTAAACCTGAGATATTTCCACCTGAGTAGCCAATCTTGAAATGGTGAGGTGTCAGAGGATGTAATACTAAAGACACAATAAAGTGTAGCTAGGCTGGAGCATCATGACAGACAGTGAATCAAAGCAAACATGTAAGTATGAAACAAGCATGCAATTTTATAAAAATCAGGTTTCTTGCCTTTCTTGAAATTCAAAAGGAAGAAAGAAACTTGACAGTATTTCCTCTACCCATTCTAAGAATAACCAATCCAGAAGACACCATGCAGTTTAATGCTGCTGGTTTGCACTACTGTCTACACACAATCCTTGGAAACCAGAGAAAAATCTTGCACAGTCCCTGTGGTATTGCAAAACTCAAATTTGCCAGCATCCATATGTCTTTGTTGTATGAGATTGGTAGAATCTTCATTTTGAAAACCTTAAGAAAACCATTGATTTTCCTGGGAGCTATATATATCTTCTACTCCCTGCTCACACTCTCACAAGTCCTTTTTTTTCCACTTTTAATTGCACTTGAAGAGCTGGAGTTCCTTTTCCCGTTTGATTTTCTGTCTCAAACTTTGCTACAGCAACGTGTAGGCCCTTGAATAGATTTTCATTAATCATCACTTGATTTCTCACCTCTTCCCTTTTAGGGAATTATGAAAAATTACCTCTTTTTCATTCCTTCTATGCTGCCTTCTTAACTACAACACTTTTCTTGAGCTGCTCATTCATTCAGTTGGGTTTACTCTTCCTGTAATTTTTTCCCTATGTTGTAATATATGATCCCTAATACTATAAATCATTTGGCTGGAAGAAATTCTAAACCGTTCTAATATTCAAGTCTCTAAGCTCTTCAATACAACTGACTTTAGTAATTATTCCTTTAGTTCATCAAAATTTGTGCTATTTTAAAATCCAGGCCCTTAGTTCCTTCCTTCCTTCCCCTATAGTAAAATTTGACCTCACAGCTGAATATGCCCTGTTCTCTTTTCTCTGTTCCTTATGCTTTTTACCAACTTTTTGCTTTATGTCCTTGAGTTTCTTGAAGTTTCATTTTCTTCATGAATGACAGTAGTGTAAAGTGAGAAAAGAGGTCAGTTGTCCTTTGAAAAGTTTTCAAGGAGAGCACAGGGGAGTTCTATTTTAAGGGTTCTTTTTCAGGTGTCTATAAAGACAGAAATCCTTTGACTAAAGATATACAAAAGTCAGACTTTTTTTTTTTTCTCTTGTAATGTGCTAGGGATTTTTAATTTTTTTTCTGTTCACGTATATTTTCAAAGCATAGTTTGTGTGCCAGTCACTTTGATCGTGCATGGTACTAAGTGCTCACCTGCAGGAGAAGCTCTAGAGTGATGATCACATCTCTATTACATACCCTAATCTGCAAGCGTGCTATTCCAGTGATAATTCAAACATTTCATTGTAGTTTTCACTGACAAATATTTCAGGTCTTAAATGTATAATAGTGATTGTTGGGGCTGCATGTCTAAAGGAACAATTTGTCTTGCTGAAACAAAAATTTATTGTCTGCTAACTTAACCAAATACTTTTATCCATTACTTTCTGATGCTTTTTGAGGGTCTAATTCTGAGCTCTTTTGGCAAGTCAGGCTACTCAGAGGCAAGTTTGTTTCTTCTCTCACTAACTTTCTCTGTTTATTTTAATTAAATGAGTAATTGGATGTATTTTCTTGAGTATTGCCATTAAAAGAAAAAAAAAAAGAAAGAAAGAAAACAATTAAAAGAAAGCTAAGCTAAACACACTTCTGTTAATTCACCTGAACAAATTTGTAGCCTACCAAGAGCTAGACTGAAATTTGAGGATGCTCTTGTCTGGATGAGTTCCAAAGGCATAGGAAATTCTTAGCAGGAAGTGTGGTTATTTTGTTTCTAAATGCCTGTATGGTAAATTCTGTAGCTCCTGAAGGAACTGTTGTTTTCTCAGCTGTGGCCTTTGTATTTAGACTAAAGTTAAATGGGGCTGAATTTACCACTCCTGGGATGAAAGTTCCTTTTTATTTCTTGAATATATTATCACATAAATAGTTTAAAACTATCTTTCAGATTGTTTCGTGTTTGTATCAATTCAGTAGTAGTCCAGTTACGCTCGAAGTCATTGGAACCCCTTTTTTCAAAATGATCCAAAACTGCCACCTTCTGGCTGTTTTCATTGCTTCCTACAGGAGACAAAAGCAGAGCTGCATGTATTAGGTTTGGTTTTGTTTTGGAACTGGTTTTTTTCGATGTAAATAGTATAGAGAACAAGATGCATAAGAAGAAAGCATGCTTACTGCTTTTACTGTCAGAGAGAGAAAAATAAAATGAGTATCAGTCTATCAGTCGACCACACAGGAGCTGGACTTTCCTTGGCCTTCAGCTGGATACAGCCTAATATCAGAGGCTCTGAATCAATTTTTATTTTGCTGCACATACTCGTTCTTGCATTTACACATATAGCTAGCACCCATATCTTTCTGCTTTTGTGTGGTGCTTCTTCTACCGTTTTAAACAATCTATTTTTCCTTAGTTACGCTGGATTCTGTTCTTTTTGAGCCTTTTTTCCAAGTATTAGATGACAGAATATACTGTACTTTCCCCACATAGCAGGTGAGTGAAGAAAAGAAAGTACAGTAAATTCTTTCAAAGATGTTCAGAATTGTCAGCATTTTTCCAATGTGTAGCCACAATGATTTTGAAATTTTTTTTGTCCTCTTATCCGGACAGATAAAGTTGGACTCTCAACAGCAGAAAATTTCATCGCTTATTGTTGGAACAACAGCATGAAAAAAAATTAATTAATCATTGTCTTTTGTCTGGAGGGCAAGAAACAGTGCCATCCCCATCTAATAAATGAAGGTACTCCACAGTAAAACAGATGTTCGCTCCCCATCCACAGATACATATTGAAGGTGTCTGGGCAAGTCAGTGCTGTTTCTGTCAAAGACTTTCCAGAGTAATGTATCTAACTAATTTTAGGGGTTTTCCTTGATATTTGGACAGACTTTCATTGTTCTATTTGGATTACTGCACATCTCCTTGCAGTTAATAAATTACTAGTATCTGGAGATGCCTAAAAATATAGTACTTAAAAGAATAAGTGCAAGCTACATGATGATAACTAGTTTTTACAATATGCAATGTTATGCTGAATTGCGCAGAGGCTCATCCTCAAGATGAAAGAGCAAATAAAGAGCTGCATAGTGTATTACTCTTTGAGATCATGCCCAGTATGTATTAGATGAAATTCCAGTGGAAAAAACCATAATTTCTTACATTTTTCAGAAAGTGACAGTTTTTTTAAAAAGCTTCAAAATTTTCTGTAGGGCTTACATCTCATATACAAGAACGTAAGAAATATATCCAACCATTCTTCTGTCTTCTCTATTTAACAAAATCTCTCATCTAGACACCTAATTTCTTCATTCATAGCAGCATAGTAGCTCTGGGAAAAAAAATGCAAAACTAAAAGCAACCAACCAAAATAATAAGTAAATAAAAAAAAATAAACCCAGGAAAAAACCTCACAAGTCTTTGTTTTCTACTGAAATAACAGAATACAATAGCAAATTTATATCTCCTTTAAAAAATTGGGTGTTAGAACAAAAATATTTGCAGAATGAAATATTTTCCTTATTTAGGGATTTGTTTTGATTTTGGTTTGTGACAGGGATGAATGTAAAATTAAAAATATTATAACTAACACAGCAAAAGATGGAGGAACTACTCTGTGATGACAAACCACAAAGATCCAGAATCAGTTCCTGCTGTGTGGATTTTCCGTCACAAAAAATGAATTAATAGCCTACTGCTGACCACTCGTGACATACACATAGAAACAATCAATAAAAAACTAAAAATATTGCTTGCAAATTTATGTTTTCTTTAACAATATCCCCAGTACAAAAAAACCCTACACTTTAGGGAAACTAATTTTAATAAATTGAATATTTTTACTGTAAAATGCATGACAGATTTCACAAAATGAATATATATTCTTTCAGTTACTGAGGCTTGGTAAATACCATTTCAACTAAAGTCTGTTGCACAGCATCTATAAAAATGTGAAGCAGTACAATAGAAAGTACACAAAAATATACAATTCTTCCATCATTGTTCTTTTAGGTGATTGCACTTTTGTTTCAAATGACCTACCTTCAAGTTCCAGTTTATAGATAAAGTTTTTGTTTATATGGTTTCTCAGTCTTTCTGTGTAACAACAAACCATTTTCAGACAAGGCATATTTAACTTCCTACATGGTATATTAGTAGGTCAGTAGATGTTTCCTTCATCTTTAGAATATTGTAATTTACCAAAAAAAAAAAAAAAAAGTGAAACAGTTCTCCATACCTAGGTCAAGTAAACAATAACATATACCAGTGATATTACAATTAAATTAATGACAACAGATTCTAAGAAAACCTCAGTATAATTAAATTTAGTTAAATTGATTTGTCTAGCAGGAGCTGGGTAGGATTAAACACTGCATCAAAATGAATTGGTTTAGATTAGGATCAGAACAATCACACTGCAGCAAAGATCAGAGCTGACTCAGATCACAGTTTGACATCAGTTCTGCAGCTAACTCATGACTGAAGTAAATAAAGCAGCATAGTCATTAAAAAAACTGACGTATAGACTGTTATCCCATGATTGGATTATTTGAAGTTTTTGCCCAGTGAATCAAAGTCTAACATTTTGCAGTTTTCTGATCTGTAGGGTTCGATGTCATGCAAAATCATTAGGTAGAGCTTGAGGACACAGAGCAGAGCTGGTCAGACAACTGTAGTTTTACATTCCATGGAGATTAATTGCCTAGCAAGGCCAGAATTTAAAGAATATAATTTGAATTCACCAAAAGTATCGTATATTCTTAACTATCACCTATTAGTTCACCTAAATTCTTTCAAAATCCAAGTCTTCATCAATACTGAAAAGCAACATTTAAAATTCTATTAATCTGATTCTTTTCAGTGTCCAATTGAAAATCATTTTGTATTGCATAAAATCACATTAAGACAAAGCTTAAATAAAATTGATAAAGTGTTTTAACTAAGGAGGAAACAACAAATAAACAACAATAACAACAATAAAAAAAACCTCCATCAAAACCATGAAAACTCCCAATTTTCCATAGGAAGCATGAATATTTATTGGGTTTTATTCTTTTCAGAAACTGTATAATTTTTTAAAAGCCAGTTATTTTGTTATTGCCCATCCCAGAGTTTAACAGAATACATAAAAACATATTTCTCAAAACCTTATTTTTAGATTTTTAAGCAATCCTTTAATATTTTCTTAAATGTATCTGCAAAGCATTATTGTTGTAATTTAACCCTTCTTTTAGAAAGGAAAAACACTTCTTCAAATTAAATGCTAATAACCATTAGAGAAGTTACTTTCCATGCCTCCTGCTGAAAATTATTCTTCCAGCTAAACCAGCCTCAGCCCCAGTCCCACAGCCTCACCTTTGGAATGAGGAATTCCACCCCACTGCCTTGGGACGTCTCCTCTGAAGTACTGCCAGTTCAGATTTTTTTTTTCTCCCACTGGAGTCCCAAAATTGGATACCGGAAGCGTGTCCTCCTGTGGTCTGGTGGGTACCAAGAAAAGGGGACAGTTCCTGCCCTTGCCTGACTTTCAGGTCTATGTTCTATTCACACAACCTCAGACTCCTCACTGCTGCCCTGAGCTGGGACTACACCACTTCACAGCTACACCCCACTCCTCACACAGTTAGACTGGGTTTCCACACCAACTTATGCCCAGATTTCCCACAGAAGAATCTCAGATGTCTAGATCCTTAAAAGAAAGCAATCATGATGCAATAACAAAATAATAAAATAACAGCTACAGCTGGTGCCTCCGAGGAGGCATCTTCATTTATTAGATGGGGATGGCACTGTTTCTTGCCCTCCAGACAAAAGACAATGACCAAGGCTTTTTACCCTTACAGCCACAGAATTAACCAGGTTGAAAAAGACCTTTGAAATAATCAAGTCCAACCTGTGATCCAACACCATTTTATCAGCTATGTCACTGAGTGCCACATCCAGTCTTTTTTTATATACCTCCAGAGACAGTGAGTCCATCGCCTCCCTGGGCAAACCATTCCAGTGCCCAATCCCACTTTCAGAGAAGAATTTTTTCTTAAACTGCCCAAACAAAACATTCCCTGGTGCAGCTTAAGACTATGTTCTCTCATTCTGTCAGAGGCTGCTTGGGAGAAGAGTCTGACCCTCACCTGGCTACATCCACTTTTCAGGAAGCTGTAGAGAGTGATAAGGTCACCACTGAGCCTCTTTTTTTCTCAGGTTAAACATCTCCAGCTTCATAGGGCTTGTGTTCTAGACCCCCAGAAGCCTTGTGCTCTTCTCCAGATGCACTCCAGCATCTCAACACTCTTCCTAAATTGAGGGTGCCAGCACTGAACACAGCACTTGAGGTGCAGCCTCACCAATGCCCAGTACAGGGGGACAATCCCTGCCCTGGCCCTGCGGGCCACACCATTGCTGGCACAGGCCAGGATGCCATTGGCCTTCTTGGCCCCCTGGGCACTGCTGGCTCATGTTCAGCTGCTGTCAGTCACTTCCCTGAGGTCCATTTCTGCCTGGCCACTGTCCAGCCACTCTGTCCCAGCCTGTAGTGCTGCATGGGGTTGCTGTGGCCAAAGTGCAGGACCCAGCACCTGGCCTTGTTAAACCTCACATTGTTAGATTCAACCCATCTATCCAGCCTTTCTCTCTGCAGAACCCTCCTACCCTTCAGCAGATGGACACTCCCTCCCAGCTAGGTGACTTCTCCAAATTTGCTACTGGTGGACACAATGCCCTCATCCAGATCATCAATGAAGATGTTAAGCAGTCCAAGCACAGGAAATTTTGGGTTCTTTAGCTCCTACTGTCTCTGCATGTCCTGTTCCCTGGCCAGCCCCAGGACCCCAGGCCCTTTGTTATGCAAAGGGTCAGCAGGTCATGGCCTCCTGCCTTGGGCTCCTGCCAGCCCAGAGCTCAGCCTGCAGCTTGCTCTGCAGGGTGCACATGGAGCTACCTGCACCAAATGTATTCCTCAGCTGTTTGTTGAAAGGAGCATAGACAATAATCTATTTAGATGGCCATTCCTTTAATTAGTATGTGTAAAGAATTACACATATATATATATATATATATATATATATATATATATATATGTACACACACACACACACACATATATATATATATATATATATATATATATCTCAAAAACCACCCTCACATGTACAACCTGCAACCCTCACTGAAATCCAAGACTAAAGCACAGAGCTGATAGACTAGAAATACAATGGATTCCTAAAGCACAACTGTAGGGACTGAGATGCTTATAACATTTTCCTGCCACAGACAGGAGTCTGAAGTGTGGGATCTGGGGGATGTAATCTAACTAGAGGGTAGTACTAAAAGAGGCAGTATTGCAATGGCAAAGATTTGACAAATGAGGACAGGTGAGTTGTGGCTCTTGCAAGGAAAGTGATGTCTTAGATCCACAGAAGACTCAGAGTGTCTGTCAGTCAGTAATTTTTGCTAGCTTTTTTACACTTGAACCAGGCCCAGCATGTCTTCCAGCTGGGAATACACACTATCAGGATTTTTTCTTAAGACAGAATCTTAAGAAAGATTTCATTGCTTTGTTTCTATAGAAAGGAGCCATACGCTCATTATTGTTAGAAAGTGATTTTTCTAAAATAACTGTTGCAAACCATTGCAGGCGACCTCGCCCTAACTGCAATAAATGATGCAGATTCTTGCTTACAAGTAGCTGACAAAACAGCAGGATATTAACTAGCATACCTTCTGGATTTTTGTTGTAGTACTGTCTTTTTTTTTTTTTTTTTTTTAATGAGTGCCATGCAGGAAGTAAACCCTTCCAAGAAAAAGAAAGTCTTTTTTTTTTTTTACTGCTGGCTTCTCTTCCCCTTCTCAGCAGCTGAAGAGCAAGTTGAAACAGTAAACAAAGAGGTAATGAGATACAACAAACCTACCCTGACACAGTGCTATTCCTATAACAGCATCACAAAGTGCCACCCCAGTGCTACCAAAACAAAGATTTCAGGCTGAATCAGCATCTCGTGTTAATCAGCCTAGCCTCAGTTACTTTAGCAAGTTATTTAGGACTGTGGAAGCTAGGGCAGATTAGGCAAGTGCTGATCATTGATGGTTCTGCTTCATTTATGCTATTGTATCCTGTGAGAGGTGCCTGCCTGCTGCAGTTTCTGAACCAGAAACTCATATGCAACAATACACTCTTCTAGTGAAAACTTCATACACAGCATTTAGCTTCAGTGAGCATAATAAAAAGACTAAGAAATGTGTTAGCTCTGCTAAGGGCATCCTAAGCAGCTGGGTACAGGAGGCTGTTTTTATTAAGGTGTGATAGTTGACATCTTGCCACCCAAGGAAGATTGCTCATGGTGTATAAACTCTGAACTATTGCCAAGCTATAAACTATCTCTTTTTTCCCCCAGATTTTGACAAGCAGTCTAGGTATAGAAGCTCAGAATATGTGTATGGAAATAAAACAGTCATTCATAGCCTCCCAAGATGATCAAAGAGTTGAATGTTATTTTATGTAGAGATTTGCTGGAAATTTTCTACTAAAAATAACATACTGTTGGATATGTACTATTGTAGAAGATAATCCACCAAAATATTACTTAACCAAAAATGAACATCCTCTTCAGCAGCCGGTCAAATGCATTTCCTTTGGCAAAAGTGAGACATTGAATGAATATTCCAAAAATTAACTGTGATTCTGTCTCAAATTTTCAATTCATTAGGGGGCATTTCATGGCAGCTTATTGAACTCATAAATCCCTTCTGCACAGACCAAGTAGAATTGTGACATACACAGAAGTATGTCACATAGTGAAGGACAAAGGGAATAAAAATATTTTCTTGTCAGGTTAAATTCCATTGTATGCTATGGTGTTAGAATACTAGATGTGTTTGCTAAATAAGCAACAGCTAAAAAGGGAAACAACCAAAGGAAATAATTATAACAATTTTGACATATACACATAATACTATGCCTTAGACCCAACTGCTGGATTCTACTTGCTTTTAAATTGTTAGCACTGAAACCCAGCCACGCTTGGGACTCAAATGACAAAGCCTTTTCCAAAGCTTTTTTCCTGATTCCAAACAGGACAAGGTTAATTTTTCCAGTAGCCAATAGCAGCCATGGCTGGGACCCAGAGGTCATTCTATACCACCTCATGTCACTCTCCAGGGATGGGGCAAGGGCTCCCTTTGGGGTGGCATGGTTTGGCAGGTGGTTGGGTATTGCCAGGCTCCACGTGGTGAGCAAATTGCATGTGAATCATTCACCTCCCTTGTACAACCTCTTAGCCTTTCTCCTGTTACTCTTTTTTTCCTTATTTCATTTTTGGTTTTGGTGAATTGTTCTCATCTCAAACCATGATCTTTATCTTTTTTGCCTCCAGTTCTCCTCTCCAGCCCAACACAGTGGGATCGAGCAGCACACTGTGGTGGAGTTACTACGTTGAGGAATACAATTCCTAAACCACAATACTGTTATAAAAGATGAAAATATTTATACTGTGACAGTGGTCTGATAATGATAAAGGCAGCTTAGAGAAAGAGCGTGTGAAGATTTTATCATCAGAAAAATTCAATGTTCACCTGGGCATGACCCTGGAGAGCCTTCTGCAGCTGACCTTGCCTGATGAGAGGCAGGTGGCACCCGGGGACACAGTTTATTGGTGAAAATTGCTGGGTTAATGGTTGGACTCAATGATTTCAGAGGTCTTTTCCCACCTTATTCTATGATTCCACTACCATGCAACATCCACAGGTGTGAGCCAGGTTCAGCCATGCCATTGTTCTCAAGGGCTGCAGTATGCATCACCATATTTCCTAATCCAATGGGTCATCTTTTTACCAACATACCTTCAACATGCTGCCTGTCAAAAGTTCATGTTACTATTCTGTGTCTGACTTTTAGCTCTTTAGGGCTCTGCAGCAGAGAAAACAAATCAGTCATAATCAGTCCCTGTATACCCCTTATCTGTCACATTTATGAAAATAAAAGCATTGTTGGTCTTTCTAAAAAAGTAAGCATTCTTGTATTGACTACAAGCAGAATTTCAATGGAAATTTGAAGCAGAAGGTTGCATAGCCTGTTTTCTACATTATTTTCTTCTCTTTTTTTTTTTTTGCTATGTTTTTAAGTTATATTAATGGATTTTCAAATCTGTGATAAATGTTTTACCTAGGCTAGATAAGAGATCAATAAACCTGGAAAATCATTGCAGTGCAAAAATGTAGGACAGTCTCTCATCTTCTAACATCTCTCTTGGGAGCTAATATTCCTCTTCCTTGCCAATCTGTATTCCAGTGTATGTAAATGGAATCTGGTTCATCCACATTGTGCTAAAGTCTTTGGTATATATTCCCATAAAATCCTGGTTTTTCATCTTGTTTGTGTTGTGAATGTGAGACAAGAGCAGTTCTATGCATCAAAGCTAAAACTTTCTTTACAGTGTACTGAAGTGCAGCTCATTGCAAAGTAGATATGCTGAACTATACTTCCTCCAATTCCTAATGCATACATTTCAACAAAATGTGATATTTAAATAAATCTAAAATAAAGGCCCTGGTAAAACTACGTAAAAGCACCAAATCTGGTGTTAATTTCCCATTTATTCTACTCCCTTTCCCATATAAAAGGAGTGTTCAAATACTAATTCAACAGCTAAACAGCTAAATCCAGAGTAATTGTACACTTTTGCACAGTTGGATGGTCAAGTGGAAGGAAATAAATTAGCAAAATGAAGAAGTGCTGTAGTTCTTAATCGATGTTGAGAAAACTCTATTAGAGAGACATGGCTAAAGAGAGTGTAAGAGTAAGATGCGCAAGAAAAGAGGGAGCATTTCTCATCTGGAGACAATTGCAGTTCTGAGAAAATGCTTATTCCCTTAGGAGGAGTGTGACTGAAGCCCAGAAGGGCCTACATTGTTGCGCCAAGTTTGCAGAAAAAGTACAGACAACTTCAATTCTAAGCTTTAACTATGCTTTAAACAGCTTTTTCTGCCTCCATTACTTTTTGGGTGTGCTCAGGTTTTTTTCTAGTGTTATTTTTCAGTACATGCTGAAATGAATTCAGCTAAAATTATCTTGTGTAAGGTCTAAATCTTATTAGGAAGGCAGAAAGTGTATGTAACACAGTAGCACAGAGCCAAAAGAAGAATAGCTGTGACCTTGAGAAAAGAAGCAACTCCAATAAAAAAATAGAGATAACAAAGATCCACATCTAAGAGGATACAGGAGTCTGTAGGGAGCGAGGGAAGTGAATGCAGAAAAAGTAGAGCCTCCCAGAAGCCCTCCCCAACACCAGCTAGAAGAATTGGTCACAGGCAAAAATGGGTCATGAAAGAAAGTTCTTTAATATCTCACAGCTGTGCACAATTGCAACAAAGTACAGAAAGTACTGACGCTGAAGAGAAGGTACCTAGCTACAGTTTTTGTCTTTCCTTGTATAAGCAGAGGACATGGAAAATATTGAAACACTTAGCAATGAAATAGTTGTGGTTTTCCTACTGTCTTTCTGAGGGATTTACGGTAGTGCAAACTAGGAAAGAAATATTAACGAAATATTAGATGTAAGGTCTATATGTAAATATATGCAATTTATATGTGAAAAGAATTATGTAAATAAATGGCTGTTTTGAAAATGACCTGGGGAAAAACCTACTAAAAAAATTAACAAAAATTTTTTAAAAAGCCGTACAAAAAACACAACCTCAATTAGAGAAATACCGTGTGGGGAAAAGACACACTGTGTAGAAGCAGAACACTGAAGAAGCTAGAGGACAAAACTTCCTGTATCTGTTATTGTAATTGATTGCCTCTAAGATTTCATAGGCAGCAAATAGCACACAAAAAAAATATTTTAGGTAGAATTCACGCTTTATTTATCAGTAAACCACAAAATTTTGTCTTAGTTTTTATCTGTAATTAAAGTCTAACAGTTGCAATACAATTATAATTGCTACTGTGCGAGAAAGCTTGGCTGTGCCCTGCACTGGGGTGGCCTCACTTTGAATACTGTGTGCAGCTTTGTATCAGGGAATTGAGAAGGATAAAAATTAAGTGAATTGCATGGGTTTGGGGGTTTTTTAGAGAAGTCAATTTCATCATTTGCTGTGGACTTCAGCCCCACAAATAATCATCTCAGCACAAATGAAAAGAGAACAGGAATAAGTCTCCACAACAGACATACTGTTTCAAAATGTTTAAACATGTCCTACTGCTGTGACAATGAGCATAGAAACACAGTAATATTCTCTCACATTCTCTGTAGGTATCTAAGGAAGACAATGTAATGCTAGTTTTCAGATGTATAAGATAAAAATACTTAGATTGCTATTACTTAAAGTCTTCAAATTACTTTATGCCCAGTTTGGCTGAAGTAGATTGTTTTTGAAGTACTGTATTTTAGATATAGAATGGTATAATGATAAAAAATGCAATAATATTTTTTCTTACTTTAGAAAGCAATATCTACTGGGAAAGTACCCTAAGGCCTGAAGAACATTCATAATCCATTTCATATGATACAAAATAACCCTAATTTTATCAAAACCGTACAGAGATTTAGAAGAAATACAAAAGGATGTATTTAATCTATAGCCTTTATTATCTAAAATCAGACCTTTAGATGACACTATTTTTCATTTTCAACACTGAACATTATTTTAACTCTGGAACTGTTATTCCTATGCTAAACATCAGGCATTTGACCACAGATACAGTCAGGGAAACTATTTGTTGGTTATATTGCAATGACGCGATACACAAATTGATGCGTAGCAAAAAAGAAAGTGAATTTAGAAATAGTATCTTGGGAGATTCTGAGGAGCCAGTGCAGTTACCAGCATTTGCTACCACAGTTGTCAGTGGGAGGCAAGAGTAATGCCTCTTCAGGTCTCTCATTGGGCTCACATGTTTTGCTTTAACATGCTTTGAGAACGCATGAGGCTTGTTAGTCTCTGTTGTGGCTTAACCCTGTCTCACACCACAGAACCCTGTGCTTATCCCCACCTCTGGCTCCCATGATGGGATGGAGGAAGAACACAAAGAGTAAAAGTGAAAAATTAACTCATGGATTGAGATAACACTTTAATAATTAAAAATAAGTAAAAAATAAGCTTTAAAATGTAGAGAAAAGAGAAAGAACAAATAATGAAGAGAGAGGAAAATAAAACCCTTATCAGAGAATTTGCTACAATCCATGAACCACCACAGAGATAAGTTACTGTCTATTTTTCTCTTTCAGAAGGGCCTAGAGCCACTTGGGTAGCTTTCACCTCTGCACACTGACTAGGTTCAACTTTGCCTTCTGAAGTTTCTTCAACATCTTGGGAGACCCCACAAAGGCACTTTCCACTTTTGATGCTTTTCCACAATACAACAGGATCCATCTTTAAACATGTTGCTTTTCAGTTCCTGATAATTTATTACACAGTATGGCCTCCTCAGTACAAGTTACCTCCTCTACCAATTCTCCAAATTTTCAGTCCTCTGGAGAGTCCGTGATCACTTCCAGGGTTTCTGTGCAGTCAGATTTTCCCATTTGAGCCTGTTGCACTATCAGTGCAATCCATTTACTCCATAAGCATCACAGGCATGATGTGTCAGACTCTCCTATTTTTACATCCAGCCCAGCACAGGCAAAGATAACAAAAGAAGTTGTGCTTCTATATCAACCACTTTTGAAGAAGTTTCAACAGCTTCAAATACTGCCAATATTTCCTTTTCTTTTGGAGTACAACAGTTTTCACATCCATTATATTCTCAGCTCCAAAAACTTAGATGTTAATCTTTGTCTCTCCAGGTGCTTTCTGACGGAAGATTCAGCTAGGACATTATCCCTTGCTCAGGCATAAGGCATTTTTTTCACATCTTGTCATTTCTGGACTGGCCAAAGTGCTACAGCACAAACTATGTCCCATTTAATTTGCTCAAACTCTTGCTGCTCCTTAAAGCCCCACTCAAAATCATTCACCTTCCAGGCCATTCAATAGAGAGGGCTCAAAGAATAATTAGAAAAAACAAGAATATAGCCAGAATATGCATTCTTCAAAAGCCCACAACATGAGAAAGCTTGTGCTTCTCCTTTTTTTGTTAGTGGTGACAAAGCTGTTATTTTATTGATCATATCCTCTGGGATATCATAATATCCACCTTGCTATTTTATCCCTAAAAACTGAATCTCCTTTTCATGCCCTTTGACCTTACTTTTCTTTATAGCAAAACCAGCTTTCATAAGAATTTAGATTACTTTTCTCTCCTTCTCACACACTTCTGTTGTGTTGTCTCCCACACTGATGCCATCAATATGCTGCAAGTGCTTGGGAGCTTCACCTTGTTCCTCTGTAGCCTGTACCAATCCATGACAAAGAGCAGGACTGTCTTTCCACCTGAGAGCCAGTCAGTTTCAGGTGTAGTCCAGGATACTCCTCCAGGTGGGATCAAGCTGTCTCTTACACTCTGCTGCCAAAGGGATAGAGTTACCTACATCAATAGCTGCATAGCATTTGGCAGCCTTTGGCTCAGCCTCACACTTGAGCTCTAGTGTGTCAAGTTTGTCTGGTACAGCAGCACTCTGCGGTGCTGTGACTCAGTGGTTACTATACTTCACTCTAAGTCTGCCACAGCTGGATTTTTGCAGTGGCCATATGGGATTAAAGAAAAGATGGCTCTCCAGTCACCAGAATAGTTTTTGGAAGATAGCCAAGGAGTCTTAGTTTATGTGATATTCTTACCTGGGTCAGAGTTGCAATTAGAAACTGTTTTTCTTTGGACTATGTCAAGCCCTCAACAGAAGGATATTCTGAGAGACCAAACAAGCCAGACAGCTGTTCAACCCGTTCTCAAGGCAACTATACTATCCCAAAGCGCACCTTGCTTCCCTTAAGTAACTCTCTCCTGAGGTAATCTCTGCCAAGGATATATGGACACCAGTCACAATAGGGTGCTTTTACCACTCATTCCCAGTTAGGCATACCTCAGGCTCCAATGCACACCATTGCTGGGATCCTCCATGACTCTAGAACTACAGATATTGTCCCTATTATCCTAATACAGTACACTGTACAGCAGTTTTCCCAGAGCTTTATACTAACATGGGGTTGATATGTTGGGCTGTGTCAGGTCACTGTGACAGATCCAGGCCTGTGTTAAATAGACAGACTTTGACAGAGGCTTTTCTGGATGCTGCAAATCCTTGATGCTGCTTTTCCAGTCAGAGTGAGGGGCAGGGTGTTTTATGCAGTTCAGTTCTGTGCTTTTCGGAGACACGATGGACTCCAGGTCTGCAGCTGTGACAGCCCTGCAAGCAAAGCCCTACAGGCCTTGCAGGGGTTCTGCAGTTTAGTTGTGCTGGCTTATGTTATGAAGGAAGAGATCTCTGACCGTGGAGTTTCCTGCCCTCGTGTCAATATGGGTGGCAAGTTACCTGTGTAATTGGACTCTTGTACACTGGGGTGCCCTCTTTCACCTGAGTGTTGCAGCCTCTCTCTAGTGGTGTGTAAGGTCTCAGGTTGTGTAGATTCAGGCCCAGCTGTCACATCTGGGAAGAGACCTTTGCCTTAAATGCCTATCATTGAGCTTCCTTGTGAATCCACTAAATGTTGTAGATTGTGTTGTGTGTCTTTTAAGTTGAAGCGAGGATTTTTTTCTTGACATGAAGTGTTTTCTTCATGAAGTGTTTGTGCTGGTCTGTGCAGCACCGTGAAAGTGCCTGATTTCTTAATGGCCTTTGCTTTTCTGCCAGTTTTCTGGAGCTGGTTAAGGACTGACCTGGGGATAGTAGGTGCCTGGAGTCCACTTCCTCTCCTCTTCCATGCTGCTTCTAATCTTGCTGCTGAAGTTTTAACATCCTCCCACCACTTAAATTCCTTTGCTTGATTGCAAATAGACCATGCACAGTCAAGGGCATGAACTGATGAAAATTAATTCCTTGAGTAAATTAGTTATTAATTGATTGATAGATTGTTGCTGGTCATTCTCTTCGGGAGGTATTGTGTACTCTTTTGTTTCAGATGCCCTGTAGCATTTCAGTGCTGATTTTACAACATCATTTTTTATTCTATTCTGAGACATTTTTTTGAGGAGAAGAGGAACATGAAATTAGAAATATTCAAATAGAAATAGTTTTAAAGGTTTTCTGTATTTATTTTGGAGAAGGATTTTAGATGTGATATTCAGTGGTGAATTGCACAGAATTATTTTCAGAATGCCTGTATATTTTTCTTTTCATTGGGTAATTTTTTTGTTTCATCTTTATTTTTTTCTATGTCTTACCTTTCAAAAGTCCCCCAGACAGAAATTGTGAATCCAGGGCACATTGAAACTAAAGCAAAAAAATCCCTGGTTGAAAGGAAGGAAAGCATATACATGGGAGAAATTTTGGTACGTACCAGAAAGATGTTGGATAGAATAGATAAGTACAAAAAATCCTAAAATTAAGTCATGCAAAGCTTAAATCTTTAACTTGAAACAAAATTTTGCATACCCTTTGTTTTATTTCTTTCTCTAGTATCTATTGGTTGTTGCTTAGAAGTAGAGTTTCATTGAAAAGAAAGCTTTTCTCTTTGGAATTATAATGCATTCTTTGTGATGAGGAAAATGTGGTTAGAATTTGTCACCTCTTAAATGCCAGCTGTAAATGAAGCATATGCAATTCCTTTAACCTCTATAAGGTGGAAAACTCCAGAAAACTCCATTTGACAAGAAATGGACATTAACAGATTTCTTTAGTTTGTTACTAAAAACTTCAAAACAAATTTGAAGTTAAATTAAACATTTGCACATTTCATGTTCTGGCACACCTTGAATGATCACAACAAACCTGCACTAAGTATTAAATTTGTATTTTTATACTCTTTATGCTGGAGCAATTTGCCAGTGCTTCTGCTCAGTTTTAATCTAAATATTGAAAAGAAATATTTTAACTCTAGGAAATAGTTGCAAGTCTATAGAGATATATAATCAAAGGTGTACTATTTTCTTATTGGTGATAAGGACTTAAGTCCTGTGTATTATAAAATAATATTATCTTAAACTGCCCAATAAAAAATCTGCAATAAAAGAACATCTTGACTCTTTTTTTATGCTATAGCTGTCTTCATTGAAAGCCAGAGAATCAAAGACAATACTATAATATGAAATAGAATGTAATTCAGTGTAACACTGAATACAACATATATTTATTAAATTACTGTGACATAGATGGGCTTGTTGATTGTAAAATACATTCTGGTTTCCCAGCAATAAGAAATTATACAGATATTAAAAATTCTACAGAGTAAATTCCATGGTACAAAAAATTCTAAGTCATTCTAAAATAGTACTTTTTTATTTCTGTCACATATTCTTGCTACAAGTCTTTAATAAAATTAATAGGCAGTAAATAATAAAACATTGTAATTTCCCCATGAACAATATAATATATCTTAGATGACTACCAACCCACAGAGTACTAAAATAATTCTAGATAACTTATTCTGTACTGCACAGCTTTCAAGATGGGTGATGTGCCACAGTGTCAAGATCTGACTTTTTGTTTTGTGTAATTTTTAACTTTTATTACACATCTTTTTAAAGAGCAAATACATTTCTTTTTTAAACTGGCCTTCTAGGCCCTTCAGTTATCTGTCAGACGTACTTTTCTTGGTATCAATGACACTAATTTTCATACCCTATTTTGTTTACTTGCATGGTACATGAATATTTGTGACATTTAGGTTCCTAAGGAGAGTTTTATTTGGCATCTTGCAATTCATGTTCCTATTAAGTCCTCTTCATTACATTTATCTATCCATCTACTCTGCTACACTTGTCCTTTTAGATTGTAGGTCTGGGACATAAATCCATGTGTGCATTTAAAATTTATTTCTTAATTAAGTGCAGTTGCCTAAACTGTGACTTCATTTCTCACTTTTACCTTTCCAGTTAATCCCCTTATCCTACTGGGATGGGGAGGAGTGGGTGAGCAGCTCTGTGGTGCTTACCTGTCAGCCAGGAATAAAATGCACTTATTTTGGCACCCAGTATAGGGCATGGAGGGTTTGAGATAACAACACATTTTACTAGAGTGAGTGAAAGGGGATTTATATTTGTAAATACTTGCTTGTAATGACATTGCTTCATCTGTTCTTGATATTAGCCTGTCTGGTTTGTCATACTCTTTTTTTTTTTTTTCTAGTATAAAAAGATTTTCATTTGCAGTTTCCTGTGCACTGTGGAGCCTAGTGATGTTATGCCTGGGAGATTTATTGCTAAAACTCTGGTTTTGAGTTTCCCTGGTATTTTGGTTCTATACTGAAGTCATTACTGTATTTCAATGATAATCTGATGAATACAATTAACAATACTCATTGCAATAAATTCTCAGCATCCAGAAAATCCTTGGGTAGTCAAAATACTTTTATTGACATTTCTTGGGAATATTGGTTTGGATTTTTAAAGGTTAACATGCTACTTAGGAATATGACCTACTCCCCCTGGCAGTGTGGGTATGGGTGGGAGGACGTCTCAGAGAATATTGGCAGATATCTGGAAAGTTCCCCCCCATAGTTATTTGGATCTTCATTCCTGAACACGTGCAGAATCCTGACATAATATGTTTGAAAAGAGATACCCTGGCTGTTTCAAAGAAACACATTTTACTTCATTGTGCTGAGGTCTGACCAGCACCTGCCAAACATTGATCAATACTGTTCAGCACCTTCAAGAATGAAGGTCTCTGAACCTAAAAAATTTCAACAGACACTGTGGCTAAACCAGAGACCCATCCCTCCACTCTATCAGTTATACCTATAATTAAAAAGAAACAACACAAATGAAGTCAGCTTGTTTAATAAGGGATGAAGAGGCTTCTTTGAAGAGAGAGCAGATTAAACAAGACCCAGTTGTGCAGCAGAGAAGTCACAAGAAGAGGAGGAGGAAGTAATTGAAATATTAAGTGAGGAATCATCCAATCCCTGTTCTTAGGGGAGCTTTGAAACATGAGAAAATATTTAAGCTGTGAACTAGGGAAGCAAATTCTGAACTGACTATGCCAAAGCTGTGATAGTGGGGTCAATAGTCGAGAATTAAAGGGTAAAAAAGCCTGGCAGCTGGAATCCCTCACTAGGGATAAACACATCGACAAAGAGATCAGGAAAAGAGAATTAGTTCTCACCTATTTGTCAAGTGTGAAGGACAGGTATCACTCCAAGGAAGATCCTGCAAATTCGTAAAGTAAATGAACTAATACTGAGGAAAGTATCCAGTACTTGAGGGAATTACTCGAGGTGAAGGTACTGTACAATACTCCCAATGACACGAGGTATCCAAAAGCCTGGACAAAGTCTGGGCCATGTGGCAATAGTTTATAAGCACTCTGGTGGTGTAATATGCCAACAGACTGCTAAGGATGAGCTGGATAGACACAGAATGTACGGATAGATTGGTCAAACAACTCCAAGAATATGAGGAGAATCTCACCTCCTTACAATGACCTTGCACCTTGACTGTAGAGAAACTGATCCAAATATTGTCTGAGCAGTTCAAAGAGAGGTGTTCACCATTAACCAAGGTCTCAACTATAGAGAGTCAGCTTTCTCTACTCAAGGGAGAGGTTATTGATGACATACACTGTGTGTAACCCCCTGATTCTTCTGTGTGACTGAGGGATGACATGGAGAAGAGGGTTGGTCAACCTAATTGGACATTAGAAACTTGGATAGAGGAACTGCAAGCTAAAAAACAGCTAGGAGGCATCCATCCAGGAAAATTGCTGCTCCAGTATCAGTTGAGAAGGAGGAAAAGGAGAACTGGATTTACTTGGAAAATGCAAACACTGTGTAAACACTTGTCAAAGATGTGAAACGCCTCATGCAAAACCAATTGTAGAGCTTGATCTGTCTAGGCTAGACTGTGTTGCAAGCTTTTCATCCTCATATTCTGTATGATAAAACCACACAAGCAGGGACTTGTAGAGCCTCTTCAAGAGGCTGAATTATTTGCTACAAGTATTAAAAAGTGATGCACCCCCACCAACAAAGCAAGCCATCCTCAGTTTCTCTTTGATGACAAGGTAGAGCCTTGAAGACAGTAAAAGACACAAACAACATAGGAATAAGGCTGAGAACCTGGAATATGGGTAAACCATGATGATCACAGAACAAAAAAGGAGGAAAAAGAGGCTGCATTGCATAAAGAAAATGTACTAAAGGGACAGTCTACTAAGTTTCTTATATTCTCTTTATCGACACATCATCTTCACTCTCCAGTGTATCTCTAAATCAGAGAGATACGTGTTTGATGGGTGGACTGTTCAGTGGATGAGGGTTTGGTTGGGGGGTGGCATATGGAGCTCAATGGCTCAATGTACAGATGTGGATCAGTGGCAAGTGATGTCCCTCACAGGTCTGTACTGGAAGTTGTATTATTTAATATCTTCATCAGCAACATAAACAAAGGGATTGAATCCACCCAGAGCAAGATCACAGTGGACACCAAGCTGAGTGGTGCCATTGAGAAGCCTCAAAGACAGGCTGCCATGCAAAGAGACCTTGACAAACTCCAGAAGTAGGCCCACTTTATGAGGTCTCAAGCCAAGACAATTGCAAGGTGCTGACCTGGATCAGGGCCATACCCAGTATCAACACAGGCTGCAGGATGAATGGATTAAGACAGTCCTGCCTAGAAGGACTTTGGGATTCTGGTGGACGAGAGGCCAGACATGACTCAGCCATGGGCACTCCCAGCCCAGAAAGTCAAACATATCCTGGGCTGCATCCAAAGCAGCATGGGCAGCAGGGTCAGGGAAGGGATTCTGCCTCTCTGCTCTGCTGAGACCCCACCTGCAGTGCTGCATCATCCCTGGGGTCCCAGCACAGGAATTACCTGTACTGAGGATGATCAGAGGGCTGGAGCCCCTCTCTTATGAAGATAGACTGAGGGAGCCAGAGAGGTAGAGCCTAGAGATGAGAAAGCTCCTAGAAGATTGTGGATAACCCAGAAAGCAGGGGGTATCCTTTTCCTGAATTATTATATGACATCTAGGAATTTTACAACTTTGGCAATTTTCAATATTGTGTTAATTTCCTGCACCTTGACCATAAAAGCCTTTATTTATTTTATTTTTTATGTTTTTGGTCTACGCTGAACCCTTTCTTTTGCATTGTCTCAAATACATTTTCCAAGATGATAGTGTCCTTTGCAAAGGATTTATTCAGCCTAGGTTTTTATTCAACACCTCTCCTTGTTGATCTGTTGATCTGTTTCTCCACTAAACGAAAGAGCTATTCAACATCCGGTATTTCTATTTCCTGGGAAACTGCACTCAGTAGATGCTATCAGGCTGGAGAAAGTTTGTCTGTTTTTCATTTAGATATGGTAAATTAGTTGAACTCTTCAGTTTTTATCCTGTTAGGTACTTCACTATTTCCAAAATAACTTTTATCTCTTGTAGAATTAAATTGGAGTATAGCTTAACACATAAACTTTTTTCCCTAACAGGACTGATGGAAATGAGTTTTGTATGTGTAGCACCACACAGAGGCTGGTGAAAGAATTCAAGTGGAAAAACATTAATTATGACACAAAATTAACATGTGTGCATTTCTGTGTTAACATTAATTACATCTTTTTTCTCTGTTTAAATATAATGACCAAAAAAACATGTGTTCTGTTTCTGTATAAGTGCAAAAGAAGGGGCATGCTAAATACAGTGACAAAATAAAGCAGACCGTGAAATATTTAGGCAATATACAATCTGGTTTTAGTTGTCCTTAGTCCATCTTTACTTGTCAAGTAAAGTTGTCATGAGAATAGAAAAGCACTCTGTGGCACGCGCATAAGATGCTGGTTCATTTCCAAAATCCTACACCCTCGACAGAAAAAATATGGTTATATGCAAAGATAAAGCAGCTATTTCTTTAATAGAAGGCAGAGATAAATGTGAAAAAAATTATAAGATACAGATAGAAGAAGGGTTTCTCTATTTGTGAAAGGGTTAACAAGACGCTCCTGTTTTGTGACTATACAATCCTAAAGAATAAACCTTCTCTTCATATTCTCCATCACTTGGCTCAGGAGGTTGTCATCAGCTCTCTCCAGAAGCCTCCCGGTTTGCATTCAGTCTGCTGTGCTGTCCATCCAACAGATATTCATCTGGTTCAATCCCAGAGAGGCCTGTGACTGTGAAACTGCTTCCAGCTGTCTGAAGAAGGTCTCATCTATTTAAGTTCCTGACCAAGCAGTCTGTGGCAGACATCCCCATGTATAATGTACTCTTCCATTCCTTTGTCCATACCCAAAAGCTCTCATTTACTCATCATCCATCCCCAGACAGCGCTCCTTGCACTCCAACTGCTCTCTCACATAAAGGAAATTTGCCCATCCTTGTGTTTCTAGGAAGTTCTAAAATCCCTGTATGTATACTCTGTATATGTATACCCTGTATGTATGTACTCCTGTAATGGTTGTAATCCCATCACATTTCTGTGGTCCCAACAAAGTCATAGCCCTGCAACTCTACACAGATCTCAAACACCTCATGCTTATTCTCAATGCTTCAGCCAGGTACTGGAGCTTCAAAAAGGCATCTCAGGATGCTGATTTACAGAGAGGCTCTGTGGGTTTCCCTGGTAATGATGCCATGAGTCTCTTGCTTCCATGTAAATATTGCTTAAGCTCAGCTTTGCTGACTATGTATTCCCTTTTTTCACACAAGCCCAAGACCTTTGCTTGCTGACCTTGTTCATCACTCCCTCCTATGGCTGCTGCTCCTTTCCATTCTTGTGTTTTGAACTCCCTCCTGTCTAGGCAGATAGTTTGACTCTGCTCAGGAGCAGAGCAGCAGGATTCTGCTGGGGGTGACTCCTCCAGCAGAGGTCACCCTCTTTCTGTACTGCCTGAAACTTACTGTCACCAGCATCCTGTCCCTGCAGCTGCTGGAGACCAAATGACACACCCTCAGTATAAGAGCTGCTAATAGTGAAGAGAGCAAAGAGAGAGAAACAATCATCAGGTACCAGGTTTTAACACATACTCAGAATCTCCATCTTCATCCTTCCCTTTCCACAAGGGGCAGGAGGAGAGAGGACTGTTTACTTTGCTTTAATTTCCATGTTTGGTCATCTTATGATGGAAGCAAAGAGACCCAGCATTCCTAATACCACACACAGGAGATTTTGTGCTTTAGGTCAGTGGAATCCAAATACCTTTATGTAATGAAAAGGAAGATCTTTAGAGATATATATAAGGAAAAGAAGAAGATGGGAAGATGGATAAATAATTTATGATGTTTGCTGCATTATTGTCTGTTTCTCTTTCAAGAAGGCTGTAAAAACCATGACAGTCACTGCTGCTGTGTCCAGGGACAATTCATAACTTCCTGAGACCATTTCCACTGTACAACTTCAAAGTCATTGGATTGAATAATCTATAAAAGGCTTTTGTGTGCAGTAGCCATTTTCTGAATGCTATGGTTTGCTATTAAGTAACCCATAGAGGGTCACTGCCTTGACCGTGCAGGTTGTAGTCATGTTGGTGCTGCATGAACTGAAAAATCACCTACTTTCAGAGCTAAGATCAGTGCCTACTCTTTGTTATTCTGTTCATAAAATGAAAAGAAGCTACCAACAGAGCAAACTTAATGGTCATATTTGAAGATTACTTCTTTTACATTCTTTCAATCTATAGATGCCAGAAAACAAAGTACCAATTCAAGCTGTAAATCTCTTGTAAACTTGCAAAGCCATAAGGAGCTTAGTCTCTCTTGTAGACTTCTTTGCATACAATGTGTTCTTGCTTAGAATAGGAACTTTGTAAGCAATTAAAAAAAAAAGAAGAAAGCAATACCCATACTAAAAATAATTTTTAAAAGACAACATAAAAGACCAAAAGAGTGACGCTGAAAAAGAGCAAACCCATCATTCCACTCCATAGCACTAACTCATACATAAGAACCTCTTAACAGGAAGCAAAACTTCAAGAAAAAATTTGGTGGAATAATATTTCACATGATTTACCAATACCTATTGGCAAGTCTGCCTGTCCCCTTGCACTTAAGGATGCATAGGTATACATATAATCCAAGATTTTGCTTATTTTTAACTTTAGTTGTCAATAATTAACCTAAAAAGTCCAAATACTTTCAGGTTGTATTTTATTTTTCACAACCTGTTTTTACATATTAACAACCTTCCATTTGTTTGGTTTTTTCTCATAAATTTCTATTAAAATAACAATAATTTAAATAAATTATGTTTATATCAAGGTCATCATTTATTCAAAATATAAGGTAAATTATTTACCTTATAAAAAATTACATATAAAAAATTTTAAATACTTTATGCATAAACAACATTCACAAAATTTTAAGCTTTGTGGTGCCATAGTACACCTAGTAAAGAAGGCTATTTGGCTCTCGTTTTCAATTTTCTCAAACAGTTGTTTTTATTTTCTGTTACAGAATATCTTTATTGTATAAAGTTGTATCTTTTATTCCCTTAAAGTTGTATAAAAGCAGAACTTTATTTACTTAAACTGGTGATCTCCTTATGATTTGAGATAAGCACAGTATGCTCTTTATTCACATACTAACTCATTATATAGTTTCACAGTGTGGTTCTGGATTACTTCGTGTCACTTGATCAGTCACTCAGCAAACTGGTCTGCTAATGTCATCATCAGAGACCTTTCACTGCTGCTCACCAGCTTCAGCTTACGTATCTCCCTTCATGGTTCATTCTTTCCTCCTTCCTTTGCTTGCTTGCTTTCTTTCTTTCTTTCTTTCTTTCTTTCTTTCTTTCTTTCTTTCTTTCTTTCTTTCTTTCTTTCTTCTCTTTCTTTCTTTCTTTCTTTCTTTCTTTCTTTCTTTCTTTCTTTCTTTCTTTCTTTCTTTCTTCATTATCTCATTTTTCTCAGTTTTTTCCTCTTTTTTATCTTTTTTTATCTTTTTTTCTCTTTTGCCTTTCCCTTTCCCTTTTTTTTTTCGTATTCTCTTTTTCCTACAACTGAAAATTTCTCTGAGGTGGTGAAAATCATATTTAAAGACAACAGGTTTTCAGTACCATGGCCTTTTAGAAGACATTTTTTATTTGACATGTGCCAGTTAAGATTAATCTTTTCCTTTTGTCTTTAAGCCATGTTTCATCACAGGAGCCTTTGGTCCTGTTATCCAGAGATGTGTGTCTATGATTACACCTTCTTCAGAATACTTTTACAATAGACTTTTTAAAGTGGAAAATTAGTGTTATGTGGAGGTGGAAACCTTTCATACAAGACACTTCAATTTTGATTCAGGTTTTTGGCAGGATGTTTTCCTGACCAATCAGAAAGAGACAAAAGGGAGACCTGAACGGAGAAATTGACTGCTTGATATGATAGGAGACTTTACAATTTTTCAACTTCTCAAAAGCAGCCAATAACTCTGGTACCTCACAGAATCTTACCTGTAAAAATCTCAAAATGAGTTGTGAATTTGATTGGGTGTCTTCTACCATCAGTTGCATTGAGTTGGAGAATTTATTTTACATACTGAGAGCCAATGCAAACCTCCACTCACTGACTCAGTAACTGTGGAATGTAAACCATGATCAGAAACATTTATATGAACGCTTGCCTGAACACTTTTCTCTCCCTCATTTTTAAAACTTTCTGCAATTTGTCTGCAGGTTATGCCTGCAGCTTAGGTGGCAGGCAGCACAGGCAGTGAGGCTGTGTGTCTAAGGGCTTCTTTTACCCTTGGCCAGGGTCTCATATCCCTTTGGTCCCTCAGGGGTCTCCTTCCCCTAGCATGCCCTGCATGGGTAACACATGGACATGGTACCTCAGAGAGGATGCATTGGAGGACTAATATTGATGTTGCCTAAACTTTTTTCTTTATTCAAACTTAATCTTCAAATTTTGGCCATAGAACCATGATATGTCTTAGTGTTCTAATTAAAGAGCCTTTGTAGCTAATTTTACATGGAGACACCTTCCAAATAAACAGTCTTGTGAAAAAAAATTACAAATTACAGTTGTTTAATTTACAATTACAAGATGTTCTTGCTTTAACAGTATGGTCTTACAGGTTTTTGTGCTTCTTTTCTTCATAAAATCTGGCAATACTAAGGAAACTATGATTAAAAAGGAAGAGGTTTTGTGGATTTTTAATATACTACTTTCAGCTCATATTATACACTCCCTAAATTTCTCTTGTTTCTTCTGTGATTCACCCACAGGGTTTTTTGACACAAAGATGTACTCCCAGAACACTACATAGTGAAGATATCCTTAATGCCACCTTCATCAATGACATAATCTGGATGATAACAACTTCATTAAAAGGCAATTTTTCCTACCTTCATTATCAGTCATATATAACTGATCTGCTTCTATTGAAGAGCATTTCCTTGATCTTTAGATCATCCCTGTTGTTATGGAGTAACTTATTTTCTTCCAGATATGTAGGTTTATCATCTTGGAAGATGTACTCAAATAACAGACTCGGAGGTCTGTTCTGTGAAGAACAAAAGCTAGAATATCTAATAATTTGGTTAATTTTTAGGAAAGGTGTTTCACCTTCAACTCTTATCCTCAGACCTTATATTTTTAAAAAAGACTGTGTGATATAAAGATGCTCTCCTTTGTAATAATGCTTCATACAGTCTACATCATCATTGGGAGAAAATTGTCAAGCCATTAGATTATTAGACATATTTTTTTCAATCAAACATGTTTTTCAATCTGGGTAGATAAGCTAAGTAGAGTTTTTAGGAATATTTGTGTCACTTCACTGACCTTCTGTCTGCCTAAACTCCAGCCGTAAATGCCTCTGCCAACATGTGAGGTACAGCAGAACAGAAATCTCAGCTCCTTTTCATTCACAATTTAAACAGGTTTTCATTTCAGCTCATTTCAGTTGCATGGAATTTTCCAGGATAAAAATGGAAAACATTATCAGAAATATCTTTTCAGGCAATTAAAAATAATTGACAGAGCACTCTGCATTGGTAGACCTTATTCTCATCTACAAGTATGTTTGACCCATTTTTAGATTCTGCTTCTTTTTAAAGAAAATTCATATTAAAAATTAATGCCATTTTTTCCATGAGAATAAAGCCAGCCTGGAAAATAATCAACAGAATCACAAACACCCCAGATCCAAGTCCTCAGGAAGTGGAATAATTCTCAAGGTGAATAATTCAGATCAGAAAACCAGGTGCTTTTACCCCAGGTAAATGAAGACTCCTAGTACTATCACATCACACCTCTTAAAGGTTCTGCTAAAGCGTTTGGTCTCAGCTACATCTGATGTGCTTCCAGGTAAGCCTTCTGTCACTCAGATCCTGCTAGGTTCAGTGTCCTGAGAGCAGCTGAAGGGAATGCATAATTCTTACTAGGATATGATTGTAATGAACTGGTGTTGTCATCCAAGCTGGTGTAAACAGCAAGGTTTTGGCTTTTATGATCACATCACCTTTGAGAATCATGGACTGTCACAGAGAGATATAACAGCTCTGGCAAAGTGGGGTAAGAGAACTTTTTCAAAAGGCAGACCAGCCTGGTTGGAAGAGTTTTACACTAGGCAAATGGAGGAATGAGATTCTAAACCACACCCAAGTAAAGAAGTAAACAGTAGAAAGGGGTGGAAAAGAGATGGTGAAGAACAATCAAGAAAGATTGTTAACAAGAAAGATCTGAGGAATCATGAAACAGGGTGGAAGGGAACCAGTTTCAAATATGTGCCCACAAATATGTGCAACCTGGGAAAAAAACAGACATGACTAGAGCTCCAGCCACAAAACAAGGATGTTCTTTGAAAATAGCTGGTAAAACAGCTAACGCAACTGCACTGAGTTATGTAGAGGTACTAGCTCTTCAAGAGAAACAGGATGAGGAAAGAAACTGCCTTACTATTAAGGAGCATTTTGATTGTCTGGCTGTTCTCTCTGACATCCACAAAGGGCAGTGAGAGCTCATATGGTTGGGTCAGTAAGGACGGCACCATGGTAGGATGGTGTCCACTCAACCAGGGTATGGAGGTTGACAAGCTTCTTCAAAACACTGCAGGAATCATCTGTGTCACAAATCTGCATGTCCCTGGCATCTGCAGGCAGTGTAGTGCTGTGAGCTTCAAGCACTCAAGATTTGCAGAAGCTGTTGATGTTCTGGAATTCACATTCATCATGATGTGGAGTGACATGCAGTTGAATCTACTGCTCGGTAAACGGAGACAAAGTCAAGGTGGTGGATGTGATAATCAGTAGCTGGTTTCTCTGTAGTAAGCATGATATAGCAGAACAGTTATGAAACATGATCTAAACTAATCTAATCTTCCAGAAAACCATGACAATGCCAGAACAAATAGCGCAAAGGTATGTGTTAGTCTGTGAAGGCAGCTGATTTTTTACTGTGAAAAATTGCCAAATGATCACATAATTAAATGATGTGCTGAGATCATGGTTTTCAAGATGTCCTAGAATTAGGACATAGGATTTAGAAAAGTGAAGCAATTAGGAAAATATACAAATAGAATGAAGTTTTATCTTGTAAGAAGGATTTCTTTCATGTACCAAATCAGTCAAAATTCTGGCATCCATAAGACACTGAAATAACAGGCCTCCTTTTTTGCTCTGCATGTGCACACAGTGTGTGTTGTATTTTTTTAATAACTGTTATTTTAACAGCAAGGATTATTCCCTTGAGATCACATCAGAATCATATGATACGGATTTTCATTTTCTTTTAGTGCATTTAAACCTTTCTCTAAGTGAAATGAACTGTGTTGACTGCTATGTGTGAGATGTAAATTTTCCATCTTACTTTTTGCAATAGAAATAGGAAATTTCATTTTGAGCCAGAGACTGTGGAAGGGGAGGAGGTATAACATGGAGGATGAAATTAAAAAAAAAATTAAAAAAAATTATATATATATATATATATATATATATATATATATATATATATATATATACCACATACAATATTAATTCATTCATTGTCATTAACTAAAATATCCAGTAACTGCATCAAAAAAGTAAGGAAACTATTGATCCCTCATTCGACACAGCAAGCTGCTTGCCAATAGAGAGAGTATTACCTGCTGGTACTAAATAAGGAAGACCACATATAACTACAGTGGTTTTGAAGGAAATATTAAAATACCAATTCAAAATACATACAAAAGAGTAAAAAAACTTGGAAATGAAATTATTTATTATATCAATACATTATACCCCTATATTAAATGTTTAACTGTTTGTGGTAAAGTCTCAAAAGTGTTAAACATCTAAGGAATTGTCGAATGCTTTGGTTTGGAAGGGATCTTTAATGATCACACAGTCCAAAACCTCTGATATAGGCAACAACATCTTTCACAAAAACATTGCCAAAAACCCTATTTAATCTGACTTTGAACACTTCTAATGATGGGACGTCCACTTTTGTGTAAGTTTGAGTAAGCTGTTCCAGTGTATCAACATCTTCATCATAAAAATTCTCTTCCTTTTATCCAAACGAAATGCACTCTCAGTATAAAACCATTACCCCTTGTCTTGTCACTACAAGTCCTAGTAAAAATTCTCTCTCAATATTTCCTATAAATCACTCTTTAAATAATGGAATGTTAGAATGGGAGCCTTTAGACTTTTTTCACTGCAGAGATGTTCCAGCCCTCTTACAATTTTTGTGGTCTTCCTCTAGACCTTCTCTAAAAGGTCCACGTCATTATTGCATTGAGCTGGATGGAGCACTCCAAGCAGGGTCTCACAAGAGCAAAGCAGAGGCAGAGAATCAGCTCCCTCAGTCTGGTGACCATGCTGCTTTTGATGAAACCCTAATACAGTTGTCCCTCTGAGCTGCAGACATTGCAATCTCATGTCCAATTTTTCATCCACTTGTACCTCCTCTGCAGAGCTGCTCTGAAGCGATGCATCCCTCTGTACTGATACAGGGAATTGACTCATTCAGGAGCAGGACCTTTCACCTTGCCTTGTTGAACCTCCTAAAGCCCTCGTGGATCCACTTCCCAACCTGTCAAAGTCCCTCTGCATGCCATCTCTTCCCCTAAGCATATCAATGGTGCCACTCAGCTTGGTGTGATCTACATAATTCCACTATCTGCGTTGGGTCCCTTGGACTTGTGTATATTCACGTTCCTCACACGGCCTTGAACCTGATCTCTTCCAATCTTCTTCCCCCCTGTCCCTGGACTAAAGTTTGTGGCCTTGAAAAAGAGGTGATTACCAATGAAAACAGAGGAAGAAAAGTTGTGCAACACCTCAGTTTTCTTCATGTCATTTTCGTTTGTGTTCCTGTGAACAGGAAGAATAATTTCATTGGTAAGGTATAAATATTTACTCATGTTGACACCCAAACAGAGCTTTAGGATAAAATTTAAACTGTTGGACACAATGTTATTCTCCATATTCTCTCTGAGAGTACATTTACTGTCACTGGGTTGACACAGCTTCAGGTGCAGGGAAGGTTTGAGTAGGAGGCTGCTGCAACATAAGTACAAAATAGGGTACATTCATTGATAACACAACTGCAGCAATTTCAGCAAATCCCTCCCTCTAAAATTAATGTAACTAAATGAGACTCAGGATTGCAAAAATATGGCTTTGGTTTTTTAAGCATCCCTATTAACAAAAAAATAAAATCCACACAGTATTTCACAATATGTATAAATTTTAGCTGCAATTATATTATAACTTGAAAATCTTTCCCATCTGATTTGGAATATATATATCAGTTATGTTTATTTATATTAAAAAAACACTCAGAGTCTTTTTGTTCTGACTTACCACGATTATAGGCTACATTTATTAAGTATTATATACTTTTTATTATGTATACTACTGTATATATTTGGTAATATTTTTTGATACAAGAAATATATAGTCATTTATCATGCAAGAATTGTTGATTTGAATAAACATTTTAGTTTTAGTCTCTTCTGATGTCTTTTTTCAGGCCACTATTAAGCCCCTTTTTTCCTTCTTTGTCATAGTAAGACCCAAAAGAAATTAAATGCACCTTTTTGTTTTGGTATTCTTGACAAGAAATCCATTTGCTTGCGTTTATGAGAGATGATGTCCTTGAGTGGGATGTGCACAGTTCATCATTCTGCTCCCCACTGAACTCGTGATCTTGAAGTATTCTTGGGAACAAAGACAAATCCCACATGGTTAGATTAGAAGATAATATATTGATAGTAATCCATTGTACATATTCAGTCTTGATGAAGATTAATCTAATTACACCTCCACTGAAAACCAAAATGGTTTTTTTGGGGTTTTTTTCTTGTTGTGTTATTATTAGAATTGTTATAATATTCCAGGTATTTTTCCAATATGATTACTATACTGAAAATATCAATGGAATTATTTTTGCCTTCCTTTTTCTTACTTTATTGAGCAGAGTGTACTTGAAATCTCTTTATGTCATTCATATATTTGACATCTTCTAAGGCTAACATATGAGATCTTAATACATTATAAAAATAGTCCTAGACACCTTCATTTCACAGGGAAGCAGAATCTGAGCATTTTTGGTTAATGATTGCCTTAAAATATTACTTTAATTCTTGTCTAAAACATATATAGCTCCTTTGTCATATATTTTATGTGTCTTAAAATGCTGCTTTGAAATGACAGTGCAAAAAGAAGCTGCTAATTGAAAAAAAAGTTTGAAGTTTGAATGTTCAATATCTCTAAAAATCAGACCTTCAGGGTTGTTCAGAGAAACCAGTAGAACAACTTATGGAATGAAATTAAAGCAGACTCAGATAAAATTGTGGTTTAGCCAGGCTCAGTGGTATCACTCAGGAAACAGTGCTCATCTTCCACCCTGGAGATGACCACAGTGTAGATAATCATTACTGCAGAGACTTCTTTTTTTCAAAAATAAGTCAGATATTATCACAAGCATCAAATAAGGATCTTTGTCACAAATGCCCTTTCACAAAAAAAAAAAAAATTACAATGTCTAACTTGCTTTTCAATGAAAAACTATTTCACATGTTTTCTTTCAGTATTCTGCAATAAACCTTTTCCATGAGATAAACTCATGACTGGTGTCAATGCCTGCCCATATCTGTCTTAATACCTGCAAGAATTCCAATCTCCTACTCCAGCCATCACATGACCCCAAAATAACTCTTAATGTTTAATATCTGCAGTGAACATGTATAATTTCTGCCAGTGTTCAGGAGTTTTAGACCTAATGTGGCATTTACACAAAATACTGTAATAAAAAAAAGTAGTTGGCCAATCAGAAGTTTTAATTAGCAGTTTTAATTTTAGGACTCTTTCAAATTTTTCATGATAGAAAATGAGACAGAGCTTAAACAAGCTCCAATATATTTTCTCCAAATCAGATACAATCTAAAAGCATTAAACCAAGATGATACATATTTACCAGAAATTTTATTTAGCATTGGATTCTGCCTCTCTTTAGCTTAGCATGAATCACTTATACAAAAATCTCAAAATGTTAAAGAAATAAACATCTTTTTTCCTGTCTTAGTTTACATCAGGGACTATTTCTACTTAGCTTCAAACTTTATTCTTCACACTTTGTTTTAACCTTTATATTCTTATAGTTTACAATTTAATAGTTGAGTATTTCGATGTTTATAAATTCTGCTGGTTTGCCTAAATAAGCTCTCTGTTTTCAGGCCTCATCTCTGGGAGATGGGTGTGTCTGGGAGAAGACATCTCATGCCAAGTGGATGGGACAGCTGAAGGCAGAGCAGACTGTGCTGATGACAGGTCCTAAACTGACACCCTTGTAATAAGTTAAATCCCTGAGTTTTTTCTTACACTTGGATTTGAAAATAAATAGGGCTTCATTGTCTTCTTTCTTGGTTTCCTGATCATTTCCATCATATACAGTTTGTGGAAGAGGGTTTGGAGACATTAATTTGTTACTGACATTGGGCTCCTGCTACACAGGCCCTGAGCAACAGGCCTGTTGGAAAAAAACCCAGAACTTTATAGGGGGGACTGAATAGAAACAGTTATTTTTCTCTTCTTTCTCTTGTCTGGACCTACAAAGGACCAGTTTGGTCTCTCACTCAGATTTGCCTAAAGGATCTCAGACCACACCACTACTAACCTCTCAGTGTTGACTTCATCGTGATGCTTTGATAAAATACCTATTACCCCATAATATTCTTTCTGCTTATTTTAATATTCTTGTAAGACTATGGTACCTAACATCACTTTTTCTCATTTGCACATGTAGCTTGACATCAATCACGATACAATTTATATTTTTATAGAATATATATATATTCAAATTACTTCTTGAGCTTATATTCTTCTTAATTTTAATCTTTCTACTTCTACAACATAGTTTAGGTGAAAATCAGATAGTTGTACAAATTACATTCCCTTAAGATGCACAGTCATTTATTCCTTCACTGAATTTTAAAAAATATGGTAAAAAAAAATCCTTTCTGGAACCATTTGTTAAATTACAAATAATTTGACCAGAAATATTAACTTAATCTTACTGGACCTAGAACACACAGAAATAACTTTCCTATCATTTTATTGCTGCATAAAATATAAATTTGTAATATCATTGCTTCCCAAAGGAACTCAGACATGCTGAAAGGAACAGTCTGAGGAATTCTTTAATGATTTAAGTCCAATGAATGACGCTGATTTTTTCCTAGTCATTACTTTTGTATTATGTGTAGAATATAAATGTTGTTTACATCAAAAAAGTGTGGGAAAAAGACCACAGTAGTCTTCCTTTTCCTTTTAACTCAAACATTCCTAACTTTCAATATGTTTCATGTGACTTTGAATAAAACTGTTAAGTCAAAGGATTCAAAGGATTTCCTTAAGACTAGAAGTATGTATATGGTCTTAAGTAAAGCAACTATACCTTTATTAAAATTTCTAAGTCAATACAGAAATTAATTATAAAAAATTGTGTCTCTTCTGCAACAAGATAGCCTCTTTCAGAGTGCCTATTCCCAGATAAAAACTTGTCCCATTGCTTGCTGAGAGACTGACACAGAAAAGAGCAGTCCTTGATGTACTAGCTGGGCAGTCATAGCAGTGGGGACTCCTCCTACAAGCCTGACACTTGTCTGCTTTTTGAAAACTGTAGTACCACTTTCTCCATGAGCAACACATGCACCTTGGGCCAAGAAGTGTTTGAGAAAAATCCTGCAGAGAAGAACTGCGTTTTGAGGGTTGGCAAAATGCTCAACATGAGTTAGCAACGAGCACTCACAGCCCAGAAAGCCAAATGTCTCCTTGGCTGCATCCAAAGCAGCGTGGGCAGCAGGGCCAGGGAGGGGATTCTGCCCCTCTGCTCTGCTCTGGTGAGAGCCCACCTGCAGGGATGCATCCAGCTCTGGTGCTCCTATCACCAGAAGGACAGGGAACCATCAGAGCAAATTGAGAGGAGTCCATGAGGCTGATAAGGGGACTGAAGAATCTACCCTACAAAGACAGGCTGAGAAACTTGGGGCTGTTCTGCCTGAAGAAACAAAGGAAGCCCAGCAGCCTTCCACTATCTGACAGGAGCCTACAGGGATGCTGGAGAAGAACTGTAGTGATTGGACAAGTTGGAACGGCTTTAAACTGAAAGGGAATACTGAAGAAATTATTTTCAGTGAAGGCAGTGAGTGACAGAACAGCTTGTCCAAAGAAGTTGAGGATGCCCCATTCCTGGCAGTATTCAAAGCCAGGCTGGATGGGGTCTTGAGTAACTTAGTTTAGTGAGAAGTGTCTCTGACCATGGCAAGGAGGATTGAGTCTGGATGATCATTAAGGTCACTTCCAACCAAAAAAAGTGGACTGTTATGCTCTAGAACCCCGGACAGGGAACCTTTCTGGGACCTAAAACTCATAATTTTTGCTATTCAGTAACAGTTGGAAAACATTAGGAAAACTCTATAATTATTGATCTATTTTAGAATTCATGAATTGAAACACCAGTGTCTTTTCTAGCTGAAGACTGTTCCATGTGTCAAAATAAGGCAATGCAAACCTCAGGATCATTTCCTTCTATGTATTTGATGTTTCAAAACCTGTCTATTTAATTTAAATTGTGGTATTTAATTTCAATTGTGGTGTTACCAGGCATTATCATTACAATTAATAAGTAAAAATAATAAAATTAAATTGTTGTCATCTGTAGATATTCTTGTTTAAAAATACTTTTTGGGGGCCTTTTAAAATATATTTCACAGAATCTCAGAAAGATTATTCTGAGAATGGATTTTGCAGTTTTCTGATCCAAGCCTCTGCTCAAGCAGAGTCACTTGGAGCTAATTTCCAAGACCATGTTCAGATGGCTTTTGAATATCTCCAAAGATTGATAGTCCACAATGCCTCTGGGCAATCTAATCTAGTGCTCTGTCACCCTCACTCTGGCAAAGTGATGCTTAGAAGGAACCTCTTGTGTTGATGCTTGTGCCCATTGCCTCTTGCTCTGAGACCGACCATGATGCCTCAGGTTTTAGCTTTCATATATTTCAGATTCTGTGCTACTTTAGTGTGTGGATCTGGGCTTCACATAAGGGGATAGTTAGGTCTCTTCACAGAATAGGTAAACATAACATTTCCTTTCTTCTCTGGCTGGGGACCCAGGGACAGCCAATCCAGATTTCAGGTCCAAGAGCATCAACAAGGGTGGACTGAAGAGAGAAAAAGAAGAAGGATGGGACTTCATGGGCTGGAGCTGTAATTGGACAATTATCTCCAATATGATAATGGACCAAATCTTATAAAAGTGTGAGACCCGGTGACTAGTTGTCCATTCCTTGAGTCCATTTTGGGTTCAGCTGGGGTGTATACCTGGTTGGGCTCTTGCACTGCCTAAGGTGGATCCGTTGAGGCCTCATAATAAATACTTACTTTATTCTTTTATTCCATCTAGTCTCTGTTCTAGGTCAGCCTTCACAAGGCATCAAGCACACTGAAAACAGCCTGACTTTGTCTTTACTCACTCGCTCGTATTCCTAGGCTATGCACATATACTGATCAGACACAACTGAAGCCTTCATTTCTTCACGGTGAATTATCTCAGATCTCTTAGCCTTTTGCTTTAGAAAAGATGCTTCAGTCCCTTCAACATCTTCAGGCTTCTCATTGGAGTCTAAGTCTGACAAAGTACATTGTAACTGTGGTATGGCTTAGCTAAAAGAGACAAATTGACCTTCATTAATAATTGCTTTCATTGGAGAGAAATTTATTACATCTAACATTATAGAAAAAATTTGATAGAAGACAAACCCTTTAAATGTCTTAAAGAATCACTTTGTATAATTATTGTAGGGTTTAACTGAAATTTTTAAAAAATATACACATGCAAATGGTTGTCAAATATGCACTGTATAAATATCAGTAAGGTTTTTTGAGTAAACATTTTAGTCAGAAACTCAATATTCAGCTCATGTCAGCCAAATTTTATCTTCACCTGAATTAGCTGTGCACAGCTGTCATTGCAGCAAATGGTGGAAAATAGGTGCTGTTAGAACACAGAATCATCATCTGTGTTTAATATTTTTATTTTGGAATAAGACACACTGCATTCTGAAAGTACCTCTTTCTTTCTATAGACTGTAAAATGAACCAGCCATGACTAGTTCGCATGCTTATTTCCACAGGCAGACATTGTAAATCCTGGCCCTGGTGCCCAGTCTAAATTGGCCATCATGTTGAGCCTTAACTGTTATTTCTGTTCTCTTATGTATAGTGTATCATTTTCACTAAATTCAACACTTAAAAGTCAAAAAGACTTTGAAGAAATAGACAACCTTGAAAAAACACACAAAATCAAAAGACTTGAATGCTTTCAAATGGAAAATTTCCTTTCTGACTTATCATACAGTGACTCAAAATTCAGACATGCTAGTAACTCTCAATTCTGAGCCTTGTCGCAAAAATTGCTGATCACTGATACACAACTACAATTGCTGAGCTTCCAGACTAATGCTGAAATACAGCTATGAGAATTCATTGCAATTTGAAGCAATCAGAGCAATGAGGGAGAGCTTCTCTGAATGAGACTTGCACCACTTCAACAGTCCTATTTCCAGTACATTTCACCAAAGAGGTCTTCACGTAGTGGAAGAGAATGCCATTCATAGATCTGACATATTTCACTTCCCTCAACCCCACTCCCCAGAGACTCAATGTCATGGCTTTGGACAGGTGGATAACAAGCCCTGTTCTCTATCTTACTAAATATATTGTTTTGACAACATTTCTAATTGCCTGTTCTTTCAGTAAACACATTTTTTGAAAGATGATAAAATATGTGGTTATTAATCCTTTTGCTCTCTCTCCAGTAACAGTGAAAACAGTACCTATTTAACTTATATTTGCTTATTTTCACCTTTTCTAACCATGCTTGCTTATAAAAGCAGATGTCAATGTAAAGTATTTGGTGAAATATTGTGAAAAAGCCTGAATGAAGTCCATCTAATCATCCAGTCCTTTTATTTGCAGAACTAACCTCCTGGATTTGTAACATTATCCCTGCATGTGAGCAGTCTAAGGTACAGGATTTGCTGCCAAAAATCAATCACTTTAATCAGAGCATTCTGAGCCCACAAAAGTCCACGACAACTCCGTCTCTAGCAAATGTCCATTGAGCACAACAACAAATCACATCACTTTTCACTTCAAAAAAGTTCTACCTTATTTTTTCCTCTGACATGTCTTGCCATAGCAAGAATTAATTGCAAATATATACAAAATGGTGTGCTATATTTAGTCTTAAAACAGTATTTTTCTTGTCCCTAAATGTCTTTATACTGCTATCTTAATAGCACATTTTTCATTTGCACATATAATTTGATATCAATCACCATTTCTATTTTTAAAGAATACATATAATCATACTACTCCTTCAGTTTTTTTTTTTTTTCATTTTTATCTTTCTAATATTACAACATGGTTTAGGTGAAAATCAGGTATTTGTGCATACTTCACTCACTTAAAATGCATAGTCATAATTCCTACGCTTCATTATTCAGAATTAAGTAGATTTTAAAAAAACACTGATGAATTATATTCAGTATGACAATAAATTATTATGACAGTACAATTTGTTCCGTAGGAGAAAAAAAATCTAGCCTTCCTCAAACTCAACAAACAATTAATTTTTCTTCTGCAAATCAATTATATCTTTAGTATATCTGCAGCAGATGGTATGTGACAGGATTTGACTCTTGCTTAAACTCTAATACAGGTTTTATTAAAACTCTCAGGTTTTACATCACTGAGCAACTTTTCATATACTTGATGTGAAGTCTGACAGATAGTCTCAAACATTCAGGTATTTTTAAGACAAATACTACCTTCTCTACATTTGGAATAATGTTATTTCCAGTGTTACACTCCCTTACGTATATTGTATTTCTCTATGACGAGGACATAATGAAATATATTCATCTAAATTAACTCAGTAGTGAGTGAATACTATGTATTCTGGGAACAACAGCTAATATTACAGCAAGTTGAGAACCAAACCTCCTTGTTCTTCATATGGACATGTTCTATATTGTTTCTAACTCCTCTAACAATCTACTCCTTCTAACAATCCACTGTTTCATAGGGCGATGGTTATGGAGAAATTTCTTTTTAATACAAGCACATGAAGACTTTAGATTGAAATTATATTCAAATGCTACATGCTTTTTGCTGATTTCACATCAATCATTTTTCATCCTTTGCATTTATTTCTCTTCTCTATCAAATTAAAGCTAATTTTGCTCACTTAAAAGAGGCTTCCTTGCCTGTTTCCCTTCCTATTGACCATATTTCATTAATTACTATGAATAACCATGGCACCTATTTTTATCTCCCTCAGGATCAGACATAATTTTTCCTTTTTTGAATGCAATCTGCTTTTTCTTAGGCTGCCATTCAGACTTGGCACGATCACCTATATACATGTATAATACTTTTTCACCTACGTCCTACAAATTTTTCATATCTTTAATGTCTACTAAAAGGACTATTAATAGCTATCCTGTTATTCTGCTGAAATATACCCCTTTAACACAATAAGCACTTCCTGAGTGGGCTCTTTCATTTCTGTTTCTGAAAATCTGTAGTTTCTTGTCAAATGTCAGGTTTCATTTTGCTCTGTGCTTTTTAGCATATTTGACACCATTGATTCCTAGACAAGGCTTTTAAATGCAGTAACAATAAAAATTAATTGATCATTTTATCAATGAGCCCAGCGCCACCCACACTCTGCCTTAAAAATATAATTTGAATTGTGATTGATGCACTTGCAGTCTTATGGGAGGAAGAAGCATAGATTGAACAAAAGAAGAACCAAAAGAGGAACCTTTATCTGGAAAATGAAGGAAACTGCCACCAAAAGCTACAATGCATTCAGAAAACCTTGGAAAATGCAAAGAAACTGCAACATTTGAAAGAAATTTCATTCTTCCATTTTTCAAGTAGAAATTATTTGTTTACTATATAAATTTATCCAAGAGCTGTGTTACATTTCTTAAATTTGACAATATTTTTTTAGAGATTAGGTCCTTGTTTTCCTTAAATTCAAGTCTATCCTTAGATGAAAAAGAAATATTGTTTACTTACCTTGAAAAGTATGTAGAATGCATGAAAGCAGCTCAACTATTTGAAACAAGATATAACTCTGCTGGTAAGAACTTTGTAAGATTCAACAACAAATTGTTATTGCTACTAAAAACAAGACCGAAAATTTTTTGAGGAATCGTTTCTGCTTGAGATGCTAGTAGGCTGGAAGTATGCTGATGGTAAAATACCATAAAAAACAAAAAATGGTGACAACTAGTCTGGTCAACATAATGTCAATACCTCCTTTAAAAAATATGGGCAATTTGATAGATTATCTGTTCAAAAGACAATGTGATAGCATTAATAGAAGTCTGCATATCAACAAGTTCATCCAAAAAATGCAGAAAGATATAAGCAACCATGGCTAAATATTCTGTCACTTTTGTCTGACAAAACTCAATACAAGAAATATTATTAACTAGAAAGATCCTCCTACTCTGAAAAAGCTGCGCTTACAGTAATCACCTGTTTCATGAGCATTTCATTCACCAAATGGCTCAACATTTTCGATACTTATATATGTCTGTCATCATTAGACACATTTCTCTTACATGCTTATTTGATCCTCTTGAGTTCTTTGTTCAATAATTTCCTTGGTAAGTCCTCCTAGTCAATGGAAAAAATTGCGAAGTCCTAAAAAGTCTTAAAGGATATCTACGACATTCCTGTAAATCTTTCTGCATTTTCAAGCCATTAGTGCTCATGGCATTTAGAAGTAGCCTGTGATCCTTGCGTGAAATGCACACATGCAGTTTTGACTTCCACTGCTTCTGCAATATTGGAATTGAATTTCATAGCTGATCTTTTTCATTGTGATATGAGATCCCCTAGGGCTTTGCATTAGTGTACCTACTCTCATTTTTAAATATTCATTCAATTAAGGATTTCTGAGGAGGAGGTGGTAGTTTTATCATCAAAAAAATTTCATCATGTTGCCTTTTATTAACTACTCACAGAAGGGAAGGTTAGACAGCATTTCTTTTTTGCTTGTTCAGGGAGATAATCCTCTGAAATATACCCAAAGCAGAACCCTAAATCCATCTAGACAACACTAAAAAATTAAGTGTGTTCACGAGCTGTAATTGTATTTCTTGCTTGTTAGATTTTAATGTATAAATTTCCTACTATGTTGCAAAAGTTAATAGGGTTTGTGGGTTTTTTTGGAGAAACAAAGTTTTTTGTACGCTAATCAGTTAGCTGATAACATAGAGTAAGGGATAATATAAATGTCCTTTACACATTATCAGGTACATCGAGGATTTTTTTTTGATCTGTCACATTGAAGATATCAAGTATTAATGAGATTTATCAGGCCTGATCAAAAATTAAATTCCCAAGAGTTATGTTCGACTTGTGGACTTAGCACTCCTTAACATCAATTCTTATATCAACTTCAGTTAAATCTGGAATAAAACACTCTTCCTTTTTCAGAATAAATGACTCAGTAACTGTGTGATAAAACAGTCTGCATTATGAAGTGAATGGAGCTAACCTATTTGACTTAAAATACTGTGACACATTAAAGCCACAAATGGCTTTAATGCATTTGTTCAGACTAATTCTTATGAAGGATCCCATCATTTTTTGCAAAAAAAGTGTTAATTGAACCTTCATATTAAGGAATAATAAGTACAAACTTTGGTTTCAAACTGTGTCTGCAGATATTCCTTCCATAAGTAAAAGGTTAGTGCTGTGTTTTGGCAAAGGATAGTCTTTAAGGGACAGAGTGCCATGGTTATGATATTAACATCATCATTTACAGCAGCCTCCCTTGCTTTTCCTCATACCTTTTGACAGTTGTGAGACCTCACCTAAGGTAGTGGTAAAAATTTAAAATAGGGCTTTTTTTCATTATATGTGGGTTATAAAAATAATAAAAACATCTTCTTTTTTCTCCCTAATCAGAAGAATTTCATTCATGTCCTTTAGTCTTGGTATCTAATACACCAGCATCAATTTCTACTGCTGCAAATGAAAACATTTTACAAGCTATTGGCATGACAAAAATGTCACAGATTTTCCATAGGAACAAAAAATCTTCATCTATTTAACCCATAAATGTTATATAAATTTCATCAAATCTTTTAAGCTAACTCAGAAAGTTTGTGAGGGGATTCAACATTCTATGTCTTAGAACAAGTAGTATATGATTGCATATTAAAAACCTGTCATGATTTTTAATGCAGTAAATTCAAAAGAGAGAATATTGTTTATTTCAGTGGGCTCTGAGAAAAACATTGACACTGGAGACATTAGCTATTAGTTCATTTTCTCTTGCCAATAAATAGCTAAGAGGCTTTTTTTGCGCTGAACTCTTTTCTATTTGCTTTGCAAATATGTCAGTGATTACTCCTTAAAGATAATTTTAAAAACATCATATATTAGCTTGGTAGGATATCTCCCTACAAAGTATTTTCACCTACAAACATGAGCTATTAATCTATATTACTCAGTGCACAATTTATTTGCTTCAGTCAAAAGGCTTTGTGTCTATGAATGGAATAATATGAATTTAAAGAAAAAATTAATCTTGTGCCAGTATTTTTTTTTCTTTTTTCAAGGCCTGGAACAAAATGCCATGTGATAGTCTGTAAAATCCAGCAGGTCTTTTAATTCATAACACTGGAAGATAATTTTTCATGGAAACCACTTCAGCAAAGGGAAAAATAATTATTCAGTTTATTGAAAAATGGAAGACTTGATTCTTACTAAATATAAATTACTGTAACTTCTTAAACATCAATGGGCATATCCTGAACAGTATAATTTATTGGAGCTATGGCAGTTTATTCCAAGCAACAATCTGACCTCGTATGTCTTCAATTTCAAGGTGTTCTATGAGGGATAAAATGTGTTAGGCATACATTATTCTGGCCTTGAAAATTATTTGATCTGAAAGGGCAGGAGAGGAGATAATAAAAATTGACAGAATCATCTACCTTAATCTGGGGTTTGTTTTACTTCAGGTTTGTTTGGCTTTTACACTGCTAACTTTAAAATCAGTAGCAAAATTCCCATTTACTTCAGTAACTCGCCCAAAGTCCATCTACAATAAGAACAAAACATATATCACTTCTTGATTAGGATCTCCCTACAGTATGGTCAGAGGAGGATAAATTTCCCTAACATTGCATGGCAGGTGGATAGATGAGAGCATGGCATAGCATGACAGGTACACAGCACTGTTGGTGATGGACACCCTAATTTCTGTAAATTCTGCCTGTGCAGAGACACACTCCACCTCCAGACCCCACTGACAGCCATTCTAACACCATGTCAGACAATTTCCTATTCTGTATTTCAGAGTTTTACATGGTCCTGCTGAAACTGCATTGTGGCAATCAAAACGGTGTGCTCACTGTATTTGCTCACAACACAAAGCTATCTCTAATACCATGGTTGCCCCTAGGATTAGAGCACACCTTAGTTCCTTCACCTTAGGCTGCTGAGAAAGTCAGATTTCATCAACAGTCACTCATAAGTAAAACTAATGATCCCAGGCTCAACAACATGCTTTCTGCTTTCTGGAAGCTCTACCCAATTTTGTATTTTTGCCAGTCAACTGTTTCTCTGAAATACTGCTTTCAAACCTCACATATATTTTCAAGACGCAAAAGTGGTGTGTGCTATTTTGCAGCTATTTCAAACTCTTAGACAAGTGCTACTTATTTTCATTTTATGCCTATCTGCAACACTCTTTCAGGTCTCACTCATTTCTCTGTAGGCAGTCATTTCTCACCTCTATTGCATCATTTTGAAACTGCAGTTCTCTGTAGGCACTGGACTGTGTTTGGTGAAAGCAATAAAGACTCCAATTACCTATATGTTTCCCTGCTGAAGGTGAACTTTTGAACTACAAATACAAAGTAAATTTTCTGCACTTTACTTTGCAGAAGCAACTACAGGCCAATTTCTTTTCTCAGCCATACTTCAGCTGATTGGTATCATTCCAGAATAACAAAAACATGGAGGAATTGTTCCGAAATTGTTAGCATTATAACACACATTCAAGTACGTGCCTAAAACTTTAGATTAATAGAGCATATTATGGAGTAGGTCTGACTAAAATTATTTCTTTTGCTTAAATTCTTTATAACATTTGTAAGATTTACTGTAAAAATTTGATACTTTAAAGAAAAGTAGTATCAATATTTTATTTAATTTAATTTTGTTTTCTTTAATCAGGTTATCAAAACTTCTGATAAAAATCTTCTTTGCTTTATTTATCTTTCCTATATATGCATTTATAGTTGGTCCAGCTTTCAAAAAAGGTATACACATTCTCTCAAAATGGAAGTAAATTAAGAATTTACCTTATTTGCAAGAAAAAATTAAGTACTTGATAAAAATATGCGAGTCCTACTCTCAGAGAGTAATTTAATACTTAGTAAGAATCATGCAGTCTGCTGGATGAAGATGAGAAAGTTGTTGCCAATAAGAAAAGTGACTAATATTCCTTTAATTAAAATTAATCTGTAGTTAAATCTTGCAGTACAGTACAGTACAGTATATGCATGATTTCCTAGCAAAATGAATAATATTGCTCCGTGTCTGATATATGTCTTAAATACAATGGGACTTCCCATATCTGACACAACATATGACATTAGGAAGAGATGAAAAAATTTAATGAATGTGTGAAAACCTTATGCTCATTCCAAACAAATGTAAAAAAGAAATATTTTTATTTCTATTCATTAGAATGGTATTTTTGATTTCATAAGGTTGCACTAAGTGCAGTTTCATATTCGCTACTGGTTCAGTTTTAAATTGTCTAACAAAAAGGGAGATAACATAGACTAGGACAATAGATAGTAGAATTATCTGGGAAGTATTGCTTGTAACAGTCAGCATTATTTTTGTAGTATTCTTGTCACAAATAAGCCTTCTGAAGGTTAACCTACACAAATGAGCCAAGCTTCCTCCACCTGACTGTAATTCTATGTCTTATTAAAACCAATGGAACTGCGTTGATTTTCATTATCTGAGGCTGGTCCACTGTCTTCCTACTACAGCAAATTGGTTATTTAACAGAACACTGAGGTTTAGATGTCCGTAGCTGCACTCATTAATTCTAGCTCAAAGTAATTTGCTAAGACCTAAGGTTTGTGGGAAAAAATGAAATTATGTGCTCTTTCTGATGATATAATTCTACAGTTTGCATGATAAATACCAGTAAGAAAATCTTGTCTCACTTTCACTGCAAGTCTTAATCTCAGTAAAAGATTTTCAGCAGTAAGTTTCACATTGGTTGTTTTTCTGAATGGAAGCAGAAAATTAAAGGCTGCAGATCAATTAACATCACTGTTGTTTGTTGCTCATTCATTTACAATTTATTTGTACATTATTACTTTTTTTGCATTCACATGTTCTGTTAATGAAACTCCAGCACCATTTCCATTGTAAAGTCTGCAGCTGTCTACTGATGCCTTGAGATAGTAGTTTTAACTGATTATCGCTTATAGTATGCTAGAAAAACATTAAATTAGTAGGCTCTTATTTTATTTTTTCCCCTTTCTCTTCATAAAAATAGAAACAACTATGTAAGTTACGCTCTCTTTTACAGTCATCTTGCATAGTACTGTTAGAATGTACCAGCTAAATTAGAAGAAATAGACCAAAACCCAAAATGTAGTTTATTTATTCAAATGTGTAGAACTGAATAAGCCTATGACAACTGAAGAACTACAAAGAGAGAGTCTACATAAATAGGCAATTATCTTCTGCTGTATATGCTCTATGAGTGCCATTGATAATGATCTGTTTCCTGGCACTGACCTTTAATGCTTCTTAAAGGTACTGTTTAATAGGAAGAAAAATACATGTAGAAGTTTCATTACAATCACATGTCTTTCCATGTGTTAAAGAATGGAACTTCTGAATGCACACTGTGTTCTTATACTTTAAACAAACAGATGCCTGTATTCCAACTCCTAGTGAAGACCACTGGGTAGCTCCCAGAGAACTGTTTGACTGTAGGGCTGATGTCATGGGGTGAGGCAGAATCAGTACCCCAGGTTTCATCAAGCACAATTAGAACTGGCTGGATTTTTACAACCTTCTCCAGTAGATTAGGGTAATACCACAGCTAAACCTTGTGTGTCTGCATAGAGATCTGTTCTCAGCATCAAGAACTGATGTTTAAAAAAAAAGCATCGAGAACTAATTTTTTAAAATAAGAGAATGGTGCAAGGTATATGGAAGCATATAGCATATTAAATAACTCTCTTTTTGGGTCTTTTAGTCCACACAGGCAATTATTGAGCTAGGTGTTCTCACATTGACTTCTTCCTCATTACCTTGTTTTTATGGACAAGCTCTTTCTGAACTGAGCCACATAAACACAGATGTGCATTTGGATAATCTCCAAGATCAAATCATTCCAGACACAGTAGAGGAGCAAGACTCTTTAAACGCAATATATCTCAAATGGCAAGAACATCAAAATAAAGATTATAAAAAGGACTGCATTCCACCAAACAGTTCAACAAGATTTCCAACAGGATACCGAGGGGAACATCAGGGGGCAAAGAAGGTATATGATCCTCAGCAGTGCATTTCTGTTGTAAAACATTCATAAGTGTTTTCTGTGCAAGAGGTTTACAAAATATCTAAATCTTGTACACCATTATAAGGGGAAATTTTATGATGCCAGAAAACCCCAGTCTGTACATCTGTTTGCTCTGTTTTACTAGGGCTTTGTCTAAGCAGCAGCATTTATCCCTTTAAAGCTTATTATGAATTTGCTGTATTTGCTAAATATTCATGGTGAAAACCTGTATGCTTCTGCTTTGAATTTTAAGTTCTTTTCAGATAAAATCTCAAGAGGGTTTTTACCAGCTCTGGTTTACCTTCTGATGTGAAAACAGTGAATTTGTGTCACATGTATCCCAATAGACGTGTTCAAAGAGAAAAGGTTTAAGCTTGGAAAGAAGCAGGATAAGCTAGTAAAGAAGAGAATATAGGCTAAAATGGAGAATGAAGTGGAAGTCAGAATAGAAAAGAGGTTCATTTGAGGACTAGGAAATATTACTGTCTGCAAATGGAGAATGAATTACAGAGACAGAGAAGTGTACTAAAAATCTAGGTCCTACCCTGAAGCAAGCATGTTGAGTTATACAAGGCACAGAGGGGAAGGTTCACTGATCTGTTGCATGGCTGGCTGGCAAGAATAAAAATACAAAAACCTGTTTCTTTTTCTGCCAGAATTGGGTGCATTCTCGCATTATGACTCGCACATAGAAGCAGAAAGAGCAGGTAATCCATTTCCTGCTTTATGCCAGTTACAGTGTGATTGAACCTTTTCCCAGAAAACTTGTTAATGTTTTGTCTTGATGCCAGTTAAGATGTTTCTTGACATATTTTCACCCTACTTGACATATCTCCACCTCACTGACATACATCCTTATTGAAAGCTAGGAAAGAGAGTAGTCACTTGAATAAGGTCATTTTTGCACAGCAGAAATTATCCTTGCTGTGATTAAAGAAGCTTTTTTTTTATTTAAGAGATTTTTCAATTCCTTTGTTTGATTTCCCTTCATAGCACCTGCTCAGAACTTAGTATTTCACGAAATTTGAATATGATAATTATCTTTTAATTTTAGTATTAAATAAGTTATTAAACTAAAGCTTTTTAAAAATTGGAGTATTTAATTTTATAAATAACATTGCTTAGTCACTTACTTCAGCCTGATCTTGAAAATGCCATCTTAGGAACTTTTTCTAAGTGTCTATTAAATGTGATTTTCCCCACTGTTCTTTGTCTGCTTTCAAATGAGCCTTTCTTTGCAAGTAATTAAAAAAAAAAAACAACAAACAAAAACCAACTTCACATTTGTTCTGTTTTGAATTCAAGTATTTGTCTCTGACCTTTGCTAAAACTTGTAAAATCACAAGGAGATAAGCATGAAAGAAATCATGTGCTGTTCAAGTACTTAAAGTCCAGAGAAATGCACTGAAGTAGAAAGGGGATTAAGAGAGGAAGGAGGGTGAGGCCAAGCCATTCTGTGTTGGTACAAGAAGGATTAGCAGGCAGACTGAACCAGGAGAGAAATTAGCCGTGCTTATTTCAGGTTAGACAGTCATAGGACGTGCAGAGATAGAACAAGATCTCAGCAGTGGAGAGGTACCACAGAGAAAACAGGTACAATGCATGAGGAAGTATAGCTTCAGTTTATGTTGGAGCCGGCACCGGAGAACAGCAAGAAAACTGACGGAGAACAAGATATACTAGTTAAATGCAGAAAAGGCACGAACTGGGGGAGGGAAGGAGGGGCAGAAAAAAAGAATTTCAGAAAACTGTTGCCTCAGGTTTTAGAACTTTGAGGTAGTGAAGCAAATGTGTCTGGCAAGTGTAAAATGTGAATGAAAATTTTGGAAGAATGTAGAAGTTAATGAGCAAATATAGATCTACTTATTTGCTGTCTTTCATGCAGATAATGAGAACATTAGTGTCTGTGGTCAGAGTTGTTTGCCTTTTTAGATAAGAGTGCAGAGTTAGAAGGAATTTTCTGGAGTGAAACAGGTAGCCCAGAAATTTGTATCACTTGTTTTTATTGTGCTTTCTCTCTCTCTTTCTCTCTCTCTCCATAAAGGGAGCTGGGTGTTCCATCACAGGAGGGGAAATCAGCGTGTGTGGACCGCCAGCTCTGGGAGAAAGCCGGCTGTGCCTGACCCGCTGCCATGCGGATCCCCACGCTGCTCCACCTTTCCCTGCTACTGCTTCTGACCATGTTGGGCCAAGCTGGAGCTCAGTTCCCTCGGCAGTGTGCAACTGTTGAGTCCCTGAGGAGCGGCATGTGCTGCCCAGACTACTTCCCTGTGTTTGGGCCCGGCACTGACCGGTGTGGCGTGTCCACGGGACGGGGCCGGTGCGTGCCGGTGACGGTCGACTCGCGGCCCCACGGCCCACAGTACATCCACGACGGGCGGGATGACCGCGAGCAGTGGCCCATCCGCTTCTTCAACCAAACCTGCCGCTGCAACGGGAACTTCTCCGGGTACAACTGCGGGTCCTGCCGGCCTGGCTGGACCGGACCTACCTGCAGCCAACAGATCAGCATAGGTAACAGCATCAGGAATATGACATGGAAATTGCTCTTTGTCAGTGCTTACTTCTAATTGTACCTAGTGGATTTGTTCTCTTTAAGGTACAAAATGTCCATTATATTTATTTAGCATTTTAGTATGTTGCTAAAGGGGTTAAGGCAGGTGCTAGAGGATCTGTTCAGCATGCGTATAAATTACATATACTTACTATCCATTAAAAGAAAGAAAAGAATCTTCCAGTCAATGCATCAAATTCCATTAAAGAATAGAGCATCTATATTGGGAAAAAAAGTTACTATTTGGATTTAAGAGTAAAACAATGTATATAGGCATGCACATGTGTTTATGAGTGTGTTTGGGAATAATATGTACCTCAATAGGTTTAATACCTTGTGACTATTTTAGCTGTTCTTTTCATTCAAAGTCCCTTAATACAATTCTAAACTATATACCTGGTCTGGTATATTTTTACTGTCCTGCTGCTGTCAATATCTTTTAAAACATTAGTCATGACTGTGGACAGCTCAAATGAATCAGTCCAGGGTGTGATAAGCCCTTCTTCAGTACTCCAGTTTCAGTTAAGTCTAGCATATCAATAAACAGTTCATTAATTTTTTAAAAAAATTGTTATGAAATCCTCACAAGACTGGAAAAATATTGAATATTATAGGGAGATTTAAAAAGACAAACAGGCTGGGGACAGATCCTTGTTCTCATCTGAAAACCATCTGAATGGGCAAGATTTCAATCTTTATTTTTAAATTTATACCCTTTTAACTTCAAAGATGTTACTGAAATCTGGTAAAATCCATAATTCCCCCCAAAATGAGCAATGGGTTCTGTTGACATGTTAAACAAGAACTCTCTAGCACAAATATGCAGTGTTTATTTCTGCAGAAACAGAAATCAGCACTGACTTCTTCACCAGATAAGGGAACATTCCATGGATGTAAGAGCATGTCCCAGAAAGGGTTAACAAAGGACCACTTACCAAATCAAAATTTTAACAACAATTCCTTAATAATAACTTATTGATGGCTATGGGGAAAATATTTGAATTTTTTTTCTATCCTTTGAGCTTGAAGAACTAAGCTAGAAAGCAGAAAGTATTACTTGTGAATTGGGCATGCTAAGCCAGATTGCACTCTCTGATATTCTGGCCTATTCTATTTTGCAATGATAACAGCTCTGAAGAATAATCAAGAGATAAATGTTACATACAAAGTTAATGTAAAACTAGAGACAGGCAAATAGCAGTTTTAGGTAATTTTCTAGAATGTACAACCACACATTTTATTTTTCTCACAGTAAAATAAATCCTTTACAATGCATTAAAACACCAAATAAATCAGATACATCATGCATGATAACAGGAGTATAAAAAGTGTAATTTAGTTTCCCATTATGCTCTAAGTTTCCATGTTGAGGTCGCCTCTTTTGCCCATTCACAGATCCATTGGCCCCATCTGCTTAGATTTTAGAAATAAGTACTGTATTACTGTCAGTATATCTATACTAAATTGCTGTAAAATGCAGTTTGATGTCTTCACATCTTCTCAGTTCATGACTAATAATAGTCACAATTTTTTGTTGTGGTTCAAGGATATATTTTAAGAATGAAAATGTTAAGATGCTTCTGTAAATCAAAATTAGATGGAAAATTAGAGTTCTCCACTTGAAACACTACAAAAACACCACACATCAATCAACCAACCAACCAACCAACCAACCAACCAAAAAAAAACAAAACTAAAAACCCATCACTTCAGTGATGAGGTTCAGTTCATGTCAGTTCAGTTCTGCAAAACAAAAAAAATATGTTTCAGGATACGCTGTCCTTGGATGAAATTCATGTTTCAGGAAAGACTTTATTTAAATTTCTAAGTAGATAAAATATCCCTCACTGAATAATTTTTTTTTAGTGAAACATAATTCACCTTTATTCATCATATAGATCTATGTTGAAGATCTGTTGCCTCTTGTATCAACATAATTGATCATTAATTTGGACAATGAGTTATGGATTTTTACAGTATTTTTTATAATGACAATAAGTAAATATTGAAAAACAATTGTGAGGACTTCTATCTTTATCTTAGTCTAAACTTAGTCAGAGATTTTCCCAGACTGGGTGAAAGAAGGACAGAGATGATCTGAACTCAGCTCTTCATGCTAAAACACTGCTATTTCAGCAAGTCAGTTTTCCTCCTTGTTTCACTCTCTATATGTGGACAATGGCATTTTTTCATTATTTTGAGATACACTGCTAAAAAGGACTAATATGTGGCAATTGTTAATAATGTCAGGTTAAAGAGATAAAATAAGAGAGAATCTCAGATTAAAGTAATACTATACTGTGTGAAATTCAGAATAATTCACTGGTGAATCTGCCATTTTTCCTACAAAGTTAGAGAATTTAAAAAAAATATTTTCATTAAATTGCCAAACAGAGGGTTTCTGATTATTATGAATTGGTTTATAGTGTTTATTTCTTGTAAAGTACTACCACAGGAAACTTAAATATATCGGATGAAGTTTTGAAAGGTTTGTATGACAAAGAATAGTCTTAGCCTTGTCCAGCAGGATGGAAAGATAATCTGTAACAGTACTCTTAAAAGTATTAAAATTGCAAGAATTGGAGCTCTCTTTTAATTTATTTCAGATTTTCTCAAAATAAATAACATTATCTATTTATGCTCAGTGAGTTTCCCCAATAAAAAAGGGTGAATACTTGAAAAAAAAGGAACTTACCCAGAATTATCAGGAACACAATAAACAAGTTCTCTTATTAGGAACACAATAAACAAGTTCTCAGGCTTCAGTGTCTATCACTTTGGTAACTTGCTTCTTCTGTATTATCACAGTCAGAAGGAATCTTTTGGATCTAAGTGCCGACGAAAGGAATCGCTTTGTGAATGCCTTACACCAAGCCAAGGTGACAGTCCATCCTGACATCGTTATTGCCACACGAAGACGTGAAGAAATCTTTGGGCCAGATGGCAACACACCTCAGTTCGAGAATATCTCCATTTATAACTACTTTGTGTGGTCTCATTATTATTCTGTCAGGAAGACTTTCCTTGGGGCAGGGCAACAGAGTTTTGGAGGAGTTGATTTCTCTCATGAGGGACCAGCATTTGTCACGTGGCATAGATACCATCTATTGCAGCTTGAAAGAGACATGCAGGTAAAGTTCCTGTAAATGCTTACTGGTATTCAGGCTATGTGCTGTACAGTTAAAGAACTTCTCTCCATATTAAAATAGGCAAAAATGACAGCAGGTTTCCCCACATGTTGAAGTGATTCTGTTTCAATTTCAGTAACCCATTTGGTATGCAAAATTTAATAGAGTGCATTTAGGCTTCAGACTGTCACTTTTATAGAGATGTTTAAATATAATATTTTAATCACAGCAATAGAAAGCGTAAAATTTCCATAAAAATCTTATGGAAAAAGAGGTATTCTAGATATAAGATATAAGTTCTATAATTTTATTGGACCAACAAAGTTATTTTCAGTGGTGTTTTTAATCTCATGGTCATTATTCTTGAATAAAATTAACCAAAGCAGCATAAATTCTGAAGAAATTGATAACAGAGATGGCTTAGGGATTCAGAATCACATTTAGTTTGTGTAACTGGTTAGAGAAATTAGTGTTTTGTTATACCTTGTTCCATAAATCAATGATTATCTTTTTTTCCCTTCTCTTATGCAGACCTATTCACAAAATGGGTATAGTATTTTATGAACCACCATCCTTCCTAAAAAAACAAGAATTAAGTTTTCAAGGTCAGGACTAAATAGTGTCTGAAATCACTTCAGTGCTTCCACTAGCTTTAATTGCTTTACATCAGGCTGAGGCACAAACTCCCTTCCAAGACACACATTTGTCATCAGTGGCATTTCTCTAAGTGAAAGCCCTGAGAAGTTCTATCTGTCTGTGATTTAATATATATTCCTATTTATGTCAGTAGACTTGATCATTAGTCAAAGTAATTTTGCCTCATTAACTCCAGAACTGTCCAACTCTAACCCATACTAGAACCAAACAATGCCAATTGGAAAAGCTGGTATCCCTATTCTCTATATTTCCTTCAGTTCCACAGTTGACCTAGTTATTATGTGAACTACAAAGAATGGTTTTGCTGACAGGCCATTAAAAATATTTGGAAAATGGGGTTTCAGTGTTAATTTATGTTTCTTACTGTTCACAATATGGTTTTGTGGGAGAGGTACTGTCTTATTAGTGGGGCAGATCCATGATTCAGTTCAGTAGTACAGCTATCTGCTCTGCTGAACAAAGGTATCAATGTGAAAAACTACCAGAAGCTTCTATATGAACTTAACATAGAGTTCTTCTCTTCTATAAGGCAGGATTCTGACTTTTTACCAAGATGTATTTAGCTGTTTTTTCACATTCTTCTAGCAGTAAATATTACAGCTGTCTGTGTCAAACACATAGTAATACCATATTTATGTGGATTAGAACATGCTACAGGACCCCACTTTCGGACTGCCCTACTGGAACTTTGCAACAGGACAAAACACATGTGATATCTGCTCAGATGACTTGATGGGAGCTAGAAGCAATTTTGATGTCTCTCTTATAAGCCAGAATTCAATCTTCTCTCAGTGGCGAGTGCTATGTGAAAATGTAGAAGATTATGAAACCTTGGGAACCATCTGTAACAGTAAGTATGAATGATGAAAGATATCTGGAGAGAAAATTCTCCTAATAATAAGTAAATATAACACTTTACATTGCAGTTGCTTGTTCCAGCCAAAAGATCTTAAAGCGGTTTTTGAATATTCTTGATCCATGTTTCATCAGTCTGTTGAGATAATACATATTATCAGAAGCTTGTAGAAGAAGAAAGATTAAATGCTTTGCCTTCTCTTCTTATGCAGTACCAATTCATCTCTTACACCATGAATAATTATATCTGGCAGTGTTATTTCTTAACTGAAGCTTAACATTTCTTCTGACTACTCCACTTATCACCTTCATGCTGTTCTGCTCCTAAAATGAAACATCCAACAAATCCCCATAATAACTACGTGCACCATATTTTGAATGTGAGTAATACCACATTCTAACATACCTACCCAAATTAAATAATTTTTAAAATACCAGTAAGTTTCTTCATATAAGCATCATCATGGAAATATGGGGCAAAAAATAAGAATCCCCCAATATTTGGTTAGTAATTTACATAATCTTTTTCCCAGTTACTCTATCAGAACATCCTCAATAATCTTGGCCTAGGTCTCACCAGGAAATCACATAAAAGTTGGTAGAAAATTTTTCTAAATCACTTAGAGGACAACAAACTTCAGTAGCTTCTTCAGTAAGAAGCTTCTAGATGACTTTTTAAATCCTGGAACAGAGAATCCAGAACACAGGGCCCCATGAGGATTCTTTGCAAAACATAAGGAACTGACAGTTCATTCAGTGTAAATGTAATTTTTGAGGGATTTTTTTTCTCCACGATTCAATCATGAGAGCGATTAATTCTGTGGCCTACTGTCCACCAACCTTGTTTTCTCTCTTCTTTCCATTTCCAGGTACTGAGGGTGGTCCCATCCGAAGGAATCCTGCTGGAAATGTAGCACGACCTATGGTGCAGCGTCTCCCAGAGCCTGAGGATGTTGCTCAGTGTTTGGAAGTTGGTGTATTTGACACTCCTCCTTTTTATTCCAATTCAACAGACAGTTTCCGTAACACAGTAGAAGGTAAACATGGCAAATAAAAAGACCTGGAACAACTCCAAATAAGTCAGGGAGCAGACTTGCCACTTTTTCCTGTTGGAAGTATGAGTTTTGAGACAGGCTGTTGGACAAGAAGAACACATTGTTCTTAGCTTTAAGTATTAGCTCACTATTAAGCAGAAATAAGCTCTATGTAAATTACTTTATAGCTATAGCTTATGTCTCTTAAAATGCATAAAAGTCTCAAGAGTCTGCTGCTGGTATAGTAAGTAAAAACTAACTTCAGGTCCTAGGCACATAACAAGTAAGTTGCCTTTGTTGAAAACACAGTCCTTGCCTGTGGATTGATGCTGCTGCATCCCTAAATGAAGGAAACAAGGGCTTCTAGCAGTTATTCTTGGATCTGAATTGAAACAAAGAAAAGAAATGAAAATAAATTGAAAGCTGTGGTAGTACTTAGTTCAATAGTATTGAAATTGTAATTGAGCTCTGGGTACAGGATTTACTGCTAGACATGCTAGCCCTACTCTCTGGGACATAATGTAACTCTTGTTCTTCTATAAGCTCTGCACATTTAAAACTAAACTGTCCAACACCAGAACACACACATACAGACACACATCCCCAACAGAAAAAAGAGCCTAAATATTTGATTTTTACTGTTCAGACAGCATCCTAACAACTTCCTCTATACCTTAATAATCCAGGGCTTTTAACAGGAAAAATTACAAAGTGACAGTTAAAACTGATGCCTACCAAAACATGGCTTTAAAAAATCAACTGTATGTATCCCTCCCTGGAACAATTGTCTGAAGGTTGAACACAGGAGGAGTTTTCATAATGCTTCAGATCCTAACATTTGACTTGAGGATTATGAGGCTTTGAGCACAAGCAAAACTACACTCTGTCTTCACTGAAAAAATAAACAATATCAGAGCATGTGAAGATTTCCAGTATGTGTTCCCAATATGCATGGAAGTGATGTACAGAAACCTAACAGCTAGCTCATTAGAGTAAATGTCAAAATACATCTGCTTTAGTAAGCAGTTAGAAAACTCATGCAACTATTTTAGTATGGTGAAAGATATTTAGGCCCTAAATATACACCTCTATTTTCATGCTATGATATTATTTTGGCGATTTTTGTGGTAGAACCCAGCAGCTTTGCAGTCCACATTCCAAGCATTCTTTCATAAAGGCTATTTTAATCTGAAAATTATGCATTCCAGGAACATTTCCCAAATGTCTGTAGGTAGAGAATTAGCTACCCATTTGTTTCAAGCAAAGCAACATAGCAACATGAAAGCATTTCAGAGAAAAAAAAAGTATTAATCTGAGACTGCCGCTTCCATACAAAATCTTCACAGCGATTTTTGTTTTCTTCTTTGTTTGCATATTCAGGCTACAGTGATCCTTCAGGAAAATATGACCCAGCAGTCCGAAGTCTTCATAACTTGGCTCATCTATTTTTGAATGGGACGGGAGGGCAAACTCATTTATCACCAAATGACCCCATTTTTGTCCTCCTGCACACATTTACAGATGCTCTTTTTGATGAGTGGCTGAGACGGCATTCTGCAGGTAAGATGTTCTCATGGACAGAGGCAGGATGGCTGGTTGTCAGTCTTTGTAGCCACAAAAAATCAATTCTTTCTTTTGGGACAGCAAGATGCCCCTAAATTTAGGAGAGAGGATTGGAATTTCAAGAGTCAATATTGTTAAAAAAGACAAAGTAGTAACAAGCAAGCTCTCCTCCTCACCCCACTGACATCCAATTCCAGACCACTCTCTGTGAAGAGACCTGGTCAGACACAGAAGCCGCAATTCAAGAAAACAGTATGTGGGAATGCCCTGTCTCCATAGAGCAAAGACATTGTAACCCCAGAATGATATTCCACTGTTATGTGGAGTAAATATTTTCTTCTTGTCAAAGGAAGATCAGGTGCCATGCACATTCATTTTCACCACCTTTGTTATATTCTACCAGCATTCAATAACCATCTCCATATACTTCTAAAGGAAATAGTTACCATTTCTGCCCTTGTTTTTTTTAATTCCAAAAAGAACAGAAAAAGGTAATACAGGAGAAAGTGAAAAAGAGGGAGAAAGGAACAACAGAAGGAAGGATTTGAAAGGAATGAAAGGAAAAAAAAATAAAGAAGGGAGAAGACTTACATCAGTGAGCTAGGGAAAAATTCAATCTAACCCTTATGTCTATGTATCATGCAGCAACTGTATTCCTCCACACAATGCAGCAACTTTATTCTACTAGGATAATCTATACTCCTCTTCCTTCTTCTACAGAAGGCAGCTGTTGCTGCGCAACTGAGCCTTCTTCCACAACCTACTCATTGAATTTTCTCACATCAGCTCTCAGAGAGCAATTGTATCCCCTTGTGGTTCTTACATGATCTACCGCAAGGTTTGGCATCATCTTACCACAAAGTATTTTCTTTCTGCTATGTTTTGAGTTTTGTTGTTGTTGTTGTTGCTGGTTTGATTTGGTTTGGTTTGGGTATTTCTGTTTTGTTTTGATTTTTATTTCAGCTGACTTCCTTCTGATTTAGCATAATGTTGCAAAAAAATCCACTGGAATTTAAATCAACTGCCCTCCTGTTCATCACTGCTACAATCAGACAAAGCAAGAATGTAGAAAAAAGTCTTTTACATATTTCTCCTTTTCCAAATGAGAAGAAACAAAAAGCCCAACACAGGCAAAATTTTTAAAAATTTACTGGTGATTTCTGTTCAAAACCAGAGATAACACTAGTGGCCTTGGTTTTGGACAGCATAGAGACTCTTACTTTATATCTGCCACTTCAGGAAACAAATCCTTCTGGAACAACTGAAAAAAAATTCTGGGGTACTCAAAACCCTGAGTTGGAAAAAAAATCAAGTAGTGCAATTTATTTTGAATTTATTTACAGAAGTGTGATTTGACTTTCAAATATAGATATCTCAACATACCCACTGGAGAATGCCCCTATTGGACATAACCGACAGTACAACATGGTGCCTTTCTGGCCTCCAGTAACCAACAATGAAATGTTTGTTACTGCACCAGAAAACCTGGGATACAGCTATGAAGTGGAGTGGCCAGGTAAACTTTGCAGCCTAGATACTTCCTCTCCTTTTCTTCCTTCATATCTTTGTCTCTTGAATTTATTCAAATTTCACCAACAATATTTGCTGTTTTTTTAAAGTCCTTTGTCTCCTTCCCTACCTTACCTTCCAGATGTTTGTTTGGGATTTGGTATAGCTACTGGTCAGAGACTGTTCCACTGTTAAGTTCCCAGTACTCATCCTTATTTTAGGAGAAGTTCTCATTTGGATCTTAACTCTGCAGAATGTCCTCATTCCTATGTCAAATACATTCATTAACTCACTAGAGAGAATGCAAATCCTCACAAACAAGGTGGCAGAAGAAAGGTCCAGAACCAATTATAGACTGAGGCAAGATAGACTAAATCTTCTCATATTTTTGAACAAGAATTATCAAACAAAATTCAAATTACTTCTACTCCCCAACTCAGTGAATAATGACAAATGCTGAGTTCCAGTCTGAACTTCAGGTATTCATCCATATTATTTGACTTTGCTTTTAATATCTTTGCCTTTTGTTTTCCTCCTTTTAGGTCGGGCTCTCCGTGTCACAGAGATGATAACTATTGCAATAGTGACTGCACTGGTTCTTGTTGCAATTATCTTCGCTGCTGCTGCGTGTATCGTACGTGTCAGGAAAAACAGAGATGACTTGCATCAGCCTCTTCTGACTGACCAGTATCAGCACTACTCAGATGATTATGATGGCATACCAACACCAAGCCAGTCTGTTGTTTGAAAAGATGGCACTTTTTTGCTTCTGACTGAAACTGGGGATCTTTTTGCTTTATTTCATAAATGGTGGTCATCCACCTGCTTTAAAATAAAGAGCATAAACTGTCAGCTGTCTCAGTATGTTTCCTTCAGGTTTCAATTCCACTTTCATCACACCTAGGCATCAATAAGACCTCTTTGCAATGCTAATTCTATGTTGATTATAATAGAAGCTTTCAAGGGTCACTTGAAAGCCTTTCCCATGCATATGTCAGTAAAATCTGCCAAACATTAGTTTACTTGCCAATAGCCAATGTCATCCAACTTCATCTAACTTATATACCCAGAATTCTTTTATGAGGTACTTTTGTGAAAAGGTCAAGTCTAGAACATGACAGAAGGAGAATACAAAATACAAGTAAGCACCTTGGCTAGATAAGTAGAATGTGTTTCATAATAGTCATCATGCCAGACAGAAAGCGACAATGGAATTCTGAGGACAAGGGTATATTTGAAATCCCACTTTATTCACAAAATATAGTTATGAACCAATTGCTGCTTTTAAGTGGATCTGCAAAAAGATATTCATTGTTAAACCACTCCAGTATTGGGAAACTTCAAACAGGTGTTCAAACACAGCTGCCTGCAAGAGTATCCAGTTAAAAGGACAGATGGCAAAAGCCTTTGCTTAATTTTTATTTCTATTTTTGACACTCACTCCCTTCCTCTCTCCCACTATCGCCACTGCAGAGCATTCTCCTCAGTTGTCTCATGCTGGAATTCAAACCCACTCTTGTACTTTGAAAGAAAGCCCTAGGCATTAAGCTGTAGAAGAGATTTGGGAAAATAGCCTTAAGCAGCAGTTGTGGAATTAATTCAACATAAGGCAACAGGAGAGCAACAAATTGACACCTGCCTTTACAGCCTGAGGTTGGGCTTGAGGAATCTGGCTTCAAGCCTCACCTCCTCTCTCTTATCCTAACTAGGTACCAATAAATCATCAGATTGTCTTCCTGTGATGTGTTATTGAATCTAATTTAGCAGTCACTAACTGACAACAGGGGCGTTCCTGGTTTCAGGCTATTGAATGCACTCAACTTCAACTGAATGTTACATCAAGATGTCCTTTTTCTCTCTTTTGTCTAAGCCCAGCTTCACAGAAATGGCAAGTGACTTGGACTGAGCTCCTTCAGCCTGAGACAGCCCTTCTGGACATAAGTTACTAGGTAGAAGTAAGGGTCACATGCCATGCTGACCTCAGGGGTTTCAGTGGGTACCAGGTGTGCTCAAGGCACATACATGCAGTTGCAAGGAGATACACTGAGAATGATGCAAACGAGAAGACAAGTACTCTTGACTAGGCAAGTAGAAGATGGGTTATCAACTCAACCCACTTTACCAAGCATGAGTTATGGAGAGCAACAAAAATTTACACATATAACTGATACTGAGAAAGAAAAAAATCCACCTCTAGTACCTATGGAGCAGTTAATTACAAATAGGAATTTTTTGTTGTAATCTTGTGCTCTAACTTACAGTCTAGCCACTAAGTATTTCACATATGCAAGCAACAGTTTATGGTCCAACGTAAATGTCTTTTCCTGCCATTCTTTCTTGTACTGACTAGCACATTAAGAAGTCATCTACTTTACTGATTTCAGTGGATTAAAGTACAGTGATCCAACAGAGTTTGGATTTGGGTCAAGAGACCTGTTTTTTATTCTTAGCTGTTACTGACCTCATGAATGTTCTTAGCTTGCACATTTTTACCTCTGTGACTCATTTGACTCATTTATAATCAGAGAAAAAATGTTTCCTTTCTGAAGTGCTTTTACTTCAATGGATAAAAAAGCCATGTAGAAGCTTGACAGGAGAAGGAAAACGTCAAGGCAAAATCAGATTTTGAGAAGAGGATGTTAGCCGTTAAAGCTGTTCAGTCCTTAAAGTAAAAGCAAACACTAATACTTTGAGGAGGGCACAAGTCTTGAGAGTCAGAGATTAAGACAACTGCCTGTTAGTTACAGCTGCCACATCTAAGTGAAAGAAGCAAAGTCTCAAAGCAAAGTCTCAAATTTTTATGGCAGAGATAAAACAAAAGGGACAGTTGGCCCAGGAATTAGAGAAGGCAGAAAAGGGGAGAACTGTGTTCTTGACCCATTCTTGCTAATAGTCTTGTAAGTTCTTCCTTTGGTCACTATTTGCAGTAACTTGAACTATGTCTGGGTGTGGAGAAGTTCCTGCCATTCATTGAAGCTGCCTGGTTTTTGTTCCAGAACAAATATGATGGGGAAAAAATAGCTTGGATTTGAAATCTGAGATAGCCAGGATATGAAAAAAATAAGAAAAAAACCATAAAAAACAGAAAATAGATTGTGTCATAATTGTAGACTTTAGCTTTTCATATGAAGACAAAACAAGTAGGAAAGGTCACAAGAACAGAGGAACAGAAAATGTGGGAAAAAAATAACTGAGAAGTCCTAGGTGCAGCAATTATGAAACACATGATGTCACTGTCCCCCACGACTTTTCCTCTCTGTTCTTCTCCTGAAAGTTTATACATAAAAGAGTTTTATAAAGCAAGTGTAAATTGTACCTGGAAGTGGTATCCCTGGAAATGATGAGAACACAGAGCTAAGTTCAGCTGAACTGATGACCGTGCCAAAAGGAACCATGACATAAATAGCAAGAAGTTGGCACCATTAAGGAAAAGGAGATAGGAGTCTCAGATTTGGATATAAGTGCAGTTGTTCAAAGACTTGTCAGGCAGGAACTCTCACACAAGTCAGAATTGTGAAATTTATATAAAATTTGGAGATTAATGAATAAGAACTGATAATGACACTAATGGGAAAAAAACCCAGAGATGTAATTGCTGATAGATCATCTTTCCACAAATAATTATTTGTCTTATTATGTACCATATTATTATTATTATTTGACTTATATTGCAGTGACTGTATCACAAAACAAAAGCACAAAAAGCAGCCAAACACACAAACAATTTAGACCTCTTAAACATCCCCTACAACAGGGGATATTAATGAATTTTATATTAATTTGCCTTCTCAGCTCCTAAGTTTGGTTTTCAAAATTTATTTCTCTTACAGAAAACCAAATTAGTAGATTAGTTGTGAATTCAAGTAGTGAATTCAAATAGTAATTTGGGTTCTCTGTTTTTTTGTAAGATGAACCATGCTCCTTGAACATAAAGAGTTAAAACTAATGGAATGACAGATAGAAACTGATTAACAAGACAGGAACTAAACAATACATCTGCATCAAGACAGAAGGTAATTTTCATCCAAGAGCCCAAAACTAATTTACAAAATTGTAAGTTCATCTGTAAGGTGTCTGAATAATTTTATCAGGTCAGCTGGCATAGTGTGCAATTGGGAGAAGAATTTTGTGAGGGATGGAAAGTAAAAATGTTCTGTGCAATTGCAAACTTATTAAATTAAATTCAATATCAGACAGTCTTCAAAACAAACTATGGAAATACAATTTGGATCTAACATGACAGATTTATCAAAGTTAGACCATACTAGCCAGCTTAATACCTTCCTTTCGTAAGATAGACCAAAGATTTTATTTAGGAATTATATTGACTTTGAGAGCTTCATAAGATGCCATGTGCTAAAGCCTGAAAAATTAGGAATTGAAAGAGGAAGTGTGTGGACTAGGAAGAGAATTAGTGAGAGGAGAGGTAGCAATGTACTACTGAAAGTTGTACCAGGGCTACAGGGCTAGTTCCTGTAGCAGAATTATGAAGATTGAGTCAGCCTCATTTAGGTATTTGAAGAGAAATTTGATGCACAAAAATGTACTACATGAATGGTCATCCACCTTAGGACAGTACTGGAAAAGAACATACAGAGGCACAATGATAACCTGCAAAATACTTTGTGAACTTTAAATATGAAGAAAGATGAGAGGGAGAAAAACAGCACAGCAATGATATCTCCTCTCTTTCCCTACATTCCAGTAAGGAGAATTTCTATTCCCACATCCAAACTTTTCCAGGAGGGAATGCAATTATTGCAAACAAGCTTGCAACAGCAAACCAAATGTCACCAAAATGATACTCGAGTGAAAACAGCAAAGGGAGTTGGCCCTAAGAAAGAGCATTATTCATTCAAAAAATACACTCGATATCCTGAAAGTTTAAAAGATTCTGTAAGCTTCCCACAATAAAGGCAGCATCTGGGGCAAAAATTTCCTTACACATTGGTATTTCTACATGAAAAAAAAGACTTTGAAAGCCAGATTAAAGAAGCTGCTGGGTGATTAGGCTGTCCAGTTAACTTCCTCTTAATGGTGGATAGCAAAATCATAACTTTTGTAAAAATTTGCTTTGGGCACAAAGCTGAGCTACTTTTGTGACTTAAAGAAACATTTCCAGTACTCTCATCTTATCCACGTGTGGGAATGTTAAGCAACCCTTATTAATAATAGCTTTATTTACAGATAATCAGGGTGAATCCCAAAACAAGATTTATTGCCAAAGTTTATTCTGATTGTCACTTTAATATTTTTAGTGTTCAAAACATGTCTACCAGCTAAATATTTGACTATCAAAAGAATAATCTGGCAAGGGAGCCTGAGTAAAACTGAGATGTTTAGATTCAAAATGTTAATTTGAAACAAAACATATGGATCTTCTCTGTAGAAACTGAATTTTAACTCAATATCTCATTTCACCTCCAGTTCAGAATGAAAGTGCTGGCCTTAGCAAATGCTTTTCCAGGTAAAGTGAAAGAGAAATCACTTTCATAATATTTGCTTCCTGGTGCTGCCTGGAGATAATTAAATGAGCACAATTTCAGCAAAAATAAACCTTGAATTAATTTCTGTGTAGATTATTAAACATAGAACATATTGTGCATTGTTTTGTATCATCTTCACAAACCCACCCTTAATACCCAGAGTATGCTTAGGTAAGTCATTTCCAATTACAATTATGCACATCTCTGTTCCCTCTTCACCCCTCAACTGCTGGGGGCAAAGGACAGGGTCTAAACAGTAATTTTACAGTAAGTTAAATTTTCATGCACATAGAAAATGACTCCAAGACCTTCAGCAACCAGCCAAGAATGGATTCAGATTTTATAATTCATAGCAGCTCTTCGAGAAATAAGACTAGTATCTTGCTAAATCCATGCCCCTGGTTCAATACAAGAGGGACCCATGGTTCTTGCTTAAAGCTAAAAAATCTGCAAAGGAAGACATAAGCAATGCTGTGGAATCTACCAACCTTAATTTGAGGCTGACCTGGGGATAGGATGACTGCCTTGAGAATTTTTAAGTTGACCATTCAACCTGTCTGTTTACCACTGATGTTAAGTTTTATTTTGCTTCAGTTCAGAAACTTTCAGAGAAAACTACTGATATAGATAAAAGGCCTCATGTTGAAGAGAATTTCTCCAAATAAAAAAACCTTGAGGGAGAAGAGAGAAGATTGCTAAAGTGTTTGTATCAAAACTGAAAGTTCTCTTGTAGCAGAAATAGACTCAGGGCATTAAGCCTGTAGTTTGCAGGAAGACAATATTTCTCTCTAGAACAGATAATATACTACAAAAAACCCCCAAAACTCTGAATCAGAAAACCCTTCAAACCATGGCATCCAAGGCCTCCAAGTAGAATTTTATGTTATTGTAACACCTTATACAAATAAACGCATAGAACTACTTCTCAGTATGAGCAACATAGTAAATACAAATAATGAAGTAAAATTACATAGCACTGGCTGATCGAACTATTATGTCTATAATCAAAATTATTTTCTTAATTTAAATGGGGGAAAACATCACCCATGCTAACATTTACAAAGAAATTGCATTTAATATGACCACAAAGCATATGTGCTGTATAAATTAAGGTGAATTTTACTTACCTTTTCTAGTAGTGGAGATTTGGGGTTAGAGAAAAGAGTATTTCATACTTCAGGTTCCCATACACAGAAAATGTGTATTCTGTTCAAAATTATCCCAAAACTATTTCTGACTCAGAGGAAAATAGTCATAAATGTTGATTGTGGCTCTTATCCTTCAGGTGTTAGTGAAGTAACAGGAAAAATAAGACTATTCCCCTGGCTATGGAAGATAACATAAGGCAAAATGACAGACAACGAAGGATAATGACATGGAAAGCAGAGTTCAAACATTGTTCTTCGTAATCAACCAGTAGTGGATATCTAGAAAGAATTCTGTGAATCTTAACATCTCAGGGTCATGTCCTGTATTATCCTCAGGGGTTGTATTTTCTATGATTCTATAATTTTACATCCCATGGAGAAGGAGCCTTAGCCTTGACATTTGCTTGCGCCATGTAAGGCTACAGGGGCTTCCTAGGCCTGACTGTTTGGTGACCAGTGGTTCACCTGCTTTTACTGGTCTGGTTTTTTTATTTTAAAGCTACACTGCTTTTACTGAAAAGTTCCCTCTTGCTCTTCCTCATCTCTCAGCCTTTATCCAGGTGCAGCTCAGCAGCACTGAAGCTAATGGGTCAGGCAACAGGAACAGCAAGGGCTTGCTTTTCAAACCTGTCCCCAGCCTGCACATTGGAAATCTGCACAGTTACTGGTCAGGAAAGTAATGGAGAGATGGACAGGTAAGGAGAACTCCCTAAACAAGGGAGAGAGGAAGACAGTAATTACTTCTGGGGGAAATTTCCTTCAGGCAGAAAGGAAGGAAATCTTTGTGCATTATGTCTGTTCACAATCTGTATCTTCAAAGGACTTGGGATAGATGGCATCTGCCTTACTGAAAGCAGGCCCTTTGAATGTGAATGAACTTCACCTATTTGGGAGGAAACTTTGTCTTCTGAAAAAAGACATTTTTATCCAAAGTTTTGACTTGAAAATTTCCATCCAAAGTACAACATTAAATGTTTGCCAATCAATGAAAAAATTTGGGGAAAAAATACTATTAAGAAAGCTCAGCTTGAGGGATGGGATGTCACAAAGAGAAATGAGGAAACCTAAATGAGTATTGCTTGTTTTAATCAAGTTTTTGGATTATGTTTAAAAAAGGATGAATGAGTACTCTGTTGAGGAAATATTTGCCTGTATTTAAACAGGTATGGCTTTTTTTCCCTCTTGCATGTACCTTTCTGTTGAAGTAGCTCTTGTTCAGGGGTCCTCCCCAAGAGCTGCATGTAACAGCCTGTGCAGCTATTTTGTCCAAGGCTGTTTTCAGGGACACAGCCTGGCACTCTCCAGGCCCTCTGAATCCTTTTGTACAGCCATTAAGAGGCAGATCACCTTCAACCCCTGTGCACAGGCACTTCTGGGCACAGTTTCTGGTTTCTCAATCACTGTGTGTTGCTTTTCCAGATGACGAAGAAAATGGAGCCCAGTAATTCTAAAGTAACATTGTGTTGATGCTTCAGGTATGCAGAGTCTGAAAAGAGAAATTTTTATCATCAACAACCAGACGTTGGTGACATTGAAAGTTCACTTGTAGGCACCTGTGGGATGCACTGGTGATAGTGCCTGAGAGATGAGCATGTGATAGACAGTGTGTGGCTCCTCCAGCATCTGGGGGAGTGAGACCAAGATACTGCTGTGAGATCATGACTGCAGCTTAGCTTCCTTCATAGGAACCAGGGTCTGGTAAGACATCTATGACATCATAAAACTAGTCAATGAGGTACCACAATGAGATACCACTGAATTAAGTACAAACTCTGGATTTGCACTTAATTCAGTGAAAAAACTCTATAGATCAAAGACTGTATTTTAAAAATAAAACAGAATTTCAGAGTAACAATTTGGGGCCTCAAAAGGCTTGACTGTTGACTGTTGTTGACTTTCTTGACTGTTTCCTTGACATCAACAAGTATCCAGTGAATAGATACTTCCCTAAAGATTTGGTTTATTTTAATTGTTTTTTCATTGTATAATAATGTCTTAAAAAAAAGACTTTCCATATCAGCACATAAAGTCAGCCTGTATAACCTTCACATTTCTCTGCCCCAGGCCATTTATTGGCATCAACCATGTGCCTGGACCTCTTTTCAGGAAGTGCAGAGGGCAACTTCCATACAAAGGAGAAAAATAATATAAATTCCTAAGTAAGATTTGGGCTGACACATTCTTCACCTATGGCTAAGCATGGTGTCCTTCCATCTAAAATCAGTACTCTCAGACACCACCTTCCTAGATACAGGTTATCAGAGAACCAAATGTAAGACAAAAAAAGGAGAAGATCAGCTATTTGAAAGACTGCTGTCAGGAGATCCCTCAATAACTGCATTTAGGGCTATCTCAAAGACTACAAAAGTAGGCTTGAAATATCTCACTTTATTTAAGACCCTTAGTCACCTGGAAAAATTTGAATCTTCTGTTGCAATCTGTTGTGGTATCATTTGGCTGCAATTATCCTGAAGCCTGAACTCAAACCTGATTTTTAGGCTTAGTCATCTCCTGAAGCTGCAATTCGCCACTTCTCCTGAGGCAGGTAAAGTTTAGTTAGGATCAGAAAATATCAGGTTAGGTGATTCAGGCTACAGACTCTGCTGTCATCAGAGGCTCTTAATTCAACTAAAGCAAGCTATGGATAAACCATTTCTATTCAGTAGAAGGATGTCAGCTGGAGTTGGAAAATTGGGCTTTGTAGGGGCTGCCCTGGAATTTAATGTTCACAGTGCCTTTTGTTAATGACATAATTTTAGGTCTAGGCCACGTAAGCACCATCAGCTAAGGCAAAGCAGATGATATCCCATTGCCTGTGCATGTAATTGCAGATTACTGCTGACAGTCCAAATCCAGCTGGATTTAAATCTAGCTACATCTGCTCAGAGGTATGGGGGTAGACACTGGTAGGGGACTCCAGGAAATGAAGATTACTGGCTTGAGCTGTACTAGAGACTTAATGCAGACTTCAATAATTGTGTACAGTATTATAACTGGTTTGGAAGTCTTCATCCATGTTTTACCTCATTTTATAGAAAATCAATGGGTTAATTTAGTGATAGCATTGGGATTAACACTTGTTCCAGTAGAGAAAACATGCAGCAAGAATTACTTTTCTGAAGAGAAAAGTTTTCAAGACTACGTGTGTGCTTTGTAGAGAGGTATGTGCTAGGGTATAGGATACGTGAGGAACTGATTTGCTAATATAGATTGACTGTCCAAAGAGAAAATATTAAATTAAACTGGTATGAAAATAAATTTAAAAATCAAATTATAAAAGCCTATGGCTAAACTAATGGCATGGTTTACTACGTGTTGTGTTGTGTTTAAGATTAGGTTTCAAGCCATCAAGACCTGATCTGCTGTTTTGGCAGTCAGAATCAGGTTTACCAGCTGAAAACCTGCCACATGCTAAATTTACATTTTGTTTCTTTGGCTTCAGAGCAAATAACACTGACAGACCCATATACTAAATGTCAGATAGAATGGCTGAGAGTGGTTTAGGGCTGACCATTGGTCAAAGATCAAGTTTCAGATGAACCTTGCAAAACTGGTTACTGGAAGTTACTGGGGGTTATGGGAACAGATCCACAGACTATCCTGCTTGAACTTGCTGGCTGGATGGAGTAGAGCCATTGGGAGGAATGGCACTGATGAGTTTGGAGGTGTGCTGCACTTTTACTTATATTTGTAATAAATCCCCACTTCCTTCAAAGCCAAAGAGCACCACTGACAGAGAATGATATTTGGCTTCACCTTAATCAACAGTGGTGATGGCCATTAGTTTGTTTGTACTTAATGAGGGAAAGCTGAGAATATTCAGATGAAAAATTTATGTAACCAAGTTGGAATTAGGCTAGTTTTGGTGTGTTTTACCAATCTAGGCAGGAAATAAATCAGCCTAGGAATTTTAGAATTTTTTACCTCTTGCTACCTATCCATAAGTGTTAGTGAAGTTATTGTTAGAAGCTCACAATAGAGAGAAAATTCATGTTGCTGTATTTATTCCATGTTAAATATTTTCCTGGTAGAACTGGAAGGGATGGAAAGCAATTCAAGACACTCAAAATAATGAGCTATTTCCTCTCCTTATATCACTTAAAATAATTGTCTTGGGGAGGGTGAAGAGTCATTCCTGGCAATAATTTACTGTCTTCTCTTCATATTATTCCTTTCAATGATATCAAGGTTGTCTGTAATAAATAACTCTTCTAGAGTTGACAGCTTTGATAACACTGTTCACTTCCCATAATAAATAAGAACAGCCTTCAGTGCCACTTTCATTGACATTTATCTTGTGACACTACAGGTTTTTTAATCAGTGCAAGGCTAAACACAGACCTTACTGTGTTTGTGAAAGGTCCTGAGCCTGACAGTACAGCTGCTATTCTAGTGAATGAATATCTGCCCCCTTTACCTAAAAAGCAAAGACTAGCTGACATCAAGTGGTGCGAAAACAAAAAAAGAAGGGAGAGGTTGCATGAGAAACGCCTTTAAGAGGTCAAAAGTGAATCTTTCAACAACAAGATAAAAAGTAGGACAGCAATCATGACCTGCTTTGCATGCACTTCCTGACCTCCCATGCTTTTCCACTGTCTGCCTGGGGACAATGAGAAGCTCTGTGCTTTGAATAATGAGTGTGGTATCTTTCTAGGAGAGCCCAGAAGATTCATGTCAGATCTGGGTCTGAGTTACTGTCATTTCCCTTGGAGACACTACTTGCAAAACTCATAACTGGCTGAAGAGCTATTAACAAGCTATGAACAAAAGGACTGCTCCTCAGCAGACAGAACCCTTCTGCTATTGTCTAGAAGAAATAAGGTTTGCCTTATTAGCAAGCCAAATAAGGTTTGCCTAAGCAGCAAGCCATTAATAGCAGTTAATACACACCATGAAATCTGTAAATCCAAGCAATTATTTTGCTTACATACTGAAAGAAATCTACTTCATGGCCAGATTGGATGGGCATTGAGCAACCTGTTCTAGAGGAATGTGTCCCTGCCTGTGGCAGGGGGATTGGAACTAGAGGTTCTTCCAGGTTACTTTCAATCCTAACCATTCTAGGAGTCTATGAATTCAAAAAGTGAATTTATAAAAGATTAAAATTCAGAAGAATTGGCACATAAAAGAATACAGTATCTTGTCTCAAAAATTAAACAGCTTCAATCACTTGCTTACAATTTTAACATAAAAATTAAGGTCCATTACGCTTGAATTAAAAACAACTTACATTCAACAAAAATTTTTTTGAGACTGGACAGTAATTATACCTTTAGAAACTGTACAAATTGACTGGTGATGTCAAAAGATTTTGACCCTTCCTTCCACCACCTATCCCTCAACCCTCCCACAGCAGGTGGACATAAGAACTTTTGTTTTGGAGACTGAACCTATAAATCTGTTTCTTTCTGCAGTTCAAGAAAATAGAAATTCTTCCTAGTAAAGTTAAACATGAAATAGAACACACGCTCAAAGTTTTTCTTTCTTAGCTCAAAGCTATTATCTGGGAGCCATGGCCTCACAAGAGCAACCAAATGTTGTGAGGATGGAAGACCCACCACAGGTTCAGAGATCCACTGAGCCGCGCTGCATGGAGGCCCGCCTCCAGAGGAAGGGCTCAGCTGCAGAAGGCAGTAGTGTGCAAATGATCAGCAGCTTCCTGGGTGTGTGGGGAGAACTGACAAGAAGCAAGGGGACAATGCCTAATTTATGGAGTGCACAATTTTTTACATGGAACTTTGTGTCATGGGACGCAACAATAAAAGAATTTAATCAGTCTTAATGGGTGTCTGTGCCAAGCTACACAGTGTCTGCACTGTGCTAGCAGTTTTAGTGCATGGGCCTAAATAGTTAATTCACACACAAAGAACTGGAAAGCATCCTCTCTAGAGACTGAGTTATTGGATCCTGGGAATAATACACCTTAGCTCCTGTTGAAACTGTGTTGAGTTCTGGTGATATAGTTTTGCCCTTTATGAGTGTTACTCTTTTTCTTTGAGTTATTTTTGCCTCTAATACATTACCAGCTTCTATTGTTAGGAATATAGCTAACCTGATTTATTTTTTTTTTTTACTTGATGTCTAGAAATATGCAGAATGCTGATGATAAATATATATTTAACAACAATCCTATCTTCCATGCCTTTGCATGACAGATGTGTAGAATACCTTACACCTGTGCTGCTGGAGCAACAAAAATGAGCAGTTTGTTCCCTGACATTTTGCTGAAAATGAAAATGGGCACCTTCACATCACTCAGTTTCATAAGACAGAAAAATTTCAGGATCCTGAGTGGATCCTGAAATGTCTTCATGGCTCCAGATATTATTAATGCATTACAACTGGCTTACAAAGGCAGAAAGTTTAGACTGGCCATCCAGGCTGAAGAAAAAGAAAATTGAATGGCTTTACAAGTCATGTGTTCCTTATGAACCAATCTAATAAAGAGAATCTTACACTACTCCTTGTTAATTGGTTAGATTGGCACAATTGTATGTGTTATTACTGTAGCTCTCCACATTAATGCTGTCACTTCACAGGCTTTCCTCATTTAATTTCTATTATTTAATTTTACTTAATTGCTGCTGTTTTACAAACCAACAGACTTAATTTCATTTCAATATAATATGAAAAGATGCTTCCATTGTAAATGCTCAAGGGGAAGGCAGGTTGTGGTATCGACAGCTTACTGAGTAAACTGGACCTAACTGGCTTCTGCTAGAGCCTAATGCTATATAGATGTTTTGACATTTCTCACACCTCCAGAATGGCTGTGTTCCCAGGAACAGTTACTGAGCATAAGAGTTCCTTTCAGCAATTCTTCAAGCCCTGAATAGTCACATTTTTTGCAGTCCAATTCTATGCCTAGCAGCAGTGATAGCCATTTCTTAAAATACAGCCTTCCCTTCACCTCAGTATATCCTGGACAAATATCTGAAAATTAATATGCAAACTTACAAGGGTAAAAAAGGCTACTTCTAATGAAAATTAGTTGTTTAAACTTCTCAGCAACTACTATATCCCAGAGGTATAATTTCAGCCATTTAATCTTAGTTCTCTGCAGGGTTAAATCACAAATCCTGAAGCCACAAAATGTTTTTTATTTCTATAAATATATTAGAAACTCTAAACTGTGAAACAATGAGAGCACCAGATGTCTGTCTATTTCCATTAGCAAGCCTGAAACCTGGAACAATATTGGCATCACTCAAGGAAGAATGTTGATACAAGGGGGTATCTGAGGTGGCACAGGGGAATGAGTCATGGCACTGACATTTGGCCTATTGAGCACAGCCCCCCTGCAGCAACCTTGGGCAACTGTATGTAGCCTGACATGTAGTAAAATAGTAGATTTTCATGACAGCTACTTAAATAAGGGAAGTTTTAAGGATTTGGGGGGTTTTCTCTCTTTTTTAAACAGAGATGCAGAAGGAATGTGCAAATTGAGAGAAACACTTGTTTGTTTGTTTTTTTTTACCATGAGATGAAAATGGGGGAGATGCTAGCAAAAAAATGCAACTAACAAACTATAAATCCATTTTTGATTTTTTTTGACATATACAAAAATTATTCTTATAAAGAGTTGCTTCTTTTCTAGCAACCCTTGAACTTCCAAGTAAAATATGTGTAAAACACCCCAAAAACTTATGGCTGTTGTTGAAAATATTACCTTACCTATGGTCAGTTATCTTTCTCCACCCTGACCTTCTAAAGCCCTCCCTCAATGATTTCTATACCCCCATGCAACATGCTCCTTCAATGATCAGAGGGTCTTTGCTGTATCCCCTTACAACCAAGTGCAATGAGAAGGCAGATGCACCCGTTAATTCTGTCATTAACTGGTAGAACAGAGCCTGATGCTTGCCTTTGACAAGTCCAACTGTCTAATCAGATGCCAGAACTCAAAGCAGAAAACTTCTCTTTTGTTTATTTTTACTAAGCCCTCCAACCAAAACAAAACAACAACACACAACAAGAGAGCACCCCTCCAGTCATCCCTGCCTCCCCTCAAAAAACCCACACCAAATAATACACAAATCAAAACCCTAGAAGTCAGGTGTAGATTAAAGAGAATGGAAGAGAAAGCGTGGAAGGGAAACAGGCAGACAGAGGAGGACTGGAAAAGGTGTTATGCAATAAAAAGTGAAGGAGATTCTGAAGAATTCAGCAGGTAGAGTGAACAGAAAGGATCTAGGTTCAAGCAGAGAGAGATAGAAAAGAAATGGCTTCTTGGTCCTACATAATGTTTCTTAATGGCTTGGAGTTATAACGGGGAATTTAACAGCTGACTGAACTGTAAATGAAAGAGAAGAAATTATTTTTTAAATTTTTTTTGGCAACCCATTCAGTGGAACTTGTTCAGTGGAAGGCGTCCCTCCCCAAGACAGGCAGACTGAACTAGATATTCTTTAAGGTCTTTTCCAAACCAAACCATTTTACGAGTCTGACATCACTGAACTTCAACTGGCACTTCAGTGACAGAATGGAAATTAGACAGTCATTCATAAGCTCAGGACTAGCAGGGAAAGAAACGTAAGACTGAAACAACAAAGCTAAAAAAGGGGAGGAACTGAAAGACATGGGTGAGAGAAATTATGTTGAGTCAGGAAGTACTTGAATGTGAGAAAGAAAGCAACTGAATGTGTAAAAGTAAGATGTGGTTGAAACTAAAGCCTTTGATCACATAATTAAATGCAATATTGAAAATACAGAATAAGACAGTTTGAGCTGGGCTTCAAAGAGTAGAACTTCTACTTGCAACACTTCCAAACTTCTAAGTACTTCATTTCTGGGTCTACTATTGCAGTGGATGCATACAGTTTACAGGAATAATAATTTTGCCAACAAGGAAAGACATAGTGGACCTAAATCTTAACTGAGTACTCCTGCTGCCTTGTGTCTGCCCCTTAATTTCATTTGTTATAGAAGAAAAAACACATTTTCTCCAAAGACTTGAACCAAGGTTTAAAGCCACTGAGTACCAGTGTTATAAACCACATGGTTAAAAATGTTTTCATCATATGCTATAAGGGTTTAGCATTTTGTCATGTGTGTTAGTCTTGGAAATGGTAAGAAAAAATTGCAGGATTCATTTCAAAAATATGTTTATCCCATTACTTACCTTCCCAAGTCTTTTTCCAGAGAAATACCACTTATATGCATAGTAGGAAGAAATTAAGTTGCACTAACAACCATGATAATTTAGATATCTAGTAACTTAAAAAGCAAAGTTCAATCAAAGGAACTGTTTTTCACAGTAGAAAATTGTAGAATCATGAAATTGTTTAGGTTGTAAAAGACCTTCAGGATCATCAAGTCCAACAACACACAGCAAAGACAGAAAGATGCTCAATGATTGAGCTAGGTGCAAGTAATCTCTTCAACCAAAACTATAAAATATTGTAGAATAGCTGCTTTCCCTCACCAGTGCTATCCAGTGTGTGGTTTCTGAGACCACCTTCTTGTACTGTTAGCCAATTCAACTGTTTCTTTTCTTTACAAGTTGCTAAGGAAATTTTAGAGAAACAAGAAATTTTACTATTTGAGTTTATCTTGCTAAAAGGACTAAAAGTTGTACTCACAAAAATTAAATACAAACCTGTTGCTGCATGGAAGAATATTTTTGGCACTTGGGTGACATACTTTTGATGTTTTCATGAGGATAGATGAGCATTGTGAAGAAAGACCATGGCATTTTGGGTCACAAAGATGGTTGTGCTTTCCATCACAAAAAAAATCTTTCCCTGTGGACAGAGGTAAACATACTATATTTTGGAAGCAAAGTACCAGAAATTGAAGTAGTGAGAACTTCTAATAATAACAAAATACTTCACAATTCTACATCCAGAGAAGCAAAAATAAAGTTTGAACGTTTTTAACTGAGAGACCAAGTTAAATTAATTCTACAGGTAGGAACATGATACATAAAGGTTTGAAGTGATTTTTCTGAGAGCCTCAGAATACCTGGAAAGAGAACTACAGTCTTCTGAACACTTATTCAGTATTGACTGTGTTATGTTGATGCATCTTTTTTCCCCCAAGATTTTCCTCCCCTCTTCAGGACAAGAAATTATCCCTATGTAATATTTCTACATCAATATGTAACAGACTAAAAATCATCTCCACAAACTTTCTCTAATTAATATGTAAAATATCTTTCAACTGGTCTTTCCACTATAGATGCTATTTTCTCACTCAAGCTGAGACTTTTAACAGAATAAAACCAGTGCTTGTGTTTAGGTCCAACTCTGTCAGCAGTAAACATGAAAATGGCTGCAGAAAAGTGGTGACATTTGGAAGTGATGTCACAATAAAATAACATTGAATTTCATAGCAAAACCCATCCCCATATTCAAGCTTTATGTTATGATGTATATGTGATATCAGAAGGGCAGACAGTCAAAGGATTTATAAATATGTCAGGCAACTCTCACATTTCTTCCTGTAATGTGTCATAACTGCAAAGGATGAGCATGATTCACAGTAGTTTGTTATTCTTCTCCTTCCTAATGTGTCAGATCTGACTGATTCTAGAAGTTTACTTTGGGTTGGTTGTTTTTTTTTTTATGTAAATGTGATGTAGTCCAATGCTTGGGTGTGCTGGGAGGGTTTTGGCACAAAATCATTGGGTGGTTGAAAACTTTTTGACCCAAGAGGAAAATCTTTTAACTTTAGATTGTTGCATTGAGTAACACTCTATTGTTCACATTATCTAAAAAAATGACAGACACTATTAATTTCTCAACAGCTAAAGGACCCTGTTCTGTTGGTGCATTGGGATTATACCTCAATGAAAGAGTTTTTCAGTCAGCGGCTTGAAATTCTTGGTTTGTTTCTTAGGCTTCCTTTACCAACTGATCTGTGTAAACTACTGTCAGTAGATTTCAAGCTATTGTGCAGCAAGGATCTTTCATCAGGAAAATATTATGAACTTCACCATAGGGAAAAAATATTAAACCAGTGAACTTAGAAGTTGTTGAGGTGGCTCCATGCTCTTGGCTGTTGAACAGAATTCTACACAGTCTCCAGTGTTGCTTACAGCCTTATAAAAATCAATACCACTGTAAGTCTGAGATGAATGTGTACCACAGCCTTCAAGGTCCTTGCACTAAACTTGACCTAGAGGTGCAGTACATTGTTTCATGTATTTTTAAAGTAAAGTCTGGATTGTATAAGTGGTATCTACAGTCTCTTCCCAGAAGCAGTAACGGCTAAGGAAATCATGTATGTACACAGGTAAAGCAACAGAAAAAGAATAATAATGCTTTAGATTCACTTCTGTGTTGTCTGTAAGAATGATTAATGCCTCTGAAGCCAGTGCATAAGCAGTTGCTCTGAACACATTGAAAAACTGAACATGTCTTTGGTTCCTATTAATCCGGGTTCTTGTACAAGCCTGTGAAACAGCAAATGCAGCAGCTCCATCTCCTCCCTTTAACAAAACCAAGAAAATAACAATCACTGTTTCTGAATGTTTTTCCTTCATTCCTTTTTCTGGTCTCGTCTCCCACATCATGCAAGGAATTCCAGAATGGCATTAATTGCTTTTAGATGTCACTGAGAGAGTGTGCCAAAACTGACAAGTAAAATGCCCTGCTACTTCTCACCACCATGTTCATGTTCCACTGTACACTGTTCAGATTTTGGACACAGGACAATGCATAGCAGTGGTATTCCTCCTGAGGCCGCTGGGGTAGTACCAGTTCTATCAGTGCAAGGGTCCTTTGACAGCTATTCCAGACTTTCACAGTTCTTTTTTCTTACAGCTGTATGCAGACTTAAATTTGGGGAAAACCTGCTTTGGGGTGAATCCCACTGTGTACAGTGCCCCAGATGAAGGTTCTGACTTTGGTTATTATGACCCAAACTTCTTCAATTCTGTAAACATGCATCAGGCTTCATTTTGTTAGTGGATTTGATGATGATTATCATTACCTCCTGTTAGGCCTACTGACCATACTCACTTGCTTTAGTTCTAGAGTATCTTCATTCCTGCTAAGGGAACTAATCAGGAAGCTCAGCTTTACTCTCCCCAGGTAGGAGTCAAGCAATGTGACAATGAAGCAGGGCCGATGAACATCCCTGTCAAAACACCTCACCCTCCTCTGGGTGTTGGTTTGAATAAACAAAAAATGATTGCTTCCCAGAAGCGTCTGACAAAGACTACTGGCACTGTGAGGTAACTGACTGGCTGAAAGCAGGAAAGGCAGGACTCCTGTCTACCACACCCAATGTTGTCATGTACTTGGAACTCTTGTAATGCTCCTGCAGCCTTTGAAGACACCCATTTCTGTAGCCCAAACTCCACAGGTAGGTTATTATAAGAAGTACATTACCACAATATGAGAAATCACTCTCACAAAACTGGCTGTCCTTCAGGAAATAATTTTCTTTTAAAATCCTTAAATATTCACAGCGTGATATAACATATCTCTAGGTTAAATATCAACTAAATTCTTGCTGTACTATTGGAATCTGACAGATTACGGAAATAGAAAACTTCTATAGGCCTAAGGCACCTGCTGTCTGCCTTTTGACATATTCTTCCAGCATTATTTTTATAAAGGAGGGCCAGAAATTACAGTATCTGAGCATTCAGCTCAGTACAGTGGAGCATTTTATGTTGGCCAAAAGTTGAGATCTGTCTGATTGTCCAATCAATCAACTGAAATCCTTGAGTAGTCTCTGGACTGGGCTAGTATCTTCCACATCACTGAGTCAAATTCATCTTAGATGAATTCTAGCTGAGAGAGGGCCTGACTATAGGTGCCTAGCTTTGCACCTGGTTTTGGGAAAATTCCAAAATTTCAGAATCCTATTACAACACTTTCAGTCATTTAGGACATCCTGAGGACTGTATTCAATATAAATGGGAAAAAATGTAATATAAAGAGATACATTATTACTAAAATCAATTATATAAATAATTTGAGCTGCTCTGACTCATTCCTTAAATGTTACATCAGTGTAAATAAATTTTCATTTGTTTTGTTGGGGTTTTTTTCCATTTTGAATTCAAGCACTCATCAATAAGCATCATCTTTTAAGGAAAGCAACAAAAAAGAATTAACTGAAAACAAGTCTCTAAGCCCCTTCCTTCTCAAGCTGCCCAATGTTGTCCTACTTCATGACTTTTGTCCTCTGATTTCCCATGTGATTAGCTTAAGCAATCATTAAAGAAATAAATCTTATGAAGATCTACCATTAAAATAAAGCACTCACCTTACAGGCTTGAAAATAGCTGGCTGATTAGACTACATGTCTGAAGCTCATAAAATCAAGTTGACAATGTGCTCTTTGGAAACGCAGGTGTGTTGCATGATGGCACTATAGGAGTTTTTAACAGTATTTTCACTTTCCTGGACAAAGACAGTACTGTGTTCCAGACCTCATATGACGAGGCATCAACCCCCCCTCCCCAAAAAAAAAACAAAAAACAGTTTACTTCAAAATTTTTAACATAACATCCACTCTCCAATTTCATATGTAAAATCATGGTTTGACCTAAGGCAAGTCAAATGTTGTGCTCTGTAGAGTAACATGAGGAAGTTTTTATTCCTTTGGTCTTAAAACCTGTGGGAGATGCAGATGATATCATGTGACAATAGAAAGCCTATCTAACAAGAGACTGAACAGTATGGTCTCTTAGGCATACAAGCATTCACACTTTGTTGGACCAAAATACCAAGACTTTTAGCTACAGAAGGAATTGAATGATTGATAAGAGTATTTAATAAGGCATTAAAATTAGTGACTATCTCTATCTGAACTTAAAACAAAAAGAAATAAAGTAAGAAAAAAACAAGCTAGCAAACAATGATATAAATGATCTTACTGAGAGATTCAAAGTAAGATATTCAAAAAGCTCTAAATCTCACCCAAAGAGTGGCCAGCACAGGGCTGAAGAATACAGAGAAATGGAGGAGGACTGCAGAGATACTATTCAATAATATAGGGAGTAAATTCATGTGACCAAAGCTCAGCTAAAGTCTAAATTGAGCAGCACTTTGAAGGACAACAAAAGGCTATCTTTTTAAAATAAGTTAACTTGAAAAGAAGAACCAGAGATAATATTGATCCATTACTTGGTTAGGTCAGTCACCTCAAAACCAGGCTGCAGACAAAGCAGAGGTCTTTACTGCCGTTTTTCCTGTGTCTTTAACATCAGTGAGTCCTAAACTCTCTTTTGGAAGGCTGTGATTAGGGAAATTATGAACATCCAGCTAACTCTGAGCTTGAGACTTGATGTTCCAAATGGATGCATATAAATTTATGTGGTCCAATGGGACCTACCCCAGTGTATCGAAAAACCTGGCTAATGTCATTGCAGAAATGCTCCCCATTATTTTTTTAACAGTGTTTGGAATCTGGAGAGATCCCAGTCAACTGGAATCATAGCAGATGTTCTTCCTATTTTCAAGAAGTGTAGGAAGGAAGATTCTGGTAATTACAGGCTTATAAGTCTCACTTCAGTGACTGGCAAAATTATGAATAAATTTATTCTGAGAGTTAGTGAAAAATACCTGAGACACAATACAGTCATTAGTCATAAACAGCACTGGTTCATAAGGGGAAAGTCCTGCTTCACTAAATTAATTTCCTTTTATGACAAAGTTACCCATCTAGCTGTCCAAGGAAAGGCAGTAATGTGGGTTCTTAGATTTTAACAAAGCTTTTGATACTGTCTCTCACGGCATCCTTCTGGATGAAATGTCCAGCACACAGCTACTCAAGTTCATTATACACTGGGTGAGCAATTGGCTGACTCAAAGAATTACAGTAAATGGAGTCATATCAGGCTGGCAGCCAATCACCAGTGGGGTTCCCCAGGGCTCCATTTTAGGCCAGTGCTCCTTGGGAATTAAGTGTATATTGCAGAAGTTTGCCAGTTATACAAAAGTAGGGGGAACTGTTAGCCCCCTCAAGGGTAGAGAGAACTTACAGAAAGAAGTGGATGAATTAGAGAGATGGCAATCACCAACTGCCTGAAATTTAACAAGTGTCAGATTCTCAACCTGGGGCAAAGTAATCCTGATTATGTATAATTGGTGGATGAAAGACTGAAGAGAAACACCAAAGAAAGACATCTATCTGACAGTTTAGGCAGATGGCAAGTTGGACACGAGTCAACAATATGCCCTGGCAGTCAAAAGAGACAGATGCATCCTGTGGTGCATCAAGCACAGCACCATCAGCTGGTCAAGAAAGGCGATTGTTCTGCCGTACAGGGCACTGGCGCAGCCCGTCTCAAGACCTGTGTGGGTGCGTGCCTGGGTACAAGGCTATCAAACTATTAGAGTGTGTCCAGAGGAGGGTGACCAGGGTGCTGAAAGACCTCGAGGGTAAGGCATTTAAGAGCAGCTGAGATCACTTTGTTCACCTTGGAAAAGGGAAGGTTGAGGGTTGTCCTTGTCAGAGACTACAGCTTCCTCACAGTGGGCAGTGGAAGAGGTTACTCTGTTACTTTGGTGACCAGCAACAGGGCATGAGGAAACGGAATGAAGATTCATCATGGGAAATTCATACTAGACATTAGGAAACTGCTCTTTATCAAGAGAGTGGATGGTCACTGGAAAAGGGTTCCCAGGGAACCAGTCACAGCACCAAGCCTGTCAGAGTCCAAGGAATGTCTGGATGATGCTCTTAAGCATATGGTTAAGGTTTAGGTAGTTCTGCAAGAAGCAGGGCATTGTATTTGATGATCTTTATAAATTAGGACACTTTATTCTAAAATGAAGACAGAGGATCTGTCCCACGAGACGAAAATGGAATTTACATAATGCTTGCTGGTTTTGTTTATGTAAAGAGGAACCTGTTTCTTTAAAACACTTATTAGTTTAGCAAAACTGGTAACCTTGAAGATTTAACAAGGTGACTGCAACACAGGCGTATCTTTTAATCTCTGTAATTCAGAAGTATACCCAGTGACTTGCTAACTGCTATACTAATGCAAGGCCAGTGGGAGGTAAGAATCAGGCCATCAGATAGTAAAGCATAAATTAATGAATGTATAGAGTGCATTATGTAGTTTATTTTCTGAATGTTGTTTGTAAGTCCTTATTAGAAAGGACTTATTTTCATTACTTTTAGATTATTTAGAGTAGGATTTAGGGAAATTTTTTATCACTGAAAAATCTTTTATCAAACTAGCATAAATTCTTTGTAATATTTCTCTTCCATTTTTATTTTTAAAATCTGGATAATTCAGGTTATCTGAAATATTTAAAGAAAAATTAATATTTCAGAATTTTTCTTAGGTTTCTTCAAACGGAAAGTCTGAATACAGTTGAATCATGACCTTTTTTATAGCATACTGCTTGCAAAACAAAGGAGTTCTACAGCTCAGTGTTGTAACAACAGTCATGAAAACTTAAAATTTTACTTAACAAGGTGTTCGTAGCTCAGAGAGAAAGAATTCCAGTGTGACCCCTGCTAACTTACATAATGGCATAAATCAATATTAACATGAGACTATATAGAAGTTAGTCTGTAAATATCAATACATGAAAATAGAAATTCAGGAAATATTTGGGGGTGGAGGCAGTAAGAAGGAAAATTCTTATTTGTAAGCAGCTGGTTTTGGCTTTCTTTTCTGAGAAGAGTATTAATGGTGTTTTGTCATATGAACTAAACATATATGACAAACATGAGAGCAATAAATGTCTTTTCATATGTGTCTCACACAGTACTTCCAGATGGTCATAATGATAAAATAAGGGTCCTGGTCTAAAATCAATGTACTTTTAAGATATCAGATGCATCTGCAGATTTTTTACTTGACTAAAATAAACCCTTGCAAAGGTCCCTGATAATAAATCTTAGATTTTAAAGTATAGATGAAATTATTTCACCAAAAGCATCCAGTTTGCTGTAAAAACATTTTTTTCCCTCAAGTTCAGCACAGCACACTTTGTGATTCTAGTTGCTATAGAGGACTTGACACCTAGAGTGGCTGGCCTCGCTTTCTCAACCCCTTTGACATGTGTCAGCAGTAGAACCACAGATGTGTCTATTCATACTTTAGTGCCTAAAATTTTTTTCAGTGCCATGGGACAAGGAGCATCATGGGGCAAGGAGCAACAGGACACATCTAGCACTGCTACCTGCACAGCCAACATGTGCCTTGCTATCAGTTAGAGCAACTGATTCAGCTTTGCTTTGCTTCTTAAAGAGGAGGGGGACAAAAAATCATAGAAATATTAAGAAGAATGTACTTGCCTGCAATAAAATCTGTTTGATAAGTGGGAATACCATTCACACTGTATTTATGGTCCTGTCCCTTGTGAGAAGGGATAACTTTTTCTCATTTTCGTTTTTTTTCACTTTCTTTCCCTTTTTCCTATTAATTTTCCTACTCCTTCCTTCCTTCCTTCCTTCCTTCCTTCCTTCCTTCCTTCCTTCCTTCCTTCCTTCCTTCCTTCCTTCCTTCCTTCCTTCCTTCCTTCCTTCCTTCCTTCCTTCCTTCCTTCCTTCCTTCCTTCCTTCCTTCCTTCCTTCCTTCCTTCCTCCCTCCCTCCCTTCCTTCCTCCCTTCCTCCCTTCCTCCCTTCCCCCCTCCCTCCCTCCCTCCTTCTCCCTTTCCTTGTATTTTTCTCACTTTTTTTTTTTTTTTTTTTTTTTTAGTTTTCTTCTCTTTTTTTGTTTTTTCCCTTGTTCCCTTTCCTTCTGCCTCTCCTCCCCGTCCCCGCGGCTGTCACTGAGGGACAAGGTGTTCCCGCGGCCCTGGCGGCTGGGCCGGGCAGTCCCGGTCCCCGCCGTGCGGGGGCGCCCCGGGGCCGCGGGCGGGCGTGCCGGGCCTCAGCGCACGGGCACCGCGGTGGGAGGGCCGCGCCGCGCCTCTTCCACCTGCCCGCGGCTTTAAAGTTCCAGCCGGGCGGGACGCGGGATGACTCGGGTTGCGCTGTGCCGGCCGCATCTACTGGGGCGCGTCGCGGCCTCGTACACGAAGCGGGGCCGTTTTTCTCCATCACCCCCGCCCGGCCGCTGTTGCCTTTCCCCGGCGGCCGGGGAGCGGGCGGGAAGGGCCGGTGCTCCCGGGAGATGCCCATGCCCGCCGCGGGTCCCCCGCGCGGCGTATCCGCCGTCCCCGGCGCTGCCGCGGTTCTCCGCGCCTCCGCGTCCCGGCAGCGGCCGGGCGGGCGCAGGTAGTGCCGCCGCTGCCGCCTGGGGCCCCTGCAGGGCGAGCCATGGAGCCCGGCGCCCCGCCTGACCTCCGCGACGTCGAGCAGAAGCTGGGGCGCAAAGTGCCCGAGAGCCTGGCGCGGCCCCTGCGCGGGGAGGAGTTCCCGGCCCGCCCCGCCGCCGCGGCCCCCGGGCCCCGCCGCCGCCGCGCTGCCGCCCTGGCCCGTCTGGAGACGAAACTTCAGCTGCTGAAGCAGGAGATGGTGAGTAGCCGGGCGCCGGCCGCAGCCCTTCCGCACCGCTCGGCAGCACCAGCGGCGGCCCGGGACGGGGACAGCGCTGCCTGCGCCCGGCCGGCCGCGCCCCCGCGGCAAGGAGGTGCTGCTTGCCCCCGCGGCAGCAGCAGCCGCCGCTCATCCATCCTCCGTGGGGCCGAGCGGCAGCGAGGGCTCTGCTGCCGGCTGGGAGAGCGAGAGGCCGCTCGTCGGTGCGGCGTAGAGCGAGGCACTTGTCGGCTCTTTCCCTCGCAGCGGGGCAGCTCGTCAGGGACTCGTAGTTGGCTTCTGTTCCTGTCAGCTCGTTAGAAGTACTGAAAGCTGGAGTACCAGTAAAAGAAATTATGCACTATCCCTTTGTCCTAACTGCATTTTCTGCATTGCACCTGTTTCCTGCTCATGGCCAGCACCTAAAGACACACAGGATATTTTCAGGCTGGAAATTTGGCCTGGAATTCGGGGACTTGATTCCTGGACTTCAGAGACTTAATTAGTTCCAAACTGGCTCATGAAGAGTAGTTCTTGAAAAAACAAGTACTTCTACTGTGGTTGAATGGTATATTTTCTTCTGCCAGTGATCTGCTATAGGACTATCCTGTATGTAGTTCAGATCCTCTAACTTGTTTAGTTAGTGCAGGTGCTTGTCCTACTTTATGTTCCCATCTCAATGTATTTATTTTGCCATAAAATGTTGCCATAAAACTGGCTTATTTTTTTCAAAGACATACCAAAAGGAAACTCTTTGCAAGCAAGTGACAAAGTGATTAGTGAACACTAAGCAGATATGATGTTGACAATGCAGGTCACCTCTGATATGTGAGCACAGATAGCTTCCATTTTTATTAGTGAGAATAAAGTCTCAAAAGACACTTTTTAGTAGAAGTTCTTTTTGTAGCTCCTGTCATTAAGCTTGTTTGAAAATGGGATGAATTTTTATTGAGTTGGGATGGGGATTTTTCTGGCAACATGTCGAGATAACTTTATGCAACAATCTTGGAACTCAGCCATTTACAGCCAATAAATCAATATCGTTCTGTGTGAACAAGTTCAATGCCGTACCACAAGTCCCTCTACAGTGCTACATTTAGGTACATAGTTGCGTAGGTTTGTAAGGATTTTTAGAAAATAAGTGTGCTGGGCAAAAAGGGGAAGAGAATGGATATTCTGAGAGTTAATAGCCAAGATGGTAATGTTAATCTTGAGGTGTAATTTACAAATTACGCCTGCTGTTGTATGGCTTCGTATTATTTAAGAGATCTCCACAAATCAAACTATCAGCGTATTCTGTGGAGATCTTTCCACCACCTTTCAGTACCTAGACTGGGCCAAACAAGAAAACTGGGAAGAGGGACTTCAGGCAACAGCATGGAGTGACAGGATGAGGGGGAAGAGCTTTGAACTGGAAGAGGTTAGATGCAGAGATATTGGGAAGGAGATGTTTACTCAGAGGGTAGTGGGGCACTGGGACAGGGGCACTGCCCCAGAGACATTGTGGGTCCCTTTCTGCTTGTCATTTGGAAGGTGGCTTCCAACCAAAGCTATTCTGTGATTTAAGGTAATGATCACTGGGAATTTCAGTTTTAATATTGAGTAAGACACTGTCTGCTTATCTTATGCTTATTTTTTACTTTTAAGTTTGCATGATGGTAATACAGTGACCTGCAGGTAGCTTATCATGTATGGGATGTCAGACTGCAAAGGCAGCAAATAAGGTAGCCAAGAGTTTTTGACAGAACATGACTGTTCATGTCAAGACAACTAGGCCTGTTTAGGAAGGGGGACCTGAGTGAATTGCCCATCATGTTTTCCTTTCAAGCTGGTCTCTTCACTTTGCCCTTGCAGATTTCATGTCACACTCTTCTTTTGCCTCTTCTTCCTCCCTGCACCTAGTTTCTCTCTTTTCTCTCCCTGCGGTAAGCTGGAGCATGCTTTAGTCCCTCTCGTGTTTTTTGTCACGTCAGTGACTGTCTTTTTTTATCGTAACTAATTTCTCACGCTGAGTAAGAGGAGGTACGTTACAATGCTCTTACCACTTCTGGTCTGTAAATGCCCATTAAACCACCAGTACAATGACTAACTGTGAAGTATTGGTACCCTGTCTATACCTTTCCCATGGTCTCAGCTGTCTTCTGTAATCCAGAGTGTGAAGGTGAACTACTTTCCTGGATTTTTTTGCTCTAGTCTCTGGCATCTTCAGGGTTTTCCTCAACCCTAAGGGTTTCTTCAGCTTCTTAATCTGTTCCTTTCCCCTCTGTAATTTTCTTAGTGGACATATTTTATAAATTTAAGAATAATATCAGGTAAAAATTGTAGTTCCATTCTGTGTTTCTTTCATCTTTTTTACTGCATATCATTTCTAAAACTGAGCTAAAACATTTATTTTCTTATTTCATACCTCTTTCTAGTGCATTATTCTTTGGCTTTGCTGTAAGGCATAGGAGATCTTGTGTAAGACAACAGTCTTGGACGTGTAGAAAAGTAGTCTATAGCTGCTGCAGTAGTAAACATGCAAAAAATGGAAGCAACTAGAAAACCCAAGTGTCATGTGTTCGCCTTTCTTTCCAGTAAGTTGTACAATGATGGCAGCTTCTACAGCTTACTCACTGAATTTTGGATAGACCTACTTCTGCTTTTGTAACTTGCTGATTCCAGACTTGAGAAGAACTTTCTGTAAACATATAAAACCCAAGGTTATTCAGGTCCTTCTTTTCTAGTGATGTATAAAAAAAGACAATGTTTGACTTGGAAATGCTGGGTTTGACTGCGAGCCACAGTACCTGACAAATAGATGGGGTGTATGTGGCCGCTGTCTGGGTGAAGGACTTGAGGCTTTCCCTTGCTCCTTCAGATTGTTTTGCAGTTCAAGATTGTTCTTTTTACGTCAAGCCTGATTTTGCTAATGGACACTGAAATTACACACAAAGCACACAGCGTATCGTTCTTGAAATACTAATCTGCTTGGCCAGGTTTACTTAGCTTTTCTTATCCTCCATTTTCCCATGAAGGCCATGATGGATACTACATTGGATCCTGAAAACCTTTGGGTTATATGGCCATAAATTAGAGAACACGCAAGATGTAATTGCCAGCATGAGTCAAAACACTGTGCTCTGGTCAAACTTGGGTGGAATAAATACCTCCCACTATCTGACCCTTGTTTTGGTATGAAATTTGTCACTGTTAAAATCTTTCTTCCTATGATCTTATAGGTGGAATGTTTCGCTGGGGAGCTGAACATAAACCTTTATAACTGCAGCCTTTTTTCTAGTGTACCATGCTCTGAGGACACCATTCAACACGTGCACCTTCACTGCAGTAAATAATCTGTGAGTCTCATTCTGCAACCTGAAATGATACTGCTTGTAAAACCTCATTTCTCCTTCACAAGTTCTGGGGTAACTCAAAGGGAGATTTTCTTTAACACTTAAAGAAGGAGATTGAGTGAGTTTTTTTCTCTTTTAATTCCAAAGTTTCTGAACTCAATTCTTTAATGCCTCTTTGCAAGCTAGAAATATAAACACAGTATAGCCTATATTGCATACAAAAATCTAAAAAATGTTTTACATTAAAATATTTAAGGCAGAAAAGATAAGCCGTGTCTTAGAAGTGAGAGGTAGATGGCAATGCTGGGGTTTTTAATGAGATTCCTTCCAGTGAATACTGTTAAGAATCAAATTGTGTTAGTAAGTCTGATCATCCAGGTATACTGAGTGCAGCAGTTTTTGGACTGAAGGATAAATAATCCTATTTTCAAGGAGCTGAGCATGCTAAAGCTGTTTAACATAGAGGAATATTCTTCATGCTAACTCATTAGTTGAGTTTTCTTCTTTGTTCTCCTAGTTCAATTTTAGTATGACTATTTTTTAAAGGCAATTAACATTGATACCTAGCAAAATGAAACTGGAATTAAGGCAAATGGGATAATTAAAATGACAATCCTTCTTGGTATTTTCGATGGTTTGGTTTCTTTTTACTTTTTTTATTGGTTTTGAGTTTGTTTTTTAACCATCCCTACCACATTTATGAAGGTTCAGGTTGAAAGACAGGGCTGTTGTAACCCTATTCTATCATCTCTAAAGAGTCTGAAAAACTTCATATTTTCTCAGATTTATTAGCTCCACAGTTTTGGAGGATCTGCGTTTATTAGTTTCTTTGAAGGACTGATTTTACAAAATCTACAACTGTAACTTGAAATATCTTTGTAACACATGCTGTAGGTGCAGGCTGCTACATTCACTATTTTGTATGATAACATCAGTTGTCTTAACTGAAGCCAAGATCTGGCTTCAGTGTGTCTCATCAGCAATGCAAAGCTGTGTATCACATGCTGGTTTTCAATTAGATTAATTGTAATTTTTGCTTAAAAACTTGACTGAAGATAAAATCTTAAATATAAAATTACTGTGCAGGTGAGTTTGATTAACCTTTGTTTCTTAATGAGCCATTACTCAGTGAATCCCTGAAGTGAGGCTCTTAGACAAAAAGAAGGCATACAGAAATAGAAATTAACTTGTTTCCCCAGGTCCTCCTGCAGTTCACTTAAAGAGGGGTTAGTCCTCTATCTTGCTAGCAAGTTCTCTCCATGCTACTCCAGTTTGCATGATGTAGTAGAGGAGTTCGTAATTTTTGCGTATAACGCAGATTGGGCAGTGATCATGACAGTGACTCGTTTAAAATGGTCTTGTAGATTAATCTGTAGGGAAAATAATCAACTCTAATAAGGAAAAAGTGCAATTTAATTATAGTGCCAGTACTTTGCCAAGTTTTCCTTTTTTTCAGATCATCTCTGGTAGGATGAGTTGACCAAGGTTATTTAAATTAATGCATATTTAAACATATGTTTTGACTGGCAAACCTCATTCAGTGCCTGGTGGGAAGAAGAATTTGAATTGTAGAACATCTCAATGTTGTACTCAGAGTTTGTCTGTTCTTACTCAGCTTTAACTGCTGCATGGCCAAGAGTCCATGAGACCGTGCTGGTACCTTAGTGAGCAGCATCAGTGTGAGGTACTTCAGTATGCATGCATCTGTCTGATGTGAACCATCACAGCAGCATCAGGGATACTAAAGTCAAGCCTTCCAGTTAGACTGCCCTTACACTGTGAGACTTTTGCCAGCTTTTTTTTCAGAAAACATGCATTATAATTTCATATTCCTTCCTGATTACTTTTTCAAGAGTAGAAGAACCATTGAAGTTGGTTTTTGAAGTCAGATTCCTGACAATTTGTAATGAAATTATGTGAATACTAAACCACTTCTGCACAGAGTTGTACAGTTTATAACTTTTAGCAAATAGATTGTAACCTTTCTGATCATCATAAATCATCATAACAGTATGGCTTTCATGGAATAGCCTGGAGTGGAAGGGCTACTTCAGAAGACCATCTGGTGTCAGCTTTAGAAGGGAAGGGAGTCTGGGTGACATTGTCAATCATTCAGTCCATCGTGAAAACCTCAGCTGTGTAACTGGGGAAGTTAATTGCCTTCAATCATTCTCATGATTGATTGCCTTCACTGAAAAAAGTTGAGCCCATATAAAGATGAAACTTCTCCTGGTCCTCTTTGTATCAGCCCAAATTACTGGAATGCTGTGAGGAGATACTCCTATCCCCAGGACTTCTCTAGGGAGAAAAGACCTACCTCCTTAAGTCTTTCCTCCTATGGCAGATTTTCCAGCCCATTGATCATCGTGATTTTGTGTGGATGCTTTCTTTTATGTGGTTACTTATGGCAACAACAAAATTATCTTTTGTGTATGAGCAGGAAAAACTTGAAATGCACAGTACCAAATATGTGTATTAAGCAGAGGTGATCCCCAACCAGTGCATTTCTACTCTTCAATACTTCCTTTTTCCTAACAATAAATAGTAAAATAAAAATAATGGATTTTCAATTCAAAATTGAATTGAACATCCCTAATTGAACATCCTTTAATAGTTTTAAAGGTTACTAGATTATTTGTCTGTTCTCTACCCTCAAAATCAAAAACTAGTAAACTTTCCACAGTGGATATGTTTATTTTCCATGTATTTCATTTCTGTCCATGTCCTGGAAGGGAGGCTGGTTACTGGAATCTGAAACAAATGAAGTTACAGGAGTGAAAAGACAGAGGATATAAGCTGTTGAAAAGCAATTGGAATTCAATTAAATTGAGTGCAATTTCTCTGATGGATTTAACTTGGAAGTTATGCTTACTGTATGTAAGCAGTTTCTAAAGATGATTCTCTGTTTGCTGTTTGTAAGGATGAAGAGCTCTGATCATAAAACTACAAGACAATCTCATAATAAATGGGAAACTTTTTGTTGTGAAGGCAGACTCATAGCCTTTACTATCCAGCCTTACTCCCATAAATGTGGCTTCTAATTATAAGCTTTTTCCCGTGGTGGAATTGCTCGTGGTAAGTAACTGGAAGCAGCTCTAATTTGGAGGGTGACCAAAATGAGTGACCAAAACACATGCAGAGGGTCCATAAACCATCTTTTATTAAATCTTTGAAAGATATAAACAACGTAGTTCAACCTTTCAAGCTTTTTCAAATCTATAGGGATATTGAGATGGTCATTTATTTCACTGGTCACTTGTTCTGTGTTTCAGAGTCCCTCTGGTGCCTGCCTGAAGATAAAATGTGTCTGAGAATCCCCCTCTTTTGAAGTAGCTCTCAAGCAGGTTTCTCTTCTTCCATAGAAGAAGATAAGGAAGGACATTAGAGAGTATATGTATGTCAGGTATATAAAGTCAGCTACTCCATTTTGTCAGGATATGGAAACTCACCTATAGCTTCCATAAACATGGAAAAGAGCATACTGGCACACCAATGCAACTCTGGCCTCAGCAATCCAATCCTTGTCTATCCCCATCAACCTAGCCATTCTTAACACTTACATATTTGTCAGGAGAATGGTATGGCACATTTCTTAATTAACTGTAAACACAAACTAGCTTAGCTGCCAGAGAAGTTATCTGAATGTTTCATTTGCCATGCTGTACAATGAACTCTCAATGCTGTATGGCCCTGGTGGGTGCAGTGCCAGATGAAGTGAAATCACTTAGTGACTTGAAAGCAATGGTAGATTGCTATTCAATTTCTGGAGGTTTCAGGTTCTATAAACACTTCACTGGCATAATTTGTGATTTTGTTTGCTGCTGTTAGATATCAGCTGCGTTCATGACTCAAATGCTTCCAGAAGAAGAGCCATTTTGGTGCATTCTGGTTTAGCTATGGACCCTGTCTCTTTATAGGTACAGAAGGAAACACAGCTAAGAACAGTAATGCAACAAGTGTTTTCAAGCTGACACAATTTTGTCCCAAGGTAGAAAAAAATACAACAGCTTGGTTGCTGTTTTTCTTTTCTTCCTACAGGATTTCCATTGGTTTAAAGTGTTGTATTTGAGATAGTTGCACTGCTCTTGGTAGTTCAGACACTTGCTTATGAGCTACAGCAAACATTGGACATTACTTTCTTAACATTCAGTTTAAAAGAATTTTCAATTTAAAAACTTCAGAAGGATCAGACCTTGATCCTTCCAATAATTATGAATTACTAGAAAAAAACAGTCCTGACACCAAGGAGGAAACTATGAAGCATTTCTGTGGAAGGAGGAATAGTATCTGTATTGTCTAGCCACCTCTTTAGAAAACTAGTGAAAATCATGTAGACAGACCTCTCTTCACCCTGGTAAGGCCATATCTGGTTCGCTGTGTGGGGATCCATTTTGGGCTTTCCAGTTTATGATAAGGAGCTACTGGAGAGCTGGTCCAGCAGAGGGCTGTAAAGGTGAGTAGGGGTCTGGAGCGTCATCTCTCTTATAAGGAAAGCCTGAAGAAACTGGACCAGTTTAGCCTGGAGAAGAGATAGCTGAACAGGGATCTTATCAATGTATACAAATATCTTAGGAGTCGCTGTCAAGATGGGACCAGACTCCCTTCAGTGGTGCCCAGGGACAGGACAAGGGACAATGAGCACAAACTGAAATACAAAAGGTTCCATCCAAGTACAAGGAAAAGCTTTTTTATTTTGAGGGTGACTGTGCATTGGAACAGGCTGTCCAGAGAGGTTGTAGAGTCTGCCTCTCTTGGAATTTTTAAAACCTGCCTGGACTGGATCCTGTTGAACTTGCCTTAGCAGTGATGTGGCATTAGATCAGAGGTTCTTTCCAACTGCAACTCTCTCATGATTCTCTGATTCTGAATATCTAGTGTTCTTCCTGGAGTGAGATTAATACGTACCTTTATGAGTGTGTCCGGAGAAGACCTGTTCCAGCCACATTGAAAGGCTGGCACAGCCTTTGGGGTTTGGCAGCTAGTACCATTTTCTTTGTTAGACAAAGGCTGAATAATGGAAGTGATAATGTAGGGGGTTTAGGTTGGATTTTGGTGTTGAAGAACCCTTTTCATGGGTAGGATGGTTTTCTGACTAATGAGATTTAGATGGGCCTGAAGAGAAACATAACAACTTGGAGAAGTCATTCAAGGAGTTATTGTAAACTTCAGGCTATTTTTCTAGTCTTCTTGAAGCTATACAGCTATGAGAGGGGCAGATATGAAGGCGGAATAATTTTTACAGGACTTTTCCTGTTCTGTGACTTCAACTACATTTTGCTTTCACAGGGCTGTGAAACCACTGTGACTGTTAATGGCTTGTCCACATGTCTTAGCAGAATTGTGCAGTGCACTGAAATCTTTTTCAAGTGGTGTTATGTGGCAGGGTTCCAGTGTTACAGGGTTTGTAGGAGAAAACTGTAAATCCTGCTGCAGCACAGAGAGGAGAAAGCCTCTCTGCAAGAGAAGAGTGTTACTACTAGCAAACCAAACTAATAGTGATGTTCTTCAAAGGCCTGTATAATTTACATCCTCCTTTGTTACCACCTGCCACCTGTTGCTGTGGCTGAGGCAGGGAAATGAAGGCAGGTTGCTGTTTTCTCCGTAGCCAGATGAGGTAGCCATCTGTGCTAACTTCATAAAGCTGCTTAGGCATTCACCAGTGCAGAGCATCAGTTCACCCATTTCAGACAAGAAAGAAAATGTAACCAAAAAAACACTATGATCTTTGATATTTCATCGTTTCTTTCCTTCATTGTTATTAGTTTGTACTCTGTGAAGTTTAATAACAAAATTACTTCAGAAGAGCTTATGTTATCAGCTCTTTTCAAATACAATCAAACTTCTCTAGTCCAAATTCTGCTGTGTTTTCCTTGACTAGTTCTCTCTTTTCCCAGGTTACCTTTGGTTATTCAGAAAGGCCGTATATGTCTTTCCCTAGCCAAGTTTTGCAAGTCTTGCACCTTGTTTTTCCTCCCCAGCTACCTTAGTAGCTAGTACTTTCTTATAGAAGGAGAAATGAGAAATGTAAGCAATCACTGTGATTCCTTCTAAAGCTACTCATACATCTGCATTGACAGCTATGATTAATATTCTTTGCTGAGCTAGAATCACATCATAACGCCCCAGTGCTCTTCTATGTAGAAATCTTTGCTAAGAACTGGCTTAAGTGCAAAGTGTAAAAGAGTATATAAAAGTATATGACATGAGCTAGAGTTGTTTTGGAGAAGCTGGGGACTGCACTATGTGGTGTGGATGTAAGTTACTGATCAGAGAATTGATCAAATAATGTGGAAAGAAAATGTTACCTGCAGTGCCTGGTCTTACCTTGTAGTTAATAGTTTGTGACTGGTTACTCTTACTACCTTCTGACATCCTTGCCTGGAAGCATAAGATGTGTGTTTGTTTAATTGTTAACATTCATTGATAATCACACCTTGTGGCCTCTGAATTGCTTTGGTGTGTTCTGTGGGAAAAAAAAGGGGTCTATGGGTTTTTGAGCCAAAAGGGCTCAAAAGTTGCAGCCGGTGTAGTTCTCAAAAGCCTGCTCAGCTTGTTGTGCTGGCCAATTCCAGTATTTTAGCTTGCTAGAAATGGTTGTAGCCTGTTTGCTGCTTGATTTTTATTCCTTTCATCTCAGATGCAGGTTAACTTCTAGCTGTTTGGTACCTTCTTAGTAGGTAAGAACTAAATTACCTAATTTTTTTGTAGATACCTGGAGGTTTAAAAAGGTGGTTTTGTTTGAAAGATTCAAAATAGGCCATTTGATGATATCTAAAGACCTCAAATTTGTTCGTACTTTCAGAGAGATGTAAAGATTATGTAGGGACCATATTTTGGGAGAATGGTGATTACAGCACTGAGATTTGGATGAGGAAAAAGTAAGCTGAAAGACATGGAATTTCAAACAGGTCACAAAGTGAACATAAAAAAAAAAACAACTTATTTTTTAAGATACTGACTCATTTATATTCAAAAATTTATCATTTAACACTCACAATGTTTTAATAGGGGAAAAATCCCACTTATTAGCAAATCAGTTTCTAAGACTACTAAAGTGTTTTTAGGAGCTCATGTGATAATTTATATTACCAAGGCTGTCTTGAGGTTCTTTTTTATTCTTATACAGATAAACCTTCAGTAAATAGGATTTCAGGTTGCCTTTACTAGAGATTTCGTTGTTAGATTAAAAATATGCTTTCAATAGGATATACCCCATCTCCAGAACACAGAATTGTTTCAAACAGAATTCTGTTTTGAATTCTGAGGAGATTCAGGCAAAGATTTCTTTTTTTAATTGTATGTGCCCAGTGGTATTGTGAAAGCAGACTTGAATTTCAAGAGATTTCAGATTTCTCTCCAGTATTTCTATTGTTGTGTCTCAGCTGCGATTCAATGAAATAAGTTGAGAGTTTTGATTACTTGTTTCATAAATTTGGTTTTTTGGGATTTTTTAGGTTTTAAAATGTTTTCAAACTTTGCTGTTATCTCTATAGAGGCAATATTTTCAAACTTTGCATATACCTGTAAGCAAACCTTATTATCTTCTTTTATTTTAGTTGTATGCTTTTGACTAATTTCCACAGTGCCAGTATTAAAATTAATTATTTTTGAAGGGATAAACAGGTATGGAGTGGTTATTATATTTTTTCATTTTTTTGCATAGTGTTTCTAAGAGTATGTTTTGGTAAGGTCAGACAAAAATAAAGAGTGAATAAAATAAAGAGAGTGAAATCCAATGAACAAAAAAAGAAATTACATATTTTCTTGAGCCCCAGTGCTGTCTCATGTTGGTCAGAAGATGCATGCAGTCCTGCATTGTGGCTGGTGTCCAGAACACTTCATAATGATGCTGTGACCGTCCATCTGCTGTAACACTTTCTGACACCCACAGCCAAATGTTACAGCTTCGTATTGACTTGAACGTTTGCAATGGAGTTATCTTGTCTGTCAGCAAATGTGGGTCCATATTATGGATTGTTCTGGACATGTTCACCTTTGTCACAGTAGATACATTTCTAAGGTCAGATGAAGCTTTTTTGACAGAAGTTTGAGATATTTGGAAACATTCAGTAAAACCTTCCAGCGGCATTAGAAGTTTTTCCTCTTCACCAATCCCTATATTTTCTCACTGCTTTCTTTCATGTTAATTCAACTGAACTTTAAACGAGCTGGGATTTTCCTTTTACATTTTTTATCCTTCTGTGATGGGATGTTTCTCTCTTTGAATTTTGTGCTAATTCCATGTATTTAAAGAGCTTATTTAACATTTGTTTTATTTGGACAGGAGGTGAGGAAATAAGAACCTAACTAATTAATTTTTTTTCCTTCTACTTGCTCTCAATTTTATGTCATGTTTCCTTTTGACAGTCATTTTCATATCTACTTTGGAGATACTTAAATGGCTTCATCTTTTTCACAGCAAAATTAAGAGATGGCCAAAAACGAAACAAAAAAATAAAAATATACTTTCCCCCCTGGGAATGTTTTTTTTATTACACTTAAGCATACAAGATACCTCAAACACTATAATGTCAGGAGAAAAAGTATATCCTACTGATCAAATGATTCATCCTAATCTTTGGTATGTTATTATCAAAGGTATTAATGCACTTGGCAGGCTGCCCACACACACTCCCCAGACAAGGACCATGCACATTACAAGGCAGTGAAAAAAGGCCTTGAGATTCACTTTTTCTATTTTTTCAGAGATAATATGACTAAACAATTGCACAGCTTGGTGGTATGTATTTTCCTGTTAAGTATAAGGGAAACAATTAGTATGCATAAAACTAAACTATTAAAATAGAGAAATGTAAATCGCCAGTACTGAAATTTCCTGTATCAGATGATGAGCATATTAGCATAACATTTTGTTCATATATTTGCAAGATACGTCCTTGGAACCTGCTCATTGAGTTATTTACGCTCATTGCCTACTGAACTAACTTGCTTCTCATGAAGTTGCTCTGCTTCCTAATTATTCTGGTGTATTTTCCTACATTATTCTGGTGGTGGCTCAGACCTGACCTGCCCACTTCCTTGCTTTAGCTAATGGATTGGTAAGCTCTCCTTACAGTAAAATCCTTTTGTGGGTGATGTGGAATCACATGGTCTTTCTCCTTCCTAATTAAAAGTCACTGTGCTCAGAGTTGTGTTATGTGGCTGCCAAATTTTACTGTCTCACCTGTGGAAATATTAATTGCGAGCACTTGGTGAAGGATTGCAGTAGAAATGCAGAAACTTGAAGCAGGACAATGGCTAGGCTAGAGCCTCTGTTTAAAGTAGCTAAGGATGCAGACAGAAACTGGAAACTCAATGACTACTCACTTTATGAGCAGCTGGGAGTTCAACCATTGTAATGAACACTACCTAAAAAAATCTGATATGAGGGTTTTAACAAATTTGGAATCTTCAAGAGATACAAGATTATAAACAAACTCTTGCAAAAGAAGTCAAAAATTAAGTGATCAAAACTTCTGTGGTCTGCCACAATGTTTTTATTGTGACTCATTTGTAGAAGTACAGCTGAGAAAGATCAGTGTAACTTATTCACTTTGCAGAAAGAAGGTAGATCAATGAACCATAACTACAAATCAACAATGGATCACAAAAATTTAGCTTTTGTATATCTATGTAGCTTTTTTATGTGCTCCCTCATTGTCTGAAGTTTACCAGAAACCTAAAAATCAGAAGAAAATAAATGGGAAAATGATACAGCAATATATTATAACACAAGTCCATTCTAAAAGAAACTAGATGCAGAAAAAGCTGTTGATCTCCAATTATCACTGTTGACTGAAATTTAATTTAGCTAGCTCAGTGTGAGGTAAATCAGTCAGAGACAGAAGGCATAATGATGAACATTGCAGCACCTACCTTGACTCCAACAGTCTCATTCTCTTCCAGGCTTTTGTCCACATCTCCATTGTTTTGAGACAACTTATACAGAGTTTCAGTCAGGTTGGTTGTGTTAGCTTAAATTATTGTGGTGTCTGAATTTACCACAGTTAGTTGGCTTTGCTCTGGAGTGCATGTTGCACATATCCACAATCAATTGCTGTTCCTCCACAGAAGATTCCTTCCACTTAATGACAGTAAACTTGTCTTCTTACCCTCTGCCATGTAAAACTCCCTTCATTTTTAACAGGAGATGCTGAAGATTCAAACTCAGGAGAAATTCAAATTCAGAAGTCAGCCTAGGTATTCTGATTTTTTTTCATCCTGATCCTGAAATACCATTGCCCAAAGCAGCATAATTATATGAAGAAACCAGTGCAAACACCTTGAATCAGTGGGACAATTTAGAAGCAGGCAAGAAGTTTAAAGACATGCATATGCATATGTTTTAATTTAAGTAGGATGTAGCTCCTACATGGCCTGTTAATCATCCTGTTTGTTAAAGGAGCAGACATGATTGTTATTTGTGATTTTATTTTATTTTAGACATGTTAAATGGGAAAAAAGAGCATCTTTTTTACTCACTGGTGTTGAGAAGCTGTTGTAGTATCACTTTCAGCTTGCTCATTCTCAAATGGCGTGCTTCATGCTTTGAGATGGTGTCTTATAAACAAATCCTGTGTGTGTCTCCTGTTGTAAACCTGTTAACTTGGTGACTACAGTTAAATAAAACTTGAATTCACATATTTTGAATTTTGTATTTTGAATAAGTTGCTTATGGTATTTTAGCTTGTTATGGTCTCACAGAATTAGTCTATGAGGTTTTATTGACCAGTTTTTTTATCCTTATATATCTTCTTACTATATTTGTATCTTGATAAGACCTGAGTAATTGCCACTGTTTTATTTTCCTCACCCTCATCTTTTGCCTCTAAATTAATTTCCGTAGTTACTTTAAAACTTGTTATTCAGTGTTTGTAATATTAAAAGTAACACCAGGAGAAAATGGAATAAAGTTAGCTTTTTTTCAGAAGAGACATCAAAGACTGCAAAACAAATTATTTGGACATTGATTGTTTGCTTTTTTTTTAATTTTATCTGGAATTAATTGATGGAATTTACTGTTTTATGAGAAGCTGAGGTAACCTCCATTTTAAAACTTAAAGGGAAGGTAGCCATAGCTGGCAAGCTCTTCATCCTGAATAAGGGAAATAGAAGAAATTCAACAGGAAAGCAGAAAGCTATCTTTGACACATCTTAAGAAATGGAAACAATAGTAGCATTAATACTCCTGAACCATAGTGGTTATGCACATCTATTTAGTGTGGAAAAGTTCTACAGGTTTGAAATTCTGTTTATAAAAAAAAAGTGAGATAGAGATGGGTGTGGTAGTGTTTAGCAACGGATGGAATTGGCTGCAGGTAGTTTCATCTAACCCTCCCCATGTTTGTTACTTCTGCAAGACTTCCCAGGCCTGGGAAGGTCTGAGAGACTTCCCCAGGAGTACTGTATTTTGTTTCTGTTTCCATCAATTTCCACTTATCATGGAATTTGTGTCCAAACTCAAGATGTTTTAGAACACAGATTCCAGAGCAGCTAACCCTAGATTCATTTTGAGATGCAGAGCAGAGCAGAGCTTCTGATCAGAGTGATTTAAATAGCTCCCTGAATCCTGTTGTGAGGACTTACTTCACTGTGCTCTGGCTAAAAGACTTAGCCTGAAAAAAATACTTTATTTAGGGACCCTCACTTCTTTCCTTTTACTAGTAGACTGTTTACAGCACAGAACATAAAAGTGTTGAGAAGAAATGAAACTGAAATAATTTAAATAAACTTAGGGATATTGTTTCCTGAAGCCACGTTTTATGGTTGCCATTAATATGCTTGCAGAGTTCCTGTAATTAGAAGAAGCAGCATGTGAAGCCAGCAATTTAAAAGAAAGTAATCTGCAGGAAGAATCTAACATTTCAAACAGCTTTTGCAGCTTATCAGGGTATATTAACAGTCTAGGTTTGCCTTTTCTGGAGGGGAAGGTGACCCACTGTGTTTGGAACTGACTGGAAGCTATGTCTGCAGAACACGCAGCAGCAGAATGCAAGGTTGTTTTGCCCAAGTAGTGACTACATATGTGACTTTGATCCAAAAGCCAAGTGATCAATGCACTACTTTGGGTGACTGCCAGGAAGCAATAATTGTCTTTGTTGGCAGTCCTGGTCATTAAGAGTTTTATTCTAAAAGCAATAACCTAGATCAATCTTTCTGAAAAACACTGAATTATATTAAAAAATAGCATGGATATTTGCATGTCTCTCTGCATATATATGTACGCAAAAGCCCTTATGTTTATATATATATATATAAATATATAAATATATATATATATATAAATTCTCTTGAACAAATTATGAGAGTGTTGTACATATTATTACAGAAGACCAAAAGAAAGGAAGAAATTTTTTTTTAGAACAACAGGTATGAGAGGGAGGCACAGACAGGTGTTTGGTCCAGCTATTCCTTCCAGATTAAAGTTCAGGTTTTTTCTGAATGCAAATCTGTGCACTTACACTACCAGAATGTGTTACTTGAAAGATGCTGTCACTTTAATTTCATTATTTTCTCTTGCTGTGACTAGCTCTTAATGTCAAACATTTAGTATTCCTTCCTGTGATCAGCCCTATTGTGGAAGTATATGGAGCAAGACCAAGCAAAACTATATAAAAGTTAA